>OX463297.1:23609483-24833233 GCA_949820665.1 Scrobipalpa costella
GACAGCGAGCTGTTCTTGGATGATAAATTCGGGTCGCGCAAATCGCGCCTCTAGCATATCGAGCACCTCCCGAGTGTTCTCCGCGGTAAGAAGGTGAGTACCAACAGCTTCAAGGGCCGGACCGCGGACTGCTTTGTTTAGGCGCACTAAATTTTCTATTGGCGTATACGATTCCGCGGTGTATTCGTAAATGAAATTAAGCCAGTCCACTGACCGCCCGTCAAAGATCGGCAATTCCCGATGACCCTCGCATGACAAGCAGGGGGGACCGTCTGCTGCGGTGCACTGGACTTCACATGCGGAAGCACCTGTAGCAGAGGATTAGTGTTAAGCCAATTGTTATTAGCTTCTTTGGCGGGGTGCGGAGAGGGTTCACCAATGGAGTGCCGGCTGGAGCAAGATCGGCTGGCTCTGGACGTGTCCGATCGGGCAAAGGCGACCTGCAGCTCCAGTTCGGCGGCAACCCTCTCTTTCTCCGCTAGTATTTGAAGGGCTCTGCGCCCTTCGGCCGCGGCTTTGCGCTCTTCGGCCGCAGCTTTGCCCTCTTCAGCCGAGGCTTTGCGCTCTTCAGCCGCTATTTCAGCCGAACGACGGGCTTGCTGGGCTCTTAAAGAGATAATCGTGTTACCCACGGAAGAGGCACCTGATGACGCCGCTCGTGACGTTCTGCTTGCGGGTGGGAGCGATGTTGTTGGGAGAGGCTCGGGGTCAAGGAAAGGTATGTTACTGAGATCCGTGGTGGACGCCACTCGTGACATGCTGCCGGGCGCGTGTAGGGGCACGAGCAGTGCCAGTGCTGGGTCCTCTAGTGGTACCGTCTCGATGCGGGGGGGCTGTACGTGTGCACTGGCGTCCGGAGCGAAAGTGGCGCTTACGCCAGGCGGTCGTTGCCCTTTGGCCCGCTTGTTTACCATGTTAACCACGCAAAAAAAAATAGTTAAAAAAATTCGTGGGTTCATGTAAAATTTATCCCACTTCTGACACCATATGTTATTTCACAGAACTTTATTGAACAACTGAGTTGACATACATTCAAAGTAGAAAACTAAATGATATATGAGGTTTAGATCACCTTGGCTGCCAGTATCAGCAACACCATCAGTAACTGTGCCGGGGAGTTCAAATTTGCGCGGGAAGTATTTCTATAGCTCAGCAAGCTCAAATAAAAGTCGGCTCCACAATCAATCGATTTTTTCATGCAATTTTTTATCGGTTGTACAGCCCTTTCACTTTTACCATTTGATTGGGCATAATATGGTGACGACGTTACATGCTCGAAACCCCAATCATTCGAAAATCGTTTAAATTCCCTAGAACAGTACTGCGGGCCATTATCACTAATAAGTGTTTCAGGATCTCCATACCTAGCAAAGTTTTCCTTCAATATATTTATAATACGAGGGTGGATTGAAAAATATTCGGCCTGACAGAGAACCACTCAATTTTAAAAATCGAAACTACTCCATTATTCAGTTCAGTTCAAACTTGCGAACTGTGCGAAGTTTCAAATGTGTGCGATAATTACTTGTGATTAAATAAATTTATTTATCAAGCAATCCGACGTGATTTCGGAAAATGGAGAAAATTGAGCAGCGGGCTGTTGTTAAGTACCTCCATAAGAAGGGGTTATCACCGAAGGCCATCCATGAAGATATGGTCAGTACTTTAAGTGATTCCGCCTTGTCATATTCATCAGTCAAAAAATGGGTAGCTGAATTTAAGCGTGGTAGAGAGCGTGAAAGACGAACCCCGCTCTGGAAGGCCTTCAACCTCCACTACTGCGGAAAATATTAGAAAAGTACTGGATTTAATTATAGGAGACCATCATCTCCCTAGCCTTGTCCCGTATCTCACGGGGTCGGCTTCCTAATCTAGGGGATTGAACGAGGGTACTGGTTTTACACAGAGCGACTGCCATCTGACCTCCGCAACCCAGAAGGGAAACCAGACCCAATCCTAGATTAGGTCAGAGTTTTCAAGCCGCCAATGCTTAGCACTGGCCTCTGTAAGGGCTTAACGACTAATATCTACGGTATTAAACGATATTAACCGGGACCAACGGCTTAATGTGCCTTCCGAAGCACGGAAAAAGCACCGAATAAACGTACATATGAAATTCGAAAACCGAAAAACACATTGGTACGTGGTGGGGTTCGAACCACGACCTCCCGCTCAGGAGGCAGCGGCCCTATCCACTACACCATCGGGCTCTCATTCTCATTTAATTATAGGAGACCGCAGATTAAAAATTAAGGAGATAGCTGAGATTATAGGCATCTCCTATGAACGAACACAAAACATCATAGTCAACGAATTGGGTTTCCACAAGGTTTCGGCGAGGTGGGTCCCACGGCTGCTTTCAATGGAACAAAAAAGAACGCGGTTGACTATTTCACGCGACTGTTTGGAATTATTTGAAGCTGATCCAGATGATTTTTTGAATCGTTTTGTTACTATGGACGAAACATGGGTGCATTACAGTACACCGGAAACAAAACAACAATCGTAGCAATGGAGAAGA
The DNA here is from genome assembly GCA_949820665.1 of Scrobipalpa costella. Classification (NCBI taxonomy): domain Eukaryota; kingdom Metazoa; phylum Arthropoda; class Insecta; order Lepidoptera; family Gelechiidae; genus Scrobipalpa; species Scrobipalpa costella. Next base: position 23,612,005 of record OX463297.1, read on the forward strand.
CCCGGTTCACCACCCCCTAAAAAGGCTAAGTCAATTTTGTCGGCAAGTAAGGTGATGGCTTCAGTGTTTTGGGACTCAAAAGGGTACTCGTACTATAAGAATAAGTATCTTTCAATAAACCAACCTCAATAAAATTTTAATAATAATCTACCATAATCAAATAAAACTCTTTTTCTGTGTTCAAATAAATCAGATCCCACTTTATTCCACGGTAAGGCTGGTATCGGAACAGGATTCATAGGTTCTTTCTTACAACAGTACTCCTTATTCCGCATACAATACGGTCTCTAATGAGCTCCTGTTCTAATGTTTGGAAGTTGCAGTTTTTACTCAACAATTTTAAAGCAGTGACGTACTGGTTTATAGTTTCACCCAATTCTTGACATCTAGTGAAAAAATATATCTTGCCAACGTTATGTTAGGCTTGACACCAAAATAGTCATCGAATTTCTTTATCACCACGTCAACGTCATCACGTTCTTTGTAATTTTGAAATTTGAACGTTTCATAGACATCAAATCCCTCTGATCCAATCAGATTGATTAACAGGCTTGCTTGTACACTCGCATCCTCTTTATACACCCCAGATGCCTTGAGGAACAGATTGAACTTCGTTTTCCAACGCTATCACGCGTCAGCCTGGCTGTCGGGGCTGCCGTCCAGACTCAAATCCTGCGGAGGTCTTGCGTGTTCCATATTTAAACGAGTAAACATAGAGAGTACTAGTTACACACTACGTGTACACTTCACACTTTTACACAAAATTCGCTTTAAAACTATATTTTTACCGCTGCCACCATGTAGTAGCAATGAAACGCGGACCGACTGGATAGCAACTGATTTTATTATAAAAGACAGTCACCGCCAAACAACATATACAGGGGTACCTACAACCACAACACCAACCAGAATCATACTTCCCAACTAAAGCATTTTCTCTGTCTCTCATCTTCGTTTAAGAACCATCTCCCAGTCCAGCATGGAAGAATTATTTTCGGTAATTATTCTTACTGTATTGGGCTACTGATTGCGCCTTATTTAATTAATATATTTAAATAATACGGGGTGTAAGGGACCGTGTACCGAAAACTGATAGGGGTTGCTCAGTCAATAAAACTGAACACCATTCACCAGGAAATTATTGTAGTAAAAAAAAAAGATATTTGGATTGTCTGATGTAGATAGCGCCTATTTTGTACGTACATAAAATTGTTGGAATAAAACATATTTGATGTTATACGTTAATAATGTAATCAAAATAATTCTATCTTTTAAAATAATTCAGATTTTTCAGCAGGGTAACAAAATGTAATGTCAAACGTAAAAATCATTCTTCTTTTTATTTCACAGTTTTTTTTTATATAGAACGCACGCGGCTGAGCGCATGGAGTTTTTACGCTTGCCAGGATTGCGGCGGCGACAGAGATGGTAATTTAATATATTAAGTTGAATTTTATTTTCATTTCCTGAAACAAAAACCTCGTGAAAGGTGTTCAGTTTTGTTGACTGAGCCACCAACCCGTATCAGTTTTCGGTAGGCTGTTCCTTAGACCGGGTTTATTTCTACTAAAATACATACATACGTACAATCACGACTTTATCCTTAATGGGGTAGGCGGAGCGCAAAAGGCCTAAACAAAGCTCCTTCCGCCATGTCTGACAGTTTTGAGGGTTATTAAGGATAGATTTTGGGGTAAATTGCTGTAGTGACAGGTTGTCAGCCCATCGCCTAAGTTACAATATACTGAAACCCTCGGATCCCTTAGCTGGTTTTTGCAGCATGCCTGGGAGGAAACGCAGCTGGCACATTCTACGTTTTTCCCTCGCTCCCAGGCCAGCATGGGAGAATCTACTAAAAATAAAACCAGCACAAAAAACTATTTTATTTTTACTACAGTTAGTGGTTGATTTGCACCTTGCCGTATGTACCTACTATCTATATTGACTGATTCTTCCTCAAAGTCTGTTTCGCTGTTTGGGATTCTGAAATTGTTTGTGTACTCTCGCGGTTAGTAGTGTTTTTCTGGAGTCGCTGCTATTTGCGTGGAGATGGCTTATGGTAGCTTAGAATACTTTACCTGTTTTAATACAACATCTTTCATAATGGCTCTTTGTTTTGAATTCGTTACATGTATGATTTCAGGGTTTGCATTGGTCAAGCTTGTGCCAGTTTAGGCACAATGTTCTTTATTGAAAATTACTCATATTATGCGTAAAACAACTGGTTCATAATTCATTTATTTGCTGTCACATGGTGTCGTAAGATCTAATATTACAGATAGTATCACATATGACGCCCTGTCGAGGGCACTGCAAATTGAGGACTGTCAAGAAATTAAGTTTAAAATCAAAAGCTAAGATTAATATGAACAAATATGTAAAAAATATATTTCTTATGATGATGATGATCCTTCCGACTGATTTCGGCCATGGCGACTACTTCGACTCCTATTCGGTGCGGCGCTCGTGCGCTCGAAAGTGACTCACGTAGCCAATTTGCTCCTTAAACTTCCGTGCACACTTAGGGCACGTGAGTACACCTTGCTCAAAATGGTATTGAATGGCAGCAGACTGGCGGGACTTCATCTCATCGCGTTTCGTGTCGGTCAACTTTACGTTGTTCCACAAAATCGCTGACTCACTTCTGTACCAGCCTGCGCCACTCTGGACGTTATGCTGACAAACCCTCCCACTCTGTGGACTTGGTTTTGCATCTTTTCATATGCCGTTTCTGAACATCCTTAAATCTGAGGAGTTGTCCGCCATGCTTCCACTTGCCCTCCTCCAGTTCAGAATAAAAGGTGCGCTTCGCTACTCTCTCCTCCGCCATACGCGATACGTGACCGCACTATTGAAGCTGGCGACGCATTAAATAAGCCTCAATCCCACCAACATTGGCTCGTCGCAAAACTTGGATATTTCGCAGTCGATCAGACCATTTGATATTCAATATCTTGCGTAGGCATTTAAGGTGGAAACGGTCTAAAGTACGAATGTGGTGACGATACACGCACCACGTTTCGCAAGAGTAAAGATTTACAGAAATTTTGGTAGCCAACTTAAGGTCGTGTGAGCAGAAGACCTTGGAACACAGCCTCCCAAATGCTGCAGCTGCAGCACTGATCCTGCTGTTGATCTCAGCCTCAAGGTCATAATTGGATGTTAAAGTGCTCCTAAGGCAGCGAACCTTGTCGACCTGCTTTAGCACGTCTTCGCCAAGGTTACGACCTGTGTTTCGTGACCATGTGAGCCTAAAGACATTACCTCAGTCATTTTGACACTGATTTTCAAGCCGAACTTGCAGCAGGCTTGGTGAAATACCGACATTAGCTGTTGCAGAAGCAGCAAAATCACCAGATGGCCATCTGGGGATTCCGCTAAGAAACATAGGTCATCAGCATACATGATATCTGTTATCAATGCATGTGATACCTTAGTGCGCGCCTTAAGTCTGGCTAAATTGAAAAGACCGACCGATCAGTGCGGAAGCGGATACGAACTCCCTCGGAAACTGTCTGCAAGACTTCTCGGACTACTACCGCAAAGTATAAGGCGAACAGTGTAGGTGCTAAGACGCATCCATGTTTCACCCCACATGTAACGGGAAAGAAATCTGACTGTTTACCGTCTACGGCGACGCAGCACTGCATATCGGCATGCAGGAGTCTTAAAAGTCTCACAAACTTCTACGTGCAACCCAGCTTACCTATCGCTTCTTCTTCTTATCGTATCATTCGTAATGGATCGTAATTAATTTCGACTAGTACTCTGCCAGACGCACTGCAACATCAGTGGCGTTGTAAAGGTCTTCTTGAGTGCAAGATGAAGGGCACGCGGGGCAAGACAATAGATGTGCCATTGTTTGGGGGGAGGCACCACATTCGCACTGGTTGTTCGTGCTGTATCCCCATCGGCACAAATTGTCCCTACAGCGACCGACTTAGGTCCGGAGTCTGTTCAGGGACTTCCAAGTCATCAACGGGAGCTTATGCCCTGGGGGAAGGACCTCCTTTGAGGGGTGTGGAGAAGCTGTAGGATATCACTCTTTCCAAAGCTTACACCGGGCTTCTGGGGCGCTGCAAGTGATTGGGACAGCGTGTTTTACGAAACTATGCCGGCTTTTAAGTCTTTGGGGTCCCTGGGTGTGATGATAAAGTGGATGCTTCGTGTCATTTGCTTTCTTGTTACACTCAACTGAGCTTGCAATCTCTCTACGGATATCAGGTGGAGCAATGTCTACCAGTGGATACAGCCGTTCTACTGGAGTAGGTTTAAGGCACCCCGTAATGATTCGGCACGTGTCGTTGAAAGCTGTATCCACTGACTTTACATGTGCTGAACGGCCGGGCAGGCATACTCGCCAGCCGAAAAACACAAAGCCATTCCCGTCGTCCGCAGAACTTCCGGTGAAGCTCCCCATCTGGTTGAGGTAAGTTGACGCAGCAGGTTATTGCGTGTGTTAACTTTTTGCTGGGTGTTCTTGCAGTGCGTTTTGTACGTCAGTGCTCTATCTAAAGTGATGCCAAGATATTTAGGTTGCGCATTGTGAGTAATAGGCACTCCACGTCATGTAATGCTTAGCCCACGGTTCGCGTCACGATTTCTCAGGTGGTACGCACAGGATTGGGTTTTAGAAGGGTTTGGCCTTAGTGCGTTGCTGTCGTAGTAGCTACTTAAGGTGTCGAGAGCTGCTGACAAACTGGACTCAACCTCTTCAAAAGATGATGCCTGTGATGTCAACGCTAGATCATCAGCGTACAAGAAACGTTCAGTGTTAGGTGTAGGGCTGGTCGTTGGTGTACACATTAAAAAGCAATGGTGCCAGACCTAGCACTAACCATAAGGCTTCACAAGGAACACTGTCAAATGCCTTTTCTAGGTCAACAAAGCAGAAGTACAGATGGTAACCTTGTTCTCTGCTTTTTTCCTGCAGTTGACGCACAGAAAATATCGTTTCACAGGTTCCTCGGTCTGGTCGGAAGCCGAATTGAGTCTCAGGCAGGATCTTTTCAGACAAATTAGTTAAGCGGTTTAGCAGCGTTCTGGCAAAAGTCTTTCCAGGTACTGACAAGAGCAAAATACCACGGTATGAGTTGCAGTCAGAACGGTCACCATAGTTCTTGTAGAGAGCTTGGATACGAGACACTTTAAAGTCATCCGGGACTCGCTCATCCTTCCACACGCGAACAAACACGTGCCAAATATTAACATGCAACTCGTTACCGCCGTACTTTAGCAGCTCCCCGGTATAAGATCATGCCAACTGCCCGCTGGTTTTTCTGCTGTCTGATGGCAGTGACAACCTCATCACGTGGCAGGGGCTCGTCCAGCTCGTTAACTACAGGAAGTTGGGGCATTAAACTGATATGTTGTAGATCAACTGAACGATCTACGTTGAGTAAAGAATTAAAATTTTCTGCCCAACGAGATAGTACGTCTTTTTTTGCCTGTCAGCAACCTTCCACTATCTATTGATCGTAGAGGTACCTTTGCTGGACTGCCCGTACCGTTCAGTTTACGCAGCTCACAGTAAAATACCCCAAGCTGGTTAGTGTCAGCGAGCCACTACATGCGACAAGCTATATCCCGCCACCACTTCTCTTTAATTTGTCGAGACAGCCTGCGTACTTCGAGGTCACTCGCTTTGACTACCTCATTGCTTCCACCTCGTCGTCTGTGTTGCCACAGGAGGTCTCGATGTTTGTCGAATGCAGTTCTGAGAACCGCGTCATTCTCGTCAAACCAGTCATCGTTACGCCGGCTCTTAGCGCCTAAAGTAACCGAAGCGGCTTCCAAAATGCGAGAAGATTAAGCCTTCCAGGCTGCATTGACATCTTGCCTATCGTTAGCTGGCGGCAGTTTGTCGAACAGAGCTTCAGCATACTCCTTCCTAACCTTTCTACGTTAAGAGACGCAGGCATTTTTACTTTGCATTTACATGGTCGTAGGAGACGGAGTCGCAGTTTCGTAACAACAAGCCGGTGGTGAGTCCAACAGTGCGCTCCACTCATTACCCGCGTGATTTGCACCTGACTGATGTGTCTTTGCCGTACGATAGCGTAGTCAATCAGATGCCAGTGTTTGGACCTTGGGTGCATCCACGTACTTTTGTGCTTAGCGGCAAGCCAGAACATCGTGTTCGATATTGCCAACTCATATTGAGCACAAAGTCTGAGTAGCAACTGACCATTGCTGTTCATGTTGCCGACTCCGTGTCTACTCAAAACTCCAGGTCATACCACATAGTCCCGTCCAACTCTGGCATTGAAATCGCCCAGTATTAGCACTTGCTCTTTGGCGTTTTTGCTATCTAGGCATCGAGTTATTTCCTCATAAAATTGGTCCTTCATGTCATCAGATTTGTCTAGCGTTGGAGCATAGACACTGATGACATTTAGGTAGATGTCTTCATTTAGGTGGAGGTGCATTGTGGTAACGCGGTCCGAGAAATGTACTGGGTACTCCTCAAGTCGCTTCACTAAGTTGTTCTTGACGGCAAATCGTACACCTGAACGCCGAGGCTCGGAGGCAGCGGTACCTTTCAAGAAAAAAGTGTAGCCGCCACCATCTTCCACAAGCTCTCCTACATCGGTAAGGTGCGTTTCGCTGAGCGTAGCCACATCCACCTTTGAAGTTCTCGGGCTACTATGGCAGTCTTGCGTTCAGGGCAGGCGTTGCCGTCTCGATCAATGAGCGTTCTCACGTTCTACGCACCAAAAGTCATGTTAGATGTTTTCATGGTATTGTTATTTATGTTTCGTCGACCACGATTTGGTGTGATGCGATAGCAGCCGCGGCTACTACCACCTTCCAGAAAAGGGACGAGCATTTTTGATATTTATTATAGCAATTATGTAAACAAAAAAATTAAACAGCCATTATATTAAATTAGTTTGTCATAAAATTATGCTTAACATTAATACACACTACCAAAATATCGCAATTCTCATTTTCACTCCTAATATTTCAGCGCAAATTAATAAATATTACCTATTTGTTAGAATTAACTAAGTTTTGCAGTTGGACCCTTGTAACATGACACTATAAATTTTACAAAGGGCACTTTGTTGGATAAAATTACTCTCAGTTGTTCGAACAACTTTGTTCAGGTATCGAGTTATGCTGCTAATAGCAGGGGTACTTTGAACGGTCTAAAATTAACAACTTTATGTTCAAACACACGGGTATTAAAGTTTACATCAGTATATATGTATGTCAACCACACATACATATATAGTTTTTAGTTAGTGTTAAGACATTTTTCTTTCGTTAGGTTTTTTTTTACAATTCATGCAATAAAATTATTACCGTAGGGATTTAATAGACAACTCTCTGAAAGTCTCTGAATTTTCCAATATTTTGGCAAATTAAAGATTAAAAATATTGATTGCTGTAAATATTTATACATTTGTATATGCTCTTAAAATATAATCTTGATGAAAACAATAAGTAATTGACGTAGTCGTGTCAAAACTATATAGCTCAAGTACAAGCTTAGAGGGGCAGCAGTGGATGATGGATGACAGCAGTGGACGACTTACGACTGCTGCTGATGATAAAAAGCTTCCAGTACAAAATATTTACTAAGTAACTAACATAATTGTTATTTCATATTCAGTTTTACAGGTTGGCTGGAAGAGATCTATTTATAGAGATAAGCTCACCTTTGTAAACTACATTTTAGTTTGTTTTTTATTGTAAACATTTTGTTAATAATAAATGTAGAATGAGCGAAAGCAGGGAAATAAATTTAGGTGGTAATATAGCACAATTCACGAAAAGACAACAAAAAGTATAAACATGTGCAATGGCCACTAAAATCCAATAACTCCACAAGTTGCCTGCCGATGGACAGAGTGAGTTTTAATTAAACCGCAGTAATGAATCGAAAGTGTACTATTTCTTCTTAAATACTGAAGTTAGTTAGTTATCTGGAATCATGCTGGTCTCTGATTGGTTTCACAGTGATTGATGTACGCATTTGAACGCATTTTAAAGTTAAACTAAGTAAAAGGTAACTTAAGTCCTGAAGTACGCGACTTATATGCAAAGACCGTGGTGGACCGTGCGAGTCACACCGCTAGTTACAGCGAACGGAAGATAAACAAGAAATAATAAGCTAACCTGAACAAAATGCACTTATCTTATTAATTAGTCATGAGAAATGTGTAAATTCTGAATGTACCGGGCGTAAGGGACAGCGTCCCTCACACACAAATTTCACCAAAAGTTTCGAAATTATTTCAGGAAGTGAAAAAGAAATGTCATAATCATACACATTTTCTGATTCAGAATCGAGAATTTCTGATGGACATTTTGTATGGAAAGAATTTCCTTCTGAAAAATCGAAAATGTTGTCTTTTTTATAGGAGAATATTTTTGAGATGAATAATCCAGTTCAGAAACCTTTTAACAATAATTTTGACAAACAAAAAGATAAAATAAGAACATAATCATAACAACCTCGTGGTTGTTTGCACCATAAATAAATATGTGGTGTATATTATTGTCTGACCAAACATAGTAATGGCGAAATCAGTGCCAGTTTTATGGTAGTTTTTACCTTCCCCTGGTATCGATCTTATAGATTGCTCGTAAAAATAGTTACTCGCTTTAATGAGAGACATTATGATGTAGAGTGACCAGGATAGACAAATAATGTTCGGACAAAATATCTTCTTTGCAGAATTGCCTTTAAAGAAAGATATCATGTTGTAGTAAAGTAAGATGTAAGATAATAATAAATATGTATTGAAATTATCCAATGATTTTTTATTTCATGTCCTATTTTCACTATCGGAGAAGTAGTTTTTGTAAATTCAGACGCAAAGTCCTATTTTTTTAATATTAGATATTTGTTTGCTCTTGACTATAGGCACTATGTCAGGAATGACTGTGACAGAGCGGTGATGGAGCGAGCTTACCCAGAAGAGCCTGTTATGGCACTGGCAATCTCACGCACCGACGGAACACAACAAGCTGTTTAGCGCTAGACTCCGGTGAGAGCAGGAGGAGCGGAGCCTACCACCACCGCTTCATTTTACCGGGATCGTTCAGCTGGACTTATTGCTTGTGTTGCCGTTGCCCGAGGTGGACCACTAGGAGGTAGATTCCATCCCACCCCAAAAAACTATTTGGGACATTCAGACACAAGTAAAAACAATTAAAAACATCACTAAATTCTAGCGTACAACGTTTTTGAACATCTGAAAGGCACGGAATCAGTTTGGTGTCGTGGTGGTGACATTTAGTATTTTATGAGCTTACCTATCGTGGGAGTAGGGTTCGAGTCGTATTGCAATTTCGTTCATTCTAACATACATACATACATATAATCACGCCTTTATCCTTAATGGGGTAGGCAGAGCATAAACGACATAAACGGCAGGTTGTTCCGCCTGACAAAGTTTTGAGGGTTATTAAAGATAGGTTTGTAGGTAGTGTCTGTAGTGGCAGGTTGTCGGCCTATTGCCTAAATTCAAATTCAAAATTATTTATTGCATATCACATAAACATAAGGTAATACAATAGTGGGTAGATAGTATGTGATACCCTGCAAGGGCACAGCAACTGAGAGGCAGAATAGGGCCGTTACATAACATTGTCATCGATAATAAATTATTTTACTAATTCACACACATTTATATAGGTAGTCATTGCATTATTAGTCATTACATTTATATAATAGTCTTTTTTTGACTTAAAACACATTATTTATTATTTTATTAGTTATTGATTTTATTAGTCATTCGCAATGTCAGATAATAAAACAATATAGGGTGATATCACATTATTTCACAATTGTCAGATGTAAAATTTAATATAGATAGAATTAATAAGCAATGTCAGATAGTAAAAATTAAATTTACAATGTCAAAGATAAAATTAATTTGTAATTTTATTAAAGAAATCTGTGATTTAATAGTAACATTTTGTAATTAAAAACTTTCTAAGCTGTTGATTGAAAAGTATGGGCTTTTCTAAATCCTTGATTTTGTTAGGGATATGATTGTATATTTTTATTGTCATGTAATGAGGGCTATTTGAGACTAATTTCATTGTAGTTATTTGACATTTTAATTTGTGTAGATGTCTATGTTTCCTTTTGCTTTTATACTCCAAGGGTGCAAATACTTCTGGATGCTTTCTTACAAACTTACATACTTCAAAGATGTAAATGGAAGTTAAGGTTAGTATTTCATACTTTATGAAGTAAGGTCTGCAAGAAGTCAGCCAGTCAATGTTAGCAAGAATTCTGATGCATTTTTTCTGTTGAACAAATATAACGTCCACCTCACAAGAATTACCCCAGAGCAATATGCCATAAGAAAGTCTAGAATGAGCATATGCATAATAGGCAGAAAGGGCTGACTTGAAGTTAGTTACTTTTTTTAAATGTCTAAGGCCGTAGATAAATGACGATAATATTTTATTTTATTTTTGTATGTAAGGTTTCCAACTCATATTAGAATCTAAGTCTATTCCTAATAAAGTGACGGTTTTAACTGGCTCTAGTGCTGTATTTTTGTATTGATAATTTATTTCTAAAGGAGTTTTCTGCGAAGGTTTAAATTGAATGATACTGGTTTTCTGTAAATTAAGTTCCAAATTATTGTTTTCTAGCCAAAAATATAGATTGTCTAATATATTATTTAGTTGATTTTTAAGATGATTAAAATTCGAGCAAGGTATTAGAATTGATAAGTCATCGGCAAAAAGGGTGCAGTCAACGTTTTCTAATACGCTAGGCAGGTCATTTATATAAATTAAAAATAAAATACAGCCCAAGACGCTACCTTGCGGAATTGACCCAGTTGAGAGGACTCTATCAGATCTCACCTGCTCTATTTTCCCTGTTTTGAAATTTGTATTTTCAATTTCCACACATTGAGAGCGATTTTTAAGATACGACTTAAACCAATCGTGTGCTATTTCGCGAATTCCTGACTTATGTAACTTATCAAGTAGAATATCATAGGAGACTCTATCATAGGCCTTGCTCATATCTAACAAAAGGCCTATGTCGTATTTTTTTGTATCGATTGCTTGGGAGATTTTTTGTACGTATTTGTATATTGCATGAGTTGTTAGGTGATTTTTCCTAAAACCGTATTTGTCGTCATGGAAGATTTTATATTTTTCGAGGAAAGATTGTAAGCGTGATGCCATTGCAGTTTCTAGTATTTTAGCTGAAGTAGGCAATAGAGCGATAGGCCGGTAGTTACTAATATCTGTAGTATCACCTTTCTTATGCACCGGCTTTATTATGGATATTTTTAAAGAGTCGGGAAATATACCTTCAGAGAAGGATTGATTAACTTATTTGGTGAAAAGTACGGTTTGAATGTCAGAACATTTTTTTATTAAATTTGGGGGTATTTCATCAATTCCGTAAGACTTTTTAATTTTTAGTTTAATTATTTTAAATAAATAAATTAAATATCTAAATATTTCCTTTGGCTCAAAAGGGCTTAAAAAGAATGTGTTTGTTATTGGTCTTATAAGTGGGCTTTCCGATTTTGCAAGTGTGTTCGAAAAAGATTTAAAATAATTATTAAATGTATTTGCTATTAATTTTGGATCCTTTATTATGTTATTTTGTGAAGTTTTTATTCGTATATTGTGTTTTATGTTATGTTTATTAGTTTTATTATGGATTATTTTCCACATACATTTTGTTTTATTATCAGAAGTATTAAATTTACGTATGTTGCTTATTTTCTTCGATTTATATACAAATGTTATCAATGTTTTGCAATATATTTTATAATGATTCCTGAGTGTTTTATTTTTGGTATATGATATGAGTATTTTAAGTATTTTTTTTGTTTCGAAATGAAGTTCTGATAAATAAATTGCAATATACTGTAACGTTCGGATCCCTTAGCTGTTTTTTACAGCGTGTCCAGGAGGAAATGCATCTGGCATTCTAACATGAATGAAATTAAACGTTCACACTTTTGTAAAACATTGTTGCATAGACACGCGGTAACTACTACTACTAGTTTATGAGCTATCCTAGATGAACCCTGGTGTCAAGAGTTTTTACTGTCTTAATATGCCTCCGACATGGTTTGTGTAACGATCACTATCAAAGACAGCGACTGATATCGTCGGTTGAACATGCACTCCAAAGCACGGAGGCATATCGTTTGATTTTATTGTAGGGACATCGTTCCTGGCTGTGTAAAAGGCATGGTGTCAGTGTGCGGTGGTGACACGCGGTAGTTTATGAGCTATCCTATTGCAGGAGTTTGGGTTCGAGTCGTGTTGTGGGTGTTTGGGGCCAGAGACAGAGCGTTTTCATATGAACTAATAAAATCCTGGACTTGGAGCTAGAAAAAAACATAGAATGTGAACCAGTTAAGGGATTCCAGTGTTTCTGTATATTGCAATATAGGCGATGGGCTGACAACCTGTTACTACATCTATCTTAAATAACTCTCAAAACTTTGTCAGACGTGGAGGAACGACCTTTGTTTAGGTCGCTTACGCTCTGTTTACCCCATTAGTAGTAGTTAGTAATGTGCGTATTTTGTTAGATAGTTTTTTGAGCATGGTTATGTGTAGTGAGAACAAGAGTTTAGACATGAATGGCTATATATTATTGCAAGAAAGACGTGCGTTAATGTTTTTTACACACTTCTTACTTGCAATATTATCTAGGGTAGGCTGTGCTCCACGGAGGGGACATGTAGATATGACTTTATGAAAATGATGATTTTATGTTTTTAAATCTAGTCTATTTCCTTTCTTGTGCTCGCCTGCGAGCTAAAATAATTATTGTAAAGTCATATGAACATATTACAAAATCGTTTCGCCGAAACAGGAACACGCGTTAAACTTCCTAGCTTCTAGATGAAATTTATGTTCGACCAATAAAACGACGTGGATGATAGTAAAATGGATTTTAATGTTCCTTGCAAGAGTGCTAGTAATGGCTTCATATTGAGAGAGCTCGAGATATTATTTGTTTGTAGGTGTATTTAACATTAAAATTTATGTTTGAAATTCATAAAATAGTAATGATTGCTTAACTTACTTAACCTTGTGGTGACGATTATGGCTAACAATATTTTTTGTGTTAATTTTATAAGCAAAATAAAAGACAATCGTAATTGTTGCTTAAAATAGCTTTTTTTCAATGGCATACATTTGATATGAACGTTCCGTATGCCGATGCTAGACTTTAACCTATAATAGTCAGACATAGTATCATTAAAAGAGCCCGATGGTGTAGTGGATAGGGCCGTTGCCTCCTGAGCGGGAGGTCGTGGTTCGAATCCCAATGTGTTTTTCGGTTTTCGAATTTCATTTGTACGTTTATTTGGTGCTATTTCCATGCTTCGGAAGGCACATCAAGCCGTGAGTCCCGATTAATATCGTTTAATACCGTAGATATTAGTCGTTAAGCCATATCAGAGGCCAGTGCTAAGCATTGGCGGCTTGAAAACTGACCTAATCTAGGATTGGGTCTGGTTTCCCTTCTGGGTTACGGAGGTCAGATGGCAGTCGCTTTGTGTAAAAAACAGTACCCTCGTTCAATCCCCTAGATTTGGAAGCCGACCCCGTGAGATACGGGATAAGGCTAGGGAGATGATGATGTAATTTAATGACTTTACTTTCAAATCGCCATGGAATCGCCGTACAGTCTTTTACAAAGCTCACAAAATTATTTTAAATGAAAGCGTAGATTTTGCTTGGTTGGATGTTAAAGCGTACAATGACTTACTAACTTTGAAATTTCTGCTAGATTTCGACAGTGTAACTCCAGCGAGGGTAGATGTGTGCAATTTGAATAATCATAAGCGGCCCTATCTCGCTTAATTAATTTCCTCGCAACAGACTTGCTCATTTGCATGGAATCGGATACCATGATTGAAACCTTTGAGATGAATAAAGTGAAGAAGATAACAGCTTTCGGCTGTGTGATCAAATCAATGCTGGGGACTAACTAGCGGAGTGGAAGTTGTAGAGATATCGAATATCTCGTTGTTATTAATCAAAATGGTTATGAAATTGACCAGGAAGGTATTTGGAAGAATTATACACGAAACTGAACCAGATGTGCCAATGTGCCAGCTGCAATTGCTCCCGGGCATGCTGTAAAAACCAACTAAGAGATCCTAGGGTTTCAGTATATTGCAATTTAGGCGATGGGCTGACAACCTGTCACTACAGCAATATACCTAGAATTCTATCTTAAATAACCCTCAAAACTATGTTAGACGTGGCGGAAAGACCTTTGTTTAAGTCGTTTACGCTCTGCCTAATCCAAAAGGGATATAGGCGTGACTTTATGTAAGTATGTATTTATGTTAACAAGATGCACATATAGAAACAGTAAAAAACCAACACAAATATTCATTACCAAGCTTTTAAATCTTATTACCTACCTATACAGAACATGACTGCTAGCAAAATATTCCTACAGTGTTAGGTAATTTGGTGAAAGCTTTGTTTTTACTGCATTTTACTGACATTTTATTTGGAAATACTCTTCCTGAATTTTTATTTAACCTTGCTTTACGAGAGGCGTTTTTTTGGCATTTCCCCTGAAAATAGTATCCAATTTTATCGTAAAAATGTTTACAACCGCATCGTTTACGCATCCGCCCGCCCATTGGTGTACTGCGAACGCCCACTTACAGAACGGATACTCCAAATCTCGTTAAACAAATCCTTACTTAAGCTCGGTACACAATTGAGAACAAAATATTGCCAGTTTGAGCCACCTTTGTCCCTCGAAAGGGCGTTAAAGACGCAATAAAGGAATAGTGCCGTCTTAGTTTGAGCATTCGGACATAGACGGTACAGATTTGTAAAACCGGCGTTTTTCGAATAGGTATTCTCTATCTGACGTGGAACCCCGTATCCCTATCGAAACAATCAGATGCTTTAGTAAAAGCAAGGTCAACGTTATTAAACTGTAAAAAGTAATTTCAGATTTTGTGTGCCCAAGCTGTACGATTGTCTGCTTACATTCTATGATTCTAACTTTATGATTCTAACTAAACTAGAATTTTAATGAGATGTCAACACAAATATTCCGTATAAAGTCGTTAGAAGTGATCTAAAAATTAACTTGAAAGTAATTTTATACTATGCAAATTAAACGTTAAGTAAATTTGATTCCTCATTACATTTGTGTCATCAAAAAGCTGGCAATGATGTTACTGCATGTGAAACGTTGTATACAGCAAAATCTAATCCCATTATTCTAACGAAACTAATTAATTTACCTGTTTTTGAATGTGTGATGTATTTTAGTTTATTAATTTCCGATGTGGGATTATGTCTGGCTTTGTTCAGATTATTTCTAAAATGTAATTATTATTCCATTTGCATTTCTCCACAACAAATTGCTACCAAAATTTGATAATTATGGTTAACTTATGGTATCGGAAAAAAAGTATTTTTTCAGCTATTCCACTAGAAGACCAAATAATATTGAAACAACTTAGAATATACATATATGAATTCACGCCTTTATCCCTTACGGGGTAGACAGCGTAAAACGCGTAGTGAAAGCTATTACGCCACGTCTGACAAATATTGAGTGCAGTTTTAGATTGTGATGAGTATCGCTTTAGTCCATCGCGTAAATTACAATACACTGCGACCCTCGAATCCGCATTGCTGACTTTTACAGCATGCCTGAGAGGAAGGGCAAAAAAGCTAGAGCATTCTATGTTTTTCTATCGCTCCCAGTCCAGCATGGAAGTAATATAGGTAATACATATTTTTGTATAACAGCAGCAATCGTAAATACGTCTACTCATTGTACACAGTCAATAATTGAAAATGATAAATACTGAGAATACTTACCTTTGCCACGTAATATAATAGCTCGTCCTTCATCTCCCTAGCCTTTTACCGTATATCTGGCGGGTGGGTACCTAATCTCGCGAATTAAACGAGAATATTGGTTGAAACAGAGCGACTGTCACCTAACCTCCAAAACCCAAAAGGTAAGCCAGAATCAATCATCAATCCTAGATTAGCCTTTTGCCAGGTTGGTGGCCAACCAAACTATCAGAATTTTTAAGCCGCCATGGCTTAGCAACACATACGAGTAATAGCTTTTTGAAATAAATAACAGGAATATCATCTCAATAACACCTCTTTCAGAAATTCAACGTTATTGTGTATTATTTTATAATTGGCGATGGCGGGATCTCCTTGAGGGATGATATTTCGCTCGCCGCTGCAAGGGCTAGGAGTTTCGCAATAAATCATAGTTGGAGACTACAACGGACCCGGCTTAGTCTTACCGTGTATTACACCGTACCAAGCCAGCATATTTTTACTTACGTCTTTATGGACGACTTGCTGAAATATCTTTGCTAAGGTTCTAGTTCCATTCATCGTTTAAATATTCGTGAAGACAGATTTTGGGTCTTTTAGTGGGTCTAAAAATTTGTATTTATTCACTAAAGTCTGTCTGTTCGTATCTGTTACGAAGTTTTAGGCGAGGCAACTGCCTCCGTGGTCTTATGGTCAGAGTCATGGGCTTATGATCCGGAGGACCTGGGTTCGATTCCCAAGGGGGAACACAAAGTTGATATTAAAAATTTTCACTTTGTGAGGTTTTCCCCAGTTTGGTTAGAATCACCTGATTGTCCGAACAGATAAAATATTCCGTGCTGCGGAGGGCACGTTAAACCGTCGGTCCAGGTCGCTGTCTTTGATCGTGGTCGTTACTCAAACCATGTTAGAAGCCATTAGGCAGCTTTAAGCTGTGCCACTAGGCTGTTTGAAAACTCGGATACCAGGGTTCATCGGGTTGTTCGACTCGAGAATCCACTCGCTAAGAAGAAGAAGGCGAGGCATAAAGTCAAATAATTTGGATTGGTGAACTAGCAACGCTCAGGTTGCTGGTTCACTTCAAAACTCTTTAAAATCGACACAATTATAAAACGTACATGAACGATTTTACGAACTAGCAATTATCTTTCCATAAAAACATAATCTTGATTTTAGTTTTCCTAGTGGTAGGTACGTCGGTGTGATGGGCGTTCTCGAGTTTAGAGCGCGATCCAACACAATCCTTTTATCTGGAGTAGTGATCCCTGTTCGCGGGGTGTCCACGGATTTCGCCTCATTACTTAGCTGTCTGATTCCACTTACCAACTACTTCCAAGCTTTATGCTCATCTGTCCTTAGAACCGCAAAGTTGTTCGCTGTTTTAGCGGCTTCTTGCTGGCTGGGTAGTTTGCATTTTAAAAAGCAAAAAAGAACAGCGTTTTGTTGTAAGGGAAAAGGCTGGTCAGAAGACAAAAATGCTTAAAGCTCTTTTACTTCTTCTTATCGAATGGATTTTGTATCGAAAAACGACTCGAGAGCTGACCATACATAAAGAAAAATAGAGCCAGGGAGATTAATATGTCAATGTGGTCAATCTATATATATCTATATCAGCCTATATCTACCCACCACTGAGTACAGGCCTTTTCTTTTGTACCATCTACATCGCCATCTACACCGATCCTGGGCCTCTCGCAATTACTGTTTTCCTTCAATCACCACTATATCATCAGTCCATCGGGCTGGTGGTCTACCTACTGGACGATTTGATGATATCGGCAGGCACTCCGTAACCGCCGTAACACCGTGTGGTCAATAAAATTAATAATTATTTTACAGATTAAAAAGAAAATGATAATACTTAACATAACTTGTTTTATTCTTATACCTAAACATAAAAAAAAACTTCCTACAACTAGAAACCTAAAGAAACATCTACGTCAATTGTTTTACTAAAATAGAGTAGGTGGGTAGTATTTCTTTCCTCGTTTTCTTTTCCGGGACATAATTTAGAAGTGACAGTGATCACCAGTAATTAAAATTGATTTGTCTTAGTAGGAGTCCATAGTGTAGGCGGACAGACAATATAAAGAAATCTCAGTAAAGCTTAGTGTTATTGCTTTGCTCTTTTGATTGGGGTTTAAGGTTTCTTATAAAAGAACTAACATTTATCGTCTTATTTGCTTTGATTTATAAATAACTTCTTACAAATAAAACATTTAAAAAAATCTTTTGTTTGTTACGACAATAATATTTTTCTGAAAATGTTCGCCATCTCTAAAAAACATTTTAAAAACTATGGGTATTTACAAGGATACTATGGTTCGTATTTGTAAAGCGATCTCAAGATGGGAGCAATATTAAGTATGGATTTGACAAGCCACATTGTACTGAAATGACATTTCTCATACGAACTCAAACTAGCTGACAGTCTCGAGTGCTGTTTATCAATACAGGCCTATGTTTTTAGAAAAACTGTGAAGCATGGTATATTTCTCTATTATAAACATGGAACACGGCAAAAGAGCGAAGGTAACATCGTTTACTAAAATACCTTAATAAACCAAGCGTGATAATGAGTAACGTCGCAAGCATAAACATTTTCGCCTTTTTGTCGAAATTTCCACAAGAACTCGAAAGAAAAGGTTGTTTTTAATGAGCACTTACCGCCCACCCTTGAGAATTACCGTCACAGGCCCAGGTACCCATAAACATTTTGTGGCTGGCGTGTTTTCGGGAGCCCGAGTGACGCGATGTCAGCCCGGTATTTCCTCATATTTCCCCCGGCGAGCTATAATTCATGGAAAAAATGGATCACCCGTATTCCGTACACTATACGTACATTTTATGCATGCACTGTTCTATTAAGGGTCACTGATATAGAACAAATAGATACGGCATGAAATATTTTATTCTAAGTAACTAATACATATAATCATGCCTTTATCCCTAATGGGGTAGGCAGAGCGTAAACGACCTAAACAAAGATCGTTCCGCCACGTCGAACAAATTTTTGATGGTCATTAAAAATAGATTTGTAGGTATATTGCTGTAGTGACAGGTTGTCAGCCCATCGCCTAAATTGCAATATACAGAAACCTTCGGATCCCTTAGCTGGCTTTTACAGCATTCCCGAAAGGAAATGCAGCTGGCATGTTCTATGTTATTCTCTCGCTCCCAGGCAAGCATGGAATTATTAGTTTATTACATTAGCAATTAATAGTTTATTATAAAGAAAAACATTGTGTTAATTTAATTGCGTGCTCTGTTGTAGCTTAGGGGGTGTTTCAGTAATGTTAAAGACACTCATCATCTCCCTAGGCTTATCCCGTATGTCACCTAATCTAGGGGATTGAACGAGAGTACTGGTTTTTACACAGAGCGACTGCCATCTGACCTCCGCAACCCAGAAGGGAAACCAGACCCAATCCTAGATTAGGTCAGAGTTTTCAAGCCGCCAATGCCTAGCACTGGCCTCTGAAATGGCTTAACGACTAATATCTACGGTATTAAACGATATTAAACGGGACCAACGGCTTAACGTGCCTTCCGAAGCACGGAGTAATGTTAAAGACACTATTTAAAAAAAAACAATAGTTTTTAGGTATTTATAATTAACTGATTCCCAGTGTTGCGTTTGGCCGCATTGCTATAACCGATCCCGCGTGACGCGCGATAAGGCGAGAACTAATCCAGACGAGTGATAGTGCGGCCAGACGCAACTCTTGGAATCATTATAAATACAGATTATTTTTGAGGTGGATTTTTTTAAATATTTTTATTGGATCCTTTTACATTACTGAAACACCCTCTAAGCTGTGGCACGTAATTAACACCCTGTTTATTTTTTTTAACTCCAAAGTTATTTGACAAGTAATAGCAAACAACAATAAAATATATCTTCCAGAGCCGTAAAGTGCACCAGGCGTTTACTCTATCCCATGCGAATGTGGTAAAAGCTACATGGGCGAGACCCAGCGACATGTCTCTACTAAAGTCGGTACATAATACGCAGTGTAAAAAATCGTTTTACTTTGACGTTGATGGCAGCGGAACACTCGTTGGATTCGGACAGCAATCACTACATACGCTTCGACAAGACTGTTATATTGGTCCGGTAAAGTTTTTCGTATTCGAGTAGCGATTGAAATAAGCCATCGTCCGAATTTCAACAGAGAAAGTGGGTGGTCTCTATCGCAATAGTGGAAACCTGTGCTACGATCAGTGTTGCCTGCATCCGTAAACCTAGTGAACAATGAAGATAGAGTCAGTGCAAGAACCAGCCCCAGCGTCGACTACAGCGCCACCTCCCGAGCTGTCGTCGGCGCGGCGACATTCTTTTCACCTGATGAAGATCCTCGTTTAGCGTTGAAACGTCGAGGGCTTATTCTCCTTTCAATACAAACGAGTAAGCCGGTCAGTATAACACTTGTTTATCATTTAGTGTTAAAATAAATATCTTGTTATTTACTACGAGTGAGCTCATAAATCACAAACTTAATTTCATTATAATTTTAACACCCACGACTGTTATAACTATTATAATTATAACACCACCCTTTACTATGCTGCAAATAGAAGTAATGTGATTAATTTTGAAAACTGTGATCCAATAATGTTAAATCTAATTGTGGGTACTAATGTGTAAATATCTTAGTTTTACATCTTTCTTTTAAAATGTCCAAGTCTGAATGGCAAAATAATACCTCCGTCATCACATCAAAACTCCGTATGCCATTCGTGGCGCCATCTTCTACGGTGTAGCGAACTGCTACGGCTGCTAGTGGCTATGGCTGTAACTGTGGCACTTCTAGAAATGCTACAGTTTTTATATCTTTGTATTGGAGCCATTCAGGTAGAGTATGTGATTTATTCCGACGGAGTTGCCACAATATGTCACCCGGCCGACTCAAACGACGCGCGCTGTATCTGAGGCCTGCTCGTTACGGAAATTGCTAAAACCGTAACCGTTGCATTGATCGAAAACGTAAAATCTTAAATATGTAAAGGAAACTTTAGTAAAGTTATTTGTTTTTATTAGTCATATTTTATTTCTCGAGTTGTTTTCGAGAATTTGAAGCCTGAAAATATATGGTACCTAGTCCCAAAAAGCAAAGCTTGTTTTATTTAGAATTTAGAACAAGGTACATACATAAGAATAATGACGCCTTTATCTCCAATAGGGTAGGCAGAGCGTAAAAAACTTATACAAAGGTCGTTCCGCCAAGGTAGGTGGGATTTATTTCTTTTTTACTTTTTCGTACTTATAAATATTTACAAATCGCTCAGGCTTGACACAAATACTTCAACGTAGACTTTTGCTAATATTTATGTAGCGTGGGATCGACCCTACGACCTTTAATTTTAGGTAAGAACTAAGTTTTTTTACGGTATGCCAGCGAAACGCTTCAATTTGAATGGTTTTCATTTAGTATCAATCTAAGTATCTTATTTATTAATTTTAAGGATAATAAACGCCAACGCTGTATACAATTTGAACGTAATCTTACAGAGTAATAATTTATACTGCCCTTTAGGAAAGGTTGAACAAACGATGATGGATGTAGGTAGATTTAACTACTAAACATAAATACTTTATAAGCTGTCTATCTTTGAATGCTTCCGGTTGAGACATTATGTAAATCAATGAATAACTTGACTGTATATGAGCTAAATGATTGTCGAGAAAAGAAAAAAGATCTATTGTTGATTGAATATAATACTTATAACACAATTTCTAGAATTTAGATTCTTTCTATGCTGGACTGGGAGCGAAATAAAAACATTGATTGTGCCAGCTACATTTTTTCTTCCGGGCATTCTGTAAAAATCATCTAAGGGATCCGAGGGTTTCGGTACGTATATTGCAATTTAGGCGATGGGCTGACAACCTATCACTACAGCAATATACCTCAAATCTTTCTTAAATAACACTCTTTGTTTAGGTCGTTTAAGTTCTGCCTACCCTATTAGGGATAAAGGCGTGATTATATGTATAAATTAATGTTTGAATTATTTTTAGTAGGTACTAGTATCTTATACACACGCAATTTGCCGTGTGAAAAACCCATGTAGTACAAAGATTACAAACAAACAGTATACATCTAATCTATAAACAGGTATCTACAAAATACAATAAGGTAGAAGTGAAAAAGAAGAATAAGGTAATAATAATCGAGAATAGATCGCATGAATAAATGATCTAAACCTCTGTTGAATAATCAAATTATCCCATTAGTTATACCTCTAGGAAATACCCAGAATTGGTCCACTCTTCTGCCCAAAGTCCTTTGTATCTCGAACAGATACAGCCTTTGATTTATCAGCCAAAGAGACAATCTACTAATTAGATTGTTTATTCAATAGCCATTTCGGTTTCATTACTCTTACAGGTGCTTGAGCTTGTAGGTCACTGGATTTCTGCTTCTTCCATGCTGGACTAGGAGTGATATTCTTCCATGCTGGACTGGGAATGATAGAAAAACAAAGAATGTGCCAGCTGCATCTCCTCCCATGCGGAAAAAAACAGCTAAGGGATTCGAGGGTTATATATTGCAATTTTAGGTGATGGGCTGACAACCTGTCACTATAGCAATATACATCATAATCATCTGTAATAATAACCTTCAAAACTTGTCAGACGTAGCGAAACGACCTTTGTTTACGTGATTTTTTGTAAGTATGTCACTAGATTTACGAGATCAAATAGTGTTAGTATTAAGAACATGAACTAAGAGAATTTAAAATTGTTTACTTTCTCCGAACTGATGTATTTAACAAAAACATTAGTTGCTGAAACGAACTAGTCGATAGTAACTCTAACCAATAAACGATGGTGCGTACAGTATGATTTCAGTCTGATATTTAACAAAAAAATAAGGACTAGTTACATTAAAAGTCGTCACAAATTTTCATATTATCTAACCTATAGTAGCGTCCCTTATGTAATAAAATTGAGGGACGCGTAGATTTTAAGTCAGAGTTCTCTGATTAAATAGAACAAAGGTAAAAGCCACATAAGCCAAATTTTGCTTAGGATTTCAAATATAGTTGAGCTTTTCAGTTGTTCTAAAAGTTCATTAATGTGTAGAAATTCCTCTAAAACAATTTGCGGTAAAATTTGTATAAATATTATCATATTTGCAGAACATTAAAATTGATAAATACCCCAGTAATGTAACATGCCTCTTACAGAAGCCTCAGTCTGTAGGAATTACAGCAATGCATGCTTTAAAAATATCCATGAGGAAAATGCAAGTATAATGAGTTTATAAATTATGGCACTTTGAACTTTAATGAGTTCATAGAGGTATTTATAAATACCTACCTATGTCTCGTTCAAGTTTTCGTTTCGTCAACTGAGACTTCATTAGCGATCTTTTCAAAGAGGCTAATTACAACTTATAAGTTTTAAATTAGTAAAAAGCAATAAAGTTTATTACGGTTTACAAATACTTAAATAAAATGAAAGGTATCTCAAATTTATAAACGA
This sequence comes from Scrobipalpa costella, assembly GCA_949820665.1. Lineage (NCBI taxonomy): Eukaryota > Metazoa > Arthropoda > Insecta > Lepidoptera > Gelechiidae > Scrobipalpa > Scrobipalpa costella. The sequence goes on from OX463297.1 coordinate 23,635,304, forward strand.
CTTAATCAAAATAAAAGCATCGGTATTGCTGCATATAAAAAATGACATTGGCAGAACACAAATTGTTACGTTACCACCATTTTGTGCGTTCTTCCATGCTGGATTGGGAGCGAAAGAAAAAACGAATCTAGCTACTTTTCCGTCTGTTGTCGAAACTTGCAAAGGGTTTCGAGAGTTACAGTTCATCGGATCGATTGAAATCTATCGGTAACGTTCAGAATATTAAAATTAATCAATCAATATTTTAAGCCTGCAAGTGACATATAGATTTTAATTTCAGCTTTAGCCGGTATCATCTAGAATAGTGCCCAATGTGTATCCATAGCAATTACATTATTTTAAACGACAACCTCCTCAATCTTTGACAAATCAAACATGACAAAATCGCCTTTTACTGGACATTTTACGCTCGGCCTACTCCGAATGGGATAAAACCGTGATTTTGGATCTAGGTAAGTTTCTAATGGAGGAACCCACTGTTTACTTAAAAATAACTTTCTTACCCGTGGGTTATTCACTTTCCCTGCGGTAATGTATGCGGGCGCGGGATAATTTGGTGCCAGCAGCTACGTGAAAGGACGTTTGCGTTCACGGCTCGCATCAAGTGGGAATTTAACCTTTTTGCACACATTTGTCACACGAAACTACAGAGTGGTAAAACAGAGATTGCTGCCTTACAGCACTATTTGTAGTAGGTACGATTCGTTTCTAATGTAGGAACCCACTGTGATCGATTCTAGATTTACCGGCTAATACTAAATTTTAAATATTTTTGTCACGTTCAGACTAAAAACATTGGAAAAGGACAAGAGGTCTGTTCTCTCCGGTTTTTGATTTATAGTCGGTGGTTTTATGCGTAATCCGTTATTTTTATCCGCCGTTATAATATGATATGGCGGATAAAATTTACAGCAATACTGAGGCAACATGTAAAAGCGCGTCAAAATCTAGCAGACAAAGTGTAAAACCGTAGAGTATAAATTGCCTGTCCTTTTTCAATTTTATTATTTTGAAAGTGACAGATAGATTTTAATTTCAGTTTTAGCCGATGGTATCTAGAATCGAGCCTACTATTCACTTTAAAATAACTCGGTTATACACTTTCCACGCTGATTAATTGGACGTTTAAGCACACGGCTCGTAACAAATGACAATTTAACCTGTTTGCACACATATTTTGTCACACAACACTTTATAGAGAATCTCGTGTTTTAAAACATGTAACGGTTTTGTCCATTTTAGCCTACAAATTTGAGTGTCAGTTAAATCATGGTTTCATGCTTTGGAAGCCCCCATTAATAAGAAAATTCTTATCTATGCAATGTTCACTTATAGCTTAATGATGCAAAGGTATTGTATGGGATAAAGTTGCTTACATTCGAGCGGAATAGTAGGTACTAGGTATGAAATCCTTGCATCATTTGGAAACTGTTAACAATCAATCATGTCATGTTTAATTTATACCTTGTAACATAAAACATAGCTCTTCTCAGCTTTCAGCTTTTTTCTAAACAGTTTTATAATTGGGTTCGAAATATTTTAGTTAGAAACAACACCCATATGTAGCCAGGTAAGTATGTGAGGCATGTTCCTGGCTAAATGTCGTTACACCTGCAAATTGTTAGTTATTGTTGGGGTACTATCTCATGAATGTGTAATGAAACCGAGCCACGAAGCAAAGTGGACACAGGACCGTTTCATAAAATTCTTACGAGTGTGTGTATGACCTAGTTTCAGCACAATGTTTCTATAAGTTGTACAGAGGTCTTCTTCTGTCGAAAGGGTATCGAGTCTATGGACCAAGTATGGACCCGATGAACCCTGTTGTCAGTGTTTATCAAAGACTGCAACCGGGACCGACGGCTTAGCGTGCCCTCCGAAGAACGAAATCTTATTCTTTTCGGACGACCAGGTGATTCAGCTTGCAATGTCCTAACCGAACTGGGGAAAAATTCACAAAGTGATAAATTATCAAATATCAACTTTGTGTTTGTTGTGGGAATCAAACCCAGGACCTCCGAATCAAGAGTCCATGGCACTAGCCACTACACCACGGAGGCAGTTAAGAGGTAATTAACCCAAATTAGGACCTAGATATTTTGTTCTTTAGTGAAGTAAGATATTTGTAGCTTTTTCGAAAGTACTTTTATAACAATAACTAGCGACCCGCCCCGGCTTCGCACGGAAATAATTTTTTATTATTATATTTTTTACATTTTAAAAATTCTACACAGCGATTAACATAAGAAACGCAACAAAAACCTGTATATAGGTTTATCCGTGCGCCCTGATATCGTCATCACGGCGGCGCTCGGTACGTGTCTCTAGTGATCGACCAGTTATTGTTTACGCGGCTCAAACCCGAACGCAAGTACAGTGCTGCCGCCGGTAGCGGGCATCTGTACATCGCTCAGCCAATAACCGGATTCTGAACGCGCATATACAGTGTGTCCCTGGGAAAAGAAAGATGAAACCCAGAAATAATTGTTTATATTCTTCTTATTTTTAAAAAAGGCAGTTTTTTTACTTTCGTTTTAATATTTTTGCAATTTAATTCACTTTTTAAATTACAGGGTAGTGAATTTACGAGTTTTGGAATTATATAGCGTAACCGGTATTTGCCGTACAAGTTCTGATATGGCGGTATTTTGAAATGAGGTTTTAAAGCACTACGAGTATTCCTTGAATGTTTTACTAATTTAAGCAAATTGTCATTATAATATTCTTCTATTAAGAGGGTAAGTTTTATTTTATCATGTATTGGTAATATTTTACAGAACTTACATAATTTATAATAGTAATTTTTATATTTTTCTCTGATATAATGAGGTACAATAGTTTTAAGAATTCGTAATTGGATTTTATAAATTGAATCTAAGCGGGTTCTGCATGTTCTACCGTGACTGCTAAGGCCATAAGAGATGATAGACTCAGCCGAAGTTTTATAAAAAAACTAGCGACTCGCCCCGGCTTCGCACGGAAATGATCTGTGTTTCTCTACTATATTATGCATGTAATAATATGCATGTATTATACATATAAACCTTCCTCTTGAATCACTTTATCCATTAAAAGAAACCGCATCAAAATCCGTTGCATAGTTTTAAAGATGTATGCATTCATAGAATATAGGGACAGAGAAAGCGACTTTGTTTTATACTATGTAGTGATTATGTATAATATCTCAGTATTCTCAGTCCAATTCTGGAAAAAGGCCTCTACTAAAGATTAACTGAAAATTTTAATGTTTTTTTAGTTTGGCCGCCGTTTAAGAGCTAAGCCGCTTCAGGATATCCGCCTATCTCTCCAACTATCCTTATCATCATTTCCCTAGCCATATCCCGTATCTTAAGGGGTCAGCTACCTAATCTATAGGATTGAACGAGAGCACTGTTTTTTATACAGAGCGACTGCCATCTGACCTCCGCAACCCAGAAGGGATACCAGACCCAATCCTAGATTAAGTCAGAGTTTTTAAGCCGCCAATGCTTAGCATCAGCTTCTGACATGCCTTAACGACTAATATCTACGGTATTAAACAATATTAACTGGGACCAACGGCTCAACATGCCTTCCGAAGCAATAAATTCGAAAACCGAAAAACACATTGGTACGTGGTGGGATTCGAACCACGACCTCCTGCTCAGGAGGCAGCGGCCCTAACCACTACACTATTGGGCTCTTAACCTCCAACTATCCTAATAATAAATTAAAATAAGTAGCGTTTTTCCTTTCAATTTCAAAATCATATTCTAAATAATTGATTGATATCAATATCTCAAGCTCTCCCTCTGTTTCAATAACAAAATAATTTGGTATCTGCAGACAGAATGGTATATTATTTCCTCTTCCAATTGGAACATCCGATAAACTGTCGATATTTATCAGCAAACTTGAACAAAACTAATCAATTATCGTAGCTTAGTTCCGTTCACTTAGTCTTCGGTAACCGTACTTCTATACTTACCTATAATTATAAATGCGACAGCAACTTCTGTCCGATCGTTTGTTGGCTCTTTCATGTCTATACGGTTAATTTGATTTAATCAAATTTTGCACGATGGTGTATAGGAAAATAAGAAAAGAAATAACAAAAAAAATAACTTAATCTTGTGGTAAAATTCATTTAACCGCGGATGAAATCATGGAGCGCAAAGCTAGTAAGGTTACAAACAGTGAAAATTAATACGATACTTACCTATTATAACTTGGAAGGGTGACAGATCCAAAACAAGCAACTTCCTAATTGTTATTCCAGAGTTTAATTTATGCGGCAAGTTTGATTCAATATTAATCGGGACATACTGTCTATTATAATGACTGACTTGATAGTAGGTTTGATGCGGTGATGTCGGATTAGAGTAAAAACACCCTTTCACTACTCACGTGGTTGTAGTAAATGCCATCCAAGGGATCTCTTATCAAGGAATTGATAGGAGCGTTCCCTGTGAATAGAATAAAATCTGGCACTACGTTCACCAATCCTGCCTAACAAATTTGCAACTAGATGCGGCTCATTTAAAAAAAAAAATCAACGAATACATATATACCAGGAGTAAGAGACTGCGTCCCGCAAACTGACAGGGGTGGCTCAGTCAATGATACTCAACAACTTCCACCAGGACTTTTTTTTCAGGAAGCGAAAAAAACATTGGCTTCTCCATACAAAATGTTCACCTCATTTTGGACAATTTGTATGGAAAAACCATTTTTTTAAGTTGTTCATTGTCATTGGCTGAGGAACCCCTATCAGTTTGCCGGACGCTGTCTCTTACACCCGGTAGTATATACGTGGGACACTCAGAAAGATTTGCGACACTAAAAAAAATTGTTCTACAGGTACATATATTTTTATTAAATCTTTTCAAAGTACTCTCCACAAGCCTCTATACAAAGATTTATGCGTCTGAACCAGTTTTCAAAACACTTTTTCTAGTCCGCCGTAGACACCTCGTTTACAGCCTGCTCGAACGCAGCCAGCGCATCTTCCGGCGACGAAAATTGTATCCCCTTGAGCTGATTTTTTATTTTTGGAAATAAAAAAAGTCACACGGTGCTAGATCAGGGCTGTAAGGAGGGTGACCCAGGAGTTTGACTGGTGTGCTGTCCAGGAAGTCCCTCGTTTTGAGCGCGGTGTGTGCAGGCGCATTGTCGTGGTGGAGCAGTAGTCCGCGGAGCCCTGTGTTTGGTCGCTTGTTGCTCACAACAGAAAAAACTTCTGGTAATCATTTGGTAGTATACCATTCGGCGTTAATGCTTCTTTGATCTCGTAAGGGAATTGAGGCCAAGTGGCCAGTCAAATTAAAAAAGCTGGCGATCTAAATCTTCCCCCCGCTTCGAGATCGCTTCACTTTGGTAGGCGTTGGTTCATTTTGAAACACCCAAACTGTCGACTGGCGCTTGGTTTCTGGATCGTATTGATAAATCCAGGACTCATCACCTGTTACGATGTCGTAAACACGCCGAGACGAGCCTGCTTCAAATTTGTTCAGCATATCACGGCACCATTCCACCCGGGCCTGCTTCTGAGCGTCGGTGAGGTAGTGCGGCACCCAGCGCGATACTATCCTCCTCACGCGAAGATGCCCGTGTAGAATCTTGTGAACGCTTCCCGATCCAATCTTTAATATGTGCTGAATCTCCTGATATGTAATTCGCCTATTATCTTGGATTAAATTTTTCACTGCTAGCACGTTTTCTTCCGTAATAGCCGTCAAAGGGCGACCGCTTCTTTCTTCATCCCCCAAGGTTGGTCGACCGCGCCTAAATTCGTTATACCAACGATACACGGTTGCCTTGGAGGGGCTTTCATCCATAAATGCCATTTGAAGTCTATCGATCGATTCATCCGGTTTCAGGCGACACTTGAAATAGTAAAAAATCATAGCTCTAAAATGTTCCCGGCGCAGATCCATTTTTCAGTAAGACACGATACTTTGAATTGGCTCGCAAAAAATGTGGAGGGAAATTTTGAAAATGGAACACATATTTTTACTTACAAGTAATCATATTTTCAAAAAAGATTCTAACCGGCCAGTCTGCCATATATAAAAACTATTTATCGCAATACTTTCTGAGTGGCCTGGTATAGGTACATTAAGTTCATAGTTCTGCATGACAATGTGTTGAACGTATCCACGAGTTATGTGCCTTACGCAAGTCTATGTCTACGTCATAGTTCACCACCGTGCTATAAATTTTAGTCGCTCCTAAATTCCACGCGTGTGGTTTTTAATCCAGTCTCATAGCATAGCTAGACCATATACCTAAAACGAACCACATAAACATAAAACATTTTTGCATACTGTAGTAATAACTCTGAGGTATACTTGTATAACCTCGTGCTCTTGATATGCAGGCCGTGGGTTTGATTCTTACAGAGGAAAACAAATGATATTCTATTGCTAAAGCATCTAATTATCCAGAATGTTAATTTAATTGCGTGCCATACCTTAGGAGGTGTTTTAGTAACGCAAAAGGATCCAATAAATATATTTAAAAAAAGACTGAAAAAAATAAACAATGGTTTCTAGAGTTGCTTCTGGCTGCGCCGCTATAACCGATCCCGCGAGACGCGCGATAAGGCGAGAACCAACACAGCGCGACGCGCGAGACCATATCGACCAGTGATAGCAACTCCCACAGGCTCGGTTATAGTGGTGCGGCCAGACTCAGCTCTTGGAATCATAATAAATACAAACTATTGCTTTTTATTTATTTTTGAGTTAGATTTAGAAAAAAAACTTATAGTCTCCTTTTACGTTACTGAAACATCCCCTAAGCTATGGCACGTATTAACAACCTGTATATTAAGAAAGATGATTCAGAGTTTCGGAGGACACGTCAAGCCACTCTCTCTTCCTCATGTGTAATCACGTATGTCCGGTCCACAAACCATGACAGAGGCCACCAGGATACATCGGGATACATACAACGATCTACTTGACACTTGTTATTAATTAAGTAGTATAATTTCTTCAAGAGAAATATATTTTTAGATTCATGTTGGGCTCAGAAAATATAAAGCTTTCAAAGCAATGTTTAGTCTATCGAATCACTGATGAGCACTCAGCAGGGCTTCTCTAGAATAATAAGTAGGTTCAAAACAGGGCTACCTCTTGGAATCTGTACTCCAATTGAATTCAGTAATATTGCTGTACGTTAAAATTGCACTGACATTCTGAGAATTTCACATGAATGAAATGTAAAACATTTTTACTAACATTGCCTCCGTGGTCTAGTGGTCAGAGCCATGGGATTACGATCCGGAGGTCTTGGATTTGATTTCCAGGGGGGGGGACACAATGTTGATGTCTTTGATAGTGGTCGTTACTCAAACCATGTCAGAGGCCTAATAGCTGTGCTACTAGGCGGTTTGAAAACTCTGACATTAGGGTTCGTCGGGTCGTCTGAATCTAAAAACCACTCGCTAAAAAGAAGACTAACATTGAAGTTAAGTACTTTCTTTGACTGAAGTACGTTTATTGTACTGTGATTGTAAAGATAGTGTGATAATCCAAGATCCTTCGAAAACGAGCATAAAAATACTAAAGAAAAAGCAAGTATTCAAATGTATGTGTCAAATATTTTTATCTGCCACGATTTTGAAGATACATAAACGTGTGCACTGTTGTAAAATATTTTTAATCCCAGCCTGTAACTTCACCTTCATAACTCCAAAGACGTAATTACGAAACTTTAAGCGCTGTGAAGTTGGTCCACAAACTAGAGGTAATCCGTTAAACTCAGGTTATGCCAGCTGCAATTACAGAGAATAATCCAGAGAAGTTTGCTGCTTGTGGGCTCTTTGTTTCCTTGTCTTGGGTAATGTTGGATGATGCGCTAGATAGATTATGCTATTTATTTCTACCAATTTCGTGCTATATTTACTTGTCTTTCTTGAGATTGAAGTAGTAGATAGTCCTGTATCTCTGGGAAAGACCTTCGATTCGGTTGACAGCTGTCAAAATTAAAATGCTTATATCTGGCAAAATATCAGTCCTAAACTATCGCCGAAATGAAGACCCAGTACACATGGTTAGTTTATCATTGATATTTGCCAAGATGTGACAATTTTAATTTTGTCAGCAGTCAACAAAAATAAAGATCTGGCCCAGATCCAGGACTATCTTAAGTAGACCGACAGTTGTCGATCTAGGGTGAATTGCTCCTCATTGCTCGACCTTAAGGACCGCACTCAGAGAAGTTTACTGCTCGTAGGCTCTGGTGATGATTCGCTTGATAGATTATTCTTCTTGTGTCCACCAAATTCCGTGAATTTCTGGAACTGTATTTACTAGTGTTGCTACAGATTTAAAACCGCAGTCAAAGATCACACACGGCGGGCGGTGTTGTGAGATTTTCACTATCCATGAAGAAGGCTCTCGTTAAGAGTCGAAACGTTGAGGCCTAACTCCTCCGTTAAACAAACAAGTGAGTAGTTGATTTATCAGTAAGCAGGTAGGTAACTATATTTATTTTTCTGAAATCGAAGTCGGGTAATAGGTTAGGAATTAAACATAGTTATTCTAATAAGCTATGACAGCTTCCATAAATTTAGAGCAGTCAATAATGTTCCATGGCAATAACGACTCTTTAAACTATAATTTAATTCGATTTCTAATGATAGAATACGTAGTTCATTCTATGTAAAACGGTGAAGGTACATAAGCTTAGTTATAATAATACCTTCTAATGTTACCCGATAGTTTTGATTAATTTGACGGGACATATTTGATATGTGGGATATATTGGGAGTATTCGTCTACCCGTATATTGTTGGCTGTTCTATAAATAGACCTTTCTAATTAATGCTGTTTTAGATAATAAAGGAATCGATCAGTAGAAACAAATTATAAGCGTTGTAAACACATTACTGACAATGTGCAGAATGTTCAATACGTTTGTACGCTAAATACTGATAAAATAAACCAAGAACTCCGTTTGTGGTCTTATTAGGAGTCATAAAGAGCCGCAAAATTTGAACTGGGGTACGTTACTTACTTGTATTAAAATAATAATAACCGCGAGCATCAATCACGCCCCACAGCCCTATAACGCTAATTGCAAAAGTTTACACGGCCAACGGAAGCAATTTGTTGCTCTGTGGACTGTGGGCCATTTTGTACTGAGGGTCTTCACACTTTACGCAACCAAGAAATCCGCATTTGCAATACATTGCGTGCTTATTCAACTTCATACTTCTCAATTAATTGACTCTCTACGCAATGTATAGCGAGTATGGGACGGTTAAACGCGTGAACGTCTTTCTGTATGCGAAGACCCTCAGACATCCCGCCGACAGATATTGTAAGCATCCAACAGATAGCGCTAATCAGAACTCGTTGTTGCCTATAAATCAATGAATTCTTCCGCCTATAGGAACATCCGTCTGTGTTCAGCTCTTGATAATAAAATAATAACGAGTTATATTTTTTAAAGTTCAAATTACCTTATCCATTCATTTAAAAAAAATAGAGATGTGTGGGATCTAAGTATTTGAGAAAATGCATCAGGGGTATAAGTCAAATATTAATACAGTTTATAGCAATATGGAAATATTTTCTCAAAAATTACTAATCGCTCCTATCAAACTCAACAAGTAATGAGAAATTAAACATCCTAACAAGCCCCAAATGAGATAAATACACTCACATCATAATGATTTGTGGTAGGCACATATTATGCGGCTGAGGGAATGAATTCTTTGAGATGTAATCAGCCGGAACATGTTGCAATCCACACGCTCACTGAGTAGAGGCACTGACTGTAGGTAGTCTAGAAGCTGGGAATTTCACATAGCTAACAAAATGCCTGTGTTTATGTCTGTGTGCTTTCATAAAATTAACTGTTCTGTTTAATTAATTACATAAATTTTCAGAAAAATAATTATTGTAGGTATCTACTTTCTATTCGAAATGCACTCAAGATTTGTCAGCACGTTCAAAGCGTTGATCCTCTACCTATCTAGGAAGGGATAAGTATGGTGTGTGATTTTGTACCTATTTAAAACTTCATATCGTATTAGTATTGTCGAGTCTGTTACGTGGTTCACCTGCATGTTACTGGGGCATTCTATTTTATAAAAGTTATCAACTTTCCCCGCTTTATTATAAGTTGCACGATACAGTTTACGTCAGGTGTGTGAAACTCGGCTATCAATCTGTAATTTTTTGTAAAGAAGTTTAAATAGGTCTGGTCTATCTTTGTACGTTTACAATATTTTGACTACAATACTCAATACAAGGAAAAAAGCACAGCATGAAAAATTTACGACCAAATCCAGAAGATACTGACAAAAATATAATCATAACAGGAGACTCCAGTATTTTTCAGATATTAATATAAGTAACAAAAATACACGCTGAGTCATATCTAGCGATCCTGTAAAGCTCATTACACCGGTCACCGCTAGCCGTAAAGCCCGCCATGTTTACAGTAACGCTCAGAGGGTGTAAAACAACGGATTTCATTGTAACCTTTTAACCTTTTCGTTGTAAACGAGCGAGCTTTACGCTCTACTGCGTATCTGAAATAGCGTCGCTGATTGAATCGCTCAACGCATATTACAGATATTCAATTGATTTATAACTGTTTCTGTTTTTATAGTGAGCTATTTGTTTAAACTTAAAAAATATATTTATTTGCAATGTTGTTTAGAATATAGTAAAGGCATCACATACAGGCAAAGAATTCGGCTGAATGATCATCGGCACATAAGCGGTGATAGGCTCTGAGCGGGCTGCCTGGCTTGCAACTAATCATAATCAGTGAGTAACTGCTTACAGTGTTCTGTGTATCTGGCTTTTGGATGAGTTCGATTTGTCGTCGGCTAGAGGTTAGGCTCAGGCTAGACTGAAGAGCAAATTATAAGTACAGGGTATAAGAGACAGTTACCCACAAACGATTACGGGTTGCTCAGTCAACTAAACTTCTTCTTAGCGTGTCGATGGAACACGAGAAATTACATCGTAACGGCCCAGAATTCAGCCACTTGTATTGCGGATTGACTGACGAACGAAACTGAAAAACTAAACGAAATTATTTCAGGAATTGAAAAATATTTTAACTTCTACACACAAATTGCCACGTTTCAGTAGTGCTTCGGCAATGTTCGCTCAGGTGCGCACTGACAGCTTTGCAACGGTCTTGCGAATGAAGCAAGCGTCTTTGCTAAACAGAATACGGGACAACGTCAACAGTACATTCAAAATCATTGCTGATAGAGATGCTTGCTTGCTCTGTAATGGGGCATCTTATTAAGAACACTATGTCATTGCGTAAATTTGCCTACTAACATAGTTATAAGTATTTTGATTGTTACTAACGAAATTGGATAATTGCTATCTGAAATAAATATTCTCAAACCGAGAGTTGGCAAAGAAAAAGTGAAGGAAACATGCATCTTAGCAAGATATATAGAACTGAGCGTAATAAATAATGTCTTGTGCGTACAGTTAATTAATGAATGACCCTTGAACTCGCCAAGTGCCAGCTAAGAAGCTTAATTCGGAGATTTTTTCCGCCCAATTATCATTCGAGCGAAATACTTGCTTGAGCGCACATGTAGCCCATTACGACGGTCAAATGAAAGTGTATGACTGAATCACATTGTGGCTTGGAGTAGGAAATTGGGGGATTCGCTTTGAGATTGCTTTTGATTGTTTCATCCATTATAGGTATGTTACAATTTAATACAAAACTTAAATGTTTATTTGAAAGCTATTCGGAACTATCCGTATAAAATAAAAATCCAACGGCAATTAATGATTGTACGTTAACAAGTATTAGGTATAAAGTTAATTTTGTAATATTTACAAATTAGCTTATTTTCGCCACTGAATTAAATAAGGAACCCTAAGTTTTTTTTGAATAACTTTGAGTTAATTGGATAAAAGAGTTACCTGGTTTATTCATTGAGTTACGTGTATTTTTTTTATTTTGTCTTAATTTTTCATCTAAACTTTTAACAAGTTAGGATACCCTTGCAAACGTCAGTCACCTGCCAGATAGTACCCACTCGCAGTCACCAAATTGGATTCCATTCGAGCTGGTAAATTACCGAAATTAAGGTTGCGCCATTCGTCCCCTTGAGATATGAGATGTCACATTTGTTTTCGATCTGAATACACAAATAGCATACAAAAACATTCCAGGAAATTCTCTGCTAGAAAACAATCTTTAAAAACTTTAAGGAAAATACACACTGGATAAAAAATGAACAGGTACCTCACGTATGTATAGTACTGGGTATAGGCACTCAACTCAATCCGAGATTGTATGGATTATTCTTCGGTATATAGCCATGTACGAGTATGTTTGACTCGGAAATCCAAACACAGCCGTTGTTACTCAATTCTATAAGCCGAATTGTATTGCGAAGAGTCTGAGGCTGTGTGAACTGTAACTTAGCTTGCATAGTTTTGTATGAAACATTGCTAAACAGGTAAAATGAGGCTAGTGAAACCGCAATAACACAAGAAATTTTCCACCTTTCTACTAGTTTTCCAGTCTACCAGATTTTTCTTCCAAATTTCGCAGAACAAACACAGTTGGGTTTGAAATATGGGCGTCATAATACCAACACCGCGTATGTTGTCGAGCAAACCGCAGGGAGTCTGGTTGTTCCGGGTTTATTGCTACCAGGATTAGTTCCTATTTCGGGGTCTATAAACATGACATCGCTATACGATATCTCGGTCTATTTTAGATTGAGTAGATAATTTACTGGAATATCGGTAAACAACGTCTATTCATAACATAATATCGTTTGGAACGTTAATGGAGTAACTGAAATGTTTCGAATATTCGCTTGTAATATTAGAAGCTTTAACTAGGATTCACGGAAATCTTATTAATTTAATATCTAGCCAGGGATAAGGGTACAGAATAATCAAAACTAAAGATATCACAGGACAAAGCAAGCATTATGTCATAATAGGTATTAGGTATGTTATATTAATCTCAGCGACTGACCGCCGCCGCATAGCCGGCAGCGAAGCGCGAGGCCGGGTAAATGGACTCGAATGCTGCGTCACGGATTAGTCCGCGTTTCGCTCAACTTGTTGTGAAAATGCGTCCTAGTTTCAGCGTTTTAGGGAAAAGTGTTTATAAGTAAGTTTTAAAAGAAGATCACTTAGTTACCGGCTGCCGTCTTTTATAACTGAACCAATGTGTATCTCCGCAACATAAAAAAAAACTAATTAATTATTTGAATCTACCGGTAATACGTACTTTTTCAAAGGCCTACCTCGTGACAAATAAATGGTAGGAGAGCAGTAAAACTCTACAAAAAATACTGAATACCATACTGAAATTAATCCGGATGATAACTACCAACAAAAGTCAAGTTAAACGCAGCAAGTGCTTGTCCATATCATTATAATCTCAGTTTACTGACCGCCGGGCTGTCGCATAGCCGCCGGTTAAATGTATGGCAGTGAGGAGTGTGTCACGTATTAGCCCGTGCCGCGTTTAAAATTATTATTAAACACTATTCTACTTCCATGTTGGACTGGGAGCGAGAGAAGAACATAGAATGTGCCAGCAGCAATTCCTCCCGGGCATGCTGTAAGAACCAAAAAAAAAAAGCTAAAAGGGATATGTATATTGCAATATAGGCGATGGGCTGAAAACCTGTCACTTTAGCAATATACCTAAAAATCTATCTTAAATAACGCCTCAGACGTGGCGGAACGGCCTTTGTGTAGGTCGATTACGCTCTGGCTACCCCATTAGGGATAAAGGCCTGATCATATGTATGTTTGTATGTATTCTACTTTTAGTGTTAATGCACAAACTTAGTTAAGAACAATTCTTAGAACTAGGAATACAACAATCTCAGTTATGTTGAAAGTTGATGAACTTACGTAGTTCGAGGCCGACTAAAGGCATAAAAATGCTTTCTTCTTTCTAAAACAGAGCGACAGATAGATTCTATTCTACCAGTGTCAGTGCCACTGCACGTGGAAATAGTTTCGTCAGCTGCTCTGTCGTGGCGTCATTGACTCGGTACGGCTGACGCCACAGACGCCACAGACGCTTGCTTTGAAAGCCTACTTTAAATGGATGGAGTAAGTGGTGCGTCACGGGTTAGTCCGCCGCGCTCCGCTTATAGTCTTATCAAAATGCTTTCCAGTTTCAGCGTGTGTTCAGCTTTAGGCGAAGCTTAGTTGCTTCATGTTTAGGAATTGTTGCTACACGTTTAGGCGGGCAGTCTAAATTTAAGCACTCAGCTTAATTGCTCACGGAACAGCAAAGCAACCATTTATTTATACGTTTCTTGGACCTCAGAAGTTCTAGAAGCCCTTGATTTCCAGCTAAAAGCCAAAGCTTACCTACAAGTTAATTCAGGATTGTTGCGAGTTCTGATAAATGCTTACGCACTGTAGCTAAATGAAACAATAATCTAACAATCCCTTCATAATTGCAGCCATTAGGCCGGAAGTCGACCGCATCAATTTTTGTAAAAAACTTAATGATCTTAAGTAAGCTGTTTCCGGGGCAGTCCGGGACCGTTAAAACGTTGAAGCACTCACTAAATTGTGTTTAAAAGCAACTGGATACTAAATAATACCTTTACAAGCGTTTAACCAGTGTTACAACAGGAGCGAGTGCAATTTATGGCGAGGAGCCGCGTGGACAGCAGTTACGAGTATTTTATTCTGTTTGCTGTCGGTTTAGAAGTTATTTACTAGTTTTATTGTTCATGATCTTTGGTGGTTTGTAATTTTTATAACGTGTTTTTTTATTACAAATGGTTTTGCTCTTGACTCTATACAGTAGGTCAGGGATGACCGTCATAGAGTCGACGATGGACAGAGCTCACCCAGAAGATGCCTGTTATGGCACTGGCAATATCACGCATCGACGGAACACAGCATGCTATTTGGAGCCAGACTCCAGTGAGTGGGTGGTCGCGTGCCAGGCAGCCCCTTGCGGAGCCTACCACCGCTTTGTTGGGATTGTTCAGCCGGACTTATTCACAGGCAAGCATGCGTTTCTGTTGCCAGGGTTGGACCACTAGAAGGTAGGTCCCATCCCATCCCCCTGTGTCCCAACATAACCTCCTAGCTGAACAATTTTCAAGAATTTTCTCTGGTATAGTAGCTTGACCTTTGTGTTCTCTATCTGCAGGTTGTAGTTTCAATCCGACAAGGGAAATGCAAAACCATCTAGCACTTCATTCAATTGTAACTAGTTTCAATAAGAGAATCCCGTGGCTGCGGTTTTTGATAGCCGTTCGTTAAATAAAATAAGTCAAATACTTTTTTCTCGGTTTATAAACTCAATCAAATTTCCGCCTTAAGGTGATTCCTAACGGCAAATGGTTGATTTTAAGAGGTTATTTCTCCTAAACGAATCATTGGAAAATGCTAAAAAATGCACATCTAAGAAATTAGTTCATGGCCTGCAATTGCAACATTTAAAAATATTTTAGTTCATAAATAAGTATGATAATCTGTAAGTAAAGCTGTTTTATCAGTAAATTTGATTTTCCTTCTAAACTGTACGGACCACTTTCAAGGTTTCTTCGGGAAAATATCTTTATTATGATTATCTAAATTCACAACACGGCTTCTTTTAATCCGACTCGTAGTTTTTATAGAATCAACTTTTTTAAGCGTTTTTTCTCACATTTTTGTCGCGGCCACTGACGATACCGCCCCGCCGCGCCGTAGCGCGCGCTGATTTAAACGATATTTTAAGGATTGAAATCTACCTACTCATCTGCCGTTGGAATACACTTTAACGCCCTACACGATTGAAGAAGTCTTACATATCAAACTTGGTTGTTGAATTATAATTCAGTAGCTTAAGCTAAATCATGTACCAACTTGATTAATGGTAAATTAGTAGTAGTACAGAAAGCATTAATCATTGTAATGTCCAGACCGCTTAGTTCGTAATCAATATATTCATCGTCTACGCGAGACTGAGCATGGATATTAAATCACATTAAATTTACTCATGTGGTTAAATTGAACACACACAAAAAAACTGTTTCAAAAGCAGAGATACAGGGTGTAAAGGCCAGTGTACCAGAAGCTGATATGGGTGCTCAGTCAATGAAACTGAACAACTATCACCAGCAAATTTCTACAAGAAATTAAAAATATACGAATTATATAGAAATTCCAAACGTATTTTGTTTTTTTGTTAGGATATCCGCTCCATTGACAGAGCAACCCCTCAGTTTCTAGTACGCTGTCCCTTACACCGGGTATTATTTAAGCTATATGAAAATTGCAAAAGATTGGATATAAACTGTCACAACAAACATTTATTTGTATAGTGAGTACTATACACAAATGTTGGACAAACTGTCCAAATGAGGTGAACATTTTGTATGGAGAAGCCAATGCTTTTTCGCTTCCTGAAAAAAAAGTCCTGGTGGAAGTTGTTGAGTATCATTGACTGAGCCACCCCTGTCAGTTTGCGGGACGCAGTCTCTTACTCCTGGTATATATGTATTCGTAGATATTTTTTTTCTTCCATGCTGGACTGGGAGAGATCGAAAAACATAGAATGTTCCAGCTGCCCTTCCCCCCGGGCATGCTGTAGAAGTCAGCAAAAGGGACTCGAGGGTTACAGTGTGTTGTAATATAGGCGATGTGCTGACAACCTGTCACTATAGCATTACACATTACAGTCTAAAATTGCCCCCAAGAAGACGTAGCAAAATCGCCTTTTACGAGGCGTTTAACGCTCTGCCTACCCCGTAAGGGATAAAGGCTTGATTTTATGTATGTATGTATGTACTCTCGTAGCGGAAACATCTTTCATTGGGCCATTGACTACCTACCCCCTAAAAATATAGTCATGACTTATTTACGCCATAAATGAAGCGAATGATACTTTACTCCTTACCAGAGCATTTGTCGCAATGCTTATACGCGTTGAAGTATAAAACGAAACGATACAACTCAGATTATGCAGCGCGCCACGATTACTTAGTCACCACTACCACCACGTGCGCGTTGTTTGTCTTCGTGTATATCTTAGGAAACATCAAGACAAAGTGCCGTACGTCTGCTTAGTTTACCCGAAACTACCTACGCCAAATGTATGCTAACAGTTCCTAGGAGCGACAATAATAAAACTACACCAATATGCAAGGGGTTCGCTACATAAATCTGCCGGCAGACTTGGCCGACACGGATCGGAAGGTTGGCCCATTTCCAAATTCAATAATGGCTTATGGAGCCCTCAAGACACAGGATTATAACTTGGGCAACGTTAATATGTGGCACGTCGTATACGGTGGTTGGTAGTAAACGCGTAATGGGTATTAAGATGACGTCATAACCGG
Source organism: Scrobipalpa costella (assembly GCA_949820665.1). Classification (NCBI taxonomy): domain Eukaryota; kingdom Metazoa; phylum Arthropoda; class Insecta; order Lepidoptera; family Gelechiidae; genus Scrobipalpa; species Scrobipalpa costella. The sequence continues at coordinate 23,652,615 of OX463297.1, forward strand.
TAAGTACATTAAGGAATATTGTCTTCGGGTTTACCGAAATGAGGTATTTTGGATAGTTGAAGTGTCTTAACGTTATTATGATTACACAAAATGTATCTCATTAAATATTCGAGGTAACTATCTATTTAAACAAAGCAACCAAATTTTGAACATCGATCCATCTTCTCCACCAATTAAGCTAGTATATTGTTTGAGATATAAATAGGCACTTCATTTAACTAATGAAATTAAGATTTTCATATTTTATTTATACTTAAACCTTTCTTCAAAATTGTATTATTCAATATTGTCTAAATTTAGCAGATTCATTCCTCTCAAAGGAGATCAAGATAATCGCTGTTGCCATAGCGATGATGCTGCTAAACAAATCGACTATTTGTTCTAAACCAGTTTCGAGGGCTCGTGATTTTATAACGCTTTTGAAAAATTACCTATTGAAGCTGTGCCCTAATCAATCATTCGGAAAGTGTCAGAGGACTTGATTGTTCAAGTTTTCATTATGAAACATGACGAGAGGGTGTTTTTTTAACAAAATTATATTTAACGTTAGGTACAGTCAGCAAAGACGATTGTTGGGCAAGGCTGCTCGAAAGAGATAAGATTATTTTAGGAAATTATTCATGAATTTGCATGAAATTTCGTATATTTGTTGTTAACAAATTGTGTAAATATAAAATAAATCATAAACATCCATAAACAATTTCGATCAGAAGCAAGAGCAAAACAACAGCAAACATACGTTTCGAGCGGGCCTACCCAAATATCTCCTTTGCTGATTTTACAATAAAATTGTAATAATATTACCTATTATGGGTAGACGTAGGCTGAAGATGATAATGATGATTATTACCTATTATCTAGAACATGAATCTGTTGAAATGTGTGGCAGTCTAGTGGTTTACCTAACTTCTTGTATACGAGAGATTTGTTTACTCTAATCTACAATGTAGACATATCCGTTTCAAAACCCATCACATCACTCTACGTAGATAGCTCAAAACCTCAGTCGGTACCCTTCGGTTGTATAAACTATAATAATACTGTGAAATAAAAATATTCCTAGTTCTTCCAACTTAGGTATCTTTATCTTAAGAACAAATAAAAAAAAAAACAAATAAATATTCAGAAACCAAAAGGGAAACGATTTTAAAATTAATGTGAAAGCTTGTTTGTGTGCGCATGACAGATTTACTGTAAGGAAGATAACTACGATCCGATGATTTATTCAATTTTCCCGCGGACAAAATTAATGGACGCTCAATTTGTTGTTCCATAAATGTTGATCATATTATTTATAGTGGTGTGACGGTTAGGGCGTATTTGCACTGCCCCGTATCCGTGAAAAATTATATGGAAGTTGTCATACATTTTTGCGCTAATCCATATAATTTTTCACGGATAAGAACCGAATACGGAGAAGTGCAAAAACGCCTTTAGTCTGTAGTCGGATTTTCATGCCCATATTTATTTAAACAGTATTTGAAACTGACAGCGATTTTAAGTTTGAATCAAAAATGACATTTCAATACAAAATGGCCTGTCAAATCCATACTTAATATTGCTCTCAATCTTGAGATCGCTTATTAAGTGCTCTTTCACCTTGGCTTTCACCACATCAGATGCAGGATTTTTTATGCTATTCATCAATATTTGCAAATATGTCTATTGTTTTTTCCACTTCTTTTTATAGTCCAGTCGACGAACGATTTGATAAACTCCAGTGTTGGAGTTTTAACGGCTTAATTAGGCCTCTGACATAGTTTGTGTTACGACCACTTAACAAACAGCGAATGAGACCGACGGATATGCGTGTCCTCTGAAGTACATAATACTCTTTCTACAGCATGCATTGTCCTAACCAAACTGGGGAAAACCTCATAGAGTGATAAATTGACAAATATCAACTTTGTGTTTTCCCCGTATAAATCTAACACACAACCTCCATGGCCTACTAGCTTATACCACTAGACCACGGAGGCAGTTATCATAGGTTGACTTTCATGTTGTCGAGCTTTTTCATCTCCACAAATGTGAAGATGAAAAATTGCTTCCATGCTGGCCTGGGACCGAGAGAAAAACATAGAATGTGCCAGCTGCATTTCCTCTCGGGCATGCTGTAAAAACCAGCTAAGGGATCCGAGGGTTTCAGTATATTGTAATCTAGGCGATGGGCTGACAACCTGTCACTACAGCAATATACCTACAAATCTATCTTAAATAACCCTCAAAACTTTGTCAGACGTGGCTGAACGACCTTTGTTTAGGTCGTTTACGCTCTGCCTACCCCATTAGGGATAAAGGCGTGATAATATGTATGTATGTATGTACAAATGTGAATAATGTCTATCTTATCTGCTTGTTTTTCTATACAGTCAAACAAACGGCGTATTTAATGGCATCAGTCACAATTCGAAACGACAGCGTATATAGCTTCACGTTTCAATATCTTGAAGTTCATAGCGCCACAAATATTCGCGGAGACGTCTTCGACAATGGGATATTAAAGCCTTTTGTTAACCATTGTCTGCAAGGAAATAAATTCTCAGAAACCGGTATCTTCAGATGGGGACTATCACCATTTTCTTTTTGACTAAGGAGAATTTAGCCTTTATTTTTACTACCAAAGAATTAAACGTTTTTGAAAACCATTTTGTGCTTATTAAAGCGTAAAACAGGAAATTATTATATAGTTTTTAAATTAAACAAACTATCTTCATGTTATTGTTTTGTTCATTTTGTTTACATACTTAGTTACATGATAATAAAAGAAAACTTCCTACGGGACAAATTAATAAATAAAGTTTCTACTGCCGTAGTGAATCAATCAGCTGATCGACAATTTATATGGAAATGCAATTTCTTTATTGTATTGTTTGCTGTAAAAACTCACTCTACAGATTTTCATTCAGCTTGTTAGTTCATATGAATTGATAGCAAAATCAAGTACCACAGGATGGGTTTTCCTGTTTTGTTCACATCGCTACATAAAATTACTCCTAAATCCCTTACGGAATAAACAGAGCGTCATTACGGGCCTAATATAGAGACGTAAGTCATCATCATCTCCCTAGCCTTATCCCGTATCCGACGGGGTCGGCTACCTAATCTAGGTGAACGAGGGTACTGGTTTTTCCACAGAGCGACTGCCATCTGACTTCCGCAATCCAGAAGGGAAACCAGACCCAATACTTGATTAGGCGAGAGTTTTCAAGCCGCCTATACGCCGAATAAACGTGCATTTGAAATTCGAAAACCGAAAAACACATTGGTACAGATTATTATTTTTACCATTTTTAGGACATTTCATTGAATTAAAACCCACCGACCATTTAGATCCTGGTATACCTAAAAGAGGAGTAGTTGTTATATACGTATTTTATGTTTTTTTTTCACTTCCAGTTTAGCATAGAATAATTCCCTACCTCGCATGATAAATGAATGCAGCAAACAATCTCAGCAAAGTACTGTTCGCCTGAACTGATCAAATTTCAATCTAGTTAATCCTAGCATTCTGATCTTTTGTTTTTTGAACGCATATGCACTTGGAGATGAATTTGGCGAGTTGCCAAATAACTTAGCTTGGCCGGTGGCTCTGTGTACCTAACTTACTTTATAGCTTAAGATAAGTAAAGCACCCTAGCTTATGCCATGTGGCGATAGTCCAGTGGTGAGGACAGGGAACACCTATAAGTGTTAACGGCGACAAAAGGTGTAAAATTATTCCATAATTAAAGTTTTTACTTATTCTTAAAACTTTTAGTTATTTCTAACGAATGAAAAGAGTTAAAATGCAGAGAATAATAAATTTCAGGCCGTTTAGTAGTATTTAACAGTAAAATTGTGTCAGTTTTTATTTTGAAAAATTGTACCTAGCTAAAGAGATGTTAGTAAGTGATTTTCTTTATTTTTAAATTATTTTAATCGTAATGCGAAGGTTGTCGTGCTAAGATATTATTACATATATGAAGTCAACGCTAAACTTAAATTAGTATGACAGACAACCCGCAAGAGAGTAGTTCTACCTGAGGTGCTTCACTATGTCAACTTAGTTTCAGCTTATGAATTACGTAGGGATTTATTATGAAAGTTAGACGTAAGGGCAAACTAAGATTAGACGTAAAATAAAACGATCATGATTATTTCCTAAAAAGTAACGTGTTCTGAACAAAGTATAACAACATCAGTAAGTATACTGTTGACAGAATGGTAACTGCCTCCGTGGTCTAGCGGTCAGAACCATGTGCTTACGACCCAGAAGTCCCGGGTTCGACTCCCGGCGGGAGACAATGAGTTTGTGTTGTTGTTTCTGGTTTGGTTAGGACATTGCAGGCTGATCACCTGATTGTCAGATAAGTAACATGATTTATGCTGTAAGTTGGGAAGGTAAATAGTTGGTCTTGCGCCGGATTTATCTCTGGTCGTGTCAGTCAATCTGTTCCATCAGAATAAGAGACTGTAGGAATAGAGAATGCACTTGTGTGTTGCGCAAACACTTGCGCACTAAAAACTAGTCCTGCGCAGTTGGTCTATCTCTAAGAGATTGACCGCAATCACCGACAATCGGTGGGAGGATTATTATTAATAAGTATACTACCGTCACGTATAACACCTTTTTAAAAAAATATATTTAAACCCCAACACAAAATTGGCTAGGTAGGCTCAGTCTAATTTGGTAGGTAATCTATGGGATGTCTGAATATTTTCTGTATTTTCTAAAGCAGGGTTAACATAGATGTATATATACAGGTCAGTTAACTACACATTTTATTGCTTGTAACATAGTTAGATCATGTACTTTAGTATGAATAGCGAGGGGATATTGAGTAGCGACTACTTGTCTCATATGGTTTTTTAACTGGGTTCTATATTTGTTCTGTCTCGATGTGTCCACCGCGACACAACGAGCACACAAAGTGCTGTTGCCGGTCTCGGTCTCGGTCTGAGGCTACAGACCGCATCGTCTGCTTGTTACGCTGCGCTCACATTCATGCCACTAGTTGTGCTGAATGGCGCTGTGCTTGTTTTCAGTTAAATTTTTCTCATGTTTCTTCATGCAGATATTTTAGAAGTTCACTATCTTGTCTTTAACCTCAATTCTTAATTTTGAAGAATTATAAATTCAAGGCAATAGAATTGCGAATGTAACCTAATTAACGCAGCGTACACAATGGCGTCGATTCTCGCAACATAATCCTAGTTCTAATTCTTAGCTAGCGCTGTCACGTTCTTGACTTTGACATAAGAACAAGATAGCAAATAAACACATGACTTTGACATTTCTAATCTGACATAATCTCCTAATTTTAAATTTAATTTGACGACCCGCATAGCCTAGTTAGCAGTGCATCTGCTTGCTACGCAGAGGGTTCGATTCCCGGCCGGGGCAGACGTTTGAATGAGAAGAGTTTTAATGTCTGTTTCTTGGTCTGGGTGTTCATTGTGGTTGTTTCTATGTATGACCATGGCACCCCGATACAGGGAATCCTAATGGGGGCTATAAGTGTGATCGTGTGTGTGTGTGTATTGACGGAGCAATCCCTATCCCTAATTTGACGTAAAATAAGAAAGCATGTTCTATGATCAGATCAGTTCTCAAATTAGGAATGTGAAAACCGTGTGTTCATTTGCTATCCTGTTCTTATGTCAAAGTTAATAAAGTGATAGCGAAGTGCTAGCAAAGGATTAATTAAGGAAAAGTGCGTCCAGAATTGCCGCCAATGAGACATGTTTCCGGTCGCGGTCTGAGGCTGTGGACCGCATCCTGTACCTACTTGTACACTCCACATTTACGATACCCTTAGTATGCCACCTTTATCTTTCTGATAGTCGTAGTATATTTTTTAGCTTGGCAAAATTGGTATTTCCTAGTGTTAGAGCTAAAATATTGGGACAGTGCGTTGAGCGCAACCTTAAGCGCAGTAAGTGACGCCTGTGTGTTACTTGCACTAAGTTGAGGTTTGATTTTTTTAACAAAATGTATCTGTCTTCTCATATTATAGTAGTCATAAAAAATATACAAAACAGCTGTAGGTATTATGTTATGTTTGATGGCGACGCTCCAATAAAGCATTAGGCTGGGTAAACGCGTGCCAACTCGCGGCAATGTACGATCCTCGCAGCAAGTTAGTTAACTGTTGTAGAATCTCAATGGAGAATAAATAAAAATACAGTGCTACCATTTTAATCTTGCTTAAATTAACATTTATACATTGGAGATGTGGTAGTAGTGCTATGCCCAGGTCCCGGTCGGGCCCCACGTTGGGCGCCACTGCACCGCTTACGCTTTACCTAATACGTACATGCTAGAGGCTTAACGCAGCGTGTTAATATGAAAAATATACGTTATTGATTTAAACAAGATGGTTGCTTCTGTTGAAGGTTGAAGTTGAGAAAGAATTAAAAATCAAGAATAGTTAAGTGATAGTTTATTCAATGAGGTGAACCTTCAGAAGGTTCACATACAGTTACAATCACTTATTTGTTAATAAACTTAGTAGTTAGTTACTTGCCTATATACCAACTTAAACTATCTGTTTACTATTACAAGGAATTAACATGTTAGATGGAAACACAAAACATCAGACTTAACACCAGTATTCAGATAATGTACAAATATTATTCTAGCTCAATCGGAGAATGATAATAAGAAATAAGTAGAATACATATGAATCAACAATATCACCAAGAATATGCCACTCCAGTTAAGTGTAATAAAAATTAAATCTAAATTAGTTTAATATTTTTTTTAATGTAATAAATAAATAAATAAATTCAAAAATTAGGCCATCCCGGGTTAAAGGATTAGTCGTAACTCGTACTAACGTTGCAAGGAAGCTTGTATTATAATCAAAGCTTTCTACATAAAAAAAAGCGCCACGTGCTTCATTCATACTAAGGGGCGCAGCCACCGAGCCACCTGGACGCCGGAACTGTCTCGAGGACTCGCTCGAAGCAAAGAAAAATGAAGATTTTTGATTCCCACGCTGTCATGGTTAGAAAATAAGGACCACGTTAGAAAACACGATTAAAACCTTTTGGTTTGGTTAGAGGAGAAAGTAAATGGAGTCTTGAGGGAAAATTCCTGACTATGAACATTTAACACGAAGAGAAACGAGGTTATGAAAAATAATTGAAACTTATCAAGTCTTACAAAACTGCGCACATAGCTGCGCTGCTAGCAAGCTTGCTCCCACCTGCCTATGAACATGAGCTTCTCTACGACCTGCCGGCGGCTATTCATCAGCCTTATTGCATGGTCAAGAAGATTCTAGTAAAAAACTGAAATAAAAACTTCACTTACGGAAAAACGCAATGTGCTAAACCTTTCAAAACCTTAGGAAACCACTGTACTTACCAACTTCTTTAGAAAACACGTGCACTAAGTTGGGAGCCCTAGGACTCCGGTTCCGGTCAGCGTTCCAGATGGTCGAAACTATCTTTGGCCGAGACAAACTTGGGCCTCCTAGACATGAATCCAGAAAAGCAAAAGGTATGGCAGCAGTGTAAAACCAAAATCCTACCAAAACTAAATTGTCATGACGAAAACAAGAATTGAATATTTATTCGAATATACCTCCAAATCAGGCTAACGTAATAGAACGTCCCCTAAACGACAAGTTAATGAAACTGAAATATTGATCCAAAATTACAAAAACTATTGAATTACCCTCTTGTGACTTGGAATAAAAACTTCCAATTTAGTAGAAATGACCTTCGATGGATATCACCTAGCAATGTGTGAATACATACATATATTCACGCTTTTATCCCCAAAAGGGTAGGCAGAGCGTAAACGACGTAAACAAAGGTCGTTCTGCCACGTCTGACAAAGTTTTGAGGGTTATTTAAGATAGATTTTAAGGTATATTGCTGTAGTGACAGGTTGTCAGCCCATCGCCTAAATTACAATATACTGAAACCCTCGGATCCCTTAGCTAGCACATTCTTTGTTTTTTCTCTCGCTCCCAGGCCAGCATGGAAGATGTGTGAAAGAGACAGAAAATGTTAAAAAAAAATGTAAGATAGGTAACCGAAGCGCGCGAAAACGAAATTGCTTACAAATTAAAAATCACAACGTGACATTAGTGGGGCATATTTATGCCAGTGGTCCAACAGACTGTAGTACTAGCCCAGCTCGGACACTCCTAACTACCTTGTCATTTTGGTCATATATCGACAGACGGCATGTTACACTTGCCTTACGTTTGTGTGCGTGTTATGAGGGTTGACTTATTCTGTCTCTCATCACTTGGGAAACTAAAAAAAGTTCCTATTGGAGTCGTTTCTTGAGGTAGAAAGACACCCGTACACGGAACAGTACCTAACTATCATTCGAATACAAAACTTTAAGTATTATTGTCGTTACACTGGGAATCATGCGCGCGCTATGCCCGCTAAGCTTACCCCAATCGGCGCGGGGTGTGTGGTACATCGGAGTGGGGAGGTGAGGTGACTGTCCATTCTGTATTATGAATATATTCTGTGGTACTAGTGGTTCTGAAGTGCTACTCTATATTTATTATTGTAGTCACCTTCCCCATACATTTTTCTTAAAGTTGCAGTCACAACGTTGGTCCATCTCTGCCGTACTTTAAAGTTTAGACCGCACTAGAAAGTAGACGATGCATGGACATTGCCGCTGCAGTGCGGTACTCCATTTTCATACAAAGAATCATTTGTCGCGCCGCTCCGCTGCAGCTACGTTTTAGTGCGGTCTGACCTATGTCCCTGCCAAACTTGAAGTTATACCGACGCTGATGTCTTAGGATCGCTCCGGATTTTATATTTCGGAGCATGACAATAGTCTATTTATTTATTTACCTCTTTGTCTTTCGAATGGTAAAAATACGTCTATTGGTACAGCTCTTTATTGGGTTTTGTGATGAGTTTTTTATTCAGAGTGCACATCGAAAGTTTGCCAAGCAAAACGTGTGCGGTGTATTGTAAAGCATCCGACTCTGATAAGTCAGTTTATTGCTTTGCCAATTTCATGTGCAGTTAGGCACTGTGTGAGTTGAAAATATAAATGGAGATTTTTATGGGCAGTCTAGTTTTCAAAATGAAATGCTGGATTCGTTTTTCCATCCTGTTTCAATTTAATAGCTTTAATGAAACTATTGTTTGAAACTATGAATTGTTTTATTTTTTCAGTTGGAGAGTAAATTTCTCTGTTGCTGAGGTCTTGAGTAAAGTTGATATAATTTAGAATGAAATCGTAGACTTCGGGTGAATGACATCCAAATTTAACCTTATCTTTGACTGCCTTGGGTTCAGATACGAATACTAACTCATTTTATTCCACTAGAAGACGAAGACTCAAAAAATAGAACGAAATAAATGTTTTATATGAAAAGAAAACAAAACAGTATGAGTTCAAAGGATGATTTGAAAAACAAGCAGTGTGTAAAAACAGCACATATTAAATCTGTTGCCAACTGCCTCCGTGGTCAAGCGGTCAGAGCCATGGGCACTCGACTCAGAGGTCCCGGGTTCGGGCACAATGACTTTCTAATGTTGTTTGTAGTTTGGTTAGGACATTGCAGGCTAATCACCTGATTTTCCAAAAAGTAAGATGATCCAAAACGTCGGATAGGCATGTAATTAGTCGGTCTTGCGCCTAATTTAATGGACCTTTTTAATAAAAAAGAATATTATTTTTATTACTATTATTTCTTTCTGGTCGTGTCAGTCAATCTGTCCCATCAGAATAAGTGATTGAAGGAGTAGAGAGTGCACCTGTATGTAGCGCAAACACTTGGGTATTTAAAACTAGTCCTGCGCAGTTGGCCGATCTCTGAGAGATTAGCCGCCATCACCGAAAATCGGTGGGAGGACTATTATTAAATCTGTTGAACATAATATCGGTATACGAAATAAGAATCTTCACGTTATCTCACGGCTGCTGTGCTCATTATGAACGTTGAAGATATTGCTGGATTATAAAGGAACGCTTTATTTTTATGAAAGCCCACACAGTAATTCCAACAATGTAATTTCGCCATCTCGCGGGATAAGCGTGGTTAATATTGAGAAATTACCATCATAACGGATTTCATTTGTGCCCCATTCGTGATAACGAACTCGACGGGCGGTGTCGGTAGAATGGACCCCTGGAATTAGGGTCAAACTCCACTCGTCAATAACTGCGTTTGTAAGTACCTATTATAATAATTCCACTCAATTCATTTAGAATTTTAACTCGTACCGAATACAAAAATAAAATCGACAATTGGATGTTTAACCTAAATTTTATAAAATTGATCCAACATACGGGACCTAACATTTTTGTATGGAATCTAGGAAAGTGCCCGTAGCGCCATCTGAATATAATTTTTATGTCGGCACATTATGAAAATCTAAGCCTTATATCTCCTACACAGTAATAGAATCCTAAAATGTGACATGTGATTTTTTTAAAAAGCGTCCTATTATCAAACTATTTTCATTCACAGAGTAGATTGTTTTCCTCTCAGTAATTATTTGAGACTTTCGTGGCACCCTGTGCTTATTGAACTACTTTCGCCAGCATAGGGAGTATGGAAATAGTTCGCAATCCGGAGATGCTTACACCAGTAGGTGGATGTTTTGCATCTGTAAGATATTGTACGATATAGATTTCACAGGACATCAAATTCAAATTTGTTAAACGTGGGTTATAAAAATAATCAATTAGTAGACCAACGTGTGACAGAGACGAAGATAGATGATCTTTAGGGCACCGAGGGCGCGAAAAAATATTTTTCACAGGTAAAAAGCACTTGGACTGAGTACCATCTGGTGTATAAATCAAAATGACATTTTCATAGCAAGAAAATATTTTTTTGCGTAACGCCCCGCTAAAGCTAAGATCGGTTTTGGAGATAATGTTGGAATAATTTTGTGAAACGGTCTCACCATTAAACAAAACTTTGAAAAATCTGTAATTACGTGGATATTTCTTGAAGACTCAGCATACACAGTAAGGAGAAAATAACTCAGAAATAAAAGTATTACAAGCGAAGTCTTTTGATCCAACTTCGTTTATTAACGATTTCCGTAAGATAAGAAAGTTTTTAACAGCCTATTGTCGGATTAAGCAGGATTTGATTAAACTCATTTTACTGCCTCCATGGTCTAATGGTTAAGGCCATGGGCTCACGATATGGAGGCCCTGGGTTCTATTCCCAGGCGGGGTGGGACACAAAGTTGATATTTGTCAATTTATCAGTTTGTGAGGTTTTCCCCAGTTTGTTTAGAACAATGCAGCCTGAATCCACCTGATTATCTGGAAGAAAACGGATTCCGTGCTTCGGAGGGCACGCTAAGCCGTCGGTCTTGGTAACTTTTTCTAATAATTGTCGTTACAGGTCGATGTTGCTCCTCGTCCGTAGGAACTACCATAAAAACCCTACACGTGACCCCGGGCGGTGCTAAGAGTGCAAAAGTACCGGCTGCTGCACTGTCCTCTGGACCTCGCAGCAAATAAATGCCATACGATAAATAAATTAATAAAACCAATTCCACAGTGCAATTAATAACTGTATTTACTTACTGACTGTAACAACCTTACCTCTATAATTGTAATGTCAAATAAACTTCCATCTCTCTCAATTTGATCTAAAATTCTGTTCACAAACAATTAAGTATAGAATTTTAAAAAATGCGCTATGTAGGTATGCAATGGTGTATTTAAGTAGGTACAATAAGTTGTAATTATTTTACCTAAATAAATACACCATTTTACAAAGAGAAACCTTTTAAACAAGGAAATGTGCAACAACAACAAAGTTTAGATTCAGAACTCGTCCAGCATGTCCCAGTTAGACTACACTGCATCACAAATGCGATTCATCACATCATACAAACGTATCGCGACGCGGGCTGGTGATGCTGTCATCAAATTGCAGAATAGACCTGCACACCTAGCGGAAAAAAAGTTTTAAATAAACAAGCCTGCCGCACTGTACTGGATGGAACTCACTGTTGCAAGCAAAGCGGCGGGGCCATGAGAAAAAGCGATTATTACTATAATTAAAAAATAAATAAAAATAAAACTACAAGTAACACAAGGGGATAAATGATTATATGTATGTATGTAACACAAGCTTTACTTCAAAGCGGAATAAATATATAACTATTCTCATAATTTATCGAGAAAATGGCGTATCTACCTAAGTAAGACAAGGTACAACACCCTATTTGTACTACTATTTGTTTCATTTTATTTTATTTTCTCTTGTGTCTTTTCTGTGCAATAAAATATATTCTTATCTTATACATATAATCACGCCTGTATCTCTAATGGGGTAGAGCGTCAACGACCTAAACAAAGGTCGTTCCCCCATATCTGACAAAGCATTGAGGGTTATTTAAGATAGATTTGTAGATATATTGCTGTAGCGACAAGTTGTCAGCTTGTCGCTTAAATTACAATATACTGAAACCATCGGATCCCTTATCTGGTTTTTATAGCATGCTCGGGAGGAAATGTAATTGGCACATTCTATGTTTTTCTGTCGCTCCCAGGAAATGGACGTATTATATATGTAAGTTAAATATTACCATTTTGAATCTGAAATAAACCTATATAAATAACTGCTACTTTAATGGCCACTCTACCCACCGGGCCTAATAAAGTGGGTCGAGCAAACATTCTCCCAGCTAAAACTACGCTTTTTAACTAGTATTTCAGTTGCTTTTGTACAAGCACTGTCTCGTCTGGGTCCGGTTGCTTTGCCTACTTTGCTATCTGTCTTTTTTGTGCTCTTTACGTTCATTGTAAATACAAGCACGATTGGCAGAATTTCCTTTTTGTTTCACAGTTCGGATGAGATGCAAGTATTTTTTGTAATGATGAGAGCCCGAGCTTATGCCTACATATGCATTTTTATGCAGATATTAGGTACAATACACCTTTATGGGCTTTGTAATAATTGTGTTTGTAACGATGATTTTTTTAGTTACCAGATGTTTTACATACTAGTGAAAGCGCCGTTATATGTCCCACTGCTGAACGAAGGCCTCTCTCCCCTCCCTCATAGACTCCCCATTTGAGGACATATAACGGATATATGAGGTAAGGTAAGAAGTGGAAGCGCCTTTGGCACTAAAATAGCTTTCTATGTCAGTAAGTATCTGGTGCTGTTGGCGAAAAGCTTCTGTATGTCGATAGTTAGATTAGCTAGTCCATCGGAAAAACAAACATATTTAGGTGTATGTATACTTAGTAACCTAAATTTAAGTTTTAGTTGAGAATATTAGTATATAATCACTATAATATAAAACAAAGTTAGGTACTTTCCACGTCTGTCTATCGATATGTATGCTTAACTTCAAAACTATGCTACGGATTTCGGTTCGGTTTTTTTATAAGATAGAATGATTCATGAGAAAGGTTTATATGTACCTATAAAACATGCATAATAATAGTAGAGAAACAGTGATAAGCCGGGTGAAGCCGGGGCGGGTAGCTTATAATATATCTATAGGTACCAATGCTAATATTATAAAGAGGAAAAATTTGTAGGTATGCAATATGTAATGTTTAAACTTAAAAACAACTAGGCCGATTCCAAAAATTATCTTACTGTTAGTAAGCTACGTTCACTTTGAGTAACAAAAGCTACTTTTTACTACGGGAAAATGACTCATTCCTGAAGGAAAACGCAATTGATCTCATCTCATTATCGTAGGCATAGACAAAGGGTACTATTACATACATACATATAATCACGTCTTTATCCCTAATGGGGTAAGCAGACCGTAAATGACCTAAACAAAGATTGTTCCGCCACGTCTGACAAAGTTTTAAGGATTACTCTTAAGATAGATTTGTAGGTATATTGCCGTAGTGATAAGTTGTCTGCCCATCGCCTAAACTACAGTATACTGAAACCCTCGGATCCCTTAGCTGGTTCTTATAGCATCCCAGGAGGAAATGCAGCTGGCACATTCTATGTTTTTCTCTCGCTCCCAGGCCAGCATGGAAGAAAAAAGGGTACTTTTACCACGAGAAAATATCTCACCATTTTAAAACTACCGTATCTCTGAAACTGTAAATCTACTAATTGTGAAGGGGCAAATGATAGGTCTTGATGAGATCTACATTTCGGATGACAGCTGTCAACATAAATACTACCATATCTTTGAAACTATCGATTCTAGACTACTGCTGTGTAGAGACAAATTATAGGTCAACATTAAATCGCCCATATCTCTAAAACTATCGATCCTAGACATCTGGCGTGTAGGCACAAATTATAGGTCTTGTTGAGATATACGTTTTGTATGACAGTTGTCAAAATTAAAACGGTCATATCTCTGAAACTATCGATTCTAAATCTTATGTTGTTTTTCAAACTTTTTAATCTAAAAGAGAAAGGTAAACTTAAATTTAGATGGCATCTAGAATCGAGCCCACTCCTATTAGTATGTTTAAAAAAATAATGTCCACCCATGCGAACCCGGGGCAGGCCGCTAGTTAGAACATAAAGAAGCGAATTTCCGCAATCAATTAAAAACTGTCCACAAAGAAAATCCATTAAAATAATTGCCAGTCCTCGTTTCATCTCCACAAAATGCTATTTAACTTGATTGTACCGAACTATAAATTGCATTCGATACAGAAGTTGCATTTATCAACTTCACATAATGATAGAAGTTTGCGCTCCAATTAGATGATGAAGAAAATTGAGCTTGTTCGGTACCGCGCTACGGTCAAATCATACCGGAAAGCGACGCGGAGCGCACTTTTCAAAACCTTGATGCAATAATAGAAGAATACTATACAAAATATTTTATTTCACAAAGAAACACATAACATACAACAGAAAAAATGCAGAAGAAAACAATGAAATATAGACAGCCTTACTGCTACAGCTGCAATTTTTACCAGGAATCTTTGTGTGTGTAAGGATAGTACATGCTTAACATAAAACATAACTTTAATTACTATCCAAAATGATAAATATTTGATTATTTCGTGGTACAAATAAATGGCATTCATTATCATTCATCTTGAAGCAGTTTCGCGCCGCATCGCGTCGCTTCTCGGTGTAAACTAACGCCTAGTTGTGAACTCGAGGTAGCAGCTAGCTAGTAGCTATTAAGGAATTTCCAGACACAGGTGGGAGCCTGCAAACGTGAAGACGCATGTGTAATGAGCGAAATTGCACAAACTTCCTCAATTTGAATACAATTTTAAGAAAATGCTAATGCTGCGAGCCTAGGAATTGTAGCAAAGAAAATATAGATGTTACAGTAAGTCATTTCCATGTTGCATTATTTTAATTTACTAAAGTAGGCATATTTGACTAGGTTTGTATCAGCTACGTATTGTATTTACTCAACATTTTCTAGGCTGTTGGCACTTTGCTAACTCCGTCAAAGGAAGGCGGGACTGACAGCTATAGTATTTGGATATAAAACCTGCTATTTTGTATATTCAGTATAATACAGAAATAGATCTGTATTATATTGAATATACTCGTACAAAATAGCAGGTGAAGATCGGATTAACAAATATCGAACACTATTTATAACCATCGATCCTTCTTCAAGCGCAACCCGGCCTGATAAGCCAATATGTCAGAGTACAGACATTCTGGACAGATGTCCTCGCAAGTGGATATTGCATTAGTGCCAACCCTCACTACCCTCAGGCCTTTTTGGGACAGCTTCCGATTACGGTCGCTACACGTTGAAAAAGCAATCGTTTTCCAGGAAAAACTGTTTAAGTTATTGTATTTTTAGAAACCTTGCGTTACGTGTACAAAAGCGTAGTAGGTGTACATTTTCTTCTATCAAAATAGGTACTATTGTCAATCATTTTTAACAAACTATTTTCCCGCCTTAAAAAGCCCAGGTTTCACCTTTTTTTGCAAAAATCTACGAAATAGAGCTTCACTGTTTAGCCTATCATACCGAAGTGGATTATGATTTAAAAGGAAGTCCATTTGAACAACGCTCATTTTTTTATGAAAAGTTTTCCAATTCATTTTGCTGGTGTCAGCTGCGTTGATACAAAACGAGTATTTCGATCAAACTTCGCCATATAAATAAACAAAGAGCAATGACACGAAAAATTGCGGTGAACACAACGGGAAAGTTTCCGAATCGACCGAAGCAATATGATACTGTAACTTCTAAAATTGTTGTTCTGGTTTATTTATTTTATTGCCAAATGCTTGTAGGCTTTTATCGACTTGGTTTTGTTAAGTCTATTTACTGAGCGTAGCGTAATTTTCGTTATATGAAAATAGAAAATGTTTTAAGTAGCTAGCATATTACAATAGCTATTACAATACAATAATAATTTTAATATTTAAAGTCAATTAAAGAACTGCCTCCGTGGTCTAGTGGCTAGTGCCATGGACTCCCGATCCGGAGGTCCCGAGTTTGATTCCCAGGGGGGAAACAAAGTTGATATTTGAGAATTTGTCACTTTGTGATTTTTTCCCAGTTTGGTTAAGACATTGCAGGCTGAATCACCTGATTGTCCGAAAAGAAAACGATTTCGTGCTTCGGAGGGCACGTTAAGCCGTCGGTCCCGGTCGCTATCTTTGATAGTGGTCGTTATTCAAACCATGTCAGAGGCCTGATAGTTGTGCTACTAGGCGGTTTTAAAACTCTGACACCAGGGTTCATCGGGTCGATAGACTCGATACCCACTCGACAAAAGAAGAAGAATTTAAGAATGATTACTGTAAGCTGTTTGGTTATTGCAGAGTCTTAAGTGAATTTCATAAAATAAAATTACAAATTATTTATGAAGAAATTAACACCATCCACCTGACTTTGCAAGAACAAAACAAACCCACTAACCTGCGCAAGTTATCTTATCTACCTAAATATACCCTGCCTACTTATAACAATGTATTCCGTCAAAGAGCAAAACCATACGCCCTCCCTAACATAACGAACAGTATACCTAACGATGTAATGGACAAAATTTTAAATTGTAAGAACAGCAAGCAATGTAAATATTTACTTAAAAAGCACTTTATAAGTACCTACTAAACCGACGTTACCGTACATAATTTAATATCACCTTCACGGTTAACTCACGACTAACACCTACTACAAATAAACCCAATGTCGGGTTTACCGTAGATTAAGGTTAACATAAAAAAAAACTTTGTATCTGGAAAATAATCTAAAAATAAAATATATATATAAAGTTTCTTTGTCACTACGCAGCTACAACCAGTCTTTTGCTAGATAAGAATGACGGCGCAATGCCCATGTTCAAGGCGATTCACCAAGTTTGAGAGGTGAATTGACGAGGGTGTTATCTAAAGGATGCCTGAAAGAAACTGCTACCTTAGCAATAAGGCCGCCTATGTTGTACTTGTCTTTTTTTGTTATCTGTTGTGTTGTATGATTTGTATTCTTACGTGCAATTTTTATGTTATGTTATCTAAACAGGATTAAAAAGGTATTTATGAAAAAATGCAATCTACGAGTAACTAACTTCGTTTATTTTTAATGTAGATAAGTAGAGTTTTATACGGGCATTTTCAATTTGATAAAATAACTTTAAGTACCTCCTACCGATCACCATATTAAATAAAAAGCAAGCGTGTAAAATGAAAGCGTGTTTCGTAAAGTAGGTTGTGATTTGTGAGTATTAAATTTCCAGGATAAAGTAAGCTTATAACTACGTTTAACGATAATGGTATTTAAATAATATTAGGGAAAATTCTGGATGCCTACTGCCAAAAATAAACCTAAAATAGTACTGCCAGAAAAATAAAATTAATTATATTCGAAAAACTGTAAGATGGTAGCTGCAAGGGTTAGCTGTAATAGATGCCATTTGTATTGATTTTAGATATTTTTTTTCTGTTTTCCTTTACTACTAAGTACTACGTTCCTTTAAACCACGTAATGTATTAGTGATATACAACACAGAACACATACCTATTAAATAAAATTAATAAAAATATTTAAGTTAAGTTTTTATCAAATTCGTAAATAGAAGCAAGTAGGCTAAACGTAGTCATGCACACTATGGCGGGCGCGGCCGTGGCACTGCTCGGACAGTCCGAACTACCTTGTAATTTTGGTCATACATCGAAAGACGGCATGTTACACTTGCCCTACGTTTGTGTGCGTGTTATGAGGGTTGCCATATTCGGTTATACCGGTCATAATCAACACTTGATTTATCTGGTACCTTATCTACGTAATTGATTGGTAAGCAATTACCTAAAAACGTTATGTATAAATAACAGTAATAAACAGCAGGCTCCTCATTATGTCATATTCACGTGGAATCGTGAAGTTAAAAAGGATACCTAAGCAACACCTAATTTCACTAATCACATAAATATCTCAATTATAATGTCCGTTTTCCTTACTACACCTAATTCTAAAGTTCGTTACCTTTTCAATTTTGGTTACATTTTAAAATAGTTCACTGTAACTGAATAGTTAGAATAGGTTAGGTTGCATATTTTGTATGAAGTTACTTACCGTCTCTCATCACTTGGGAAACTAAAAAAGTTCCTATTGGAGTCATTTCTTGAGATAGAAAAAAACATCCGTACTCGGAACCGTACCTAAACATCATTCGAATACAAATCTTTAAGTATTATAAATATAAACATAACATAAAACATAAACATAATCGTTACACTCGAAACATGCGCCTACTATTCCCGCTAAGCGTACCCCTCAAGTGACTCGCCAACCGGCGCGGGGTGTGAGGTTTTTTTTTTTTTTTTTTATATTTGATAGGCAATCATTTGTCCGCCATCTCACATAATGGTAAGTGATGATGTAGACTATGATAGAGCATGATTGCCTAGAAAATGCCTGTTCACTCTCGCCTTGAAAAGGCCCAGGTTATAACGTTCCGGAAATAGATCCGCAGGCAGGGAGTTCCACACTTTGGCCGTTCGCATTAAAAATGTAGAAGCATACCGCTTTGTGCGAAAACTTGGAATGTCGACAACATAAGGGTGGAATCCCAACCGGCGTCTCGTACCCCGGAGATGGAATGGGAGGGGGGTATCAGGTCATGAAGCGATGCTGCACATTCTCCGAAATGTATCCTGTAGAATACAGACAAGCAAGCTACTTTGCGACGATGTTCGAGGCTCTGCAGCTTTTCTGGCGCGTTTTTCAATATAATCCAAGGTTGCCAGTTGGTATTTGGCAGATCCGTCCCAAAGGTGGCAGCAATACTCCATACACGATCGGACTTGAGCTTGGTAGAGCTGTAGTAGCTGTCCCGGTGTGAAGTATCGCTTAACCTTTGAGAGAATACCAAGTTTTTTGGCTGCAGTCGAAGCCAAGGATTCTATATATCGTCCAAAGTTCAGGTCTGACGTAAGGTTCATACCAAGAAGTTCGAGGTGATCGGAAATTGGCACGGATACATTTCGGAAAGTGGGAGTTAGATTGAAGGGACTCAATTTAGTCGAGTCGAGGTAAATCAGACTGGGGAGGGGAGGTGCGTGTCCATTCTGTATGTAGTACTATTATATATTCTGTGGCCGCGGTGCGGGGCAGTGACGAACGCTGTAATGTGTGTGACTACAGTTGGCTCACTTGTTTCAGTTTCACGAATTTAATAAAGTTTTAATATTTTCATTTATTTCATTTACTGGATTCGATTCTAGATACCACCGGCTAAAACTAAAATTATGTGTCACTTTCGAAATAATAAAATGGAAAAGGACATGTGACGTATACTCTATGGTTTTACACTTTGTCCGCTAGATTTTGACGCGTTTTTGCACGTTTCCTCAATATTTCTGTCAATTTTATCCGAAAATCATAATTATGAAGGCGCATAAAATGACGGATAACGCCTAAAACCACCGAGTATAAATCAAAAACCGGAAGGACTAGATCTCTTGTCCTTTTCAAATATTTTTAATCTGAATGTGACAAATAAAATTGAATTTTAGATTTAGTTTTGTGTTATATATCAATAATACATTACGTGGTTTAAAGGAACGCAGTACATTTTTTTACACCCTGTTGAGTATAGCGGACTATAAAGTGGTAGCTGTGACAGATGTAGTTCCTAAGATTTCAGATACATTTTCTTTTGTTTTCTTTCTAAATAGTATCTGTCGCAGCTCATTACAACTCGTATTAAGTCTCCAAGTCCACCAAGAGGCACGGGTTTACCCTGCATCAGGCCGCCTTTGTCAACCATATGGGCCCAGTACAAATTGGTCGACTTCACACGTCGCAGCTACCATTCTAAATTTAAAGAAATTATTCCTACACTCGCCACGTTTAATTGATTAAATATAATACGTTTTGTCTTCAGAATCTCGCCCTTGGTTGCCAGATTGATTGGTTGTAAATAAATTATTCAAAACTTCAAATGCTTTCGATTTTAAAAGTAAACAAGCTTTGAATTTCGAACCAATCCGAACTCTAATTGAAACTGGCTGAATACAAAACAAATCAATTAGCTGACTCTACGCAAACTAAAATTCAAATTTGGAAGCGAAGCTACCGCGGTAGCGCGCGACATTAATTTGGGTACGTTCGTAAAACTGTCAAAAGTTTTAGCTGACGTCACTCTAATTGCCCCATTACCTTAGGTGCCCTTGTAAGAAGATGTTTTCCAAGTTATTTTTGTGAAATATGAAACTCTTCCCGAATTGGTCTTGTTACCCTTAATAAATACTTTTGGACGACTGTATTTTTATTTAAGATGCAAGCGCCAAAACGAAGGGCAGGTTTCGTGCTGTTTGTGACACCATCGACGATGAAGAATTGATGACAGATCACTCAACACCAAATGTTCGGCACTGAATTTTCTTTAGGTGTTTATTGTATAAACAACCAGTAGAAAACTATTACAGTTTTTCACAAAAAATAAAAATTAATTATCTTAGCGAATCTGAAAAAGTAAAGTCAAGAGTTCCATGACCCATTTACTTAATGGAAAGTTTCTTAGTCCATGATCAAATGCACCCTATTTTGCGTTACGTTAAACTCAACTCAAGATAGATATCTTGAAAATGTCTTAGTTCATAAGTCACACTTCTCAACTCCTTTACAAGATGCGCATATAAACGAGGTATTACTATGCGGTATTGCTCTACATTGCGGTCAAAGCTTGTTCTAATAAATCATGCATGCACATTTATCAGTGTCTCTTTAGTTATTTAAGAGTATTTTAATAGAGCCCAGTGCTCCGTGATACAGCTCTTTT
Organism: Scrobipalpa costella; assembly: GCA_949820665.1. NCBI lineage: Eukaryota > Metazoa > Arthropoda > Insecta > Lepidoptera > Gelechiidae > Scrobipalpa > Scrobipalpa costella. Next base: position 23,673,778 of record OX463297.1, read on the forward strand.
TATTTTAAGCTGATTTACATAGCTATAATCATAGAAAGTTATCTCATCTCTCTTTTAAATACCAGAATTCTGTTTGACTGAATATAATTCTCTAGACGAATATAACCTACCTAGCGTGGCAAAATGTATGAGGTTCATGATCAGCAGTTGACTATTGTGACTGGTAGAAATGAACTGAGAGTTATCTCTTAATGTAGGAGATGACTTTTCTTTTTTTTCTTTATACAGTATTGCAATTTCTGGTTGTCGCCTGCTTTTAAATTCTCCGATAACAGTCTCCTAGCAACGGTGTCTCAGTTGAACGTAATCCTATTCTTTAGAAGGCTTTAAAGAGTTTAACAGCTTCGGCTTTACGCGTGTCGCGTTGTCGAGTCCATCAGATAAAACGATTTTATCACCTGCACTCACTTTTATTGCGTCCATTACGTTTTACAATGACGTCTTTCGCTCCGCGTAGCTTTGCCTAAGACTGTTAATGCTTTACACATAATGGGTAGGTATGTGTTTGTTTTACATAAACTTTAATGACTGAATATTTAGCATCATCAATGATTATCGGCTATAGGACATTTAATAATAATCGTCAGAAAGTTTGTAAAATAACGTAATCTGGTAGTTGACTCTTACTGACACAGAAAAGGAAATCACGTATCCTGTCAGTCAATTGACGATTACTATAGCTCTTCCATCATCATCTCCCTAGCCTTATCCCGTATCTCATGGGGTCGGCTTCCTAATCTAGGGGATTGAACGAGGGTACTGGTTTTTACACAGAGCGACTGCCATCTGACCTCCGCAACCCAGAAGGGAAACCAGACCCAATCCTAGATTAGGTCAGTGTTTTCAAGCCGCGAATGCTTAGCACTGACCTCTGATATGGCTTAATGACTGATATCTACGGTATTAAATGATATTAACCGGGACCAACGGCTTAACGTGCCTTCCGAAGCACAGAAAAAGCACCGAATAAACGTACATATGAAATTCGAAAACCGAAAAACACATTGGTACGTACACACTATAGCTCTTCCATATTTCGGTAAAATCGCAGGTACATTCTAGATAAACTAATCAAAGTAACAGATAACTAGATCTAAATTTACTTTCTTACTGACATAGAACAGACATCTAGATCCAAAGTTTCTTTCACTAACATAGAGAAAGAAAGTTCAAGGGCTGAATAGCTAAGATGTCAAAGTCACGTATACCGTTGAGTCTTGAACTACTGACCCTTCCGGCCTCTTTCGTTAATCATCCGGTGTCCAATGCTCACGATCGTGCTCTACCCTCTTATCAACAACAGTTTTGTGTTGGATAGTGTTTTAGTTTAGTTTCTGTGTGTAGTTCCATTGTTCTATCTTGAGACATGTCAGAGTGGGTAAACGGGTCGACGACGGGATGTTTTATCTTATACTCGGTTATGAAATTAATCAACTTAAAGATCTTAAATCTCTAATGTAAAAAGAATACAAATTAATGGATCCAACATCACTAGATCAATAATTCAAGAAATATTCTTCTTCTTAACGAGATTCTCGAGTCAAGAAATATTGGTACTCATAAAATAATTATTGTTTCTTCCATGCCGGACTAGGTGTGAGAGGAAAACATAGATTGTGCCAGCTGCATTTCCTCCCGGGCATGATGTAAAAATCAGCTCAGGGATCCGAGGCTTTCAGTATATTGCAATTTAGGCGATGGGCTGACAACCTGTCACTACAGCAATATACCTACAAATCTATCTGAAATAACCCTCGAAACTTTGTCAGACGTGGCGGAGTGACCTTTGTTAGGGTCTTTTACGCTCTGCCTACCCTATTTGGGATAAAGGCATGACTATATGTATGTATAAAATAGTTATGCAAAATAAAAGTATCTGAGACAATAATTAAGTAGAAATGCCAATGTGTTACGTAAGTATATGTTTTGGTAAGCAACAATAGAAGATATAGCAGGTTATGAGTGTCGGCCTACTTCAAAGTGTAGAATTCCTTCACTGAAAAAAGTACGAAATTGCGTCGAGGAAAACGGCGCAGTGAGAAGAAACGAAGAAAAAAGATAAAAGAAAACGTGATATGAAACGCGTTCCAATGTGGGGCTTTTTTCACGTTCCAGACAAAGAAACGGTGACGCCAAAGATGAAACAGTATATAGACACGACTTTTCATTAATATTTCGTGCAACTTATTAAATTGTATCACTAAACGATGAGCAAGTGTTAATCATATTTATAAAATATTCGGCGACTCACTTGTGGATTTGATAGAGGTATTCACTTCGACGTTTCGACCCTATTACATTTGCAAAAAAATATGTACGCTAAGAGGCAAAAATGTGCCAACTATTTATAATTATAAATTTTATTGGACCACAATTTTTCATTAAAACTTAAAATATAAAAAGATTTTTTTTTTGTGTCAACATCTACTTTTGTCAGTCTTGATAGTTTTAGTATAAATGTTAACCTACTTCAAAACGCTTATAAATTTCGACGGCCCACGCCGCCTAGTTGGCAATGTATCTGCCTGCCATGCAGTGGGTCCCGGGTTTGATTTCCGATCGGGGCAGACATTTGAATGATGAATTTAAATGTCTGATTCTGGGTCTGGGTGTTTTTTGTGGTTGTTTCTGTGTATGTCCATGGCACCCCGATACAGGGAATGAGTGTATAGCCAACAGATGGCGCCACATCAAGAAACACAAGTTCTGAACGCGGTATCGAAAACTTCTTAGCGATCTGCAGATATACAAGTTCCAAACTTGTCCGGTTGGACTTCAGTCCCCTGGTCACAACACCCGACCAGGTGGTTAGCTACCGTTTTTCCATTCATCATCACTAAGCCAATTGGCCTCAATCTTTAACTCCTAAAAGTGTGATCGTGTTCTTTTTTATTATGATAAAATCGCTACTTTGATCAAAAAACTAGAATTTCAATCAAAACCCGGACTTTGACAAAATACAGTCATAATCCAGAGAAAATTCTAAGATTTTGTCAAGGACCAGGTTTTAATCAATAAACTTGCGGTTTTAAAATATAATATTTTTTTGTGTCTAACCTAACCAAAATTCTAGATTTTGTTCTAAAAACCGATTTAATCATAATCCTGCGGCATACATAAAATACCTACCCACATATTATATTGTGATATTGTAACCTAACAAATATGCACTTTTACTATTTGTTACCCAATAATCTATTGTTACGTCGAATTGTTACTCTATGAATAAAGACATTTTAAGTTTAGTGCAAAAAATAGAACATCCCTGTGTGAGATGTTATTCCATCACGAAGTTTTTCTTTCCATGATTTACAGTAAAACACTAACCTACCTAATTGTATTTTAATCTCGCTTATCATTTTTACAAAGAATGTCTTAAGAGCGTCTCTAGGACTTTGCAATTAATAAATATATTGTTGAATAGATCTCGGTAGGAAAAATAAAGTGAATTCACCAGGTAGGCATAAACAAGCCACTGTATTTGTCCAAACTAGTTACAAGTCCGAAATTCGAGCAATTGCGGAACACATACAGAAACAACGCAGGCTAGCGGCATGCGGCGTCGCGACAGAGCTGAGGGCGACCGCAGAAACTATTACGGCCTGCGGTGGAGTGGCCGGCGGGCCCTAATGAGACGAACCAACTATGGGACGTGTTAATACAATAAAGCTTTATTAAATGTTTTAGAGAAAATAAAGCGACCTGTTAACTGAATGACCCATGTCGACCCGACGACCCGGTCGACATGGCATGTCGATGTCGACCTGACGACCAAACAACGCAAGCTAAAGCGGCATGCGACGCCGCGACGAAACTGAGGGTGTCCACAGAAACTATTATGGTCTGCGGTGGAAAAGCCGGCGGGCCCATTAGGGACGAACGAACAAAACGAAAATTAATGAGACGAACAAACTATGGGACAGTTTCAAACAATGAAGCAATTAAACCGTTATAACCTGGACCTTTTCAAGGCGAGAGTGAACAGGCATTTTCTAGGCAATCATGCTCCATCATAGTCTACATCATCACTTACCATCACGTGAGATGGCGGACAAATGATTGCCTATCAAATATAAAAAAAAATAAAAAAAAATCGTGCGATGTCCATACAAGCATTTAAAATTAGACAGACAGTACCTAGGATAGGTGTGTGGTAATGAATGTTTTTCCAGAAGAGTCTTTTCTTTCCAGCTGCATTTCCTCTCGGACATGCTGTAAATACCAGCTAAGGGATCCGAAGGTTTCAGTCAATTGTAATATAGGCGATGGGCTGACAACCTGTCACTACACAAATATACCTATGTACTGCCTCCGTGGTCTAGCGGCCTGAGCCATGGGCTCTCGACCCGGAGGTCCCGGGTATGATTCCCGACGGACTGACAATGACTTTGTGTTGTTGTTTCTAGTTTGGTTAGGAGATTGCAGGCTGTTCACCTGATTGTCCGAAAAGTAAGATGATGATGATGGGCATGTAAATAGTCGGTCCTGCGCCTGAATTCTCTCTGGTCGTGTCAGTCAGTCTGTCCCATTAGAATAAGAGATTGAGGGAACAGAGAGTGCACCTGTGTGTAGTGCAAACACTTAGGCACTAAAAACAAGTCCTTTACGCCCACGTTTTCACCCGTGGCTGTATGAGTTATCCCGTGGAAATTAGATATTTTCCCAAGAAAACTGTTACTTTATTGCTATTCCCATACATAGTCAATCTGTATATCAAACGCCGACCTTATCTAAATACCGTGTTAATGAGATATTTTCCCGAGGTAAAAAGTAGCCTATGTCAAACGTTTACAAAGTTCCGTTTAGGTGTAAAAGAGCAACAAAAAAAACAAACAGACAGATTACATATTAGCTTGGATGTGCAAACTGCTCATTTAATTTTAATTTTTCAGTGTACTAGTTACATACATACAATCACGCCTCTTTCCCAGAGGGGTAGGCAGAAACCACATTTTTCCACTTGCTACGATCCTTACATACTTCTTTCGCTTCAGCTACATTAATTTATCTTTTCATACATGCTCGTCGGTTTAGGGTATTCTTGACCTGACCTTTCTGTAGGACGTCCCCGATCTGATCCAAGTAAATGCGTCGAGGCCTTCCCCTTCCAACATTTCCAGCCACACTCGCCATATATATCTGTTTGGTCAACGTGCTTTCACTCATCCTCTCAACATGTCCAAACCATATAAGAATTCCCTTGTCAATACCTGTCACTATATCTTTTTTCACCCCACAACGTTCCCTAATCACACTATTTCTTATTCTGTCACTTGACTCCAATCATACTTCTTAAAGCTCTCATTTCTACTGCATTTATTCTGCTTTCATGCTTCTTCTCCCATTCCCAACTTTCACTCCCATACATCAGTGTTGGAACCAACACCCCTCTATTCACAGCCAGACGGTAGTACATACATACATACATATAATAACGCCTTAATCCCTACTGGGGTAGGCAGAGCGTAAACGACCTATATGAAGGTCGTTCCGCCACCTCTGACAAAGGTTTGAGAGTTATTTAAGATAGATTTATATGTATATTGCTGTAGTGACAGGTTGTCAGCCCATCGCCTAAAATGCAATATACTGAAACCCTCGGATCCCTTAGCTGGTCATTACAGCATGCCCGGGAGAAAATGCAGCTTGCACATTCTATGTTTTTCTTTCGCTCCCAGTCCAGCATGGAAGAAACTAGTGTACTAGTTATCTTTTGCATGAACTCGTCCTAACAGATCCAAAATCTATGCGCTCGTCTCTCCCATCCCGTTCGAATGGGAAGTCTTGTGTTTATGTTCAGTTTATACAAAATTTAATTGTTGTTATCTAAATAGAGTTTCTTCCATGCTGGACTAGGAGTGAGGTAAACATAGAATATGCCAGCTTCATTTCCTCTCGGGAATGCTGTAAAAACCAGCTAAGGGAACCGAGTGTTTGAGTATATTGCAATTTAGGCGATAGGCTCACAACATGACACTACAGTAATATACCTACAAATCTATCTTACATAACCCTCAAGACTTTGTCAGTCGTGGCGGAACGACCTCTGTTTAGGTCGTTTACGCTCTGGCTAGTTTATTAGGGATAAAGGCATGACTACATGTGTGTATGTATTAAGGGATTTAAAACATGTGAGGCTGAACAAAAAACAGCTAAAAAACGGGGGTATCAATACGCATGTTGTCGTTGTTCAATATTGAAATAAAAGTGTACTTAATTCAAACACAGTTTATTTTTAAACAGCTGTTGCTTGCACTTTAAAATATCTTTCACTATTATCAGTAAGTTTTTATATTAAAATAGAAACGTTTTCAAGAATTTATCCAGTTTCTACACGTGTTGTGACTTATGATTCAAAGGTTCGTCCATATTTAAAGGTTAAACAGGTCTAACGGTATTTAATCTGAAGATTAAATACATATATGTATACTAAATTAATCAAGCGTTTTAAACTTATACTTGAGAGGTTCCGTACCTCTTAATTTTTATCTTTAAAGAGGGCTTTGTTATCAGTTTTTTATGTTTTGTTATCAGTTTTATATTTGTTTTAAATATATATATAAATATATTATTGTAGTACCTAGATGCTAAAGTCATACGCAGGTCAGGTATATGAAAAGAAACATCTTCTATAGTGCAATATTACTAAGCTATAAGGCAGAAATGAACCGTCGAAATAATTCTTCTTCGTCGAATTTATTCTTCTCTAGTTCTCTACACATGAGTTAGTAAATCAGCTTTATTAGTCTCCGTTTAATACAAACATACGAAAAAAATACGTATTTTTATAATACACTCTATAAAAAATATTGCCTGTCCAAAAACAGTCATCCACGTAACTGAACAGAACAATCTATCAAAAACAGCAACAGCATGAACTTCTCTAAACAAAGCAGAATCCTAGTTTCTGACATTTGTCAGCGTAGTTTGACTTGTGACGTCGACTAAATAACGAGGGTCAACCTCAAACTAATGTCAACTGTGATTAATCTTGATTTATCTCTCAACTTTGAAACCACAACTCAAGTTGCATTGGGATTTTTGTTTGTTTTCTCCAGTGTGCTTTGAGGTTTTCGAAAATACATCAACCTTCATCATTCAAATAAACTTTAGTTTCAAAACAAAGTGTGGGCTTAATATTTACGCGAAGTCTTCTAAGCTACGAAATCCCTGGAGGCTTAAGATTAGTAAGAGGATCAAAAAGAAAAATAAGTTCTAAATGAAGTTCCTAATTTAGCTTCATTAGAGCGAAAAATTGCCAGCATTTCGGAGAATGGTGCACAAATTACTAGAATTAATTCCATCACGCTAAGGAAACAAACTGAGACATTCAACCAATTTGCACGAGTTGATGCCTCAGACGTACTAATTTAAATCATTGTAACGATGTTGAGTAACATGAGGAGGGTAATTGAGTGTATATGATATGTTAGTCAACACATGTCAAAATTTGTTATCCTCGTTGTACTGATTCCAATTCCACGAAAAAATACAGCACTTTGCATACAGTTTTGCATCACAAATGTTTTTAAAGATACAAAAAAAAATGTCTTCAATCGCTGCAACACATCAGTAGTAACAGTCAGACAATGGCCGTTGCCTTGCTATGAATATTTCTCAAAATTTAAAAGCAAACCGAGTTTTATTCTCGTGAAAAGTGTACAAATATTTTCCTTCCGTCGACGGAGTGACTTTCTCCCCGGTTGGATTATTGTTTCCTGAATCTCCGGGCACAGTGCTCCTCTTTTTTTAGGGTTCCGTTCAACTATTCTTCTAGAGTTACGACGTATCTACATTACACTTTCGCAGTGCATAGCGAGAATTCGTTTGTTTCGAGGATACATGGCTAAAGGAGGTTTTGGTTAGAGTTTTTATCTTTGCGGGTTTTATTATCTAACAAACTTCAAAAGCCTGACTGAAATCTTAATAAGTATGTCAGTTGGTATTTTAATAAAAGCTTGTGAGAACCTTAAATATAGACATGATTTATGAAGCATCAAAATTGCGTAGGGTTTACATCGTTAAAATATTGCATTTAGAACATTTCAACCCTCAACTAGCATCCACTCTTCTCTATCAAAAGTTGTTCGTGCTCCCCCGGTACAAAATGATAAAAATAACCACAGCCCGGATTAGTTCCACGAGCGGCGACTGAACACCGCCGTCGAGATTGTGTTCCGATGGAGTTGGAATCAACTTGATTTCTTGTATCGAGTAATCTTTGCTGCAACTTCAAATATTGGATTGGTCAGGACTTGTTGACGCGTGTTCGTTTTCGCGATTGTCTGTATCGATTTCGGCTTTCAGTATTTCAGGACGACAATTTCTCGCTCGAACAGATTTTATATGTTTGACTTGTTCTGAAACTGTAATTTATTTTATTTCTCCGGTTGCTTTCTTTCTTTCAATCAAATTACTATAAAGAAAGGTAAACGATAGTCGGTATCGTATTACGCAGGCTATGAAAGTTTGATTGCTTTGTTGCTATTCCATCCTACAACAGAATACTGGTATAATCAAAGCGAGTATTTGAACAAATGCAAGCTCATTAAAAAGCGCCTAGGGAGGAAATGAATGTACCTAAGGAAAGCCACAATGCAATTACGTCGAAGATCTTAAACAGTCTGAAAGCAAAACAAAGCAAGAAGGTAAGTTGCCCAACTAACCTACATCGTGCGCTGTTTGCGAAGCTATTAATCTCTTGCCAGCATCCCTAGAGTACGGTCATTTGTTCCAGCACGATACTTGAGTAATTGTGATTCTAAGAACTACTTACTTTGAGGGTTCGTGCCAAAGGATAGTTCAAACAGAAACTGAAGCGCGAGATTTTACCAAAAGCAACACATTGTTTTTCTTGTCGTGGGTGTCAGATATCCTCACAGATTTTACACAAAATTTATAAAAATATGACAACGATGAACGTTTGTCTGATACAGTTATAACAACATCTAATAGGCTAGAGCAGCTAGATGCTATATTTTTAAAGAAAATAATTGTTGTATATTATTAACAAACTCAAAAAAACCTTGTCATGTTTGAAATTTTCACTGCATGTGTTTCCATTTAAAAAAATATTTATTCTATAGGTTAATACCTAAAAATATAGATATTAACAAAATATCCCTACGGTAAACAAAATCTCATATACCCATTTTTTCCACGAAGAAGAACCAAATTGGTGGCTGATTGTATTAAACTGTCAAATCTTACGACATCTAAAACTAAAAACGTTCAGGCCATAAAAATGCAACAATATCAACTTAAAGGCAGAAGTATAACAAGATCGGATAATCTGAAAGATTCTGCGATAATGAGGGTTGTAAAAGCGAACAACTTTTGTTCAGCTTCAGCTACTCTCCTGGTGACAATGTTACCCGAGGGATTCACATCTACTTCTGTGATATAATTTCCATATTACAATGTAGCGCAAGACAATGTTATACTTGATGTTGATCTGAGAAGTGTTCTGGAGTAGCTATTATGCTTGTAATTTGCTTTTTAGGATTAAGTAAATGTTAGAGCGATTCAAAGCAGAAATTGAAGAGCTCATTACGAGTATTAAGTTTGTAAGTTCTTGGAAAGATTAGTAAATATTATTTATTTTAATATTGTTAATAGTTTTCAAAAGAGATATAAAGACATTTTTTTTAACAATAATTATTTTAAAAAAATGACATTTATGATTACAATGATTTTTCTACTAATGTTCAACAAATAAATGTGATCTCGATCCAAGAATCGGAAGAAATCGAAAATATATTTTTCCGTGTCTTGCATATCAACATTCATTTACCATATCGAATGATAGCGCAATAGATTCGCACATCTTCACCACTGTATTCGGTTTACTCAACTAGGGTGAATGCATTATTATTCAGGGCACAAGCCGGCTGCAATGCCAACTTTATGTACTTTCCCCTCTGGCTATGATAAATTTTGGATGTTGCCAAAACTGGGATTTCCTAGAATATTTTTTATAAGATTTACTATTTGCAACGTTGGTGCAATGTAACATACCAAAAAGAAATATCTTCAACACATATAATAAAAATATAACAGGTCCATTGTCTGTTCATAGGAGATAAATAAAAAAAAATAGTTTTTTTGTCTGTCTGTCTGTATTCTTAATCTAATAGCATTTTATTATACCTACCCTGCAATAACATTAATCCGCAGTCAAATAGGGACTAGTACCTACCTACATCCATTAAAACTGTAGTAGGTAATATTAGATGATAACTGAGACGACTCATAATAGCTGATAACGGACAAGCTAATGGACAGTATGACACATGTAACAGAAAACTCATAATTTATTTGGAAACTAATGCCCACAAATAGATCATCCGACATAATTGCGGTGGATAATCCCGTCTGGTGAGTGATGGCGCCCACATCTCAGCAGCGCCTGGTATCACCTGAATTCGTGATTAATGACGCCTCTTGTCATAGTTCCGAGGGTCGCAATGAGATGGATAGTGTTTACTTTTGTAGGCAGTCATAATTCAGTGAGTTTCACCTTTTTGTTGGTGCTTCAGAGCTTCTTCGCCGAAAGTAGCGCCATTTTGCAAATACCTACAGGTACTTTTCAAACTAAAGCAAACAGCGAGTCGATCGAATTGAAACCCACACGACAGAAGAAGAATACATACATATAGTCACGTCTTTATCCCTAATGGGGTAGGCAGAGCGTAAACGACCTAAACAAAGGTCGTTTCGCCACATCTGACAAAGTTTGAGGGTTATTTAGATAGATTTGTAGGTTTATTGCTGTAGTGACAGGTTGTCTGCCGATCGCCTAAATTGCAATATACTGAAACCCTCGGATCCAGTTGATTTTAACAGCATGCTCGGGAGGAAGTGCAGGTGGCACATTCTATGTTTTTCTCTCGCTCCTAGTCCAGCACGGAAGCAAGGAAGAAAAAGAATGCAAACATTAAATAAAAAATATAAACTTTACTGTTCTATTATTTTGTTGCACAATTTTTTAAATAATTATGTAGACAGAATTATCAAAAAGTGCGCATTTGAACAATTTTGTTATGATTAATAAGTGAATTTGCTTCTGTACCAACCTGTAAACAATATTAACTATCAATTACTTAAGATAATTAATGTTAGAATGTAAAATTAAATCGGAAATAATCTACTCAAAAAAATACTATATCAGCCTCAGAAAAATTATTTCAGCTGCAATAGGTTAGGTTATTATTTATGAGGCTGTATAATATCGATATTTTGCACATAAATAAATAAAAATAATAATTCTAGAAAAACAATATTTATATTTTTGATTTGTAAACATCGTATTGTATTAATTCATAATTAATGTTTTCTACTAGGTAGGTCAGTTATTCGTCTTTATTTTATGCTGTACTTGGGGAAAGAACCTGTCCATGCGAAAAGTCTTACCTCAACTACTTGTACTTCAGCCAAACAGGTAAGCGTTATCTATTCTGTGTCCAAACCCAAAACGCTGTGCGTAAAACCCTTACTGACGGACAATCCCTATTAACTTTCAATGTCATATGACGCGTCCGATCGTCTTTCGATATCGTTATGCATTGTTGAGTAATGTTGACAAACCGTTTGTCCTCACTCGCCATTCTGGCCAGTTTGCATTGAGAGCGAGGCGAGTGCAGCTGTGTCGCAATGAAGTCTGTCCTTATCTTCGCTTGCCTTTTCTACGTGTGTCAGTGTAGGACTGAGGAGGATTATTGTGAGCATTTTACTTCTTTTGTTCTGTTACATATAAAATCTCGCCTTTATCATTACATACATACATACACATAATCACGCCTCTATCCCTAATGGGGTAAGCAGAGCGTAAAAGACCTATACAAAGGTCGTTCCGCCACGTCTGACAAAATTTTGAGAGTTATTTAAGATAGGTTTATAGGTATATTATCCCTATATCCCATGGTAACAAGGCAGAAACAGTGCTTATTGCATATTACTCTAAGTCGGAGTTGACAGAGCCGATAATGGACGGCTTGGGTTGATGCCTATAATATGCATTCAGAAACGCAAACGCAGGTTACCACTTTTTTAATGTGCAAATTATGAATGAAGATTATAGAAATTAGTACAAATTTTATAATTATGGCTTTATACCGGGTGTAAGGGACAGCGTCCCGCAAATTGATATGGGTTATCAGTCAACGAAACTGAACAACTTTCACCGCGAAAATCTTTCAGGAGATTAAAAAGAAATGCCTTTCCCATACAAAATTACCACGTTGATCAGACAGTTTGTATGGAAAAGCAAATTATTATTTTTCATTTCCTTATAGAATAGTTAGTTAAATGCCTAGTGATAGTCATTCAATTTCGTTGATTAAGTAACCCCTATCAGTATGCGGGACAGCTGTCCTTTATTATATTATATATTTTATACGCTATTGTAAAACTTTGGTAAGTTTTACTAAACATTTAATTTTAGACCGAATGATTTGGATTTACGAAACTGCAACTTCTATGACTGTAACATAATCTTATATAATGTAAAATATATAAAATATGTTTATCAGAATAAACATGTCAAAATACAAAATACAATGTGTACTATTACTTAATATGAATAGCAATAATACTCGTAGTAGCAGGTTACAATGAATACTTTTGTAATAACAGGGGAATACTTTTGTGTATAATAATTATGTACTAACAAATTTCTCGTTAGATAATTATCGTTACATAATAGCATCAGAATTAGAAATCGATTTCATAAATTATTGATATGTTTAGGAAAGTACTTAAATTAAATTATTTCATAAATAAGGAAAATGTTATTGTAATTAACAAATAGCTTTGCATACAAACGATACTTTGTTATTTTACTAAGAAGAAACAATATATTTTTTTCACAAAGAAATAAAATATTTTTATCATACACGCTTTGTTATTGTCTTTTGAATTGAGTCATCAAACTAATCGCGTCCTATGCATTCAACCGTGGTTATTACCAATTTAATCACTAACAGCATATCCAGAACTCTACATACATATACATATAATGTAGCCTTTATCCCTATGGAGTAGGCAAAGTAAACGACCTAAACAAAGGTCGGTCCGCCACGTCTGACAAAGTTCTGAAGGTTATTTAAGATGGATTTGTAGGTATATTGCTGTAGTGACAGGTTGTCAGCCCATCGCCTAAATTACAATATAATGAATCCCTTAGCTGGTTTGTACAGTATGCTCGGGAGGAAATGCAGCTGGCACATTCTATGTTTTTCTCTCACTGCCATTCCAGCATGGATGTCCCTTACACTCGGTATTTTGGCGAAAAATATCGGTAGTTGAAAAGCTTTCTTTTATGTTTTAAAACATTTAACACTTGGGATTTGCACCATTACTGTACCGCTAAAGCTATCGTGTATTGCACAAGCACAAAAGATAAAAGATCTACAACCTTTTAAATTATTTATTAGAAAACAAGCAAGCAACTATTTTAAAGTAACATATTTACTAAGGTACTGGTATACACAACAAGAAAATCAGGTGAGGTGAGGAAATGCCCTCTCTGAACCATATAAACTTGAATGTTAGACAGGGTGAGTTGACATCACCAGTTCTGTTTAATCTTTATGTCAACGACATGATAGGGGATAGTTCAGTGGAACCAGGGTTGGCTGCCACGTCGGAGACGTATGTGTCAATAACTTGACCTATACCGATGACACCCCTCTCCCGCTGATCTCCGTAAACTAATAAAAAATTGCATGTGCACATGGACTTACCTACAATGTTAAAAAGACTGAAATTATGATATTTATAGCCGGTAGAAGGCCTAAAAACATACCTACATTCACTATGAGTGGACTCAAATCCCCTAAATAATGTACAGAAATTCAAATATTTAGGCCATATTATTAATACACGACTTAATGACGAGGAGGACCTGGAGCGGTAGCGGCGCGCCCTGGCCGCGCGCAGCAACATGCTGCCGAGGCGGTTCGCGCTCTGCTCGAACCGGGTCAAGTATCAATATGTTCAAGGCGTGCTGTCAGGCGTTCTACACGAGCCATCTGTGGAGCAACTATACCATACACAAAGTATATATATATATTTTTTTTTTATAGCTTATAAATTGTCCCACTGCTGGGCAAAAGCCTGCCTCCCCTTCATCTCTCCAGGCGTCTCTGTTTACAGGTTCTGTCTGCCACTGTTCGCAATAACCATCCAGGTCGTCTCGCCACCTTCTTCGGGGTCTTCCCCGTCGTCGGCGACCATTCTCCGGGATCCACTCAGTGACAGCGTTAGACCATTTTTCAGGGTTCATGCGGACGACATGTCCGGCCCAATCCCACTTTAGTCTGGTGGTTTTTCTGCCTGCAAGAGCCCAAAAGCAAACTGCAGCAGCCGTTCGCCGCGTTCGTTAAGAGATCCGCAGCCATGGGAACCAATGACATGCTCGTTGTCTAGGGCCTGTCTAGCGCTAGTTTTAGCATTAAAGTCTGCGATAACTAGTCTCCACGTAACTCTATTCTCGTCACAGGCTTTATTAAGGAGATCGTAAAAGTCTTCAGCTTGTTCGTCACTGTGAGAGCAGGTTGGAGCGTAGGCTTGAACTACTGTAAGGGTCTTGTTATTACAAATTCTGAATTTTAATGCTGCCACTTGTTCAGAATAACCGACAAATTCTATGATGTTTTCCTTCCATTTTTTTGCCACAAGAAACCCTACCCCATAGAGACCGTTAGTTTCGACAAAGTGATAAAATATGCTATCCTTTCTTTCTGTAACATCTTCACCATTTCTTCTGACGAACTACTATAAGTATATACGAGTTATACTGTATACGAAGAGTGTTGTACACACCCTTCGTGTACAGTTTTCGAATACTAAATTAACAATATTATTCGTTGAAGAGTGTAGCCTTTTGTGGAATGATATTTTAAATGTCTTCAACAAGTCACACATACTCTTGACTCCGTTCTCAGCGAACATGCCAGACGCGCTACACCGCCAGTGCAGACCGAGCATCACTCTTAGAGCATTGTTATACTGTATACGAAGAGTGTTGTACACCCTTCGTGTACAGTATAACAATGCTCTAATCTTTATAGAGTCAAGAGTATGTGTGACTTGTTGAAGACATTTAAAATATCATTCCACAAAAGGCTACACTCTTCAACGAATAATATTGTTAATTTAGTATTCGAAAATATCTATAGATTAGATAAATGTTAAATCATTAATTTAATTATCTAATTAGTTTTTCTTTATTCTACATTTCAATGACGATTCACAATGTAATGATATACTATGGGATATCTTGCCTGAAATAAATTAATTTTAATTTAATTTAAAGGACATTCATTGTTGACTCAAAGTGGCCCAAAAATGCAGCCCAGAGTTAAGACCACCTCCAAGGGGTTCTGGTATCATTCTGCATCGTGCGTAACAGAAAATATCGAAATCGATCTTTGAGACATCTTGCCTATCTCGTTTTGTAGATTTTTTGAGTAATTAGGTAATTCTTTTTTTGGAATAAGTTATTTTTAAACCATTTATTATTCCCATAATACACAAGATGTTACGAAAACACCGGAGGCAATCCCAAGACCGTGCAGAATTGGACCACCTTCCGTACGACTTTGGTCATAATCTATAGCTCGTGATAGCCCAGGTTTCTAAAACCAAAGATTTTTCTTACACGATGCTTAAAAGTAATGTTTTATTAACGACAACAACACAACACGAAGACTGTCATACATAAACTGACCACAAATTTTCTCCATTTAGGTACCAAACTCTGTTTCTTCTGTTTTTGGACCAGAGAGGACACTGGCAGCAAAACATGGGCAAATGATGGGATATACTCTCGAACGTAGGACTGATTTGATAGTACTTGCACTATTTACGATCATCCTAATATATTTGATTTTTTGCTGTACGCTCTGCTGGGGCTTATAGTTTCCCCCTATCTGTCCACGTTTAAATGCGAAAGCGTAATGATGTTATTTAAGGGTGTTATTTGATCCAGAACTCTAATTGAGTGAAATTTCCGTACACCACAAAAAAATAATTATTTGACTTTCGTGAAAGGCTTAACATAAATTCTCTTACATTTTGAACGAAACTTGCCAATATTGCTTCCCCAGAAATTTCATTTTTAAATGTATTATTCCTCTGTCTTGTTCCAGTTCGAAAGTTAGACTCCTTGAGACCGGAGGACCCATGTTCCCGTGCCGGAGGAAACTGTATCTTCACGAATGACTGCCCTACGGACATGCTGACGAACCAGCATGGTCTATGCCCTAAACAGCAAAAATTTGGAGTCGAATGCTGTTATACACGTAAGCGTTTATCAATTTCTTCCATGTTAGCCTGGGAGTGAGAGAAAACATAGAATTTATTAGCTACATTTCCTCCTGGTTGTAAAAAACTGCTAAGGGATCCGAGGGTTTCAGTATATTGTAATTTAGGCGATGAGGTGACAACCTGTCACTACAGCAATCTACCTACAAATCTATCTTAAATGACCCTCATTACTTTGTCTGACGTGACGGAACAACTTTTGTTTAGATCCTTTATGCTCTGCCTACCCCATTATTGGTAAAGGCGTGATTATATGTTTGTATGTTTTTATGAAGTTTATTATTGTGTCACTACACTACAGATTAAAGGGATAAAGAAGAAATGAACAACTTTCTTGGGAATTGTCGTTTGGGTTTCGATACGATCGACCCGATAAACCCTGGAGACAAATAAATTGTGCGTTGTCACTTAAAGTCCATTAGAGTTGTTTTTTTTTAATAAATAAAATATAATCGAACTCAATCATTTAAAAGTTCTCAAAACACAATAACTTTGTTATGTAAACACAAATCTTAACATATATTTTTACGATGTTTTGATCGTGAAACGTTTTATAGCAGTGTCCCAATTTTTTTACTGCTCATGTTTCGAAATATTTGTAGAATAATTGTATTATTTATAGCTATACTTTTTTTACAGTTTCAGTAAAAGAAACTCGGTGTGTCAAACATGGCGGATCGTGTATCGAGCAGAACGTGTTTTGTAACAAGCTACTGATTTATAAAGAAGCCACTGACTGTGAAACGGGAAAGAAATGCTGCATATTAGTGTAATATAATAATTAATTTATATTTTTGTACCATAATTATTTATATTGTTTGGTTTGTGTTTATGATACTTTTCAAAAAAAGGCACATTTTATCAACACCAATAAATGGCGCTTTCGCCACGTCATTTGATTGTATTTTTTTTTTATTATTTTAACGCTTGATGATAAATAAGTGTCTTAATGAAAACTGATCGAGGGCTTACCCTCTTTTCAATACAAATAAGTAAGCCGATCAGTTTTTAGTGTGAATTTCTTTATTATTTTGCTAAATCAATTATTTTGTTTAGGATTATCGGAACCAATCGAATATCCATTCCCCGAGAACATCAAACTATTGTTGTTTCATAATTAAATCCGGCCATTATTTCTGCACAAGTTCGTCCTTCGAGTATCAATAAAGCAGAACAATATTAAAATAAAGTTTTGTTCCGCTAGGTTACGCATATGAATTACAAACAAATTACAATTAAATACGGATAAAATATTCTCTGCGCGTACAGAATAGACAAAAAAGATATCTCAATATTAAACTCAATACAAAACAAAAATTATGTTACGGTTTAGCGTGTAGTGGGTGGAGTTTCGTTTTCAAATATTGTTTTATCATTTCCCGAGAGATCTAGATTGGAGGGCAATATTCTCATAAATTACGTATAGCTACTAAAATTAATCAACTACGTAACTTATCTAGAAAACATTTTTAATTGAAAAACGACTAAACATACTGTAATTTTGTCCCGAAACCTAACATTCTAAAACTTTTTGTGTATTTAGTAGTTTTTCAATTAATAGTTAGTAATGGTTTAAAACTATAACAAAAACCCCAGTATGTTTAGACTGCCTCTACTTTTCAGGTGGGTAATATAACTTAGATGAAATTTTATAATACTTTTCAGCTTACAATTATATAAATATTTAATTTTTAATCTTTTTAACTACCTTGAAATTTATTTTTTTATTGAAATAAAAGGGGAGGGAAAGGAGAGGCCTTTGCTCAGCGGTGGGAATAAGATAAGATTGAAATAAATGGATAGAGCCTCTAATAAAGGTCGACACGAAGCCTTTTTCTTGCTTAATGAGGAGCAGGTAATCACGTAATTAATCAACGCAACGGAAGAGAAAAACCCTAAGTATAAGTACATACTCGTATTACTACATGGGAAGGACTCTTGTATCCTTATATAGCTCTTATCTATACGTATAATATTTTCGTAAAATATTTTTTAAGGTCTTTTAATAGTGGGACTTAAATTATTATCATCAGTTTATTACTAAGGTAATTCGAACAATTTTAATCGCTCTTAAGCGAACTACACACCAATTATTCATATTTGTAACTACCTGAACGCTAAGAATAACAAACACTGTGGACACTAAAATGCAAAACCTGGAAACCATGAAACCACGAAAACAGTTTAACTAAATTGTGCATGATATGAGACAGTTATTATTTTTGGGTCTGATAACTCAATGTTTTGACGAGAAAAATTATGTAGACTAGTTGTCAGAACCATAGGCTTACGATCTGAAGGTCCTGAGTTCGATTCCCAGAGGGGGGGGAACACTAAGTTGACATTGTCACTTTGTGAGATTTTCCCCAGTTTGGTAAGGACAATGCAGGCTGATCCACCTGATTGTCTGAAAGAAAACGGATTCCGTGCTTCAGAGGGCACGTTAAGCCGTCAATCCCGGTCACTGTTTCCAATAGTGGTCGTGGCAAGTCGATGTTACTCCACGTCCGCAAGAACTACCTTAGACCATACACGTGACCCTGGGCGGTGCTAAAGGTGCAACAAAACCGGCTGCTGCACTATCCTCTGGACTTCGCAGCAAATAATGCCGTACAATAAATAAATACAGACCTATACTTTTTTGTTTACAAACTCAGACATCAAGAGTAATGAAAACTGAGTCAACAGTGTTGTAACATCATTTCAATTTAATATTTTCAATCTAGTGACTAGCTACTAGTCTATTGACGTAAGTTTCATCTAAAATTCAATATATTTTCAGTATATATTTCAACTCTACTTAGTCGCGAGTTGCCCCGCTTCATTGTGAAAGTTTCACATCAATTTCCTGTAATATTACTTAGCGGGGACTTTCAGCTATCTCTGTTTGATTTTGAGATTTCTTGCAAATTGGACTTTTGTAAACAAGGAGTTTGAACTACAGTTTTAACAGAAATGTTAAATTTTTACAAATGTTCTTGGCGCGATGAATATTCATGCTTTATGAGCAATATCAAAATACGTGTTTATTACTATTAAAAGTAGTAAAATGTAAGTAAAGTAGTCTTCTTCTTCTGTCGAGTGGGTATCGAGTCTATGGACCCGATGAACCCTGGTGTCAGAGTTTTTAAACCGCCTAGTAGCACAACTATCAGGCCTCTGACATGGTTTTATGTAACGACCACTATCAAAGACAGCGACCGGGACCGACGGCTTAACGTGCCCTCCGCAGCACGAAATCTTTTTCTTTTCGGACAATCAGGTGATTCAGCCTGCAATGTCCTACCCAAAGTGGGGAAAAATTCACAAAGTGATAAATTCTCAAATATCAACTTTGTGTTTTACCCCCTGGGAATCGAACCCAGGACCTCCGGATCGGGAGCCCATGGCACTAGCCACTAGACCACGGAGGCAGCTAGTAAAGTACTACTACTTTAGTTAATTTTTATTAGGTAAGTTTAAAATATTTTTTTGAAAACATGAAACATAATATTACCTATAGATACCTATATAGATACGATTTTTTCATTAAATTGGGTTATGCAAAAACAAAAATGTTTGTGAACTCAATTTTCACGCATAAAAAATTGCGATAGACATCATTTAGTGTTTTCAATATTGTCTACCTGCTATCAATTTGGTGTAATTTGTTTTTTTTACATAGTGTAATGTGCATTCTTGTCCCATTTTCAGGCAAAAACAAATAGAGCGTCTGTGATTGCGCCAGATTTAATACTTCTGCAGAAAATAGGAGAAGGACTCAGGAAAATTCCCTTTTAATTTTATTGCTCGCCTTCTGGTAGAGTTTAATTAAAATTATATCAAGTCGGCTGACGTGGCATGCGCGGGCTATATAGACTGTTGGAAAATTGCAGTTAATTTTGCACTTCCTTAGGTTCGTTTTGTTATAAAATGGGAAATTACTAAGAGAAATTACTTGGATGCTCATTGGCAACTTAATATTTTCCTGCTACATTCTTAGCATGTTTTTTGTATTTTAATACCAAGAGTTTGGTATATCGAGTGAGTGAGTTTTACCACGTTTTGCGTTAACAAAAAAAAGAAAGAACATATTTTTAGGTTTCGTATCACAAACTATTCTTATACTTTCTCTTATCAAGCTATCGTATTATGATTTGTTTGGGGTGTAAGCTATAGGTAAAAGCGACGTTCTGTAGTTAGTACTCGTACCTGCTTTATTGTTTGTAGTACAAAAGAACCAATGAAAAGAAACCAAAATCTTAAACCAGTTCCAGTGATTATACAGCTGCTATGAATACTATATCACTGTATAAATACACTGAAAAAAATCTTGATTAAATACGAACACATAAAGTAATGCGTTTGTGACAATAAAGTTTAAAATTAAAGCAGTCATTTTGCGGCTTCACGGGGCAGAGTGCACCGTTTCTGAGCGGAGTACCGACTGGTTCTGTCTTCAGGCCCGTCGGATACATCATGCATGTAAATAGCATGAGTAATGTAGTGAAATATTGTCGCGTTTATATGTATGCAGATGACACTTGCTTAGTCTACTCTGGTAAAGACATAACTTTAATATAAAACTGTATTCAGCAAGATTTCGATTGTATTACTAAATGGGTACACGATAATGGTATTATAATAAATATTACTAAAACTAAATGTATGCACATCCACTCGCCATACAAGGTGTATAACTAGGAAGCCAAAGGTGATAGGTCACGATTTTACCAGCCTACACAATGGCCAGTCTCGCTTGAGGTGGTGCAGCAGTATAGGTTTTTGGGTCAGACTGTGGACAAGAGCTTCTCTTGGACTAGACATGTAGATTTAATATGTCAAAAGCTTAGAGTAATACTTGCAAAATTTTATCACCTCAAGTTTTTCACAAATAGAGCGACAATGTATGTTTTATATTACGCCCTGACAGATTCAGTGCTTTCTTATGGGCTGGGGACATATGGGCGCACTTTTAAATCATATCTTGATAAATTAAAACAAATTCAAATTAGATTTTTGAAAATACTAGTAGATGAAAAAACAAAGAATAAATCCAAAGCAGACTATAATCGTTTATTTATAAATTGCAAAATGCTGCCGGCCCAGGAGAACGTAATGTTTCTGTTAGCACTAGAGCATTATAACTGTGATTAATTTAAAGTCCCGGTGACTTATTCGCGTATACTTAGGCATATAGAGTAAGGCACATAATGTGAAGGTACCTAAAACTGTTAACTATTATGGTGAGCACACCATTAAATATCTTTTTCCTACAGTGTTCAATAACATACCAAATGAGATAACAAAGTGTGAAAGTGAACAGGTATTTAAGAAAAAGGTTAGAGGGCATTTATTAACACAATTGAATAATAATATTATTTTCGACTTCTAACTTTCAATATAAGTACTATACATGTTTCTTAAATTTGAAAAACAACAGTATGTAATACATTTTATTTAATGTAGAAAAAACTGTTTGTAATGTTATAGGGAGCCACTTCTGCCAACAAACTATTGTATAGTTTGGCACATTTTGTTTAAGCAGTAAAACTGTACTGCCAAAATGAATAAACTTTTTTTTTTATAGAATAATTTTTTACTTGATAACCACTACCAAGTTCGTAATAATTTCTATCAACGGAATAATGAATCTTAACATTAACTGTGCTCGTATGTAAACAAGTCTCTTGATCAATTAAACCATTTTTTTCTTAGTGTATCATACTCACATTGCCATTCATACTTCTTCTTCTATTCTTGCCTACAAGTGGAACTACAGTATCGAGTAGGTTATTTACAAATAATCACTACAGAACTCTATAGTAATTAATAGTCTATGTACGAGTATGCCTCTGTTAACCATTTTTCGTCCGCAGTTTAAGTATGAATTTCTCGTCTACGTTTGAAACTTGTACCACTACTTACGTAAATCGTGATCAAGAAGGCGTATAAATCCCTTCTTATGTGATAGTGTAACGGGTCGTATGGCGTACGCACGCGCCGAAATTCTTATTTATGTCCCACCAACACAAATGCGGGTTTTTTTGAGTTATTCGCCGCGAAATACGAGTAAATTGCAAGGGATAGGCTTTATGTCTCCGTATAGCGATGTGATAATAGGCGGGAAAACCTTTTGCGTATAAAATGTGGTGGAATGTAGTTTCAGGGGCTTCAGCGTTGCCAGTTAGAAGCTATGTTCTTGCAATATTTTTTGTAGCTACTAGCATTATACATCCAGACTTATAAACACGCATAGTTTGAAAAATAATCTCTAGCTTTCGCCACTTCATGTGAGTTTGAAGGGCAATTCATAAAGAATTGTATACTTTTGGTATTAAATACTGTAGAAACCGGTCAGACCTTCAGCTATATTGCAATACCTACTCTAAAGCCCACATCTGGTTTTCATAACATCCTGGGACGTGAAACAGCTTGTATATCCACCCCTTATACAAAAGTTTACCTACCAGCCAAGTCATCATCTCCCTCCCTAGCTTTATCTTGTATCTAACGGGGTCAGCTTCCTAATCTACGGGATTGAACGAGGATACTAG
Source organism: Scrobipalpa costella (assembly GCA_949820665.1). Taxonomy (NCBI): domain Eukaryota; kingdom Metazoa; phylum Arthropoda; class Insecta; order Lepidoptera; family Gelechiidae; genus Scrobipalpa; species Scrobipalpa costella. The sequence goes on from OX463297.1 coordinate 23,696,640, forward strand.
GTTTTATACAAAGCGACTGCCATCTGACCACCGCAACCCAGAAGGGAAACCAGACCCAATCCTAGATTGGCACAGAGATTTTAAGCCGCAAATGCTTAGCACTGGCCTTTAACATGGCTTACCGACTAATATCTATGGTATTAAACGATATTAACCGGGACCAACAACTTAACGTGCCTTCCGAAGCATGGACCTACCAACCTACAACTACAAGTCATTACTATCAATCAAGTTGTAGATAGAAAGTACATACCTAACTCATAATGGGTAGAACTGCAATTAAAATTAGCATAATTGCATTGCAAAGGTAATTCTTGTATTTATTTCACAAGGAACGAAATGCGAATTCTATAAAATTACTTACTTTTTTCCAGTAAAATGTTTTACGACCCATAAAAATCTACATCGATCAAACTGTCCTAGATTAAGTGTTGGAGTGACGATGATCGAGAGTAGATTTCTTACGTCAGACCGGATCTAGGGATATTGGACTGGATTAGTGATATTGCAGGCGCAATCTCGAAACACTCGCTTCTCCTCCCGTCGTGCCAGTTGTTGGACGCAAAAACTTGGAAACATCTTTCTTCAACCAGCATCGTTGTTTAAACGAAATATATATATTTTTTATATATATATATTATTTATTGCATTAAGACACACGAAATAAAGTTTACAGAATGGTATGCAAGGGCGAAATTACTAAGCTATAAAAGCAACTTTGTACCCTGCAGGGATAAACTCACGGCCTATGAATACTACTAGACCACAGAGGCTATTTCTGCATCCGTTTACTCATCGATTGTTATTGGTCTTGCGAATGTGAAAATTTTGTACGCACATAAGCACTTTACAACACGCCCATGACGTTTTCAGTGTAAGCACATAAATTCAATGGCTTAATGTATGTGAGGAGTTGTCAGATCATTGTTAATATCGCAATAGGTGAGCAACTGAGTATATATTATAATTTCCTCTGATCACTCGACACTCTAATACATACATGTAGTTTCGCCTTTATCTGTAATCAGGTAGGTAGAGCGAAAACGATCTAAACAATGGCCGTTTTGACACGTCTGACAAAGTTTTAAGGGATATATTTTAGGGATATTAAGTTAAGTTTTAAGGGTTATTAAGATAGATTTGTAGGTATATTGCTGTTGTGACAGGTAGTCAGCACATCGCCTAAATTGCAATATACTAAAACCCTTGCATCCCTTAGCTGGTGTTTGCAGCATGCCCGGAAGGAAATGCAGTTGGTACATTCTATGTTTTTCTCTCTCCCAGATCAGTATGGAAAACCACACTTATGGATTGGTATTTTGTGATTGATATGTAGAAATTCAGCTTTCTTCTCACTTTATCAGAATCAAAGAGGGATATACGGTACAAATCATACGAAATTGTAAAATTCTTCAACTACAAAATCCAAAACATGGGCAAACTTAAAAATTAACCTACTCACAAGCTTCGCATGAAAGTATTTCAATGCAGCTTTACAGTTCTTCAGAAAACTTGTCACGAGCTGAAACAGCGCTATTCTTTTCCTTCGCTCAACTAACTTCAATTCCTTCAGTCTAGCTTTGATACAGTTGTGAATTTTACAACTTTGTCGACTTGTTGATATTTTTCTTTTGAAGAATATGTGTTCTTGTTCTTTCACTCATATGCTGTGCATTGAGAATACTTATAGGCTTTGCAACACTGAAGAATTAACGCTACTTCTTCATAAACCGGATGTAAGGGACCGCAAACTGATAGGGGTTGCTCAGTCAATTCTTCTTCTTCTTATCGTGTCGATGGAACACGTAACTATCACAAAGTGGCGGCCCAGAACGTTGCCACTTGAATTGCGGATCGGTTGGCGTTCATTAGATCCGCTTGCGTGCAGGTATTAGGGCACGCAGGGCACGATGTCAGATGTGCCATTGTTTGAATTGCACCGCAAACATAGTCGACCTCGGAGTTTCCCGAGAATCCCCACCTGACCATGTTATCTTTGCTTCTGCCGACCTGAGACCGAAGTCTATTTAAAGACTTCCAGATCGGCCACGGCAGTTTATGCCCAGGAGGCAGACTCTCGGAAAGCGGGAGAAATTGGGTAGGCATAGATACTTTTTCACGCCAAAGGTTGCACCTGGCTTGTGCGGGTTCGATGGTAAGCGGAGTGACGCACTTGAAAAAGTTACGGCGGCTCTTAAACCTTTGAGGCACAGGATTGTAGCCTTGCAAGGGGTGTCGTAGGTCACGGTCTGCGTTGGCCATTTCAGTGGAACTAGCCACAGCCCTGCGGACATCTGGCGGTGCTATTTCAACCAGTGGGTACAGCATTGAAACCGGGGTCGGTTTGAGACAACCACTAATAATCCGGCAGGTGTCATTTAAAGCTGTATCCACTGACTTGGCATGAGCAGAGCGGCCCCATACAGGGGAGGCGTATTCGCCAGATGAGAAGGCAAGCGCTAGCCGTGTCGTCCGCAGTACGCGCGGCGTAGCTCCCCATTTGGTGGTAATAAGGCGTCGGAGTAAGTTGTTCCTTGTGTGCACTTTTTTCTTGACGTTTTCGCAGTTTTTACTGTAAGTAAGGGATCTATCAAGGGAAACGCCAAGATACTTTGGTAAGTCACCGTGCGATATAGGTACCCCCTGCCACACAATGTTGAGCTTACGTTTTGCTTCTCTGTTGCGCAGGTGGAATGCGCAAGACTCCGTTTTACTAGGGTTTGGCTTCAGTGAGTTCACCTCGTAGTAGCTGCTTAAGTCGTTGAGAGCTGCAGTGAGGTTAGCCTCGACTTCCTCAAACTTGGAGCCTTGGGACGTTAACGCCAGATCGTCTGCGTATAAGAAGCGAGACGTATTTATGCTCGACGGTTGATCGTTGGTGTAGATGTTAAATAGGAGCGGCGCCAGAACACTGCCCTGAGGAAGGCCGGTCCTTTGTGACCTCCAACGACTTTTGTCAGAGAGAAGATGCACCTGTCATCAGTCAATGACACTGAACAACATCCACCAGGATCTTTTTTCAGCAAGTGAAAAAATAAATGGCTTTTCCATAAAAAATGTCCGATCGAGGTAAACACTATTTGTATGGAAAAGCTATTTTTTTATTTCACTAACTGAAAACAAAAAATCTGGTGGAAGTTGTTCAGTATCATTGACCAGTTTGCGTGACGCTGTCTCTTACACCTGGTAATGCTTAGGTACTTACTTTTTGTGTGTGTTGTTGAGATAAAATAAAATACAACTAAATGTCATGGATCTTCATGTCACTACGCCAATGATTATTGTGATAATTATGAATTTTCATGAAAGGTCGCATAAATGTATAGTTTAACCTAGTGTATTATTGAGTTCCGCGCTATACTGATAGCGAGAGAAAAACATAGAAAGTGCCAGTTGCATTTCCTCCCGGGCGTGCTGTATAAACCAGCAAAGGGATCCGAGGTTATCTGTATATTGCAATTTAGGTGATAGGCTGGCAACCTGTCACTACAGCAATGTACCTACAAGTCTATCTTAAATAACCCTCAAAACATTGTCAAGCGTGTCGGAACGACCTTTGTTTAGGTCGTTTACGTTCTGCCTACCACATTATGGACAAAGGCATGATTATATGTGTATTATTGAGTTCCTTAAACTGTAACTACTACAAATTGGCGAATCAGTTATTTGATAGCGGATATGAAATTTGAAATAGATCACGCAGTATGTTTTTTAAATACAGTTACAAAACTAGGCTGTGCAAGTACCTACTTATTTCTGGGTTTCATCTTTCTTTTCCTAGGGACACACTGTACGTGGGACACTCAGAAAGTTTTGCGACACTAAAAAAAATTGTTCTACAGGTACATATATTTTTATTACATCTTTTCAAAGTACTCTCCACCAGCCTCTATACAAAGATTCATGCGTCTGAACCAGTTTTCAAAACACTTTTTGCAGTCCGCCGTAGACACCTCGTTTACAGCCTGCTCGAACGCAGCCAGCGCATCTTCCGGCGTCGAAAATTGTATCCCCTTGAGCTGATTTTTTATTTTTGGAAATAAAAAGAAGTCACACGGTGCTAGATCAGGGCTGTAAGGAGGGTGACCCAGGAGTTTGACTGGTGTGCTGTCCAGGAAGTCCCTCGTTTTGAGCGCGGTGTGTGCAGGCGCATTGTCGTGGTGGAGCAGTAGTCCGCGGAGCCCTGTGTTTGGTCGCTTGTTGCTCACAACAGAAAAAAACTTCTGGTAAACATTTGGTAGTATACCATTCGGCGTTAATGCTTCTTTGATCTCGTAAGGGAGTTGAGGCCAAGTGGCCAGTCAAATTAAAAAAGCTGGCGATCAAAATCTTCCCCCCGCTTCGAGATCGCTTCACTTTGGTAGGCGTTTGTTCATTTTGAAACACCCAAACTGTCGACTGGCGCTTGGTTTCTGGATCGTATTGATAAATCCAGGACTCATCACCTGTTACGATGTCGTAAACACGCCGAGACGAGCCTGCTTCAAATTTGTTCAGCATATCACGGCACCATTCCACCCGGGCCTGCTTCTGAGCGTCGGTGAGGTAGTGCGGCACCCAGCGCGATACTATCCTCCTCACGCGAAGATGCCCTTGTAGAATCTCGTGAACGCTTCCCGATCCAATCTTTAATATGTGCTGAATCTCCTGATATGTAATTCGCCTATTATCTTGGATTAAATTTTTCACTGCTAGCACGTTTTCTTCCGTAATAGCCGTCAAAGGGCGACCGCTTCTTTCTTCATCCCCCAAGGTTGGTCGACCGCGCCTAAATTCGTTATTCCAACAATACACGGTTGCCTTGGAGGGGCTTTCATCTATAAATGCCATTTGAAGTCTATCGAACGATTCATCCGGTTTCAGGCGACACTTGAAATCGTAAAAAATCATAGCTCTAAAATGTTCCCGGCGCAGATCCATTTTTCAGTAAGACACGATACTTTGAATTGGCTCGCAAAAAATGTGGAGGGAAATTTTGAAAATGGAACACACATATTTTTACTTACAAGTAATCATATTTTCAAAAAAGATTCTATCCGGCCAGTCTGCCATATATAAAAACTATTTATCGCAATACTTTCTGAGTGGCCTGGTATATACAAACATATAATCCCTCCTTAACCCTAATGGGGCAGGCAGAGCGCAAACGACCTAAACAGAGCTCGTTCCGCACGTTTGACAAAGTATTGAGGGCTATATTATGTTAGATTTGTAGGTATATTGCTGTAGTGACAGGTTGTCAGCCCTTAGCTGGTTTTTACAGCATGCACGGGAAGAAATATAGCTTGCACATTTTATGTTTTTCTCTCGCTCCCAGGTCAGCATGGCAGAGGTCATAGAGGGCGGATAAAATTGACACAAATACCGGAGAAACGTGCAAAAGCGCGTCATAATCTAGCGGAGAAAGCGTAAAACCATAGACTATAAATCACCTGTCTCTTTTTAATTTTAGTATTTTGAAAGTGACAAATAGATTTTAATTATAGTTTTAGCCGGTGGAATCTAGAATTGAGCCCAATATATATTCCCCTGACACACCATCACTTGAACCATTGCGCTTCGTCCATTAATTTCAGTTTGCCTTTAACACTCTGTACATTGTCTCACAGTGTAAACATGTGTATGTGTGAAGCACTCAGTTATTATGAATAATAATTATTTTGAATATTATTGTGAAATAAATAAACTAAACTAAACTGTGTATTGATACCCATGAAATAAATTTACGTACGTAAACGTAAATACAAATCAATTTTCAGATATTCCAAAATATTAAACTCTGATACTTCAAATGTATGCTGTTTTCTGTGTTCATAAATAGACACATAAAATATATGGCCTTTGGTTTGTCCGACCTGTGGAATGAATTTTGAAAATATTCTCATTTATCGAGTAAACGCAAATAAAACCGCGGGAAAAACTTAGCACTACAATATATTTTTGGAATGTGCAAATTAAGACCTTTCATTTGAAGACTCGGCATTATAAAAAAGATTTTTATTTTTCTTCATTACTTTATGTCCTCTAGAGGGCACCACATGCAATTTGAAGTGACGTCATCTAGCTTATAACCAGCGGACGATTGAGATGCTTCTTAAGATACCACATTTCAGTCAAATTGTAATGAGTAGTTTAGAAGTTATGAGGGAACAAATGGACATACGTATATACAAACATACATACATACTTACCAGTCAAAATCATAACCCTCCTTTTTTTATCCGACTACAGCAAATAGTCGAGTAAAAACTAGGCTTAATTTTATTCCCAATCCTAAATTGGTAAGTACCTACTTAAAAGCAAATAAATTTTCTGAACTACTGTAATATGAAATAGAAATCCCTTCTGAACTAAAGATTTTGATAATATATTTATCTATTAATAGATAATAGATTTATCTTTGCTTTGTACCGCTTACGAAACATCTGTAGCGAAAAGACTGCCCTGATTGCGTACCATGGCTATGTGTGTTCTGTTTTACGATACGGACTGATAGTGTGGAGGAATTCTGTAGAAATGCAGCAACAGTTTAAAATTCAGAAAAAATGTGTTAGAGCCATATGTGGTGCTGGGCCCATTGAACCATGCCGCCCGCTATTCAAAAGGCTGAATCTTTTGAGTCAATGTACATTTACGAGGCTTGTATATTTGTAAAAAAAAAACTTCTTTTTGAAAACAGGACGTTCAGTTTTCGAACTAGGTATCCAAACCGACTGGCCAGGACTATGCACACTACCACTTGCTTTGCCAGAAACAGTGACAACATGTGTAGAAAACTGTACGATCTGTTATCTGACTGGCTAAAAGAGCTGCCTGTGATTAAATTTAAAAAATGTTTATTCAATACACTTAGAGATAACTGTTTTTATTCAATTAATGAGATTGAGAAATTTAAATTTTATCGGCGCCCAACTCGACATTCTATTAAACTTATTTTTTTTATATTTATCTTTATTTTAATTATTATTGACATATGTTTTAAGCTGACGTTTTAAATTTGTCATTTTTATTAATGAACCAGAAAATCTTGACTTTATAAATATAACTACTTTAATTATTATTCAATATTTGCATACCAATTGTTGGTGCACCACGCCTGTACTATATATAATGTGATTTTATCTACACTGTAATTTAACCGTGTGTGTCTGCAAATAAATGTTTTCATTTCATTTCATTGAGGTAGGTAGGGTCTGCAATAGTTTTGTAATTATGCTAAATTTCTTATTTTGTAATTTCGTAACTGTATGCATCTGTCTCACTACCTAGTTAAGTTGTTTTGGCTGCCCACGATACAGGCAAGACCTAGTTTGGGAGCCACTGCTTTGCTTTACTGTTTTTGTTACGTAGTTAAGTACTGCTAATATATATATATATATATATGTATGTTTTTTACTTTCTTTAGCATATTATATGTAACAACACTTTTTTAATAAACTATTTGTATTTGTAGGTAAATTGGTTGCCTTGGTAATTTTTAATTTGATCTTAAACATAACTCACGTTAACAGGATTTACAGTTAAAAGTAAAATATGTCTTTCAATCTTTCTAAAATATTTCGAGCAGAAAAGTTGAACGTATCTGCAATCTTATGTGTACCTAATATATTTACTTCAGTTTCTAAATTATACCGCAAATTTCCGCAAATTAATTTGCACCTAAGCACTAACACCAACAGTTGCACAGGAGAGTTCCTCAAACTGTCTCCGAGGAGCATTAGTCTAGCTTCGGGCTGAACTATCAACTCGGGAAAATACCTAGCAAGCTGCGGGCCTCCCCCAAGCAAACTTTTAATGCTGTAAGGAATGTTCCAAGATAGTAATTCTGCAGTTCCAGCAAGGAAGTACCCCTCAAAGTGTTTCCGAATTCACTTTGCCGGGGTTTGTTTCTGCAATTTAAAGTTTTAGCGATATTTATTGCGAAATTTATCGCCGGAGTGCGAACTTATCGACCTAAAAACACGGGTGTTCGTATATAGGTTGAATGTTTTTGTGTCGTCATATTGGTTTTAGAATAATGTATCGAGATAAAATATTATTGGAATTCGCCGATTTTTTACTGCATTTTATAATGCATGTTTTTGAAACCACGTCCTAGTTCTTATGAAACCGATAGTTGGTGAATATGAAATGTGATTTTTAGCACCAGGGAATCTACAGTGGACATTTATTTGCTTTTCTCACTATTTCCGAGGAAATCTCAAGATTAGCAGTTGGATAAGAGAGTGCAGTGTATTAGGTTTATTTTTACAGATAACTGTAACTTCATTTCCTTGATTAGTTTAATAAGCTTTTTGGATAACGCTATCTAATACTATCCTGATCTGGCCCTATACGTCTATTGCTCGTATGAATCGGTAAAATCTATATATATACTCTTGTAGAACTTAAATAGAACCGAGTAGAAATTGGAACACAAAACAAAAAGCTAGCCTTTTGTATATTTAAAGTGTACAATATGAAACGGACCTATTTCAATCTAGTTTGTGGAGGCGGGCAATCGATTCGACCAATTAGCGTCCGCCGGATAGAGCTCAACAGGCGAATTTGGTGGTCCGCTCCAATACTTGCTTACAATGCTTTTGCAAATTCCCAACCGTGTTAAATTGAATCAGAGTTTACAGATTTTGTTACACGAGTTTTGATGTATAGATAAATGGGTAATACCTTGGCACGCGTAACGGCTAACACAGACCTCCTTGCAAACGTTACCAATTAAATAACAATAGGGGGTGCGAGTGCTTTGCTTTTGTGAGCTTAGCTTGTTTGGATCGGAACGGAATCCAACTCTTTAGAAAAAGCAGTCCTTAGGCTTGATCTCCGCAAAATGGTTCTACCCGCAAGATCCTCCCCTTTCCCATGAATGTGTCTCTTTCGAGATAGTGCAATGTCAAGCGTGAAAGGCTCTATGGCCTTTCTATGAATGTGAAACGCATCGGTTCATTGTTGTGACCACTGTTTCGTCATCATTTCGACTTTTCAGGTTCGTAAATATCACGTTTAGAAATGGGAGGTATTAGGATTAGTTTTGCCAAGTTTAGGCTTAGTTTGTTTTTTGTAAATTATTGAATAGAGCACTTTGATACACAAAAATAAAATTTATAAAATCTACTTCGGTCAACGTCTTATAAAAGAAGTACCTACCGTTTTCTTTTTCACAGTCTGGAAAAGCCTCATTCCCTTTGAGAATACTTTTCATACGTTCCTAAGTAAGCGTAAAGTGTTTCACAAAAATGACCTCTTCGGGGTCCTCTAAAGGGATCGAACCCGACGCAAAGCTGCGCGGTGCCGTGGTGACATCGAAACTCACTTTAGCTAACGAGAGGCCGCCTCACGTCCCTCGCTCAATTTGTACCTCTTTACTTACAATATGTCTCTACAGTCATCATTTACTGGTATTGAACATATCCTCCAAAGGAGCTTTTAGATGTTGCTGAAATATGTATGGCCCATTTGAATTCTTTAGGTAATTACATCGTCGCAGAGTAACTTGAATTTGTTTGCAGATCAATTAATGCTTACCTAGGTACTTATGCAACAGCGATATAATAATAATAATATCAAAAACTGTATGAATTTTAAATTAAATCATTCATAGTGTCACTAAGTACTTACCTACTTAGTTTGTGAGACTAGTTACACGAATTCACGAATAAGTATGATGGAAACTAAAATGGGCTTATGAATGTTATGCCATGCACAGACTTAAAAACCCTGTACATGAAGCCTTTAGAATTTCACATTCTGAGTAATTTGAAAGGCTTCTCAGAGCTTCACTGTAATTCGGTCACTCACCTTATTTGCAAGCGTCTTAAAAACCCTTCACAAACATACAGCTCTTGCGTCTCTCTCGGAAACTCAAATTACATTAATATTACAAAGCACGAAATCCTCCGCTTTGATGTATCATTTAAATACATTCAAATTACTTGACGTATTAAGCTCGCATGCACAGTTGCCCAAAAGACTTCTCAAGTCAAGAATAATTGAGCAAATTAGACAGTTGGGACGGGCGAGAGCGTGTGTTGGATTTTGCATCTTTGTTGAGGTTCCCTTTAATGTTATCAGGAGACTTCTGGGAGACATTCTTCATGAATTTTCCTGTACAAGGTGGCATTACGCAACCTAATTAGGGACTTATATCTGAGAGTTTTACGCGTGATTTTATGGTTTTGGGGACACAATTTATGTAGGCAGGTAAGTATAAATATTTTAGACTATTCAGGTAGAAACACTATAGAAGCCAAGTGGCACCCCAATCACAAAAAAAAAACAGATCACACTAAAAACACAGTGAATCGAAAATCTGGTCGAACAGACTCAAGCAATAAATAGGATCTCCCTATAGGATCTAAGTGGCGCCCCCATCGGTTAAAGAATCATAATTCACTAAAAAACGCAGTAAATCAAAAAACCGGTCCCACCTTATAAATTAGGTTAGATATAACACACACACACACACTTTTAATTTTTATTCCATTATCTTTATTGTTTTTTATTTTAATTGTGGTTTCCATTTTACCTAATCTTTAAGTTACCTAAATAAGTCCCATAAACAGGATAATATTTGTGAATGGCTGTGTACTGCAACAATTGATATGGAAGTCGATGTCTATAGTACGGGCTATTGTGCCTCTCTAGACATCGTCTGTTATTATGTTTTAATGTTCTCATTAGCCTAAGCGTTTCTTTTGTACCCAACTTTAGAAAAAGAACAGAACACTGTAAAATGGCTTTCAGTTAATAAACTTTATCTTTATCTTTATATTCAAATATTATTTACATATTCATAGTTTAACAAATAATGGCCAACAACGGCAATTTTTCTACCTGTCACTACAACGAACTAAGAATGGCTAAATTATAAGGTGGGACAGGTTTTTCGATTTACTGCGTTTTTAGTGAATTATGGTTCTTTTACAGATGGGGGCGCCACGTAGATCCTATCGCTACCTTATTATAATCATCCCACGGACAGAAACTACGGTCATTCGTGCCCAAAGTTTTGTTTTCTATATATTCTTTGTTTACAAACCATTTAATAACATTGTAAGAGTTTTTTACACACAATGTTATAGGTTTACGAGTGTTTTTTAGGCATCTGGGTGGCATTTTTGTACTACCTATGTCAGTTAAAATTAAAACAGTGACTAACACGAAAATACTTCAATCCTTCTGTTTTATTTGCATGTTTCGCTAACTCTACATTTTTTGCGCTGTCCACTCTATCTCGACTCTCAAAAGCAGACAAAAACCGCCAGTGACAACACTTTTATTACTCTGGCTGTCAGTTTTTCGGTTGAACTGCAAATTTAATACAGCCTCCGCATATATTATCCCCGAAAATAGGGAGCGAACCGACGGTTGGGATGAGAAAAAACGTGAAAAAACGAAAAAAAAGGAAGAAAAATGCAACACGTGACGGAACGATGCATGTATAAGTAAAACGTTGGAACTGCGGAATAATTTTCGTTTTTGTTAGTGCAAAGTTCATGTTGCCAGTTTTTCGCAACGCCAGATTTTAGGATTAATTATATTGTACAGCTTTAACGCAAAAATACCATGAATGTCTACAAAAAGAAATGTGTATTTTTAAACATTTAACTCGGTGACGTTGTTTCAACGATTGACTATTAACATAACATAACATAAAAATATAATTTAAAAAAAATGATAAAAAAATCTAGGTCTTCTTCTTCTTCTGTCGAGTGGGTCGACAGTCTATTGACCCGATGAACCCTGGTGTCAGAGTTTTTAAACCGCCTAGTAGCACAACTATCAGGCCTCTGACATGGTTTGAGTAACGACCACTATCAAAGACAGCGACCGGGACCGACGGCTTAACGTGCCCTCCGAAGCACGAAATCTTTTTTTTTTTTTCGGACAATCAGGTGATTCAGCCTGCAATGTCCTAACCAAACTGGGGAAAAATTCACAAAGTGATAAATTCTCAAATATCAACTTTGTGTTTACCCCTTGGGAATCGAACCCAGGACCTCCGGATCAGGAGTCCATGGCACTAGCCACTAGACCACAGAGGCAGTTAATAGATGTGCTGAAATCTAGGTTAAAGTATTATTTTGTAGTAGCATAAGTCGCAGGATTGTGATGAATTCGGTTTTTTAATAAACACACTAGGATTTTGATCTAAGCCCGGACTTTGACGAAATACTGGTTATAATCCAGAGAAAAGTCAAAGTACGGGTTTTGATCAATTAGTTTTAGTTTTACGATTAAATCAATATCAGTTGCTATTTCATATTTGAACAAGACAATAGAAACATGAGATAATTACTTTTTTGTTATAATTTCCAATAGAACCATACCTTTCTGAACGAAATTAATTTTTTTTTTGTGTACTTTATTTTTATCATAAAACCAAAAACCAATTGATTAAAACCCGGACTTTGCTAAAATACTGGACTATTAACCCGAGTACGCCAGTGTTTTGTCAAATTCCAGATTTACATACATACATACATAAAATCACGCCTTTATCCCTTACGGGGTAGGCAGAGCGTAAAACGCCTCCTAAAAGGCGCTTTCGCCACGTCTGACATAAATTGGGGGCAATTTTAGATTGTAATGTGTATTGCTGTAGTGACAGGTTGTCAGCCCATCGCCTAAATTACAATACACTGTAACCCTCGAATCCCTCTTGCTGACTTATACAGCATGCCCGGGAGGAAGGGCAACTGGAACATTCTATGTTTTTCTTTCTCTCCCAGTCCAGTATGGAAGTAAATTCCAGATTTTGATTAAAAAAAAAACAATTTCAACATAATCCTGTGACACATATACGTATATTTATACAAAGATGAATAAGATATTAAAAGATTCAACCGTGTGTACGTACCTACCTTCTTCTTCCTAGCGAGTGGATTCTCGAGTCGAACGATCCGATGAACCCTGGTGTCAGAGTTTTCAAACCGCCTAGCAGCACATCTATTAATTAGGCCTCTGACATGGTTTCTCAAACGACCACTAACAAAGACAGCGACTGGGACCGACGGCTTAGCGTGCAATTCAAGTGGCAACGTTCTGGGCCGCTACTTTGTGATAGTTACGTGTTCCATCTACACGATAAGAAGAAGAAGCGTGCCTTTCGAAGCACGGAATCCTTTTTCTCTTCGGACAATCAGGTGATTCAGCCTGCAATGTCCTAACCAAACTGAGGAAAACCTCACAGTGCTAAATTAACAAATATCAACTGTGTTCCCCCTTGGGAATCGACCCCTGGACCTCCGGATCGTAAGCTCTCTGCTCTGACCACTAGACCACGGAGGCAGTTACCTACCTACCTAAAAACTTAGTTGGAGAAATGACATCGAAACGAAATTGTGTCCGGTCGAAGCTGCTGATTAATGACTGAGGTATCATAATACCTAATCATCTGTCTAATAACTTACGAGTAGGTAGCTTTTTGTTATGTATAGAAAAGAAATTGAGGCGTTTTATTTTCTTCGTAACATGCCTTATTTGAAATACGCCTAAGCAGAGATATTAAAATACGCGCAGTCTCTGAATAAAATATCTGAGATACCTGAAGGCATTTACCTACTTTAACGAGCAACATTACTTTCATTGCTGATAAACACAAACTAATTATTCCATTACCTGAAATTGAGCCTTATCTCTCGAAACCTCACCACCAATTATGTGCTATTGATTTAGGATCTGTTTATTTTGAGTATGTTATCTTATTAAATACTAGTGATCGCCGTGGAAGTAATAAAATTAATTAAATGAAAATGTTAGGCTTGTAATAACCTTCAACTTTTAGTGGTTTGGCGTTCTTGATTATTGTCATACTCTATAAGCCGTACTAAAATGGAAGTTCAAACACTATTGGAATACACATATATATATAGTCACGCCTTTATCCCTAATGGGGTAGGCAGAGAGGGAACGATCTAAAAAAAGGTCGTTCTGCCACGTCCAACAACAGATCTATCTTAAATAACCCTCAAAACTGAGGGTTATTTAAGATAGATCTGTAGGTATATTGCTGTAGTGACCGGTTGTCAGCCCATCGCCTACATTGCAATATACTAGAATCCTCGGATCTCTTAGTTGATTTTTTATTTTGCATGCCCGGGAGGAAATGTAGCTGGCTTATTCTATATTTTTTTCTCGCTCCCAGTCCAGCATGGAAGAAATATAGGTATATAATTTTGGAATACTATTAAAATATCTGGAGGACCTCTGAAGAGCAACGGCGACGCATGTGTGAGTGTGACGCAGAAAAGAAGGAAAAGAAAATAACAAGAGATTTCACCTTTGCTTCTACTTGTAGATTTGCAAATAACCCTACCTAAGGTTGGAGTGCGCCAGGCCAGTTAATAATATCGAAAAGGATCAGGCCAAATCGGAGAAGATTGAATAGTTGTGGTGTTACCCACAAATGGATCTAATGAATGATTTTTCCTATTGTTTTCTGATTATGACTATACTAAAATGGATTTTGAGGAGGAGGAAAGATTTGTATTTTTGTGTGTGTATGTATGTTTGTAACGAAAAACTAAACATTTTCTGGACCGATTTCAAAAATTCTTTCACCATTGGAAAGCTCCTTTCACCTTGAGTAACAAACTTATATATATCCTCCGACCGATTTTGGTCACGGCGACTGCTTCAACTCCGTTGTTGGCGTTCGTGTGCTAGCATGTGGCTTATGTAGCCAATCTTTTTTGTGAATGTCCTCGCGCACTGCGGGCATGTGAGCACACCATTCATATAATTGTAATTGATAGCCGCTGGTGGTCGGGCTTTCAATTCATCACGCTTGGCGTCTAGGTCTGAGCGCCGCTTTTCTTCAAATTCAAAAATCCTGGTTTTAACCATGGATCTCCACTCAGGTCGCAAAGCAGCCTGTTGCTCCCATTGTGAGGGATCTATGTTACACTTTTTCATGTGTCGCTTAAGCACATCTTTATACCTGAGGAGTTGGCCGCCATGTTTTCGCTTGCCCTCCTCAAGTTCGTATAGAAGATGCGCTTTGCCACTCGCTCATCTGCCATTCGAGACACATGTCCGCACCATCGAAGTTGACGTCGCATGAGCTATGCCTCTATTCCACCCACATTAGCTCTACGCAATACTTGTGTTACGTACGCGATCAGACCATCGGATATTTAGGATCTTACGTAGGCATCGAAGGTGAAATCGATCTAGCATGCGGATGTGGCGACGGTACACAATCCACGTTTCGGCTGAGTATAAGATGTTGGGGAGTACTACTGCCATGTATACTGCAATTTTAGTGCCTAGTTTCAAGTCATGTGAGCAGAAGACCTTAGAATCAAGCTTGCCGAACGCTGCAGCTGCAGCTCCGATCTTGCAGTTCACTTCTGCATCGAGGTCACACTTTGATGTAATAGTGCTCCCCAGGTAGTGGAGTTGAATGGCAAGTGCCTCGTGACCATGAATGTCTAAGAACACTACCTCCCTCTTTTTGACACTGACTTTTAAACCATATTTACAGCAACACTCGTGAAAAACGGACATAAGCTGCACACACAGGTCATCAGCATATATAATATCTGTGACCAGAGCGTACGACACTTTTGTGCGAGCTTTGAGCCGGGCTAAATTAAAGATATTACCGTCAGTGCGAAACTGGATGCATAGCCCTTCAGAAGTAATTTGCAGGACTTCTTTGACTACGACTGCAAAAAACAGTGCAAACAAAGTAAGCGCCAGGACACAGCTTTGTTTTACTCCACAGGTAACGGGGAAAAAGTCAGACTATTCACTGTCAACGGCGACACAACACAGCATGTCATCGTGCAGGAGTCTTAATAAACGTACAAATTTCTCCGTGCATCCTATCCTCTCAAGCACAACCCACAGAGCTTCACGTGCCACGCTATCAAAGGCCTTCTCGAGGTCAACGAAGCAGAGATACATATGACGCTCTTGCTCTTTACTTTTTTCTTGAAGTTGATTCAACGAAAATATGGCCTCACATGTCGGAAGCCAAACTGAGTTTCCGATAGAATCTTTTTCGATAGTTTCATTAGGCGGTTTAGTAAGACTCTGGCAAAGACTTCTCCAGTAACAGATAGTAATGAAATACCGCGGTAAGAATTACAATCAGAACGGTCACCCTTATTCTTATACAGAGCCCTAATGCGTGATACTTTGAAAGTAGGTGGGACTTGTTCTTTAAAAAGCTCCCATATAGCCAAATGCATCTCTTTACCGCCGTATTTAAGCAACTCTCCCGGTATAGAATCTATACCTACCGCGCGCTTGTTTTGCTGTTGTTTAATAGCAAGAACAATTTCATCACGTTGCAGTGGCTCATCCAGCTCAAAATCAGTTCGGTATTGAGGAGTCGAACGAATGTGATCTAGATCTACAAAACGATTCACATTGAGCAGGGTTTTAAAATATTTTGCCCATCGTTTGAGCACGTCCTCCTTGCTTTTCAGAAGGTTTCGCCCATTGTCAGACTTTAGGGGCACCTTTGCAAGGGAAATCGAGCCAATCAAATTTCGCACCTCACGATAAAATTCCCCGAGCTGGTTTGTGTCAGCCAACCACTGCATCTGCCGAGCTTTATCTTGCCACCATTTATCTTTAGTCTCTCGAGATAGTTTACGTAGTTCCAGATAACTTTGCTTGGTCACCGCAGTGCTTCCGACCTGGCTAAATCCGCTGCACTGTTGAAGGAGACTCCGATGTTTTTCCAGTGCCTCTGACAACACTTTATCATTCTCATCAAACCAGTCCTCGTTCTTACGGACTTTGCGACCTAATGTCATTATTGTAGTGTTTCAAATTTGAGAAGATAAGGTGTCCCAGCCACTTTCGATATCAACGGCCTCCTTATATGTGGAAGACAGTGAGGAACCCAAGGCGTCAGCATAGTTTTTCCTAGTCTCGCGATCTTTTAAACTGTCTACGTTCAAATAGACAGGCTTAGATTTCGCGGACCTATGAGGACGTCTTAGGCAGAGACGCAGCTTAGTCACTACAAGTCGATGATCAGTCCAGCAGTGCGCACCACGCATGACGCGGGTGATTTGAATTTGAGAGATATCCCTTTGTCTTACGATAACATAGTCTATTAAATGCCAGTGTTTGGATCTGGGGTGCATCCACGTGTTTTTGTGCTTGGCGGGAAGTCTGAACATGGTGTTCGTGATCGCAAGATGAAACTGAGCACATAAACTAAGTAGCAGCTGACCGTTACTATTCATGCTACCCACTCCGTGTCTGCCCAAGACATTAGGCCAGGCCTGATAGTCTTGTCCTACTGTAGCGTTGAAATCGCCCAACAGCAAGATGTTGTCTCTGGGGCGTAAATTGCCAATACTTTGGCCACTTCTTTATAAAATTTATCCTTAATATCATCAGATTTGTCTAGCGTAGGGGCGTAAACACTGATGATATTTAGGTAAGTTTCATTCTCCAGGTGAAGGCGCAGTGTGGAAACACGGTCTGATATATGTACCGGATATTCCTGTAATTGCTTTACAAGCTGGTTCTTGATCGCAAAACCAATCCCGGACCTTCGAGGTTCAGAAGCAGGGCGACCTTTCCAGAAGAAAGTGTAACTACCACCATGCTCGACCAACTCTCCTTCTTCAGCAAGGTGTGTTTCGCTGAGAGCAGCCACATCAAGATTATAGCGAAGAAGTTCCCGAGATACAATGGCAGTTTTTCTTTCTGGACAGGCGTTGATATCAAGGACAAGGAGTGTTCGCACGTTCCACGCACCAAATATTATGTCATATGTTAAAGTATTTATCTTGTAACGTCGACCTCAAGTTTAATGATGTGGAGGCAGCCGCGGTTGCTACCGTCCTAGTTGGCGGGGTGAAAAATTTTTGGGACACCTTTTCTAGTCCCCTCCCAGGCTGAGCAAGGAAAGCAGTGCCTCCCTAAATAGAGCTGCTTTGTAACTCCAGGTGCTGCCGAATTCAGTCTGTCCCCCCAATGCAGATTGGAAGCAATCACGGCGTTTTAGAAACATTCCCAGAGCCGCCCATGTGCAGGCCTCAGACAAAGACCAGTCTGCATCAAACCGGCCCTCTCTACCTCGGCCCATCGCCACGGGACTTTACGTAGTCGGAGTCCATTTCCGGAAGCAGTTAGGTGCGCAGGAGACATTTAAGTGCATAAGTGTACGCGCAAACAAACATGCACTCTCTTGTCCTAACTTTTCTTGATCCAGTGGAACGGAGAACCGTTACGACTGGAAAAGGGATGGATGCAGTGTCTGGCCGACGATTGCTTTTGAGGATGTAGCGGGGCATCTGTTTCCGCTTAGGTGTACTAGCCGACCCTAATGGGTGGTGCACCGCCAGGTACAGGCGGCCTGCAACTCTCGCCAGTGGCTCCAAGTAGCTGGAGTGCTCGCAGCGGCCACATCCCGGTAAACCGCGTTGGCTTGCGGGCTAAACCTGGTCGAGGGGGACCTATTTCTGCTCCGGCAGAAAGGTCTGATGCGGATGCCTTCCGCACTAGTAGCACGAAGTCTGTTTCGGCGCAGAAGGCAACCCACGCTAATTAGCAACGGACCTTGGCGGATGCGGCGAAACAGCAAGGCGTTGTGGAAGGCCGAGGGCGACGATAGAGGTCAAAAGCAACATACTCATTACCACGGGAAAGTACATAATTCTCACGGGAAAACTTTTTTACCAGCGGGTGAGACCGCTGACAGAAGGATAACTAACTAAGTTATCTTCGTAACAGAGTGGCGGCTAGTACAAACTAATCCCTGTACCATTGTATCCAGAAATATTATATAGAACGGGTTTGATCGATAATTAAACGTCTTATACACAAATCATCTCTGCTTGTGACACCTATCAATGTGAATGTTAGATTAATTGCGTTCGATAAGCCAATTACTAGCATATCCGAACAGCACAGGTGGCCTAGCTTATGCCAAACACAAGGCATAGTTTATAAATACAGCGGTATAACGTCTTCCAAAACACCTTACGAGTATAAATATCCGTTCTCTACCTGCCTAAAGTTTACTTCATTCTCCACCGACAAGTGCAGCGCTATTAAGTTTATGATGACCTGCCTAAAGATATTTATATATTATATTTTTATTTTATCTGTTTTGATTCGTAATGCCTTCGATCTTGACTCCAGTCTTGGTCTGGAGAATGAGGCGGAGCGAGCTCATCCAGAGGATGCTTGTTCAACCTTGATATGTTAGGTTAGGTTATGCAGTCTTCACTTAGATACTTAAAGACAAATATTTCCGAACAAATCAGGAACTATTTGTAAAATGACGTACGTTGTCTCCTATGCGATTACTTTAGAAAATAAACCGCTGTTTCTGTTTTTCTGTCCAAATTTCTAATATAAAATATTTTGAATAGAATCAAAACGAAATAATTTTAAAACTGCAGGAATACGTTCCTTGTTATTTTATTTAAATTTAATTCTAATCAAGCTGCGCTGCGCAGACGTAAATTTCTGTGCAAAATCCTCGCGCGCCTTTGCCCCGTCACCGCCTCACCGCTTTCTAATTGCGATGCGCCTTAGAAGCAAATAAATGGTGGTCATACCCCTGATATATTTACCCCAAGATAGTTAAAATATGTATCCGGATGATGATGTAGCGTAGATTCTCAATTAATCTTATACGTATATTTTTTTATATATTTAGTCTTAGGGCGATTTTGTACTGCTATGTATTCGGTTCGTATCCGTGAGAAATTATATGAAAATTGTCATACATTTTCGCGCCAATCCATATATCTTTTCACGAGTACGGAGCAGTGCAAAAACGCTCTTACTGTTCCTTTGTTATCTACTATGGCCAGAGCAATCCCAGATCAAAGATCCGCCCAGCTATAACAGAATTACATGTTACCGACTAGGTAGTACGAGTAGGTACCTACGTACTGAAACGTCTCAGATGTTTGTCTAGGAGAGCTAACGTTAATAGAACATCCTGCGTTGATTTCAGAGCAAATTGGATACGGATATGTTCTCTGAAATTAGGTTACAACTGACTTGTAAACGGATTGTTAATGAAGTAAGTAAACTAGTACTTTTCTTGATTTATACGGTCCCGTACTCAAAAAAACTAAAAATGGGACCCTATTACTGAGACTCCGCTGTCTGTCTGTATGTCTGTCACTTGAATGTATCTCATAGATCGTGGCATTCGTGGCCAACTCGCACTTGACCGATTTTTATTTTTAACTACAATGAAGGTCACTGTGAAATCGCCATTAATGTTTTTAATTGTAGTTTTATCGAAAAATGCAAAGTAAACCCTGTAACTACATTGCGTAATTTTTCAAAATCAAGGCAAACAGAAATTTCTTTACCGTTTCTTTCTTTAATTTTTAATGTAACGACTTTTGTAGCTGTCTATCTACGTAGTCGATGTACAGGTGTGTTCTACGTGAAACGTAAAATAAAAGCAATCAAATACTTCCCGACTTTTCGTTACAGTAACACCGAGTTATGAGACGGCTCCTTTGAAGTGTCGCTCAAATTATTTACGTAAAGGTCCTGGGGAAATTTTTGCTGAATGGGTAACGAGTTTAAGTGGAAACTTTCCACTGAGATGTTTGAAGTAATACCAATGTTTCTTTTTGGAATTATGCTGTGATGATATCGAGGGTTGCAACTTTCAAATCATTTTGAATTTTAAAATTATACCAGGTGTAATACAGCGTCCCGCAAACTGATAGGGGTTGCTCAGTCAACGTTACTGAACAAATATCAGCAGGATTTTTACAGGAAATTGAAAAAAGAAATTGCCTTTTCCATACAAAATGTTCACCTCGATCAGACAATTTGTATAGAAAAGCCATTTTTTTTTCACGTCCTGAAGAAAAAATCCTACTGTTTGTTGTTCAGTGTCGTTGATAGAGCAACCTCTATCTGTTAGCAGGACGCTGTCCCTTACACGTGGTAGATGAACAATTGATAGGCAATGGACTGGGTTTCAAAAAATCTGTTTATTACTGTAATGACAGGTTGACTGTTTGTTCTTATAAAACTTAATAAAACAATAACACAATCGATTAAAACGACCTATGGACATGTTATTTTTATCTAACAAAAATAGATTATATGGCTGGAATTGGGGCCAAACGCCGACCTCATGGGTGCAACACACGACGAGCTGCCAACTAGACCATCCATTACATTGTTTAGCTGACGAACAAAAACATTGCTACTGCAAAACCAATACTTTAGTTTATTTACTTCACAATTTCGGGATTCAAATTAAATAAATCAAAATGAAATGTAATATTGTGATCGTCAGCGTTATTTTCTTTCTGGTAACTAAAATATAAAATTGTATTTCAGGTGGGTACAGGGCTATAAATAGGCAGTGAAAGAATATGAACGGTCAAGGAACAAGGCTAACTGTGACGTAGAGTAAGAAATATGAAACCTAAATAAATACGAGTACTAAGGCAAAACCGTAGTGACAAGATAATGGGAATTGTAGTACTTATTTTTAATGCGTGTATTTTACTATACTTAGAATAAAAATATAATATCTAGTAATATATAAATACGACGTATGATTCGTTAAGTCCATTAATAAAGAATATCATGAAAGTTTTTAAACACAATTCGGTTTCATACACAGAATTGCCGTATTCTATACTCCCATATAATCAACATTAAACATCAGTGAAGTTTCAGAGAAGTTTTTACCTTACTATCCATGTTTCCATTTCACCCGTATTTTAAAACTGAAAATCATGAAGAAGTTCAGTAGAAACGCCACGAAATTGAAAACACTTGTAAAACACTCTTTTTCAAAACAGTGCACAAGTGTTCGCATAGTTTTTATCTTTCTGCCAACGGCCATTAATCAGACTGACTCGACGTAGAAACTTCTGGAAAATAAGAAAAGTTTCCTTTCACTTGAATTAAAATCCTCAACGAGATGACTGGTTGTTTTTTTTCCCCTTTTCGTTCGCCGAGGACAGATTGATAAACTGCACTTTGGAACTGACGATTGTGCTAATTGAAGTCCTGAAGTCTGTTTTTAAAGCGCTTGTTCGACAACAAGGCAGGACTTTTTCTCTTTAAAATTCCTTTGCTGGAAAATTCTGGAATCGCTGGGAATTTCTATTAAGTAGAAACTTTAATAAAGTTTAGTGCTGGATAGGATTCGGTATTTCAAATATCAGAAATTCTATTAAAAAATTACTTTTGATGTTATTAAATGGATTTTCTGATAAATATCTCAAAAACCTACAAGAGGAATAATAACCACGTTGGCTTGGCAGTTCCTTTCCATTAAGCATGACCTAGTTAGTGGTTTTAAAGTATATCTGGTGGTTTAAACACTGATATCAGAAACCGGCTGCTGTTTGTTGATAACACACGTCTTGATACAATGTTCAAGAAACAGAAGCAAAGAAGAAACATTTGAAATTGTAATAACCTTTCTAATTGGGCATATTTATGACTTTTTTTAATTATCAGTAAGTATTGTTGTCACCATACAAAAATAAATGTGAAAGAATTTTCGAAAAATACTCAATAGTTAACGAGTTATGATGCTATTAAGTCAGACATGTGAACTGTCATGTGACATCAAATGACAGGAGCGCCATACTAACATATAAAATCTCGTTTCAAAGAGAGAGATAGATAGACTATCTTTATAATTGTATATCTCGGTGATTTTTTGACGAATTTCATTTATGTTTCCACTGTTGTTATTATAATATTCAATACTTTTTGAAAATAAGCTCTGTCACCGAAAATATTTAATATGCAAGTACTCATCGTAATATAAGTCACTTATATAGCATTGTTTATGGCTTTGTCCTACTTGGATCACAATGTCCTATACCTAGGCGGTTAAGTCGTTTACGTATGAACCTAATTTCGCTACGGTGCAATGTGAATTCTATTTGGAGAAACATTAGAATTTTATTTAAGTTATAAGTACTTAGCGATTTAGGCTCTCTTAATATTTGGTAAGTTGTAGTAATTGACAGTTGCTTTCATTCATTAAGGGGATCTCAGGTGCACGCCAGCGCCATCATCAGTTAAAAAATCATTACTAACTTAAAACGCAATTAATCGAAAATCAGTCAGATCAGATTGAAGTAAAAGTACTGAAGTGTATTGTAAGCATTATATAATTAATAATTCAGTGCTCAGTTTAGTTACAGATAGCAAAAGTGCTAAAAGTGACAGATTTACCATATTTTCCTGACTAGGGCGCCACTTAGCCCAGGGGAGCCCCTTAATGTTTTGTTTTTTATATTTAAATATTTGTGTGTGACAACTTCGATTGGTTATTATTTATTAACCCCCTAGAATTATTTTAGTATTCACAAATGTTATCAAGCGCTTTACTTCGACAGCTCTTGATTAATGGCATAAAAACGTTTCATCACATGCAGTTACTTCTTTTAGCACAGTTTTATCACAATATTATTCAGGGTTTCAGTATATTGTAATTGAGGCGATGGGCTGACAACCTGTTACTACAGCAATATACCTACAAATCCATCTTAAATAAACCTTAAAACATTGTAGACGTGGTGTAACGACCTTTCAATATGTAGTTTACGCTCTGCGCCTACCCCATTAGCGATAAAGGCGTGTTTATATGTATGTATGTTATTCAGGAACACATTCATGTTACTCGTATTTCATTAGTGTGTGTCTGTGGCTTATTTTCCGACTACGTATTTTTAATTTTTCATTTTCCATCGCTCCTGGCTGTAATTTGCACCCCTCTTCCTGTCCGTGCAAGTGCAAACCTTCAAGCGTTTAATTAATATTACCTAAGCACCACTCTTCTCTTTCAATGTTGGATGATAATAATTATAAGGAATATACCAATTTACTTGGCTCTCAAATTTAGAGAAAAAAGGAAATGGACAGAGACTCCATTCCAAGAATCAAATCAAAGAAAAGGAAAGTATTCATGACTATAAGAAAGACTAATAGAAAGAATTTTCTATTGATAAATCAATGACTACTCATTGTTATGTTTAATGAAGGTGATTGACCTCTACGTTTCAACTCTTTTCAATCGAAGACTTACACTCGGCGAACGGTGGTGTCTGGTTTTCACTTTCCATGAACGAGACTATCGTAAAGAGTCGAAACGTAGAGGTCAAAATCCGTTAAACATACCAATGAGTAGTCGTTAATTTATCAGTATGAATAACACTTGTTCGTCGTTTAGTGATAAAATAGTATTACTATTGCTAGACATAAGACTTTACCTGGGCGCGCTGCTCAGTCTGATGTTCACTCAGCAATTATAGTTTCTACCAGCATTCAACCCTATCTTACCTCTCTATCCTATACTACGATTTATTATTTTGATTATAAATGTAGTTAATTATTTTTCTTGTGTTTCGCTGAAGTTTCTAACTTGTATCGTACGACGGATGCAAGTGTGAGGCCGCGGGCGATGCCTCGCGTCGTATTTCTTACTAATGTTACGCTCTCGGTGCGCTCACTTACTTAGCTCGCATGGATGTAGGTATTTCCACTGAAATATAACCGCAATGTACCTAGCTTTGTAGAACCAGCTTGTGGAAATACTATTAGTAGGTTTCTAAACTGTGAAGTCAAAGCTGCCTTAAGACAAAGAGTTTTTTACTATCTAATGAAGCTTAGTTTCCAGGTCTCTATTATTTTTGTAGATATCATAATTTTCTTATTAAATGTGGTGATGTACCTAATTAAAATTTTAACGACGTGTGTTTAAAAAAGTAGATGAAAAAATAAAATAATAATAAAAATATTTTTGGTTAAACCCTGCTAACGATTCGGTGAGAGCACGACATAACTAAATCTCAACCAAAATTATTGCCGTCCCGTTTTGTTTTCTCAGGATAGAAAATGAGCGGTGACCATTTTAATCAAGATTAAGTGATTTTGTGCGCGGCCGAATTGCCCTCATGGTGACGGTAAATAAAATAACACTTAACGCTTGTAATGTACAAATGACATAACTAAATCTCAACTAAAATTATTGCCGTCCCGTTTTGTTTTCTCAGGATAGAAAAAGAGCGGTGACCATTTTAATCAAGATTAAGTGATTTTGTGCGCGGCCGATTTGCCCTCATGGTGACGGTAAATAAAATAACACTTAACGCTTGTAATGTACAAATGACGTGTTTATTTTGAAGGCACATTCAATTTGAACACAAAGGGTTAATGTACGGTAGGCACATCGTCAGTTTTGAGACATACCTACTTCAGGACAAAAATATGGGGACACTTTTTATTAAAACTTTTTTTGTGACCTGCTTCATGTTAGATTGCTACATGGTAGGAGAGTGCTAGTAGAGCTAGAACTAACAAATCATTTTGAAATTATTAGTTCTCTATCGTAATATATATTTTATATAATTTCATAATTAATCCAGACCCTTTACCTAGGTGTACGGCCCGGCAGAACATGTTAATTTTCTCTGTTTTCTTTATTATTGACTCTTGTACAATTCTAAAATGAAGCTTTGCAAATAAATCAGTATATTTTGTTACTCAGTTGTGTGATTAGATTTTCCCACATTAAAAAAAATATATTTTAATGAAATAGAAATTCCTCGACAAATTACGAGTTTTACAACTTTGTAGGTGATGTGATAATATCGTGGTGCACAGAACGTCGGTACATCGTGTTCGGTTTACTGTCAACAGCATCAAACTTTGTCGAACAACTTCCTCTTCAGACTTCCAATTATCTGCGTTTGACGTCGTTTCAGAATATCGATCGTTTGGTGGCCTAACTAGGACATCCAAATTAGTTTGTCAAACCAATACACTGTTCAATTAGGTGGTAGACGAAAAGTAATTGTGGAAACTGGTCTTGATAATCATAAATGCACACATAAAGTCAGGCATGTATCCCTCACAGGTTACTAAAAACTGTCTACGCCATGATTTCAGGAACGTATGGGAGTGTAGTTTGCTAAAGTGACAGTACAACCTAAATTACAAAAACTGAAACCCTGATGGACTGATGATATAGTGGCGATCAAGGGAAAACAGTGCATGCGGGAGGCACAAGGTTGGTGTAGATGGCGTACAAAAGAGGAGGCCTATACTCAGTAGTGGGTAGATATAGATAGATGGGAGTGTGGTTTTGCTATAGTGATATTACAACCTTAATTACAAAAACCGAAACCTTGAATACTTTTCCTAACTCTTAAAGGTTAGACCGTACATGGAAGTAGCTGCAGCAGAGCGACGCAGCGCGGCACTGCGGGACAAATTATTCTTTGTAAGAGCTGCAGTTTAATGTCAGCTTAATATCAAATCATACATTTACGTAGTTATTGTTGCGCCACGCCGATACCCTGCAGCTACGTCATAGTGCAGTCTAACCTTAAAATCAGCCAGAGAAGCAGACGTTACATTCGATGTATTTTATTTCTTCCAGTCAAGCATGGAAGCCACACCTTAATAATGCAGATTGCAAAATAGGATTGCCATTAGTGTAATCATTGTGCATGTTAATGGTGCGATATAATCATGATCTGTAAATCAGTATAGTGTAAATACGATCAAGCATCAATGTTGCTAGTAATTGAGAGTCTGTGGACTATCGCATTTCGGACAATCAGCTAACCGAACTAACATAAGATTATGTGATGAAATCATAAACCTATACCGGGTGTAAGGGACAGCGTCCCGCAAACTGATAGGGGTTGCTCAGTCAACGAAACTGAACAACGTTTACCAGGAAATTATTACCGGAGATGATAAAATAATTTGATCTTCCTATACAAAATGATCACCTCGATCAGACAATTAGTATGGAAAAGCAAATTTTTTATTTCACCTCCTGAAAAAAAAAACCTGCTGATAGTTGTTGTTCAATTTTATTGACTGAGCAACCTCTTTTATTTTGTTGACGCTGTCCCTTACATCCGTTACATACGGGGTGTAAGGGACAGCGTCCACTGAACAAATTCACTGAAGCAGACAAAATTTCAGAAAGAGATTTTTTTTGCTTTTCAATACAAATTGTCTGATCCAGGTGGAAATTTTGTACCTATGGTTTTCCATTTCACTTTTCACAAAAAAACTTTCACTTTCTGAAAGAATTTCCTGGTGGAAGTTGTTTAGTATCGTTGAATGAGCAACCCCTATCAGTTTGCGGGAAGCTGTCCCTTATACCCCGTATGTCAGTATTGATGTGTGATGTATTAGTATGGCTATTAGTCTCACAAAGACGGGTTCAAAGCTAGGTTCTAGTATATCTGTTATTGCCATATTATGTTGTCTAAATAGAGTTAAATACTATTTAGCATATCAGTTAATATCAGTAGTAAATAAAACAATGTTTTATATCTAATAGTGTAGTCAGGTGATGCCGGTCAAGTAGATTTCTCTGATGAATGAATTATTAGTTTTCTTTTAATTAATAAAAAAAAACTAATGATCAACATGTCCTTAGTACCTATGAGAGCATTTAAACCACCTTGCACAAATTCACAGCATTAAATTGACAATGGTGTTTGTGACAACCACTATTAAATAGCAACCGGGCTTAGCATGCCCTCCGAAGAATGAAATAGTTTTTTATTGATAGACAATCATGTGATTCATATTTCTCTTACCAAATGTCTTTCTTTCATGCTGGCTTAGAAAGCGAGAGAAAAACATAGAATGAGCCAGATGCATTTTCTCCCTGGCATGCTGTAAAAATCAGCTAAAGAATCCGAGGGTTTCTGTATACTGAAATTTAGGCGATGGGCTGACAATCTGTCACTACACAATATACTCGCAAATCTATCTTAAATAACCCTCAGAACTTTGTCAGACGTGGCGGAACGACCTTTATTTAAGTCGTTCACGTTTTACCCATCCTATTAGGGATAAAGGCGTGATTATATGTATGTATGTATGTGTATATACATATCTTGTATAAATTGGCAATCTAAAGAGTTTATGGATATGTGTACTATAACCACATTATACAAGGTGGCGCAAAAGAAGTCATCCGATGTTGTTTGGCTCTCATTTTTTTTCTAAATGAAAAACTTCGAATCTGTTTTTTGATTATATTTATTTGCACCTTTAGAATTTTACTGGTCAAGTCGAGAAGATGATATCGGCCAAATGGGCGCCGTTACAATTGATTGCCATACGGGCTCGTTTTATGGCATTTTTCATCACTTCGGCGAGAACTTCGGGCGACAGATTCTCGCACTCGTGTCGAATGTTGTCTTTGAGGGCTTCCAAGGTCTCAGGCTTGTTGACGTAAACACGAGACTTCAAAAAACCCCATAAAAAGAAGTCCGGGACCGTTAAATCGGGCGATCTGGCCGGCCAGTGCAAATCGCCAAAACGAGAGATTAGGCGACCCGGAAATGCCGCCTTCAGAATGTCGGTTGTGGCTCGTGCAGTGTGCGCCGTTGCCCCGTCCTGTTGGAACCACATGTCCTCCAGTCCCAATTCGTCCAATTGCGGCAGAAAAAATTCGGTCAACATGGCCCTATAGCGCGCACCGTCCACTGTTGTCGTTTGACCCGCGGCGTTCTCGAAAAAAAATGGCCCGATGACTCCTCCAGCGTGAACAGCGCACCACGCAGTCACTTTGAGCGGGTGTAACGGCTCCTCGTGCATCACTCGTGGATTCTCGGTGCCCCAGAAGCGATAATTTTGCCGATTCACGTAACCGCTGAGGTGGAAATGAGCCTCATCGCTCATGATGATTTTGGTCGAAAAATTGTCCAATTCTTCCTCGAGATTGAGGATGGCTTGGGCGTAGGTTACGCGCGTTTGGCGGTCGGCAGGCAGCAGCTGATGCACGGTCTGGACTTTGTAAGGAAACATCTTCAAGTCTCGCACCAAAATTCGCTGCAAGGACCGCCGGCTGAGGCCCAATTGCGTGGCACGTCGTCTGGTCGATGTTTCGGGGCTCACTTCAACGTCCTCGGCTACAGCGGCGATATTCTCGGCAGAACGGGCGCTCCGGGGCCGGCCACTCTTAGCAACGTCTCGTGTGGTCCCATACTCTTCAAGGTTGGTGGCTAAACGTCGCAGTGTTTGCGCAGTCGGTGTCGGACGGCCGGGGAATCGGCGACGGAATTCGCGCTGCGCCAACACCACAGACGAATTGTTACTCAAAAAAATAGACACGATTTTTCCGCGTTCTTGGGGAGTGTATCGCTCCATGGCTTGTTCACTTGTATTCTGCATCTGTCTAGTCCACAAATGTCAAAACAGATTTGACATTGGCGGCCATTTGCAAAAATGAGAGCATCTTCCAATAGGGTGATTTCTTTTGCGCCACCTTGTATAATTCGTTGGTCCGAAGTCGTGTAGAATTTAGTAGCCTCGTATGGAATCCGCATAAGACTAAGTATTGTTCCATGATTGAAAAAAAAACAAAATAAATTCCTTAGGTATATGTATCTTAGACAATATGGCGTATACTCGTTTTATCTGCTCATGTATCCAACTTTGCTTGTGTTGGGAATGATAGGGCATGACAAATTGGAGGTTAGAAAGAAGTTGGCACTGGCAACTTACGTGTTTAAAGTGTTTAGAGGAACACTTAACAATCCTCATATACTAGAATATATAGGAGTACAGGTACCAAACTCTCGGCTGCGGCCAGGCCCACATGATAGTTTGTTCGCCCTTTCAAAGTGTAGAACTAATATCCTTAAACACTCGCCAGTAGTCACAGCGATGCGGATTTTAAATGAGATATCGAAGGACATAGATTTACTTAATTGTTCACTGACTAAATTTATAGAAGCGACATTAATGTATCCATACAAGAATAATGGTTGAACATATGATTTTTTTCTAATGAGAAGTACTAAACTTGACATGAAATATACCTATTTATTGTGAATGTAAATTATTATTATGTAATATTGTATTATTCTAATTATGATTATCTTCCTAAAAAGTGACTATATTCTTATTCATATATCTGACAATTCTTTTACAAGTTTGACTGTAAAATTTAAAGTATGTACTTAGGTAATTTATTTTAGTGTTAAGCATAGTTAATAAGGTGCAAACCTGTTTAAGACTGTGTACTTGAATGTGTAATTTATGAATAAATGAAATGAAACGAAATAAAATTCTTTTTTTACTATCTTGATTTAGATTTAAGTACCACTTTTTCACTGTCTTAAAGTGTACACACACCTCGCAAGCAAATTGCGCGTTCGCGTTCCCTCCGACCGCAACACAAAGGCGCGGGAGCACACAAAAGCGCGCCAAAATGTGTACAGATGTAATTAAAGTGTTTACAGCGCCTCAGGTGGTGTTCTGTTGTTTCTCTTTGAATAAAGGACGGTGATATGATACCTACTATGATAATTCACTATAAAACTAACCTCAAAATGGAGCAGGGTGTATATTGAACTATTTTATAGTCCAGTTTTCACCCAACTTACTTTATTTTTTACTCGAAAATGAATACCTATTATTAAGTCCATGCAAGTTCAATCGAAATCAGTCTAGCAGTTGCCAAGATACTAGACCATAAAAAGCGTTGCATCGATCATAGGTTTTTTACAGTCGGTTGTATTTTGTTTGTATTTTTGTTCTACCTCATAATCATAATGTTGTTTGCCTAAAATCTACGTTTGTAAAAAGAACTGTCTACCTTTTTCAGCCACACCATTTAATGGATATTAAAATATATTAGAGATAGATAGTAAAAATAATAATAAAAATAAAGGCGTAATTTATTTGAGTACCAAAATACAGCACTTTTCATTGGGTTGGCAATCTGTAGCTCGATTGAAAGTAAGGTCTTCTGGACATCTCGAGCTTCTGGATACACATTCTCCTCCATTGGCACGACATCTTGTTTCACTTTCTGGCACTGAAAATTTAAAATTATGTTCATTCATTTGTGTCAAAGATACCAGTAGAGATCCAGTAAAGAACTGGATCTCTGAAATGATATTTAAAAAAAATATAAATTTCCATGCTGGTCTGGGAGCGAAAGAAAAAAGTAGAATGTGCCAGCTGCATTTTTTCCCGGGCATGCTATAAAAACCAGCTAAGGGATCCGAGGGTTCCAGTATGTTTAAATTTAGGCGATGGGTGGACAACCTGTCACTACAGCAATTAGCATACATATCTGCCTTAAATAACCCTCAACATTTTGTCAGACGTGGCGGAACGACCTATTTAGGTCGTATACGCTCTGCCTACCCCATTAGGGATAAAGGCGTGCTTGGTTGTATGTCTGTATAAATTTAATAACGTTTTTAGCATCTTCAGGTAAAAATACTGCTCTACGTATTAAGTACTACTGTAGTTTAAGTAGTCTGTCGATATATCTGTAATTGCAATACCTACATTGAAAATCTGAGTCAGGTCCATCTATATTTTCGTTCTCCATTCCAGCAAGGAAAGAAATATTTCTGTTATTACAAAATCTTTTTTATACTTACGACCATGGCAGCATTCGTATCCCTGTTTCTCATTCACCGGACAAAGCCCTTTCGTTGGACTCCGCTTGTCTGCCGGACAGTCCGAGGATTTGACACACAGTCCGCCAGCAGACAGGCATGGCCATTCTTGACGGTTTTCATACACTGAAATGGTGAATAATGGCACCTTATTTTTTTGTATGGAACGTTTAAAATTTAATTTTAAAATAAACAAGATAAAACTTCCTACTAATTAATTGTACATAAGAAATACGGATGTTTTTTTTTAATGAATTTGTTGCGGTTATCATTTACGAAATTATGATTTGGTTGTGAAATTAATGTTAATTAAACCTTTTTCTATAAATACTTATCTATCTAACTGCCTCCGTAGTCTAGTGGCTAAAGCCATGGACTCCTGATCCGGAGGTCCTGAGTTCGATTCCCAGGGGGGAAACAGAAAGTTGATATTTGATAATTTATCACTTTGTGAATCTTTTCCCCCGTTTGGTTAGGACATTGCAGGCTGAATCACCTGATTGTCCGAAAAGAAAAAGATTTCATGCTTCGGAGGGCACGTTAAGACGTCGAAGTCGCTGTCTTTGATAGTGGTCGTAACTCAAACCATGTCAGAGGCCTGATAGTTGTGCTACTAGGCGGTTTAAAAATTCTGACACCAGGGTTCATCGGGTCGATAGACCTGATACCCATTCGACAGAAGACTTATCATATTACATACCTTCTCTCATTTCTCTGTAACGCATTGAAAACACAACACCAACCAACGCAGAAAAAAATACATATTTGTACAACATTTTGGGATAGCGGAAAATCTTCTATGACGAAAATTTATTTATTTGCATTTGTTTAAATGTTTCGCGTGTTCAGACTCTCAATTTAGTCACTCTACATGAAATGGTGTTCAATACATAAATACTTACCTACTTGTATTTATACTCTGTACCCGCATATGCAAATGTTGTTTTCCCTCGATAACGCTGTTACGTAGTTTTTCCTCTATAGTTCCAGTTTGCTAACCATTATCAGTGGTGTCTTGTGTAATTTATCAAAAATGGTAACTGGTTCTGGAAACATCTGAAATTAGTTAATAGCAACCTGACTCTCCTTTGTGTTGTGTTATTTGCTTTTTATTGTAAGGTAATACCTTAGTATTTATGTGGCTGTCACGTCATTCATGCCATGATGTATCTTAATATATAATTTCGTAATGACAGCTCCAGGCTACTTCTTCATTTTACAATGTTCGTTTTTAAACTAATTTTGGGATGGAAAATAAAACACAATAAGAAAGATAGAACTAGTGGTTTCTCCCGAGATTATAGATCCATTAATTAAGAAAGGTCCCACTAGCGATGTTTCCATTTACAAACTTATTCCAAAATGGTTCTAGTAACAAAAGAACTAATGGGATTTCTATGCGAAATCGTTAGCAGCAAAATTAAATTTCTATCTGCAGATAGTCCTCATTTGCGTAATCGGCGAATAATACTGGAATGGAGTTTACAGATTTAGAGATATAACAGTAAAATTATCGTTTTGTAGTGCAATGGAAACTGAAATCTAAATTAAACAGTAAATTAACTAATATTGCCCATTATGAATTACAAATTTTACAAATTGCACTAATTTTATTTGTATTCTAGTACTAATCTAGCTTCCATACTGGCTTGGGAGCGAAAGAAAAACATAGAATGTTCCAGCTGCATTTCCTCCCGGGCATACTGTAAAAACCAAGCTAAGGGATCCGAGGGTTTCAGTATATTGCAATTTAGGCGATGGGCTGACAACCTTAGCGTTATTTAAATAACCCTCCAAACTCTGTCAGACGTAGTGACCTTTATTTAGGTCGTATATGCTCTCCCTACCCCATGAGGGATAAAGGTGTGATTATATGTATGCATGTACCAATCTAGCTGTAATATTGCTGACTGCAACTGTTTTTAAATTTTCTCGTGGAATGAGACCTTTTCCTGAGTTTGAAAAAGAAGGCGTTTATTCGTTTAGATAGCGCCATGAAATATAAATTAATTATCAGAATGGAATCTGAAGAAACCAAATCAGTTAACGAAAATTATTACACCGAGTTGTTATTATATGATCCAAGGAGAATTTTTCGAGAATCTTACAGATGGAGGTCATTACCAAACAACTCAATAAAATGTAGCCAAGGAGAACGTACGGAATTAAAAATCTTATTTACTGCCGCAGAATTTAATTCAGTTATAACGAACAAACAGAAAAGTCGGATAAATGTTACTGAATTATTTAACGTCATTTTTGTTGCGCCGGCTCAGGGCGAAACTGAGAAGTTCGTGTATAAATTGTGAGGAATGGAACATTCCTTATTTGAATTTATCGTCGAGTTGTAATTTTCTTTTTATTACTATTTTTTTTTACAAAGATTCATTCCTTGGATGAAATTAGAACTGGTTAGAATTTAATTCTTAAGAGGGTTCATCTATTGGCACAAGCACGCAACAAGCGTATTCCAAATATTTTATATATGGTATTTTTTACAAACTGACCTTCAAATTATTTTGTGCTATGAATGCCGGATGCTTCCTTTCATATGCAAGTGGTAAAAAAATGTGATTTGTAATTTAATGTTTTTCTTTAATTTGTGACTGATATATAAAGATATTTTGAATTTTAATCAAAAAGTCTGACACCAAAATTCGTACTCCGATTCTCGAAAAAAGAAAATTATATCTGGTTTGGAAGCTGGTTTCAAAAAGATAGTTACCAATGTGGCCGGGAGGATCATTCTAATGACCATAATGTTTTAAACATCAATCATCATTGCGGGCATCATGAAATACCATGTTCCGGATAAACAACGCACCCGCATTCTCGCGTAAAGGACGAGATAAACCCAACCCTTCTCTTAGCGGTGCGTCTAATTTACTGAAAAGATAACCATCGCTGAGTATCTTGGTACAAGTTACAAGCTTTTTGACTTAGTTTTTTTTTTTTTTATCAGTATGTAACATTAATATATACCTACTTATGTGTTTATGTTTTGTTTTAGCTGCACGGAAGACCAGCGTTACAAGTAGCTTACTGAGCTGCTTGTAAGCTGAGTAATGTCCATTTTTAGACACTAAGATATTCTGTACAAATACATTTAAGTAATTGTAATTTATGATGTATCTAAAATAAACGTATATTCTTTTCTATTCTAAGTATGGGGGCAGTTACTCCTCATAATTTTGATTCGTGAGGCTTACAACGTCTGTCGCATGCCGGAAGAACTGTGGACAAAAATTACTTTACTTTGTGAAACCACCCATCATAAGGCGACGCCGTGGCAGACTCCGTCGCATATGAGCTAGACTTATTCTCCAAAGATTGGCACATTGCGGCCCAAAACAGGGAAGAATGGAAGGAGAAGAGAGCGGCCTTTGCCCAGCAGTGGGATCATTTATAAGCTAGATAAGATCATCATCTCCCTAGCCTTATCCCGTATCTCACAGGGTCGGCTACCTAATCTAGGGGATTGAACGAGAGTACTGGTTTTTACACAGAGCGACTGCCATCTGACCTCCGCAACCCAGAAGGGAAACCAGACCCAATCCTAGATTAGGTCAGAGTTTTTAATCCGCCAATGCTTAGCCCTGGCCTCCGATATGGCTTAACGACTAATATCTACGGTATTAAACGATATTAACCGGGACCAACGGCTTAACGTGCTTTCCGAAACACGGAAAAAGCGCCGAATAAACGTACATATGAAATTCAAAATCCGAAAAACACATTGGTACGTGGTGGGGTTCGAACCACGACCTCCCGCTCAGGAGGCAGCGGCCCTATCCACTACACCATCGGGCTCCTCAAGCTAAGCTAATAATAAGCTAGATAAGATAAGAGGTATATAAATGTAAACTTGCATTGGTAGTTGCACCTTGCAGAATCCTACAACTAGAACAATCAAAGTAAAGTTGATCACCATGTCCCTGATAGGAAAGCCTCACAATGTGCTCTACTATGGCTCAAACTGATGTATTATGCAATTTATTATTGGATTCAGAACATAGTTTATGTTAATATTAAAGTAAAATAATAACAAATCGAAATATTGCCTAAATTGCACTTCAAAGTGTACGATCAGAATATTAGATGTTTTCCTGCTCTAACACCTTGTATTTGAAACAAAACATCAATCAGCTTTTACTTCAAACCAAGCGGAACCGCTTCAACAGAGACGCAGTTAAGCCACAACGTTCTTACATAATTGCTGCCCTTAGGACTAAGATAGGGCCAAAAATGCCGCAAATCTTTGTACAGGGCACACAGCTCAGTAATAACTAATCCATTTTATCGTAGCCGGCCCTCTTGAAGATTACTTCCAGCCCTTTCAGATTTATTAACTTGTACTTTGACGGAATAAGTCTGGAGTTTCCAATTGTTTTCTTTGAGTTTGAGATTACTTTCCAAGTCTTGATTTTAATTTGCTTATATTTTTTTTTCTTCTATGCTGGACTAGGAGTGATAGAAAAACATAGAATTTGCCAGCTGCATTTCCTCCCGAGCATGCTGTAAAAACCAGCTAAGGGATCTGCGGGTTTCAGTATATTGTAATTTCGGCGATGAGCTGACAACCTATCACTACAGCAATATACAAATACATACATACATATAGTCACGCCTTTATCCCTAATGGGGTAGGCAGAGCGTAAACGACCAAACCAAAGGTCGTCCCGCCACATCTGACAAAGTTTTGAGGGTTATTTAAGACATATTTTGTAGGTATATTGCTGTAGTGACAGGTTGTCAGCCCATCGCCTACATTGCAATATACTGAAACCCTCGGATCCCTTAGCTGATTTTTACAGCATACCCGGGAGGAAATGCAGCTGGCACATTCTATGTTTTTCTCTCGCTCCCAGTCCAGCATGGAAGTTAAATACAATACAAATTTATCTTAAATAACCCTCAAAACTTTGTCAGATGTGGCGAAACGACCTTTGTTTAGGTCGATTACGCTCTACCCACTCCATTAAGGATAAAGGCGTGATTATATGTATGTTTGTATGTGTATTTTTTTTGTATAATCAAAAGTCGTATTTAACGTACCGTAAGTTATTGTAAGTATAGTGGCCCTCGGCTTTTCTATTCTGTTGTTTTTGTACTCAACAATCCAAAAACAAAACTAAAACACAAACTTCTTAAATTATTACTCCGACCAAAGCCCTTATAAAACTGAGGCCCAGTTTATATAGATTGAGTAATCTCTGCTTCATTCTACTTCCATTGTTTGACAAAGTTTTCCTTTCGTATTAAATCTAGTCTTAACCTATTTTATACAGATTAAGCTCCAAAAATACACATACGTAAGTGTTCGAACGTGACAAAATCACGGCGCTTGGTCTTAGTATACCGATTGGAAGTTTCAATGAGGGTTCGGAAAATGTCATAGGGTATGTGAATTACGTAACGTATTACAGAATTTTCCAGCTTATATTTTCAACGACAATCACAGTATTGCTTGTGGATAAGTACGATCACAGAATTCAACAAAAGGTAAAGTCATAACTGATACAGTAATCAACCACCCATCTACCGGAAACCAGCGTCAAGAAGAAAACAATTTGAGAGAGAACTGTTTATTTCAGTGTGTGTGGAAATTCCAGTATCGTCAACAACTGCGTCTTCGACAGCTTATCGCTAATTGAAAGAAAAAGGAATGTATGAATGCGTTGATGTTTTCTCCTAAATACTTCTACACACCTAATATATTCATAGTCACTCCTTGATTTAACCCTTATCGAGATTGATTACGATTTTGACCTACTTATTCCAACTCAGTTTAAGAATAAAAGCAAATAAAGTGTTATGTCTTTTTATTCTAAAACACATTTTAGAAATAAACTACATGTGTTGGCAAATTAGTTAAAATACTAAAACTACTATTTCATTATGTTGTCAAATCTAATAGTTACAACCTATTTTAGAAACAAGATTTTTCATTAAATGACATGAAACTTTTTTTACCTTTATTCTAAAACTGAGTTGGGATTACTATAAGTTGATCAGTTTCATGAACACATTGACCTCATTTTTTCCATTTCCATAAAACCCTTATTCTGTAAATAAGTTTTGTATTACTTTCCTTATTGTAACGTTACTTGTTTCATTGTTCTCTTATTCATACACATGTAGTCCTTTTATGTGTAGTATCATTTTGTAAATCAACAATTTATTCAGTTACATCAATAATATTTTACAGTCTATATGCGTTAATGAAATAAATTATGAACTACTCAACTTGCAAAATGCCAGTATTTTAAAATATTCATTCATTGTTTATTGCACAAAGAAACAATGCACATAATACTTGGAGAAACTATAATATCATCTGCATCATACAATTTTAAGTTATTTCAAAATAATTTAAATAATGTATTACGAACGACATTTTTAAATTGAAACAGTGACTGCACTCTTGCTCGTTCGAAATATACAAATTGTACAGACCAGTTTTTGTATCCTCAATTCGTACTATCAAGATGAAAAACCATTACTCCTGCTTAGCTACTAAATAAAATAAATACGGATTACAGTGTGCCCTTCTATAAACAAGGATATTTTCTGCTATTTATTTTACTTGCCTTCCCTTACCACATAAATTCAAGCATTTGTATACGGATTTTTTGTTCTGGAAATTTCAAGTTACAGTTTGTGATTTTGTTTGCTTGAGCGCATTTGTCTTGAATATTTAAGAGTACAAGCTCAGATTTAAAAGATGGTCAAACTGCGGGGGGGCTTAAGTAGGTAAATCTAGGTAACCCTGTCCTCACCCCTGTCCATTTGATGGACTACTTACAGTAATAAAGGTCCATCTATCATTTTATCCTGGAGATATGAAAAAAATAATACCTTAATAATTATAGTATTATATACAGTGAGTAAAAATAACGCTGATTTTACTTTGGGGTGTAAGCTTATCCATGAAATTGAACAACAAAAGTCATGTCAAAATATTAAACAAAAAATGCTCTATCTTACAAAATGGCGTCGTCAGCAACTCGAGCCCGTCGAGTAATTTTTTCTACATTTCAACCTAAGTTCCTTGCGCCGATTTGGTTCGGTTTCTTAGGTTGGTTCACACAGTTAAAGTAAATTTTGTCATCATCGTCATCATAAACTTAAGAGCGCTGCTCTTGTCGGTGGAGTATTAAGTAAACGCCAGTTATCTCTGTTGTTTTTCTTCTTTATAATACTCCTTATTAGGGATTTCTTGTGTGGTGGTTTCTCCTTGCCTTTCACACAGCAGTTTATGAGGCGAAAGCTAGTCCGCGTCATATAGTCTGGACATGATCCCTTCTGAAATCAATTTCTTCAGCCTCTAACCAGCACTGGTGCCACCGCTGCCTAACTTTAGATCTTTTTCGGACATTGCGGCATTTCTTAGGGAAGCCCATCCCACTGGACTTCCCACCACATCCTGATGATCTTGCCGCTGTTTGGTCGGGGACTGCTTATTTGATATATTCGCAGCTAACCACCATAATTATCCTGACGGCCGTTCCACTATCCATCGCCTGTGGACCCCGTTAGTAGCCTACAGCTCAGCCCTAACATTTGGTCAACTGGCTCAAAAAGCGTGAACATGAATTGTACAGTAAAAAATTGTTCTGTATGATTTTAATACTGCGCTCTGGATGCTTGTTTACCTACTAATCAACTGTTTTATCAATACATAATTTACAGATACCGCATCTGAACATTTTCTTGCATGTTCGTAACGTGATGAAGCATGAAAGTAAGCTGAGTCACCATTCGATGGACCGTTGATATTTGTTATCATGGAACTGCAATTTGTTCGAGGTTGTTAAAAGGAAATGATGACATGAAAACGAATAATCATAATATTACACTGTTATTGGGCTCGATTCTAGATTTGCCGGCTAAAACTAAAATTAAAATCTATTTGTCACTTTCAGACTAAAAACATTGGAAAAGGACAGGAGACCTATTCTGTTTTTTTATTTTAAGTCGGTTATCTGTCATTTTTATCTGCCGATAAAATTGTCAGTAATACTGGAGAAACAGGAGGACAAATGGACGAAATGTAAAACCATAGAGTATAAATCGACTGTCCTTTTTCAATTTTATTACTTTGAAAGTGAAAGATAGAAATTTAGTTTTTGCCGGTGGTATCTAGAATCGAGCTCATTAGCTCTCTGTCCCATGGTTTTACTTCCGGCTAAAGTAGTTTTTATTTATTTTTTATTTAGTACGACTTTAGGCTTTTTAGTTGAATTATGCTAAAAGGTTTTTGATGATAAAATAAAGTTCTTTTATAAAAAGGTATATCTAATACATTATTATATCGTTGACACTATTTATGACACAAATCTAGGTAAACTAATTATCTTTTCACCCACCAGTGGAAAATACCTGTACATAGAGATTTGCGACTCAACTTTGGCTTTTATGATATCAATGTGATTAATAAATACCAATTATATTTTACTTAATTAGGTAACTCATAATGTAAGTAACTATAGTATTTCCAACTCACTTTTTGAATAGAGGCAAACAAAGATGCATGTCTTTTAATCAAAGATCTTGTTTATAAATTAAGTTTTAGATATTAGATGGACAACATAATAAAATAATAGTGTTAGTAATCTTACTAATTTGCCAACACGTATCAATTATTTTTGAAATGTAATAATACATGAATCTTTGTTTACCTTTATTCTAAAACTAAGTTGGAAATAGTACTTCTATATACGTAGCAAGTATGGTTTCCAAAAATCTATTAGCTCAATTAATCTTTCGGTATGTAATTAAGTAGATAGAAGAAGATACAACATAGTTGCATTCTAGCATGTTAATTTATCTTTAAAGGCATACGAGGTTGGAGTTTTAACATTCTTTGCGCAAGTTATATCGAAAGAATTTTCGAATAAACAAGTTTTATTTAGAAAAGCCGAGTAGTTTAAGTCACGAAACTTTCGGCAAGACGTCTAGACAGTGCACATGTTTTAAGTAATATTTCTTACGTCTTCGGAAACGGAGAGCTTGAAATGTTTTTCCTAACTTGAAGCCTTCTACATACCGCATGCGGTACCCGTAGCTGCTGCGGCAATATCAACATTTTGGTTGGCTGTGAGTTTGCTTAGCACGGATATTAGTTTCTGGATGAAATACGAAACGCTGTATGTTCGTGCTATTTTCCAGCTCAACATTAAAACACTTCAATTTCAGTTTAACTCTACGCCGTTTTCGCAGTCCACAAAACCACTGTTCTGAAAAGATAAAAGAAAAAAAAAATGTAAAACGTGTAAGAAAGAATATTCAGGATCAGGATTATAGTCTGCTCTTAAACCAAATGCATCTTAAAATTTAATAGTAATTTTAGTTTCTCTGCCATCGCAAAGTATTCAACGGATTACAAAGCTAGAATTATATAGCACTAATTTACAAGTAGGTTTTTTAGTTTTTATTTTAAATCTTCCATGCTTCAAATCTTAAAACAAAGCTTATTCCACAATTGATAACAGCATTGTCAACTGACAAATCTTCAAGAAATATTTCACGATACAACCTACGTTGACATTTTTATAGATGCATACTTTAACTTGGATGTGTCTTCAAAGGAAAGGTCGTCTCAGATAGCGCGAGTTCGAAGTAATGGCCCAATTACAGAGACATCTCAGGAAATTTTGACAGTTTTACGAGGGGGTCCCACAATTTTGGGGTGAAGGTTCTTGTGTAAGGGTTACGCACGTTCAATTAACTTGAATACCAAGATGTATACCTACCTGCACCTACTAATTTACGTATATTAAGTATTTTCCTTCAAGCCATATTCTACCTGTAGGTACTCGTTGAATGTTTTTAAAGAATAGTAATACGAATATTCGCAAGTAGTTTCAAACACTACCACAGAATATAATTATAATAGTACCTTTTACGTACAGAATGGACACTCAGCTCCTCCCCACCGATCCGATCCGATTTACCGCGCCGAGAGGCGGGCCCCTGGAATAGTACCACAGAATATATAATAGTACTACATACAGAATGGACATTCACCTCCCTTCTCCAGTCCGACATACGTCACACTCCGCTTAGCGGGTATGGCGCGCGCATGTTTACCAAGGATCGATTCCCGGCAGGATAATGTCTTTTTACCTAATTAAAATGAAAATAGCAATATATGAAAAGTTTTTAAGACTTAGTTGGACTTACTAAGCTCTCAAGAATAGATCGTAGTATGCTAATATTAAATAAATGAATATATATTTTTTTCCATATAAAGTTTGTTTCAGCGACATCTCACGGAAACCATTAGTATCATTTCAGCATAACCATCAGTCCACCATGTATGGCTATGTGCTTGGGGATCGATATTGAATTACAGTTTTACGTCATACAGTTTTTCCTCTTAAATAGGTACGCTCTTTTGCAGGTGACTGTACGTCCGGGAAATTGCTAATTTCTTGAAATATGCTTACATTGGTGCAGCATCAATTTATCATCACATCCTTGTATTTTTAATCTTCTTCTATCGTGTCAATGACAAAACAATACCTTGTAATTTTTTTCAATGGATGTATTAAAGTCCCTTTGTAGGTATATTTTGTCAGTAAGTCCTAGAATGCGCCATTTACGATAAATATCACTACATAAACTGGCTGGCTGTTGCTGATCTCAAGAAATACTGGTATTACTACAGCAATGTATGACAAGAAAGTCATCGTAATTTATTTTCCGAGTAGGTATGGATTGATAGGTCGACGTGGGTCGATGGGTTGACGCGGGTTGTTTGGTCGACGTGGGTTCTTTGGTCGACGTGGGTTGTTGGGTCGACATGGGTTGTTGGGTTGACATGGGTTGTTGGGTCGATGGGTCAACGTGGTTTATTGGGTGGTTTATTGGGTCATTGGGTTGATGTGGTTCGTGGAATAAACGTGGGTTGATGGGTCAACATGGTTTATTAGATTGATGAGTTGACGAG
Organism: Scrobipalpa costella; assembly: GCA_949820665.1. NCBI lineage: Eukaryota > Metazoa > Arthropoda > Insecta > Lepidoptera > Gelechiidae > Scrobipalpa > Scrobipalpa costella. The sequence continues at coordinate 23,738,985 of OX463297.1, forward strand.
GGTCGATGGGTCGATGAAGAATCGACGTGGGTCGATGGATTGACTTGGGTTGGTGGGTCGACGCGGTTCGTGGTGTTGGCGTAAGTTGATGGGTCGACGTGGTTTGTTGGGCCGAAGAGGGTCGATGGGTTGATGGGTTGAAGTGGTTCAATGGGTATTGATTGTATGTTGATACAACCCAACAACCCAAGTCGACCCAACAAACCACGTCGACCCATCGACCCATGTCGAATCCATGAACCTCGTCTACCCTTCGACCCACGTCAACTCATCGACCCATCGACCCATGTTGACCCAACAACCTAAGTCGATCATATCCGGACATATGGAAAGTGACTCGAGTCATTCCAGTATCGAAAGGTGGATCGGGGTCTGACTTAGTGGCTTTAGACCTGTAGCAGCGTTATCGCCATTTGCTAAGGTGTTTGAATCAACTTTACACCATTCCATATACCCACAGATAAGTGCACAGCTGACAGACTCACAGCATGGGTTCAGGCCGGGACGCAGTACCACCAGCAATCTCATGTGCTTTCTGTGTAATGCAATTCCAGCTCTTGACACAACATCTGGAGGGCAGTTGGACACAGCATATTTTGACTTCCGAAAAGCGTTTGATGCCGTGGAAAATGACGTACTGTTAATGAAGTTTGCTTCATTTGGATTTACTCCGCATCTTCTACAGTTTTTTGCTAGTTATCTCCGCGAGCGAAAACAATATGTCGAGTATGCTGTGTGTACCTCTGACACCTACTGCACCTACTCAGGGGTAAGTCAAGGTATAGCCGTGCACTACCGCCTTTAGTAAACCAGTACGATATGCAGGGCACGCCGATGCCGCGGGTAGATTCTGTGAAGGATCTCGGTGTCCATATGACAAGTGACATTACATTTCGTAATCGTATAATGATAACGTGTAAAAAGGCCTTGAGAAACTTAGGTTTTATCTTACGTCCAGGTCACGATTTCACTAATGTTGGAGCACTAAAAGCTTTATAAAACGCTTTAGTAAGGAGTCGACTGGAAAGTAGTGCCATTGTCTGGAATCCACAAGAGACAAAATATAATCTAATGGTGGAAAAAATCCAGAACAAATTTATTAGATACCTATATTTAAAAATGTATGAGGTATATCCTAAGTACCCTCTCATGTATCCTACACTTTTTGTTCTAGGGATGGTAGGCTACTATTAATTAGAAGTTCGTAAAAAGGTTTCCTTAGCTACGTATATTTGGAAGCTTTTAAGGGGAAATATAATTAACCCTATGGTACTAGCCGAAGAAGGTCCAAATGTGCCTCCCATAAAGCGCAGCAGCGTGCGCCGATACGAGCTGCTCGCCGAACCGCACGCGCGCACCAACCTCATGAGGCACTCGCCGCTCGTGATTGGCTTGCGATTATTTAACAAGGTGGAGTGAGACATTGATCTTTTCAATTGCTCTTTGCGGAAGTTCACAGAAACGGCACTGAATTGTTTTTTTAATTGAATAATATTTAATAACTAATGTAAGAAATATATATATATGTAAAAATGGGTTAAGGTCCTGTAAAATAAATAAATAAATAAAATGTCGACTTCACGAACCACGTCAACCCAATAATCCAATAAATCAAGTCAACTCATTGATCCAACAAACGTGCCCAACAAATCAAGTTGACCCATTGACCTATATTGACTCCACGAATACAAATCACGTAAACCCATCAACCAACATCGACCCCACGAACCACGTCGACTCATCTATCCATGTTGTCTCTACGAATTACATTAACCCATCAACTCACGACAACCCAAAGAACCACGGCGTCCAAAAGAACCATGTCGACCCTCGTCTATTCTAGATATCGATAGTATTTCTGATGACGGTACTACGGATAACGGTAAGCCTATCGAGTCGACATTCTTTCTATTTTGCAAGGTATACCATTGATATGTATACTATCGACACACTCCCAACACTAATGTCGTTCTCCGGCTTCTGCGGCAGGTGCCGGTGACATGAAAAGCCGACGGCTACGCAGGCCAGATAGCATGCCGCCGGGCAATCTGCGCGGCACAACCCGCCCCGCTGCATGTATGTAGCAGCCCTAATAAATAAATATATTTATTTGTAATAATATATTCATAAAATAAGTTTCTTCTTCTTTAAGTGCCGTCTTCTATCGAAGGTTGGCAACCAACATGGCTATCTTCACTTTCGACGCGGCAGTCCGAAAAAGCGATCTGGTACTCTGACCGTACCACTGGCGTAGATTTTTCAGCCAGGATGTTCTTCGTCTACCAGGCCTTCTTTTGCCCTGTATTTTACCTTGCATAATTAATTGAAGGAGCTGGTATTTATCGTGGCGCATAATATGACCGAAGTACTGGAGCTTTCGAACCTTTATAGTTTTTAAAATTTCTGTGTCTTTGCTCATCCTTTGAAATACAGTAGTGTTACGCACGCGTTGCATCCAAGAAATTCGCAACATTCTACGATACACCCACATCTCGAATGCTTCTAATCTTCTGCACATTGATTCAGTGAGTGTCCACGCTTCGGCGCCATACAGAAGCACAGAGAATATGTAGCATCGAGCCATACGCGCACGCAGTTGAATCTTTAGGTTGCGATCACAGAGAATCTTTTCCATTTTTCGGAAAGCATTCCTAGCTGCTTCTATTCTGCATCGAATTTCCAGACTATGATAACCCTTGTCGTCGACCATTGTTCCGAGATATCTGCATCGGTTAACGCGCTCCAGGGCAGCACCATTAACAGTGATGAGCGAGGGCGGGTCTGGTGAACGACCTATAATCATATATTTTGTCTTCTTGCAGTTTATATTGATACCATATTTTGAGCTAGTACTGGAGACGACATCAATAAGAGCCTGTAATCCTGAGATGTTGTAGGCAATCAAAATGGTGTCATCCGCATAACGGATATTGTTAATTAGTTTACCGTTAACAACTATTCCTTCTGCAACATCATGTAATGCCTCTGAGAATATGGCTTCTGCATAAATATTAAATAACAAAGGCGAAAGTATGCAGCCCTGTCTTACTACGCGTAAAATTTCCACCAAAGACGAAGACTGTCCATCGACTTTCACGTTCGCTACCTGATGCCAATATAAGTTTTTGATAATCTCCAGATTACGGTTGTCTACCCCTGTCTGACTTAAAATAAGTTTAATTTAAAATAACAAAGACAAAAACCGTCTGACATAATGTAAGCACGGAACACAAAGAACTTGGTAAAGATAGCAGATTATAGTGCAAATCCCGTCTCAGTTTTCACACTCTACGGTCACCCGTACCGCGGCCGCCGAGAACCGTGACGTCACACGGCTCCGCGCGGATTTTTTTTTTGTACGAGTCAACTTCAAAAATTCATAACTCCGTAATTTTTAAGATATCTCAAAACATCTTTCAGCATATTTAATGTAATACTCTAATCTAATAAATCCAAATACTACCAGGCCACTCAGAAAGTATTGCGATAAATAGTTTTTATATATGGCAGACTGGCCGGTTAGAATCTTTTTTGAAAATATGATTACTTGTAAGTAAAAATATGTGTGTCCCATTTTCAAAATTTCCCTCCACATTTTTTGCGAGCCAATTCAAAGTATCGTGTCTTACTGAAAAATGGATCTGCGCCGGGAACATTTTAGAGCTATGATTTTTTACGATTTCAAGTGTCGCCTGACACCGGATGAATCGTTCGATAGACTTCAAATGGCATTTATGGATGAAAGCCCCTCCAAGGCAACCGTGTATCGTTGGTATAACGAATTTAGGCGCGGTCGACCAACCTTGGGGGATGAAGAAAGAAGCGGTCGCCCTTTGACGGCTATTACGGAAGAAAACGTGCTAGCAGTGAAAAATTTAATCCAAGATAATAGGCGAATTACATATCAGGAGATTCAGCACATATGAAAGATTGGATCGAGAAGCGTTCACGAGATTCTACAAGGGCATCTTCGCGTGAGGAGCATAGTATCGCGCTGGGTGCCGCACTACCTCACCGACGCTCATAAGCAGGCCCGGGTGGAATGGTGCCGTGATATGCTGAACAAATTTGAAGCAGGCTCGTCTCGGCGTGTTTACGACATCGTAACAGGTGATGAATCCTGGATTTTTCAATACGATCCAGAAACCAAGCGCCAGTCGACAGTTTGGGTGTTTCAAAATGAACCAACGCCTACCAAAGTGAAACGATCTCGAAGCGGGGGGAAGATTTTGATCGCCAGCTTTTTTAATTTGACTGGCCACTTGGCCTCAATTCCCTTACGAGATCAAAGAAGCATTAACACCGAGTGGTATACTACCAAATGTTCACCAGAAGTTTTTTCTGTTGTGAGCAACAAGCGACCAAACACAGGGCTCCGCGAACTACTGCTCCACCACGACAATGCGCCTGCACACACCGTGCTCAAAACGAGGGACTTCCTGGACAGCACACCAGTCAAACTCCTGGGTCACCCTCCTTACAGCCCTGATCTAGCACCGTGTGACTTCTTTTTATTTCCAAAAATAAAAAATCAGCTCAAGGGGATACAATTTTCGTCGCCGGAAGATGCGCTGGCTGCGTTCGAGCAGGCTGTAAACGAGGTGTCTACGGCGGACTGGAAAAAGTGTTTTGAAAACTGGTTCAGACGCATGAATCTTTGTATAGAAGCTGGTGGAGAGTACTTTGAAAAGATTTAATAAAAATATATGTACCTGTAGAACATTTTTTTTTAGTGTCGCAAATCTTTCTGAGTGTCCCACGTATTTTTAGTTTTCGTGCTAATGCACACACTTCCTTATTTAAAGATTTTCTGTCACCTGACAGAACTATTAAAACCTTACAATTTCTGCCTTTCGAAAGGCGAAAACTGCTATTTAAGCTTAAAACTGCTATTTTAACTTCTGATAGAACATTTAGAAATTTAAGACAGGACAGAACTTTTGCTACTATTTCAGAACTTTTGCAACCTTTACAAAACTAACCTTAACCTGTCAATTTCTGAATTCTGATAGGCTTTAACTACTATTACAGCTTTAACTGCTTTTTCTGCCATTTTACAGAACTATTAGATTTTTTTGTCTCGAGCAGATCTTTTGCCACCGGACAGAACTTTTGCCACCTTTCCAAAACTACGAAAATTTTGTAAATTTCTGTCATCTATTAGTCTATATCTGCTACTTGAGCTGTTTAACATAATTTTAAGATATTTTAGTCCCAAACGGAACTTTTGCCACTTTTTAGAACTTTTGAAACCTTTACAGAACTACCTAAACCTATAAATTTCTCACTTCTGATAGGCTTCAACTCCTATTTTAGCCATTTGACAGAACTTTTAGTCTTGGACAAAACTTCTGCCACCAGATAGAACTTTTGCCACTTTTCCAGAATTACTAAAATTAGACTATCTCCGACTTATTATTGTCTATATCTGCTACTTTAGCTATCTGACAGAACTTTGAGATCAGATATACCTTAACTTGACAATTTCTATTATATTTTTTCCAGTTATCTGATAGATTTTTTGTTATTTTAGTCCAAAACAGAATTTTTGACACTCTTTCAGAACTATTGTCATCTTTCCAGATAATACAAAAAACTGTCTATTTCTGAGTTTTGACAAGCTATAACTGCTATTTCAGCCATCTGACAGAATTTTTAGAACTTTTAGTCCAGGACTAAACTTCCGCCACCCGACAGAACTTTCGCCACTTTTTCAGAACTTTTGCCGCCTATCCAGAACTACTGAAAGCTGTAAATTTCTGACTTCTGACAAGCTATAACTGCTTTTTTTAGCCATCTGAGAGAACTTTTAGATATTTTAGTGCCGGACAGAACATTTGCCACTTTTTCAGAACTTTTGCTATCTTTTCAAAACTACTGAATGAAACCTGTCAATTTTCGGCTTTAACTGATACTTTGGCCATGTAACAGAACTTTTAGAATTTCAAACCCCCGACTTTTGCCGCTGTTGTAGATCTACTGAAAACTAATAATTTCAGACTTCTGACATGGTACTTCTGCCACTTCAGCCATCTAAAAAAACTTTTAGAATTGTTTCCTCCGTACTTTTGCCACCTTTCCAGAACTACTGAATTTTGACAATTTCTGGCTTCTGATAGGGTATTGCTGTTATTTCAGCTATTTAATAGAATTTTAAGAACTATTATGACTGCACAGAATGTCTGCCACTAGACAGATCCTTTGCCACCTGACAAGACTGCTGACACCTGACAATTTCTGACTTTTGACAATAGTAATAAGTCCATCAAGTATCTTCCATACTGGACTGGTAGAGAAAGAAAAACATAGAATGTTGAAGTTGCCCTTCCTCCCGGGCATGCTGTAGAAGTCAGCAAAAGGGATTCGAGGGTTACAGTGTATTGTAATTTAGGCGATGGGCTGACAACCTGTCACTACAGCAATACACATTACAATTTAAAATTTATCCTCAATTTATGTCAGACGTGGCGAAAGCGCCTTTTAGGAGGCGTTTTACGTTCTGCCTACCCCGTAAGGGATAAAGGCGTGATTTTATGTATGTATGTAATAAGTCCATGCTACTTATAAGGTTCCTACAAATTCCTTTAAATATTTTTTTGTAAACCATTTTAACAGAATTTTTAGTATCTGGTATCATACAAAGTGATTAATTGATAAACCACAAATTACTATTTTTTTTATGTAATGATTCAGAATAGTAATTCGAGTTCATAGCTGCTAGAACATGTTAACCGAAGCATAGCTCAGCTACTTTTATATGACTGACTTTTAAATTGGTTTGCATTCAGCAGCTGTGCGCGCACTGAATCAGTTCGTAGCTGCAATTCGGCGTTGTGTTGTTTATACACTCGTAAACAACGGTGCCTTGGAATAGTGATTGGAGTCCAGATTTTCTTACAGTTTGTACAAAATTTTAGTGCTGGTAGCTCAACTGATAGGCTAAAATACAAAGTCATGAATTAAGATACTATTATTAAACACATAAAAAAATTAAATATAACAAATTATGTTTGTATTTAAAGCTAGATTGTGTAGAAGTTAATAAAATGTTGCAAGGTGGAGAGCAAGATGAATTACCTATTAATTCCCATATTCCATTAAAATATGGCACAAGCAAACCATACACTGTTCAACAGAACTAAATAACATCTAGACATTCTCGGATTTCATTCATTTCATTTTTGGGTTTTAAGTATATTGCAATTTAGGCGATGGACTGACAACCTGTCACTACAGCAATATACCTACAAATCTATCTTAAACAACCCTCAAAACTTTGTCAGACGTGGTGGAACGACCTCTATTTAGGTCTTACGCTCTGCCTATCCCTTTGGGGATAAAGGCGTGATTATATGTATGTATGTATTCTCGGGTAACTCCACAGCACTGCTATTCCGCAGGTAGAATAAAACCTTAGCTAACAAATACCGGCGACGCGCGGCGCGACGTTGATTGAGCCGGCACATTTGTCCGCACTCGAACGATCGCGTACACATAATATCCGCTTTATTAGCTGCCGTGAGCTATCGCTCTCTATCGCCTCCAAGGTGTGATTAGAAGGTGCTGGATTGATCGCGATCACGTTTGAGACGTTATTAAGCTTCTTTGCAACTATGAGTCTGGGATGCAGGAAAGCAAATGATACATCCATTATTTTAGTATTCGAAAATGTGAAAGTTAAGTTTTAAATATTGGCTTATTAGCTGACTTGACAATGCAATAACTTCCCATATGGTCATTTTTGCCACGTCTGACAAAGCGTAATTTCAGAAAACTAACATTGTTTCTCTGTACCTATCTATCTATTTATATACCTTCTGATTCCTGCAATGTGCCTGAAAAGAAAACCTGTTTAAATATTATATGTTTTTCTATAGCTCCCAGTTCAACATCATAGAAAAAAAAATAAGTCTAAGCCCAAAACAAAACCTGCGAGAAACATGTTCTTACGTTATTTATTTCAAAATAAAATTAACTTGTACCAGTTTATTTTCTACGGCAGCAAGAAATAATGGTTAAGTTTTTAATGGGAAACGGTTTCGAGATATAAATTCGCTTTACGACGTCCAGCGGGTGCGAGTCTGAATTCAGTGCGATATGAGAAATCATGATAGATCGCCTGCTCGGTCGCACTTTTCAGATGAACAGACAAAACTATAATTATATCTATAATCCAAAATTTTAAACGGTGTTGCTTTTCCTTTTAGTGCCAGCATAATTAAATTAGCATGACAATTTATCTCTTGATACTGATCTGGCACAAGTTTTTATTCATCTGTGATACCGATTGGATAATACATTTTTTTTCTTAATGCAGCCTAGTTTTTTTCTTAGTTGGTGTGAGGTCGTCGTGGTCATATTATATCATATTTTTTTATAAGAATAGAAAAAATATTTTTATATTTATTTATTTATTTTTTATTATAATATTTTTAATAAATCTTACATCATAATTCTTAATCAAGAATAGATTAACTTCTTTATTCTTTAGTTATCTTTATCTATTCTTAAAAAAAATATGATATGATATGACCACGATGACCTTAGACCAACTAAAAAAACTAGGCTGCTTTAAGAAATATTTATTTTTAAAAAAGCAAAAACTGCCTTTCATTCATTTGCCATCATAATGACAGAAACTGTCACACAAAAGTAAACAAACTTACTTCACTGACGATTCAAACTACCTATACTTATTTAATTATTTTAATAATATTATCATAGAAACAGTTTGTTAATCTTTGGACGATACTATTTTAAAAATATTTACAATGATTGAAATGTCCCTTGAAGGTCCAAAGGAGGAGGGAGAAGATGATTTAAGAAGAAGTTCTAAAAATTCTGCATTCAGCACTTTGAACCTGTCGTACATCCAGTATAAAGACTACGTACTAAATTTGATACAGAAAGTAAGTAAGTTGCAGCCTAGTGAGCTATGCCATGGATTTTATAATAATAAGATACTACGTATAAATAGTTGGACAAGGTTGTGGTTGCTTTAGAAACCCTTGAATCGTTTTTATACTTAAATGTTTATAGTGGTGCTATTTTACCTGTTTCGTGTTCTGCCTACTGAACTACTTCAAATATTTACCATGCGCATAGTTACCAAAATTAGATTCTTTGCTTCGAGACGCTAAGGAAAATAAACCCTTTGACCTTGTACTATATTAAGTAGACTAATTTTAATTAAAATATGTATGTAATAATTTATGTTTTTTTTTGTAGTCTTGTCTAGGTATATTCGCTAGTTTTCAGTAAGGCTCACTATCCCGCTTTGTCTTAATTTCATTATCTTTACCAAAGGTTGCCTGGTAGAAATTGCTACCATAGCAATAAAGCCGCCTTCATTGTACTTTTGTTATTTTCATTTGTTATCATTTTGTTTTGTTTAATGTGCAATAAGGACTATATATCTATCTAGACTAGACGTGATGTATATTATAATGCGATTTAGGATTACCTCACACATATTTTATATTAATATAGTTTTTTAATAGTTTTTTGCACTAACAGTGTTATTTTATTTCTGAAAATATTAGAAAATAAGTAGTCAAAAATTCAACCGCAGAATTTTTGATTAGCATCCACTTATGACAAGTAATAGATAGCAGATCACTAATTCGTCGCTCGGGGTTGGTCGTTGTAGCTTAGTCGGTTAAAGCGTTGGGCCGGCTTACCAAAGACGCGGGTTCAAATACCGTCAGCGGTTGAGTTTTTGATTTGTTATTTTTTAATATTTTATTACAGTTTCTTGCAATGTGAAAAAGAACAGAAGTTGAAACAAAAGCCCTTATTTTCCAGGACAAACAATTCAACGAACTACCCAAAGTACCGGCCTCTACGATTCAGCGACTTACTTACTTCAGGTGGTTCAGTTGCTCTCCTCTGAAACAACAGATATTTTTTACGCAGCCATCTTGTTTTTTATCGTAAGTATTTTTTTATGTACCTACACAGAAACACAAATGGACACTGCTTCCTTCAAAACAATTTAGTAAAGCATTCATTCGGTGCTGTACTTGGTATACATGGTTTGCGTATGTGTTTACCTTTACCTAGGATATAGAGCTGTATATTATTTTATTGTATTATTTTTCAGTCATGTTTGGGGTCACATATACCGAAATATTTTTGAATCGATGCCTCATTTGTACACAATAATCTTTCTGAGCTTATACACACCACATGAACATTTCTATGCTTCAAAAATGGTTCCACTTCTATCGGGTGAGAATCTTATTTGAGTTTATTTTAATTATCTTATGCACGTCACCTACCAAGTATAAGTTTTACAATGAATCATGAAAATTATCTTTCAGGAATTTCCCTGCAAAATGTTATGTGTAGTTTCTTTGTGCTAGTGGTACATGCCGACAATCTGACGTTGCTCTTGGATTATGCTTTGCTTGGTGTCATTTCAAGAATACCATGGAACCGGTATCCAATCTTTTACTTTTATGTAAACTATATTGTAAAAACCCTTACGACTCGAAGGGTTGTAATAGATGCAAAACGAAAGCGAACAAACTGCGATAAAAAGTAAAATGAAAGATAGTTAACAATTCAAAACAAACTCACCGGTGTCTTTGATGGTCTTCAATTCCTCGGCACCGAGATTTTGTTACAGAACTTCAATCCAGATTCTGGTATCCAGGTTCTTCTTCTATCAAGTCGACGGCAAGTCAAACCCCATCTCAAATTTGTCTAGCCCAGTATGCCTTAGCGACGGCAGTTATCAGTTACAAGGAATTAAAAAATATTTGGCGAATAGGGCAAAAAGGTGGCGTGCGCTCCCGTCGACCGTTCGGTTTTGACAGACAGCGAGAGTCTAGAATGATACTACCCTCGCTAGCAATATATTCACAAATATCTAATTCTAATCTTTCGCTTGTGTTGCCACGTGAAAATAAACCTAATGACTACGATTTATTTGAAGATGAACGATGATTTTACAATTGTGTACTATTTTTCCTTAATTAGAATCCTAACATCGATGATAAAATTGTCTAGATTAATTTAATATTTGTTTTTATTACAGTTGTGAAAAAAAAATCCATGGCAACCATTCTTGTTACGATTTTGAAGATTTCTATGCTATGATTAAACAAAATGCTACTTCTGAATTAATACATAGTAAAGTACTCTACAAACTGAATGACACTTTTTTTCAACTTCCTCAACTTATGCATTTAGAGTATGTAAAGCTTTTTTAATAATCATAAAAATATGGGTAAACATCGTCAGTTTACAAATTAATTGTTTAATATTTTAATGATATTATGAAGATATTGAAATGCTTCTATGCTGGACTGGGAGTGGAAGAAAAATATATAATGAGCCAGCTGCATCTCCACCCGGCCATACTGTAAAAACCGCCTAAGGGTTTGGAGGGTTTCAGTATATTGTAATTTAGGCGATAAGCTGACAATCTATCACTACAGCAATATACAGATCTTAAACAACCCTAAAAACTTGTTAGACGTGGCAAAACGACCTTTGTTTCGGTCGTTCACGCTCTGCCTACCCCATTAGGAATAAAGGCGTGATAGTATATATGTAAGTGTTACACACAATCCACAAATTCACTCAATGGCCGGAAAAAAAGTATACTTTGCGGATCGGCAAATGCGAAACGGCCAATCCGCGAAATATCCTATTATTTCGGCCAATGAGCGTTGCATAACAACCATTCCGCGGACTGGCAAACCAAATGGCCAATTGCCAAATTCGTTAAGTAAGATATCGGGCGTAAGGGACATTAAAATACCAGGTGTAAGGGACAGCTTAACTCAATGTGATAATGGTTGCCCAGTCAACGAAACTGAAAAACTTTCACCAGGAAAATCTTTCAGGAAAAGAAAATTTTTTTGACTACCCCATTCAAAATGATCGTCTCGATGATCATTTCCTAATAAAAGTTGTTCAGTTTCATTAACTCAGCAGCCCCTATCAGTTTGCATGAAGTTGTCCCTTACATCTGGGGCCTATTTAATAACACACATAATGGCAATTTTACAATGACAATTCAACGTACATTGCGTGGTCAGTTTACCAACATGATATAAGGAACCCTATCAGCTACGTAGTGTACGTCGAATTATCACCGGCAAATTTACATCGTCAGTTTTGTTAAACATGTCACTGGTTTTCTAACTACTTCGGCAAATGTCCGTTTGGTGTTTGCCAGTCCAAGGAATGGTTGTTTTACAACGTTCATTGGTCGAAATAAAAGGAAATTTTAGGATTGACCGTTTAGCATTAGCCAATCAGCGAAATAACCCTTTTTTTCGGCCAATGATCGATTTCAGCGATTGTGCGAAACATAATGTATTTAAATTTTGTCAGTATACAAGTATATTATATTACTCTATAGTATACCTCCAATCTAAATGTCAATAAAATTTAAGACTAAAGAAAAGTCACTGTTTATATATTTTCAGTGCACGGAATGATTTACGAATTAAGCAAGGATTTAATGATTTTTTTATTTATTTTGGAATCATCTGGATAACGGCTGCGTTGTTTTATGGTCAAATATTTAAGAAATATTTTTGGAAGGTAAACATTTTATAGCTTAATTCTAAATAGGTCGGAAAAGCGCCGAAAAAACGTACATATGAAATTCGAAAACCGAAAAACACATTGGACACAGATAAACAGGATACCGTACTTTAATAAAAAACATGAGTATAATATGGTGCCTGCCTATCCTACCTTTACCTCTTCAGGATAAAGGCGTGATTTAAGTTACGATAAAGTTACAACTACATTACTCTTATGAAATTTTTTATATGCATGTTGAATTTTGAACATGAGTAGGTCTGTATAATATTGATATATTTAAAAAAAAACTGTTGTAGATGTATACTTGGACATTTTGGACGATTGGTTTTATTTACGCCGCTTCTTTGTTGTATATGGAAATATTCTTCCATTCGCGACATGTACACTATATTTCGTCTGAACTACGACATTATACCCAAGAATATCGATTGGTAGGTACAATTATATCTAACTAGCGGTGTCACCCGCTGCTAAATAAGTTTTCCCGTGGGAATCGTCTACTTTCCCGCAGTAAAAAGTAGGATTTCTTACTCAGGGTGAACGTAGATATCTAACCATTAAATATTTTTGAAATCAGTAAAGTAGTTTTGAGTTTATTCGTTACAAACATACAAATCATTCCTCCTTATAATATAAGTATAAATTACGAGTACGTTATTTTAAAAAAGAAAAGCTCTCAAAGGGTATTAAGCTTTTAAGACACTACATTCCGAAATGCTTAAAAAGTGATCAAATTATGTTTAGACAGTTATAATTTAGGTTATGCTACTATCATTGTCATTGTTAATTTTTTTATAATCTGTATCTAGAAATGAATATCGCATCAGAAGATGGGGTCTGCCTTATATTTCCACTTCACATTATTTGAAGTTTCTAATTTGGTCATCTTCTTTGCAACTCATATCTATCTATCTGAACCCCTGATTGTTTAGATAGGCCCACGGTTGGCCACTGTATTTCTGATAATATAGTAGAATAGGTATATTACCGTTACCGTTGTTGTGGTACATTTTTCTTTTCAGAAATTAGATTTTGAACGATACTGTGAGCTATTCACAGCACCACCAATCGTGCATTTCTTACATGCTAGAAGCACTTCAGAGGTAGTATTATATAGATTTTTTATTTCTTGAGATTGATATTTGTAATCAACGGTGAAGTAAAAAAATATTTCTTCTGCTGTAGATAGAAACGATGGTTTAATTGTATTTTGATTGAGAGCAGCTTTACAAAGACGTGATAACGTAGTAACGTCCATTATTTTAGTATTCATTTATGACATTTTTAAATAATGCAAATAAGTATATTGTTGATGATCCTATAACTTTGTCCATGTGTAGAAGATAGCCCGTTACATTTTTTTACTGCTTCAGGTAAAACCAGGACCAAACAGCGCCCTCATTTCTATTTCAACTATGCTGTTCTACATATTCCAAGGTATCGTTTATTTGAGATTGAAACATTTTTGTGACACAGAAGCAGGGATATCGCTACAAGTTGATAAAAACAGTAAGTACTTAATTTTTTTATTTTATTTTTTAATCAATTCAATTTATTGAATCAATTACAAAATTTATTAAATTTAATACAATTGCCAACTTAACACTAAAACTAATACTCATTATACAATTAGGCGTCAAAAACAATTACAAAATGTCACAGTAAATTGATCACAAAGTCAAACTTAAAAACTTACACCTAATCAATCGAAAAGACCGCCCCGAATCGTACCAGGTGGGAATGTACCCATCACACTAGCAGCGTTCCCTCGTTGAATAGCCAACGAGATGTGCTGTACCAGATACGACTCGGCGCGGGGTCAGAACAGATTTTCCTCAATCGCCGCCCAAGCTCCTTAATAAAAAATTTCGCTTCAGCACACCAAGAGCCTGAAACCTCCACCGCAAAGGGCACAAAATGATAACCCTGGCACAAATTGTCGTACTTGAGCCGCTTCTGAGAGGCAGCCCACTCTGCCGCCGCGCCCGCCTTACTCATTGATCGCGGAAGATGCGACCCCGCTAAGGTGCTGACGCAGGTGGCGTCCCAGATGAGACAACGACCCTTCTCCCATGGTACTAGAGTAAGTCCATCAGGGCGCTTGCCATCGAGGCGACTAAGACCTGGCGGCTCAAGTGTGCAGGGAATATCGGCAGAGACTAAGGCACGCCGTATAATATCGTTGAACATGTGGTGCCGTGGAAATCTTCCCGCACTTTTACCACAGCTCAACCAAACAAGTATGCTCTACTGTTTACCGACCTACCGCATTTGCACACATTAGGCTCGCACACATCGCACCCAAGTCTAAGAGCCACTGCTATCCTCAAGGTGCCGCCATGCAGAATGGTACCCAAGTTTTTAGAAGGAAACGTGTGTAACCAAGCACCAGCCTCATACTGGGTCGCCGCCTTCAAGCGGGCGATGCGATGTCTGGTCCAGAAGCAGACTCCAAAAGCTCTCCGAAGACAACCTTGCAGACAGGGTCGTCCCATTGGCGCTGCATCGTAGGGTTTTCTGGATGAGATCTTGAAGGGCACATACGGGACCAGGCAATTAAAGCCTCACTCGCGTACGAAATACTGATTTGGTCACCCTGTAATTGGAATATGTTAGTAACCAAATCAGTCACTCCACTCCCCGAGGCCAAAAAAGCCGGCACATCCACACCACGCGTCCTCCTCACCCCCAATACTCCGTGAAGCACGGGTAATGAAGCCTGCTTGTTCCATCATCCAGAAGTGTGACCTTATCCGGAAACAACCAAGTAGGGGCAGTCCTCATAACGTACACACAGCTTTGGCACTGAAAGACAACTCCTAAAGAGTGTCAATGCCACGTGGGGGGCAGCTGAAACAAGTGCTTCCGCGCCACCGACAGAATACGCATTTTACTTTGCAGCGCCTTCGGCACTGCCTCCTGGAGGACTGGGGCTCCCAATAAATCAAAATCTAACCGGTCTAGAACTTTGATGCCGGGAACGAGGTCCAGGAGCTCAGCAGAGCTAGTTAACACTGCAGCACTACATGGAAAGAGCTCGCATTTTGATGTATTTACTACCAGGCCCAGCTCTTCCAGTCCAGGTATAAGCGCAGCAAGGTCCCTGGCCACGACATCCGGTGGGCCACCAACAGTGCCTTCGTCGAGGTACCACAGATTGAGGGGGGCCTCTAAGGAATGGATCAAACTATTGATGGCCAAGCTGAAAACAAGGGGTCCTAAATGATCACCTTGCTGTGCGCCCACCTGAGAAGTAATTATTTGTCCGTTGTACGCCAAATTGCTGGAATCAACATAACACTGGCGAAGAAAAGGATATAAAATGGGGACCTTATCTTTCACCTCAGTCAGTACTACATCCCTCTCCACCGAGTTGAATGCGTTCTTTAGGTCCGTCCACCTTTAAAATCACATTATCAGCGTTAGTAGGATTCATGGCAAAAGCCCGAGTGGCGTGAATGGCCGCTTCACAACCCAATGGGGTACTGAAACCGAGTTGGTGAGGTTGTAAGGTCGTTGCTATTTTGTCCTTAACGGCTCGACATCCCAATTTGGCCACAAGGCGGCGCAACCAACTACCAACAGCAATTGGTCTAATGCCCCCGTCTTTTTTAATCAACGCACAAAGTGATGCGCCATATAAAAAAGGGCAAACCTCAGTGTTAAGCTTGCCCCCAAAAAAAAGTTGCAGAGGTTGGTAAATGAGCTGAGTAAACGCTTCCCGTTGTCCCCAGCTGAACATGAAACAAGTTCTTTTAAGTGTTGGGGACGTAAACCGTCCAAACCTGCTGCAGAACTTGCATAGAAGGACCCAAGGGCCAACGATACGTCGTCGGAGGTCACCGTCAGACAGGTTGAATTATCATCCGGCGCTGGTGGAACAATGTTTGTCTAGAGGGGGCCGGATGCTTTTCTTATTTTCTCATATATCGTGGGAATGGGGAGCAACTATGATGACCTTTTGTGTATATGTAACAATATCCGCATACATACATATTATCTCGCCTTTATTCCTAATTGGTTAGGCAGAGCGTAAACGACCTAAATAAAGGTCGTTCCACCACGTTTGACAAAGTTTTGAGGGTTATTTAAGATAGATTTGTAGGTATTGCTGTAGTGACAGGTTGTCAGCCCATCGCCTAAAGTGCAATATACTGATACCCTCGGATCCCTTAGCTGATTTTTACAGCATACCCGGGAGGAAATGCAACTAGCACATTCCATGTTTTTCTCTCGCTCCCAGTCCAGCATGGAAGAATCTATATAATAATCTACATATAATCACGTCTTTATCCCTAATAGGGTAGGCAGAGCGTAAACAACAATAATCTACAGATCAATATAATAGGTAGGTATCGAAACATTCGTATTATTAATTAGAAGTGGTGTATATGAAGCCCACCGTGATTTACTGAAGAAAAAAATACCCAACGCCTCTTGTCTATAAGTAGAGCCGTACAATTTTTTTGGTGTATGAAGTGTTTTATTTATAAGCGCGATTATTCCTATCACGCAATACTACACTGTGGAAACAGTGATCTGCTCAGGTATTTCCGGACCGGCAAGGCAGTCTTCAAGAAACAAGGCTTTTCCTTCTTGAAATGCTGGCAGCGCATTTGTGTCCCCCCGGGTGTTATTATTATTATCTTAATTTTAACCTTTTCAGATTCCTTTCCACTCTTCTTTCAATGGCCAATTTTTTTCTCAACATTTCCACTTGGTCCTCTTTTTACGAAAGTCTTCTTTACAATTCTTTTTTGTGCGGAATTCATAACATTTGTAAGTTAGATTAAAAAGATACATATAAAAGCATTTAGTTTACAACATTTAGATAGTCAAAAATTTCGTCAAAGAACGTCTTTTTTAGCAGTTATTTCAGTAATATCAGCGGGTAATATTTACTCCTCAATTATTATATACATACATACATATAATCACGCCTTTATCCCTAATGGGGTACGCAGAGCGTAAACGACCCAAACAAAGGTCGTTCTGCCACGTCTGACAAAGTTTTGAGGGTTATTTAAGATTGATAGATTTGTAAGTATATTGCTGTAATGACAGGTTGTCAGCCCATCGCCTAAATACCCAATTCATTACTTTAAAAAAATCAATAGCTCTTATTCTAAGTAAGTAACAGAACAAAGGTTTAAAAATGCCTATATAAATACTGCGAGTTATATTTTTTTAACGAATGCGATAAAGACTCTGAAGTTTAATCCATAATTTCAGGTAATTACTTACCAGTGTATGATTGAAACTGTAACTACTGAATGGAAAAAATACAAATGGTGGTTGGTGTCAATTTTGGCTACGATAGGGGCTTTAACTTACAAATTTACTGTCGTTGAGGCAGTGAGTATTGTTCTATTTCTCTTTTAACCGCCATGGGTTATCGGAACAGATGACCCTAGAATACCTAGAGGCATGCCGGTAAGGCATATAACGCTTGCTTAGTCTAGTCCAAGGTAGGTGTGTACCCAGGTATGTATACTTAAATATATTTTATACAATATTAACAAGGACATTTATTTGGAAAAATATATGGAACCATAGCAGATCAGATATCAAAATACGCACACATACAGTGTACTAACGTAGCTAGTATGAATTGTTGCGAAAAAACATTATAGTTACATAATTGAAACCAAACTGTCAGTCATTGGTAAAATGTCACTTATTTGCTAATCATACTTTGACAGGTTCGTAAATTTATGTTTGTTTTTACCTTGGGCACTACTGCGCTAGCTGAAAGAGTGATAATATACTGGTTTTATCCCCTTGGTAGATTGATAGAAGATATAAACTTCTTTTACTACGGAAATTTCGTGACGAGAATACGACGCCTGACTTTGGAGATTATGCCAATCTTATTTATGGTAAATAACTTTTACATTTTAACAACGAGCACTCACTTGTTTTTCTCACTTAAAGGTCTGCCAAAGCGTCAAAATCCCCTACAAAAGTAGTTACGTTTTCATTGTAAACAACGGTTAAAAAACGGTATAACTAAACTTAACCAAACTTCATACACATAGTCAAATGCAAAATATCTATTTTTCTAATTACTTTTAGTGTTAATACTAAACATAAACAAGATGAGACCGAAAAACAATTTGTGTGAAAATCGCCTTAAAATTAGATTTGCTCTCTACACTTTTACATAGTAAATATTTTCAATCTAAAACTAACTAGAAACATGAATATCTTGCATTTAATTATGTGTACAAGGTTTGGTTAAGATTAATCCTACAGTTTAAGAATGAAAGCGACAGGAAACTAAAATCACAGAAGAGCAATGTACTTATTTACCATCTGTTTATGGACTAGATAAACCTATCTATGATTAATATTTAGGATTATTAAATCTGCAAAATACTAATAAATAAATTCTTTTATTTATAGATGGGAATGTGTGTATCTTTCAACACAATGCCAATGCAAGGTTTAGAATTTTATACTATAATCGCAGTAATTCCTATATTATTAGGACTTATTTACAGATTGAGATGGATTCACGTCAATAGATTGGTTCGTATTCTGCCGTTACATTAAGAAAATAATATGTAGGCTTTATTGTTCTGTGACCCCTCACAGACTCCCTTCAACCCCCAGGTCTCGATGTCTAAATGCGGTTGCTACTTCCAAACAGGGCTGTTACTTTAATTTTATGTATTACTTTCATCTAGTCTTATCCCGCATCTCAAGGGGTCGGCTACTTGATTACACAGAGCGACTGTCATCTGACCTGCGTAACGCAGAAGGGAAATCAGACCCAATCCTAGATGCTTAATGCTTAGCACTTGCCTCTAACATGACTTAACGACTGATATCTACGGTATTAAAGGATATTAACCGGGACAAACGGCTTAACGTGCCTTCCATAGCACGGAAAAAGCGCCGAATAAACAATAATATAAAATTCAAGAACCGAAAAACACATTGGTACGTGGTGCGATTCCGATCCTATCCACTACACCATCGAGCTCTTAACTTTATGTTACTCTTAGTTTTATGTAATGTAAGATTATCATTTATTTTATTCGTATTATGGTCGATAGAAGTTGAAGCGCACATTTGGTGTGAGAGAATTACAGTAACGCTCTAACAAATAGATTAATAAAAAATTACAATAAAATACCCCAAAGCAATGAATTATTATTCTGTAGCTGAATTCATGAAGGAGAAATTTTAATATTTAGGTTATTATTATTCTAATGGATTTCATATTTAAAAATATTATTGTATCTATTATACTTTTGACATTTAAGTTAATTTTATACTGAAACATTAATGTGTAGGAATTCGCATATGATATTTTAATTGAAATGAATTTGATATTTAAAACCATTAATCGAATTTCACTTTTACTTTTAAAATAATTTTGTATTATAGGAATTTAAAGTTTCTTTTATTCATAATGTATTTTGAATTGAAGTATAAAATTAAACTTATTTTAAGAAAACATGTAATTAAAGTATGTAAGCCCTCAGGCGCAATATTGCGATGCCCTGACAGAGTGTCACATCTAATTTAAACTAACATCTAATTTACTCTTAATTTGAGACTGAACATTATTATTTGTGACAATAAATAAATAAATACTAAATACATTGATTCTATCTCACTCACCCCTATATTCTGTAAAATAATGTCTTTGCCTTTTTAAAAACGTTACTTGGATGTTCAAATACACTTTCACGACCACGTTTGTTTTTTTAAACGGTTTATTTGTTACAGCCCTGGAAAACACTCTTAATACCGTTAAAGACATGGGGACCACAAGATTATGTTAGTAAAATGTATCGGAAACAGTTCTATCAGCATAAAGTAAGTACATCTTACCTTAAAACAAGGCACTTCTTTGTTCCATATGGAAAGTTCGGGAGCTAAGCTGGCAGTTTCCACTTCTTAAAAAACCTTTTTTTTCAGTTCATCGATTCAGTGGGTGATAGATTTTTAAGTAGGTACATGTTGAAGAAAGCTGAACCACCAAGTTATCAACTTGGGCTACATTACAGTTTTAATCGAAAACGTTCTACTATATACAACTAGACCAAACAATATTCAAGAAAGTACTTATTTACTTTGTACAATGTAAAATGGGATGAATAAAATATTTTTCTTCAATCAGATAATTTGTATAAATTTAATTAATATTTTCAAATTCAAAAATTCAAATTCATAATTCTTTATTGCAGTTTACAGGTACAATAGTAAGATGTTATGGGCGAAAATATATAAGTTCCACTGAAAACTTGCTAATATCAGCATGCAATACAAATATTTTACAAAATTAAATTCGACATGTCAACAAAATTTATTATTATCTTAAGTCAATATTTTAAATTACGCAAATTATCATTCAAAAAATCATTAATATAATATAATAACATTTAGTGGTCAATAAATTATGTAATATTATTTTAAATTGTCTTAGACTAGTTTCTTTGATATTGTCAGGTAATTTATTATAGAGCTGAGGTCCAATTGCAAATATTGTATTACTATAAAATGTCATATTTGGTTTATTTCGTGGTCGTACCTCTATATTATTTCTAGTACTCCGAGGATATCTGGTATGTATCAATTTAAACTTACTTAGGTGTTCTTTTACAAATACGCATGCCTCATAAATATATAGCGAAGGTAAAGTAAGTAGTTTGAGACTTAAAAAACGGAATACAACTATCTTTGTTATTAAGACGACACATGCCTCGTATAATTTTTTTTTGAGTCCTGAATAATGGTAGAGTATGTACCTCAGCAGCATTACCCCAATGCAGTAGTCCATATCTTAAATTAGAAACTACATATGCATGGTATGCACAGAGCGCAGTTTTTTGAGAAGCTGTCCTAGTAAATTTTTTTAAAACATATATATATCTACTAATTTTCATGATTAAATAAGCTATATGTGGTTGCTAACTTAAGAAACGGTCTAGTGTAATGCCAAGAAACCTGATTTCATTTACATTTTCGATAATGTTGTCATTAAATTTAACTATAAGTGTTCGAGCCTTTTGTTGTGGTAAGTAAAATTGTACATATTTGGATTTATCTAGATTTGCGATTAATTTATACATGTTTAGCCATTTAATAACGTCTTTTAGTGCTTCATATATGTCATTTTCATAATTATTTGGATCTACACTTTTAATTACTGCAGAAGAGTCATCCGCAAAGAGAACCATTTTATGTTTAACATGTTCGGGAAGGTCATTTATATATACAAGAAAAGTAGTGGCCCTAATATACTTCCTTGAGGTACTCCTTGTTTTACTAATAATGTGTCTGATTTTGCTACATTTTCTATGTGTTTTTTATATATGTATGTGATATATGTCTTTTGTTCTCTATTTGTTAAGTATGATTTTATCAGATCATGTGCAGGTCCTCTTATACCATATGCGAATAATTTATCTAAAAGAATATTGTGAGATACATAATCAAATGCCTTGGTCATATCCATGAACAGAACCGACACAGGTTGTCTATCATTTATACAAGACGTAATATTGTCAAGTAAATCGTGGATTGCAAGATTTGTGGATTTTCCTTTACGAAATCCATATTGCTCTGCTTTTAGGATGCTACACTTTTCCAAAAAGTTATATCCATTATTGTAAATTACTCGTTCAAATATTTTGGAAATCACCGGAATCAATGCTATGGGTCGGTAGTTTCCACACAATTCTTTATTTCCCTTTTTAAATAATGGTTTAATCACACAAATTTTTAGTTTCTCAGGGTATACTCCCTGGCTTAAACATAAGTTAATTATATAACTTAATGGATATGATAGTTGTTTTGAACAATATTTTATTACTTTTGTTGCAATTTCGTCGTATCCAACACTGTTTGTGTTTTTCATATTGTTTATAATTTTCTCTACTTCTTTTGGACATGTTCGTGATAGAAAAATTTAATTATTAATGAATTTTATATTGTTTTTGTATATAGATTGGTCTGTCGATGAAAGATTTACAAATGTTTCATTGAATGCATTTGCTATATTATGCGGTTTATGTAGAGTTTTATTCTTATATATAATTTTATTAATCATGTGTTTTGGTTCTTGATATTTTTGGTCATTAATTATCTGCCCAGAAGCTTTTGTAATATTATCTGCATTGTATAAATGTTTATTATTGATTATAATTATTATAATAATGGCTATTTTTACGTTTTAAACTGTCCCAGTATATTTGTCTTTTATTGTTACTCGAAATTTTTATACCATTAGTTAGCCATTTTGGTCTTTTCTTGGTCATAACTTTCTTTATATTTATTGGAAAACAGAGATTTTAAAACATTTTAACACTATCATAGAAGGCATTATATGCTTGGTTAGGATCATTTAGGCTATAAATATTATTATGAGATAAACTATCGAGACAATTCCTTAATTTATCCATATTTTCATTACAGTAGTCACGTACCTTTATGTACCAGTGTGATTTAGTAAACCCTTTTTTTATTGGACATTTGAGGAGCTGAGCTGAGTGATCGGATACTCCAAAATGGATTATTTTACCTGTATAACCTCTATTATTGTGGGCTATATTGTCTAGACAGGTTTTGCTCTTTAGTCTAGTTATGTCTTGAAATTGTAGTTTAAAGTTATAACTTGAGAGTAAGATAATAAACTCTTGAGATATTTCTGTATTTTTCAATACATTAATATTGAAATCCCCACATAGAATAGATTTTTTATATCGAATATTACTTAATTTATTCAACAAAATTTCTAGTTTTTTCATGAAATCTGTTAAGTTCTTATAGTCTGGTATGCGATATATACAAACAATTATTAGTCCCTGTACTAAAAGTTCAACAGCACAACACTCGAAGGTATTAATTATAGCTAGTTTATTAATATCATGTAGAACTCTATATTCAATACCTTTTCGTAGCAAAATTCATAATCCTCCTCTACTTTTTAAACGTGAATATGTTGTAACTAATCGATAATCGCTTAAACATAAGTTAGCTTCGTGCCCATCCTTAAGAAAATGTTCCGTTAAACATAACACATCAATCATTTCATTGTTGGACTTCAAGTTATCCAAAACTACTTCTAGTTCCGCACTTTTACTAAGAACATCTGACATATTTTGATGTAGTATGAATAAGTTTTTACAATTAGTAGTGGAAACGAAAAAAAACAGACTCATCGGAACAGCTAGAGTCTTCAGAGTAGCTTGATGTAGAGTCATTATCGTCGGAGTAGCTAGATATATTTGTTGTCCTTCGTTCGTATAAATTAAATTAATAGTAATCATCTTTAACATTAGTTCACAAATATCGTTAAAAATTTGCAATATACCTTTTCTGTTTATGAATCCATTAAACATTGAAAACATTTCATTTGAGTATCTGAGATTTTTGTTTGTATCTAAAATATAGGCATACTCATGAGTTTTGTTATCATTGTACAATATTTGATTAAATATTTCTATTGTCTTATTAAAGAGATTGGAATTTTCTGCCATTTTAAATATAGGCGTGCACAGTATTACATTTGTATGTACAATTTCTGACAATGTTTCTTTTAACAGCTTAACTAAGTATTCATAATTACTAGTCTTTACAAAATCTTGATATCCTACAAATAAAATACAATAGTCTAAAAAGGTGTAGCCTCGTATTTTTTCTTGAATTCCACCTAACAGCTGTTCTATTCCTCCACTAGTAGTTATATAATGGCAAATCCTGGCAGACTTGAAGTGCAATTGCGCATTTTGTAGTAATTTACTTTTATTAGTGCTGCTGATCAAACAAATCTTCCTGGAAGCTTCCGATTTTTTTACTGGTATTTCTAAAATTGAACAATCTTTTTTTCTTTCATTTTGTTGGTTCTTTTCATGATTTTGCATGTCACTTTTTATTGTATTTATTGTTTCACTTATACCTTTTTTTTGTAAACATTCTGTACATTTGAAATTGTTTTTGTGTGTTGTTGTCATTATATCATATCGTTTTTCCGCATTTGTACAGTGCAGATGGTAATGTTTCTTGCAGGTTGAACAAACAAGGTAATGTCTATCTTCTATTTTTTTTAAACAGTTTTGGTTCCCGCAGATTATTTCTGCATTTTTCTCGCCTTTGTTTTCTAAAGCAACTGTCTTTTTTTCATCTTGTAAGATAATATTTTTATTACAATTAGTTTTAGGTGATTTGGATGTCGATTTAATCAAGTTCAGCAACATTTCATTCTCTTGACTCTCGTTTCTTAAGTGTTTATTTGCTAATGTGTGAAGTTTATTAATAATTGTATTATTTTCGTTTTTTAAAGCTGCAATACGTCGCACCAGCTTGCTGATTCTTTGTCTCTGTTTTTTAAGACTTTTTTATATTCTTTCGATAAATGAGTATTGTAGAGAGGTACTTTATGATAATTTATGCTGTCAGTTTGTGCTGACTGTTCTTTTATTACTTTTGGTTACAGTGTCGTTGTCATAATAATGTTTTGGACCCTGATTTTGGTCACTGTCAAAATAGGAGAATTTGGGCCCTGGTGTTTCCTTAGCGTTAAGCCTTGGACTTTCTGTAGCATATTGATGGAATCTTAGAGGTGATTTCATAGCTGGAGAATCTGCACAGATTCTTCTTAAACTGTTATTTACTCGTTCATGGCTACAAAGTTGTTTTTTCAACTCCATTACTTCCAGCAGCAACTTATCAGATAGCGCTTCCGATGCCTTAAATTGATTTTTCAAACTATTTATTTCTTGTTTCATTAGAGTAATTTGTTTTTCTTTTGTGTGTAAATCTAAGTTGGGCAAGGGTTCTAGATTGTTTCGTCCATCAGGCATGTACGAATCATCATAACTTATAGGTATCTTCTTCCTTTGTGTTACATTTTTCACTGGAGTTTTGTCCATTTTCAAATTATAATAAACTAAAACGCCTCAGAGTAATTAGGTATCACAATATTGCTCTATTCAAATATTACGGCGATAAAACATCAGAAGTGAAAATTGCTCTTATACAATTATCAGGCACTTTATGCTCTTTAAAATGTGGCTTTGTTGTTAGAGAGTCCAAAGGTCAGTTCTTTGTTGTTGGACCAAAATAATACGTTGCACAACCGAATTCAAAATAAACACAGTTTCTTCACAAGAATGTTATTGTTAATTATATAATGTCAACTGTATTCACTTACTGCACTTTATTATTTATTATTTGACGTCGATCCGTAGAGAACTTTTGATATTTCACTCATGAGTAGTTATCACTGGATTTATATACTATTCAGATAGGATTATAGTCACAAACAATATCACTTAAGATTTATAACATCAACAATCGAATTATTACTTCCAAATTGATTTTAATCACTTTTAGATAATTTTTCGAAATTTTTGTACGGAGACGATTTGTTTATGTTAAAACGCCTGATGAGCGCATTTTAAATTTTAAGTTAATATTACTTCTGTATAAATAACTATTGTTGTATGGTACAACATAAGCGCTTTTGCCAAATAACACTGAAATCCTCAAGCGATTCTAAATTGCTCTGTCGAAAAATACTCAACATCTTTGCAACCCATTTATTCGGAAACAAAGAACCCGCATATTTTGTGTAAGTGTTCACAAAATATGCTCAACTTGGATGTTTGAAAAGCTGTCGTATTTTAGATATGGTATGTCTTAGTTTACTTTGCTTGCTTTTAAACTTGGAATATTTTTGTTTTTAATTGAAATCAAAGAAATTGCATGTGCTGGAGTATTATTTGGGATTTTAGCGTGTTATAATGTCTTACTAAATGATGATAAAATGCATATCAGAGGGTTGTTCTTCTTCTAATTTTTGTGAAATACACTTCCGATTCAAAAATAGGGATATCACATCAAAAAACGTTGGTCTATTAAACCTACAACACAATTATGTGAGTTTATCTAAACTAATTTTCAACGCTCCACTTATTAATGTTCCACCAATACCGCTAAGTAAACCATCTCTTTATATTAGTATTTTTGAATTATATCCGCCTTGCATTTATCTCTGTATATAAAGTTCGTGAAACTTTAACACTCCGGTGATTTAACCTTACCTTCTTGAGACGCCTTCTATAAAATTCTCTACAGTCGCATTCCATTTAGATGCAGAAATTCGCATTTCTCTTCACAATATTGTAAGGTACAGAACTTTTCAAAAGTATTACTCTGAATGAAACCAAAGTTGAACGCTGTTATGGTTTGAACATTTTAAACTTATTAAAAAGTACGATGTCAGAGAAAACGTGATTTATTTATAATAAGCATAATAAAAATATGAATTGAATTCTTCCATGCTGGACTGGGAACGAGAGAAAACATGTGTTTTCTCTCGCTCCAGGCATTCGTTAAAAACCAGCTAAGAGATCCAAAGTTTTCCGTATATTACAATTTAAGCGATAGGCTGACAAACTGTCTCTACAGAAATATACCTACAAATCTATCTTAAATAACCCTCAAAACTTTGTCAGAAGTGGTGGAAACAACCCTTGTTTAGTGGTTGATTACTCTCGTTTAAAATAAAATCTGCTGAATTCACTTTTATTCTAGGGATTTGGTTTGTTTAGTACAGACATAATTTCGAATGCATGATGCGCAGGTTTTTGATTCACAAACGATTTCCTGGAAGTCATTTTCCAAAGAGGCAAATAAATAATAGTATGAATTAATATGTTTTATTAACTTTGTTCCGCCTTAAACGCCATAAATGAGCAGATTTTTGATTTTATTAAGTTAATTGTTTTATTATATAAAGTTGTCAGGTTGATCTAGCTGACCCGATAGTTATGACTATTTTATCAATAAAATAAGATTGACAGAAGAATCCGTTTTAAACGTCATTTTTTTTTCATCCTCTTTGACTATATTTGCAGCACGCATTCAGTCAATTCTATGTCAAATGTCTTAAGGTTACATTAAAAAAGTTTAGTAATTTTATATGGTGGTTAAGTAATTTTAAATTTTATAACTATCCGCGCAATTTCCTTATTTTTTTCTTTCATAAGAACCTTCTGATAATAACGAACAGAACAAAAAAAGAATTAGCGAAATCGGTCCAGCCGTTCAGGCGTGATGCCGGGACCAAGGCAAATAGGGATTCATTTTTATATATATAGATAGATAGATAGTGTTCTTTTATTACAATTGGTAATAATGGTACTTTACATAAGTTCCGTCAAATCTTCGTGTAAACTTCTCGCTTAGGTATGTATGATTTTTTCAATCTTGCAAGTCATCTTTACAAAGCGTTTAAACTCGTCCAATAGAAATCGATGGCTTTCAATATTCCATTCAATTCTGTGTATTGTATTCAACTAGAATAGTTTCCTAAGTATTTCGTTCAGGGCTGCTATTTGTGAAAATCTTGAATTTCCAATTTAAAGTTTCTTGGATAGGAAGACAACTTTTCCATCGACAAGCTTTAGTGATGAATTTGTTTTGTGTAAGGAATAAGAGATTTCTTATCTTAGCATCAGGATAAAATAGTTATATGTAGTTAACACGTAAGAATTCTTACCCTAGCTTGTAATGGTAGGTAAGACTTTCACGCTCTTCAGTAGCAATTATAGTATGATCTGTGGTAAGATTAAAAAGTAGATGAATATCTTACTTTGTGGTTTGTGGTGTAAAGAACCACTTGGTGAAACCGCTTAGATTCTTTAAAATTTGAAATTTAAATTGAAATTTAACCACGATTAATATAAGATACGCTCAAACTTCTCAGTAACGATCTTCTACTTCATTTGTTTAAGGAAAATTATCTTTACCGACTTGTTGTAGCATAACATTTAATGTTTAACCTCTTTATGTAAATAGTTATGTATATTTATATAATAAACAGTCATCCCTAAACAAGGGTTCAATTTGTCTGCCTCAATAATGGCGGCCGCGATCGTGACCTTACTCGACGATAAATCCCCTCTACGACACTCAAATCGATACGCAGATTGAAACGTCTTGATCGTTTTATAATCGAATTTATCAATCTCTCTAAAAGATGCTTAAAGCTTTAAACTTAATGGTAAGTATCAATCTCTGACACAATTTATCGGAATGTGAATAATATGTATTTTATTTAGATGAGCGCAGTGCAAGCGATTAAAGTTTGATTGGTAACCTGAAATATTTTTACCAAAATGTTATTTATATTGTTTTTGAAGAAACCGTTTTTTCTTATTTTTTATTAGAAATGGGTTTGCTCTTGACTCTAGACGCTAGGCCAGGGATGACCTTGTCAGAGTCGACAATGGAGCGAGTTCACCCAGAAGATGCCTGTTATGGCACTGGCAATCTCACGCATTGACGGAACGCAGCAAACTGTTTGGTGCCGGACTCCGGTAAGAGGGTGGTTGCGAGCCAGTCGGCCCATTGCGAAGCCTACCACCGCTTTGTAGGGATCGTTCAGCCGGACTTATTCACAAGCAAGCCGTTGTGTTTCCGTTGCCTGGGGTGAATCACCAGGAGGTAAATCCCATCCCACCCCATAATTTCTTCTTATACTTGCATTCAATTTTTCAACAGTAAAATGAAGTTATCTACAATACCCGTAATTTAGAATGTATTTTTTTTATTCTCATCACACTGAGAAAGTGGATTAGCCATTACAAGGTATTACCTATTTTCACAGAAAACGCTGCTGTCCACTCCCTGGATCTATCTTTTACAAAACACATGGGAAGAGATGGGTTGGTACTAATTACTATTACTACTTACCACCATCATTAATGTTATTTACCAAAATCTACTTGCTGAACATTTATGTTTATTTTGGGAGCTGAACTATCAAAACGACTCCATCCGATTACAAACCAGAAAATCGTTTAACACTTTCAAGAAAAACCACACACTTGCGAACCTTGAAACGCTTACTCAGTTTGTTCGTTCCCAAACAGCAACACTTTCGAAAAGTTTTACACCAAGTGCTTGTGTCAAAGTAAAACACATCTTTAGAAATCCTACACTTTCATTCATAAAATTTAAAACCGTTTAAAAATCAGTCACATATTTCAAACTTTCATTTCACGTAACACGAATAAAAAATCCATTAAAATGAATACTAAAGATATAGGAAGTCGTTGGAAAAGTGTAAAGTCTTTAGCAGGCGAGAAAAGCGTTGCTCAGGTTGAGAATGAGTCTGCTCTTAATAAAGTTGTGAAACTCTCCAAAGACAGAGGTAAGTGAAATCTTTGTAAATCTTACAGTCTGAAAATACCAAGTCTTCAAGAGTTTAGAATTGTTTTTATTAATTAATTGTTCATTCAAGAAGATAATTCATAACATAAGTTTTGTCATATTCATCTCCTTATTGAAGATACAAAATTCATTTAACTGATTATTTGCAAAAACCAATTAGTTACATTTTTAAAGGTTAAATGATTAAAAACAAGAGCATCGCAGAAACGCTTTTTCAAATTTTAATTTTCCAACGACTCACTATAATTTAATAGTTAAAAACTTGAAATAAAATGAAAACCGTATGTTACCTGCGGCTCTCTTGTTTTCATTTATTATAACATGTTTTTTTATTCGTCTCTTCATTTTATTATTTGCTTTATAGAGCCGTGGGCAATAAAATAAAAAGATTGATTTACTTTTCATTGTTATGAGCGAAATAAAGTATGTAAAATTAATAATACTTTACAAATAAAAAACCGGGTCACATCCATTTATAGTTTTTCCATACCCTTTCACGAAACGATTTTTTGAAAGAACTAATAAAACAATTTAAATAACATAGATTACAATTACGTTGCTGTTTAAACCTGCTTCTATGGACTACTTGTCTGGAACACGGGCTTTTGGCTTAGAGGTTGAGTGAGGGTTAAAATGTACCCATGGGCACAGAATATATACCAGGTGTAAGGGACAGCGTCCCGCAAACTGATACAGGTTGCACAGTCAACCAAAAGTTTCAGGAAGTGAAAAAAAAAAGAAATAACTTTTCCATACAAAATGTTCACCTCAATCAGAAAATTTGTAAAGAAAAGTATTTTTTTTTACAGTCTGAAAAAAATAAACATGCTGATAGTTATTTAATGTCGTAGACTGAGCAACCCCTATCAGTTTGCGGGACCCTGTCTTTTACACCTGGTAATAGCCATGGGGGAAAAACTTAAGAAAACGGAATCTTCATATATCTATGTGATATTACGTTAAAAGGCTTAATGCGTGGATAAAAATGAAGTCTCACTCTCCTTCGCAGTTTAATTTGTTTACTATAGTTACATCCAGACATAGCAAGATATGTGAACGATAATCTGCAAGTCTAGCATAGTTTATTGCACGAGCTAATTACAAATCATTCTAATTTTAAACACGATCGCTATTTACGCGAACTAAACCATTTTGATATTTTTATGAAATTGTTGAAATTATAAATGAATTCAAAGTTACTTTGAAAGAATCCTTTGACAATCAGTCTTTGACTATTAAAATAAAAACCGAACAAATTGTAAGCATTAATTTGATGTAATAAAACAAACTTAACGAGCGATTACTGACGAGTACGAGATTACGCTTGACGTACCAAAGCAAACAGTTGGATTTGTAAATAATTGATGCACTAACGAACTGCCTGACGGTTCGCACTGATGACTTGAAGCTGGGTGCAGATGTCTCAAGGAGTTAACTAGAAGGCGATCGAGCGTGTATCGAGTTGAAGCACGTACGCGTCGTGTGTTTGCTCTAGGCTGCGTTCGCAACATGCTGTCTGCATCTGTGTGTGAATGTAGAACTAAATGTACTTACAGGGGTAATCTGATTGCTTCAGGAGTATGATTTTGTTTTTTTCTATTTCTTGTCACTGGCAGCAACGGGGTGCAACATTCTTCTTCTCCTTCTTTGGCAAATTATGAGATTTTATCAAATAAGGTGACTTTTCATTTTTCTTGGTATAACAAGTAGGTAACACTATCCAAAAAATATGATTAACAAATTAAAAACAAGTTCTAAAACGGAATTGATGGATTGATGAATAGAGATGTTTGTGTTACTTCTCGAATAATAAAAGACTGGGAAAATTAGATTTAAACTAATTATCAAAACTAATACAGTCGCGCATATGAATGTGTTTCTGTCAGAAGCTTGTTACGTGTTGGAACTTGACGTGATAATGATAAGCGAACTATTCAGGCAGTTTGTGCAACACAATGCATTATTTGAAACTATACAACTGCGAGGCTTAAATTTTATTATTTTTCCTTTCTATACTGCATTTGCAGGTTTGATTTTTTATGTTTTTAAATGCATCTGTTATTTAAATTGAAGCGTGTTACTGTTTTTATTATTGTTAAAAAACGTACATGTAATCTAACTGGGTGACTGCCTAAAAATACTCAAGTTCCTTGACGAAGTTATATGTTTAAACCCAATATTCGTCCAAGCTGCAAAAGTAAAATAAAAGTTGAAGACTTAAAATTCTTTCCTTCTCGTACCATTGAAGCACTCGGATTACTTATGATTATCAGCGCGGTGAGCGCAGTTTTCTGTGTCGTTACGCACAAACAAACACACACACACACAAGACACCATATTCACAGACAAGGTTCCTTTTTATTTTGTGCGCAAAAAAATAAATTACATTTTATAAAATTGTTCCAAAACGTTGCAAATTGATATCCGAAAATCAAAATTTCAAACAAAGATTTGGCTTCACACAGTTGAATATTTAAAGGCTCGCCTGGGTAATGTAAATTTCAATTTGCATAAACATTCTGCGGCACCACACGCTGACTGCAAATTATTCACCCATACAAATTTGCCGCGTTAACACCTGCATTGGCTTTCCAAAAATACTACAAAACCTAAACTAAGTCTAAAATTTTACGAAAAGCAATCACTTTCTTGTTAGGAAAATAAACCCAAAAATAATTACCGCATAAAAAAAGTTTTAACATTTGGATACACTCCAAGAAGGTTATATCTTCTTGTTTGTAGTGTAATTAGTAAAAACTGCATAAATTAGTTAAATACTTAAGCTTTGAAGAAAAAAAACGCCAAAACAAAAACCTGGTAAATATTTCATTTGCATTTCATACACAGTTTTGTCGAGGCGCGTTCGATCCGAAATAATTAAAATGGAGGACCATTTAACCAAATACATCGTATACAATAGGACGCCTAAGTCTCATCTTATGGATTACGACACAATGAAAATCCAAAAGAAGGCGAACGAGGAAAAGGGGTTATTTGATAGGAGACTCCTACTTCTGTCCCCGGATATGGGAAAATATGAAGGTAAGAATGTAAGAAATTATAATTTATTTATTTAATTTTGGGAGCTTACAGCAATATTTACAAATTATTCAAGTATACATACACATACATACATAAAATCACGCCTTTATCCCTTACGGGGTAGGCAGAGCGTTAAACGCCTCGTAAAAGGCGCTTTCGCCGCGTCTGACAAAAATTGAGGGCAATTTTAGATTGTAATGTGTATTGCTAATGTGTAGTGACAGGTTGTCAGCCCATCGCCTAAATTACAATACACTGTAACCCTCGAGTCCCTTTTGCTGTCTTCTACAGCATGCCCGGGAGGAAGGGCAGCTGGAACATTCTATGTTTTTCTATCTCTCCCAGTCCAGCATGGAAGATATTCAAGTATACATATTAAATAAATGCCAATTACAAGCTTCCATGAATTCCAATGAATACTCTTTTACTCTTTTATTAATTTAGACGAACTCTTGTAACTAGTGTATGGTTTCATAGGTTTATAAAATGTTTAGGTCTTTACAATAAACCTGGTAATATGATTGGTGGAACTGAAACCATACCACCATGATGTTAATGTGGCGGACCTATATTCTGAAGACCTATGAACGAGAAACGAGATGACAAGGAGATGACCTATGAACTTTACTCCATGATTTTACTTTTTATTAAGTTACTATTATTCGACAAACTCTATTATGTTCTAATTACTGATCATAAAATATTTAAAAAAAATGCGGTACTAATTATCTTACAAATTCTTTGTAGTTTATCCCTCGGTTTGGTGATTAATACTGCCAGTCACCACCAACTAAAGCTATTTCACAGTACCTACATTGTGATCTATGAAGCTTATTAAAGTGAAGTTCAGTGTAGCG
This sequence comes from Scrobipalpa costella, assembly GCA_949820665.1. Classification (NCBI taxonomy): domain Eukaryota; kingdom Metazoa; phylum Arthropoda; class Insecta; order Lepidoptera; family Gelechiidae; genus Scrobipalpa; species Scrobipalpa costella. The sequence continues at coordinate 23,772,647 of OX463297.1, forward strand.
ATGAGGTATTTCCTGGTACCCTTCAAGAGTGACCTTCAGATGTTTCCGCAGTAACCACGTTGCCCACAGCCGTCGGCTCGTTTGAAGCTCGATTAAAATTTGTTGTTAAGGAGGAGTCGATCGAAAATTAATTAAAAGTATTGGAAGTTACGGAACTCTTAAGATTTGTTAAAGGTTATTTAAGTTGATAAATTACGCTCCAAGGTGTTGTTGTTATACTGAGGTGTTATCTATCCAAAGTTTGACGTTCAAAATTATAACGATATCATAATAATGAAGAAGTACTTCATCTTCTTCTAAGCGTGTCGCAACGAAGAGGCGAGATTATTGTGTCCGGAATCTCAATCCAGAGGTCATACGTTCGATTCCCTTGGGAGGAACACACTAAAAAAATACTTGTTTAAATACGAGCACATAAAGTAATGTGTTTATTGTCATAATATAATCTTGAAAATTAAATTAATCAAGTTACTTGATAACCACTACCAAGTTCTTAATAATTTCAATCAACAGAATAATTAAACTTAACATTAACTTTATTGTCTTAATCATATATACTTGATGTGCTCGTGTGTAAACAAATTCCTTGATCAATTTAAGTTATTTTTTTCAGTGCACCCAGTTAATATAAAACAAATAAAATATGATGGGGTTTCCCCTTGATTGGTAAGGATAACGCAGGCTGTGAACTAATAAATACCAGTATAAGCCCCTATTTTTCTTGGCATAGAATTATATTTAGTCCTCGTCAATTTATTGAATTATGTGTTAGGTATTAAAGTTATTGTTATGTAATATTTAGCTTAATGCACGCATTGCGTGCATATATGTTAGTGCAAGTAAGTAAATTAAATAAAGAAATTTACAAAAAAAGTCATGAATTTAGAATAGAAACCTTTTCATTTTTGTACATGTCGATTAGTTTGATTAATGCATCACTGCGCATTTTCTGTCGGCCTTGCTCTACTGATAAGCAGAATACTAACAGGTGTGGGGATGGTACAATCTATCATAGAAATCACATTTTAAGTATCGTTTTCTTTGCATATGTATACAAAATTTGCATTTTTTTTCCTATACAAATATATGACCAAGGTGATCGTTTGCGGAAATCCACATATTTTCATTCACTTGAAGAATTTCTTCTAGAAAGTTGTCCAGTTTTGTTGACTGAGCCAAGCAACCTCTACCTTTTTGCGGAAAGATGTCCCTCATGTGTTTATTTATTAGGGACATTTCTTGTTCATAGTAAAAATAAACCGGCCAAGGCCGAAGGAGTCCGTACCCTTATCTATATAATATTAGACACTTTAATTTAACCATTTGTTACCAATTACCGTTATTAATATCAAGCAAAAAACCGGCAAAGAAACCACGTTTTTGTATAGGAGCCCCTTAAATAAATGTTTTATTTATTTATTTTCATAGTAATTATACAATTAATATGTATAAATGTATTATACAACTCAATATTCTGTGAATATTTCAAACGTTTACTATTGCGGTTTTCAATATCGATCAAGAAACAGAAAAAAAATACGATTATTGTATGGGAGCCCCCCTCTAATATTTATTTAATTCCATTTTTAGTATTTTTTGTTATAGCAGCCACAGAAATACATCATGGATGAAAATTACAACTGTCTTGCTATTACAGTTCAAGAGATTCACTAGCTATTACGGTTCAGCATGGTGACGTGGTGAGAGATATAAAATCACGTTTGTTGTATAGGAGCCCCCCTTAAATATTTATTTTATTGTGTTTTTATTATTTGATGTTTTTAAGGCAATAGAAATACATGAACTTGTAATGGACTTGGCTTCTGCTATTCAAAACTTAATCATTGTTTTAAAATACAAATAACGCCATCTATCAGATTGGTAGGAGAATCACTATAAACGAGAAACTAATGCCAATCTAGTTTTGATGGAGTAGAGAACTAATATTGTAGCCAGATCGAACTGAAATTACTTCAATTTGAAGTAAGGACACGCGGTGCCATCTGGAAGAGAATGGGAGAACTATCAAGGAAATGGTCTAGAAGAGGGAAGATAAAACAGTCGGGGGGCTCGAGAAGGGGGGATTCTGCTGGAACTTGACGAAAGACGGGGGCGACGAGAGATGGAGAAGGACGCCGGGGAAGAAAAGAGCGTCGGGAACCGAGAAGGGAGAAGTTTATTCGACCTGGAGTTTTAGTTTGAGTGGAAGTTTAGTTTTACTTGAAGTTTAGTTGACTTTTACCAGTGAAAGTGTACACATCAAAGAGGAGAGGAGAGAATGCAGCCGGGAGGCAACCAAGAGACCTACTTTGGTGGGATGTTGGTGCCATCAGTTGTTCCTGTTGTGGACGGAGGGTGGTGACCTGACGATCAGCTGATTTTTACATGGTGGAGTGGAGGATGCTGACAGTGGAGTCTTGCAGAGCTGGTGGAGTGCCACCTACAAGGATTCTTAAGGAATTTACATCGTGTTTTATTTACTTTACCATTTCTACATTTATTTAATTATCTTGTCCACTTCAGACTTTGTTAATTGACAAGGTTTTTCCCTGTTCAATTAACAATCCTTTTTTATGATATTTCATACTTGCCAAAGGCCGTTCTATTCATTTAGGTATATATATATATAATTTCCAATATTTCTTATATGATAGGTACGGTTAATGAGATATATGTAGGATTGTAGGTCGGTTTAGCATGCAACTACATAATTTATACACAGCTAAGCGGTTAGGTAAATAGGCAGTTTAGGTACATTGTAGGAGTAGGTTAGGTAGGGGTAGGTTTAGATGGATAGGTTAACCTAGGTAATAATAAATAAGAATTAGGACAATATCTAGGAAAGTAGGTGGGGGTAGCTATTTGGGATCCTAGTTTGTGATTAGGTAGGTAGTTCTCTCCCTTCCCTTTACCAAAATTCCTGCCTTATCTTTCCTTTAAGAAGAGAAGCATCATCCTAATGTTTCATGAGATGCCCAGCAGTGGAATGTATAAATTATTTTAATACATTCTATGTTTTTATAACCATATCTATGTATGAATTGTTCATACCTACCTATCCTGGCAGAGGAGACAAAATACTTACCTACCTATTCTTCTCAAATAAACTACTGAACTGATTTATATTCACTTAACTGTGGATTTAATACCTATGTATGAGTCATTCATACTTATATTATATGCTTATCCTGGCAGTGGATACTGAATTGAATTTATATTCACTTTATTGTGAAATATATTCAACGGACAATGTTTTGAAACATTTATTGGCTTCATGATCCTGTATGTATGTATGTTCTATACTCTAGAACACCAGCTACAAACTTGGTGGGAACGTTCACCTCTGATACCTACTATGTAGGTTTTATACAATTGATTATCCTGTTCTACAGACTGACAAAGTTTATCTTTGATAATATACCTACTAATGTGTGGATTTTATACTTACAACTGATTGGGACTATGGTCCAACTACCTAATGGGAGTATTCATTATACTTACCAAACCAATACAACATGGAATGTGGGATGATGTTATCTGAATCCTACCTACAACCTCAAATTACCCTGGAACGGGTCTGGAATTAAAATTAAATATTTATTCACTTTATGTGAACTTTATATGACTGATTTATGGTCGGTTGGCTTTGATAAGCCATTATACTACTGAAATACTACATGACTTGATGTCAATTGAGTGACATGGTATCAGCCATGATCAAACCTCCATCACATACTACATCGTAGCATTCGATATGTCTGTAACAGCATTTAGATCACAGAAGCTTATTTTGCACTAAAGAAGTCTGACAATCAGTCACTACTTGCTCTTGCCTATCACTCCTATATCTACAACGAAACTATGGCTTGCGGTGTGAATGATTGTTATATTATCTGGGACTAGCTTCGGCATCCCTATCTATTCTACTGACTCCTGGATGTGCATATCATAAGTGGAGATCGATGACTGGTGCTTTTTCATAGTCGGTGCTTCCAGCATAGCTGGACAACAATTTATAAAACCTTTGTTGGGACAATGTTTCTCAATTGGACATCACAACTTACTACAAATTACATCAGACATGACTTGCTCTGTCTTGGTTGGCTGACCAATAAATCAGCTCAAATTAATTATATTTTACATGATGCTTTTCATCAATCTGGACTCGTTCCAAAATACCTAAGTGCGCTGTCACTTATCTCTGGCCTGAGGCTTGGCCAAAACAAAAACCAATTGGAGGGCACAGAAGTGCCTCCTCTTTCCTTTTCTGGGGCTCGCATGATGGGATTTGCATCGAGGACAAGTTCCTAGGCTATTTACTGTTTTTTATTAGTGTCTGGGAATTGGTAATTGAAGTAAATCTCATTCGTTGATGGTTGGCGAGCACATAAATCCTCTACCAGCGAATGGTTGGAGCTGGAATCGGAGGTTCCGTTATCCCGCTGCGCACTGTCCCCATGTTGTCCCAAGAACCTAAAGAGAGCTAAGTTATGACATCCCACTACCACTTTAAAGGATTTGGGTTACTTTTATAAATTTTATTACACAACGTACGGTCCTAACTATAATACTAGACGATCACAATCACGAGCCAATATTGTAACTATATTATTAGACATTCATGAGCCACTCTTCCCATTCCTCTTCCCTTCCTCTCATCCTCTCCGCTCCACATACCTACCTCTCCTCCACACCTCTCTCACACTTCCTTTCACATAATATATATATATAGGGGGGGTAGGGGGGGTTGTTACAAACTGCAAAAAATTAAATTCTCTAGCTATCACGGTTCATAAGATACAGCCCGGTGATAGACAGAAAATCACGTTTGTTGTATGGGAGCCCCCTTAAATATTTATTTAATTTTGTTTTTAGTTTTTGTTGTAATAGTGGCACCAAAAGTTCATCAACGTTGAATATACCAACTGTTCAGCTTTCAAAGGCTCATGAGATACAGCCTGCGGTGACAGAGACAAAACCACGTTTTTTGTATTGGAGCCCCCTTTTTTTCTTGTTATTAGTATTTGTTGTTATAGCGGCAACAAAAATACATCATCTGCAAAGATTTCAACTCTCTGGCTATCACGGTTTATGAGATAAGGACAGATATCGAAGTCTCAGTAGTTGTGTCCAGTTTTATACCCTTTTTGTAAGGAACCTTGATAAGAATAGGTCATTTTCTAAGTATCTACAGTGTCTTTAGACGAAGACGCTCAAAGTTTGTAACTTGGAAACGTAAGAAATTTAGCTATCTGTCTTAAATTTCGGGTGCAGTTAAGCAATCGGTTTAGTTCTTAATTGGCCCCTTGCTGTGCGCCTTTCTCTTTAGTATTCGCCACAAAAAGAGCAAGAAATAAAGTAAAATGCAAGAAAATCCGGAGAAAAAAGAAGAAATAAAAAAAGTTGAAGAAACATGTAAACAAGAGACTAATAAGAAGGGAGGTAAGGTGCAAAATTAAAAAGTATAATACATAAAAATTAAAAGGTTGGGTTCGGGCACCAAATAAGTAATGTATATCTTAACGAAACACGCATTAATTAATTAATAGTCCTCCCACCGATTTTTGGTGATAGCGGCCAATCTCCTAGAGATCAGCCAACTGTGCACGACTAGTTTTTCAGTGCCCAAGTGTTTGCACAACATTCCCTCAACGTCTTATTCGGATGGGATAGACTGACTGACACGATCAGAGAGAAATCAGGCGCAGGACCGCCTATTGACATGCCTATACGACAGCATGGATTATCTTACTTTTCAGAATATCAGGTATTTAGCCTGCATTGTCCTCACCAAACTAGAATAACCACACAAAATCATTGTCCCCCGCTGGGAATCGAACTCGGGACATCCAGGTCGAGAGCTCAAAGAACACGTATTACCTATGGCATATTCAGCCTAATACCATATAAACATATTATTGCTGTACTAAAATATATTTATGATGATGGAATAGGCTTGACTGCCATCTGCTCAGCTGCCAAGAAATTTGAAATTCGATTTAGATTGAAAAGTAAACGCTAACCGCTGAAAACCACGGAACTTCAAAATAAACAGTATTAAAAATATATATAATATATGTCTGGTACATGCACCCTGTTAGGGCATAGCAAAGTCTGAGAGAGGAGACAGTTTAGCATAAATAACAAATATGTCATAATTACAGTCTAATACATCATAATAATATAATAACAATCAATATAAATTAGCAAATCAATTTAAAACATAACAATAGTGTCAAAAAATAAATCATATTAGTAAAAGTTTAAATAAACATCAATAGTCATTAAAAATAATTAAACATGTCGAATTATTACAACTACATATTATTTAATTTATTTATTTGTTTATTATATTTTTATCACACATAAATTTATCGACAGTATAATAAGCCTTTTCAAGTAGAAATGATTTAAGTTTTGTCATATATGTTGGGTTTAATTTCTCTTTTTATATTATCTGGCAATTTGTTGAAGATGGAGATAATTCTATACATAGGGCTCTTTTTTGTTATTTCTAGGCTTGGATGTACTGTTTGCACCAGTTAATGCTTTCATACCATATTGATTCGAATAAAACATTTTTTTATAACAAAATGTATTTTAAATATTTGTATGACGGTCACATTCCAAAAAGCCATTCAAATCTTAAACTGGCTTATCAAAAGAAAAACGATCGAAACTTGACTCTGATGTTTAACCAAATCATCTTTTTAATTATGTCATCGACGCGAGGATGAAAAATGTTTTTTTTTTTATTGATCTTCAATTACTACTAACTTTGGAATCAAATAAGTTTTATACAGATGTCTAAATACATTCATATGTTTTACTCCAACGCCAAACAGTTCTAGAGTCCCAGACAAAGCTTAATAATATGCTTAGGTAGGCACTATACCATAACCTACGTTCATTTTAGCTAGAACTGCAATCAAGGCAGTAACCGAACCCGACTCAAATTCAAACAAAACAATGCAAATTCAAATAAATCATATCCAAAACCGAAAGAAAAAACATACCTGCACCGATACATTTTAAAAATCGAACCCGACGCCATGTTGAAATATGGCCGCTACACATTATAGCTTTAGCACACGAAACGGTGCAAGTGTGAACTAAAAATAAAAGATTAATTTCCCATAAGGTCAGACAGCATGACTTTAATCTCGTTCGACGTAGTGAACATAGTTGCAAGTCTGAAATTGGATTTGCCGAGTTTATTACCTAGTTTTTATTTACTTTCCCGTATAAGGTGGAGCAAATGTGTTGCCTTAGTTTGCTCCGGGGATTTGAGGCTAATCCTCTTACGAGTGAAGCTTTAAATTAGACGTTGCGTTTATGAAAATTCTCTTGCGGCTGTTAAAGCCTTAACCGAGATAAGAAATAGGAAGTTCTGCAGTAGCACTTCTGCTGCACACACAATTTCAGTTTAGGTATAAACTAAATTCTTATCTAAACTTTATTTAAGTTTCTAGAAGCTAAAACAGTGTTTAGTAATAAAACGATACATTATTAAATTGTAATTAGTTTTGTAAACATCCTTCGTTAATGTTGGTGGAAGGTTCTTTTGTTGAGTTTGTTAAACATGTGCTGACGTCATAAAGTTTACCTCCGTCATCGCATCAGCTAATTAACAAAGCTTTTGCCTTTCACTTCCGCGTCAACTGCTTTCTGTTATGGCCGACCCAAAATATTTTCGTAGAGTTTTGCTACGACGTAATGTTCTCGTAGCGAAGTACTACGGTGTCAAATTTTCGTAGTTTTTGCTACATCGTTGGCGTTGCGTCCTACTCAGTTGCCCATGATGATGATGTGTCTACTTCATGAAAACAAGCTATGAAAATATTGCCTTCTCCACAATTTAGCATGTCTCTTGCACGGTTTTAACACTTACATAAACCTCTAACACCCTAGAATTCATGGTTACCGTAGTCTCTACCCACTGAAAGCATTTTCGTACGACCACCTACGCTGGTTTGACGTGTTTGTTAAGTAAGGTGTTAAATTCTTATTCTGTTGTGTTTGTAGGTTATTTTCCTTTGAATACGTACGGAAATTTCCATTGCGGTTTCAACTGATATGTGAGTGACTTTCCATTAAGATTGAACTTGAAGTTTTGATTGTCTGAATGGCATAGGTTTTGAAATTGTACCTGAAAATGTTATGATAAGTATTTTGCTATCTAGACGAAACAGAACAGTATAAAGGGTGTTTCTTTAAGTTTCCAAATTTTAGTTTTTCGATAATATTATATAAAGTTTTAGATAAATGTTCCATAAACTCAACTTACATTCGAAGACAAGTATTTTGCCACTTTTAATACCATGAGTACATGTTAGTAAAAAAATAAAAGATATTAAAATGTATTTGTAGATTGTTTGTTTACAAAAGGTTATGTTTTTGTTTGGCATAACATAATAAAGTGAGGCTACATTTCAAAGTTTTACACCCGTAATGATGTTATCTTTATGAATCTTTCTGACTTCTTTGTTCAGCTTTAGCAATGGAAGAGGAAATAACAACCACACATGACGGTAAGATATGTCAACACTGTGCTTATCTTCACAATTTCTTGTTCTTTTAAGAAACGCATTGCTTTTATGGATACTTCTCTAAAAATGTTCTTGTTGACTCTTACATTTAAGATACAAAGAAGACTAGGGCTCGTATTTTTGAAGCGATCTCAAAATTAAAATCAATATTAAGTATCAATTTGACAGGCCAGTTTGTACTAAAATGACATTTCTGATACGAACTCATACTGGCTGTCACTTTTGAGAGCTGATTATAAATACGGCCCTAGATATGATAGCATGCTTCTATACATTTCACAATCGTTACTTAATTAAACTTAAGTTAAATTTAAAAATAACATTAAATTATGTACTACCGGGTGTAAGGGACAGCGTCCCGCAAACTGATAGGGGTTTCTCAGTCAACGACACTGAACAACTTCCACTACGACATTATTTCAAGAAGTGAAAACAAGGTTTTTTCATACAAATCGTCTGATCGAGGTGGACATTTTGTATGGAAAATTCAATTTCTATTTTCACTTCCTGAAAGAATTTCCAGGTGGAAGTTGTTCAATGTCGTTGACTGAGCAACCCCTATGAGTTTGCCCGCAACCCTTACACCCCGTATAATGGATTCAAATACGTATGAATTTAAACATCCTGCATTCAACAATTTGAAATTTACTTTCAGTTGATTGCTGAGTATCTGTTTTATGTACCTATTTCTATATTTCATTTGAACATATATTTTAAAATATCACTTTGTGAAAAAAGTGGGTTGTTCATTGTCATATTATATAGAAATTTAACAATTCCTTAATAACATTGCACGAATTTACCGACACAAAGGTTTTACTTAATGCTAAATAACATCTGCAAAATTACCTTCATTTCAAAAAGTTGCATAACATTGTATTACATATACCTATAATCACCCCTTATCCTTAATGGCGTAGGCGGAGCATAAGCGACCTAAACAAAGGTCATTCCGCCACAACTGACAAATTTTGAGGGTTATTCCAGATAGATCTGTATATTGCTATAGTGACAGGTTGCCAGCCTATCGCCTAAATTACAATACTGAAACCCTCGAATCTCTTAACTGATTTTTACAGTACGCACGAGAGAAGGTGCAGCTGGCATATTCAATGTTTTTTTATCACTCCCAGTCCAGCATGGAACATTAAATTCAGTTTGATAATAAAATTTACATATCTCATAATCTGTAAATAGTCATTGCTACCCTAAAAGCTGGGTTGTGACATGCCATAAAATTCTTGGTCATTTATTAATGGTATTCTTCGCTACGCTCGGGCGCCAAATACCTCGTATGCAATTGATGTTTAACAACCCTTGGTTACTAATGTACTATTAAATAAAGGCCAAAGGTCTTTTCTCTTCCATGCTGGACTGGGAGCGAGAGAAAAACATAGAATGTGCCAGCTGCATTTCTTCCCGAACATACTGTAAAACCAGCTAACGGATCCAAGGGTTTCTGCATATTTCAATTAAGGCGATGGGCTGACAACCTGTCACTACAGCAATATAGCTACAAATCTATCCTAAATAACCTTCAAAACTTTGTCAGACGTGGCGGAACCACCTTTGTTTAGGTCGTTTACGCTCTGCCTACCCCATAAGGTATAAAGGTGTGATTATATGTATGTATATATGGCCTCCTCTAAAAATATTAAATACACTGTAATATCCCTATTCTTCGTTCTAAATCTAATTTTATCTACTCTACACTACAAGCTACATCTCACTCAATTGAGTTCAGAATTGAATCCCCGCATATCCATTACTCGGTACTATCACGAAAGCAATCGAATTCAATATAATAGCGTCCTTGAATGGTGCACCGTGTGGCACGAATGCAGTCGCGAGTAATGGTTACATACAGACATACTAACGTGAAACACGTACATAGTCATATATACTCGTACGATATTGGTTCTAAAAGCTCTGAGGTAAACTCTAGTGGGACTTAATCCAAGAAAAGTTGTTGGAAATGCGAAATATTTCAGTATTCATACTTAGTACATACATACATATAGTCACGCCTTTATCCCTGACGGGGTAGGCAGAGCGTCAACGACTTAAACATAGGTCGTTCCGCCACATTAGACAAAATTTTGAGGTTTATTTAAGATAGATTTGTAGGTAAATTGCTGTAGTGGCAGGTTGTCAGCCCATCGCCTAAATTACAATATGCTGAAACCCTCGGATCCCTTAGCTGGTTTCTACAGCATGCCCGGGAGGAAATGCAGCTGTCATATTCTATGTTTTTCTCTCGCTCCCAGGCCAGCATAACAATATGAAAAGCTTTTGCATCAAAATTACAAACAAGTTGACTGCAATTTAGGCGATGGGCTGACAACCTGTCATTAAAGCAATATACGTACAAATCTATCTTAAATAACCCTCAAAACTTTGTCAGACGTGGCACAACGACCTTTTTTTAGGTTGTTTACGATTTGCTTACCCTATTAAGGATAAAATCGTGTGGTGCAACGTGGTAATTCTGTTTGGGAAAGTTATTTAATTTACGCTATTTTTACAGCGAGTTCAGTAGGTAAAAAAATCTAAGTGATGGAAAGCCATGTAGGACACATGGCTTTCCATCACTTAGATTTTTTTTCTATTTAACCTTTGCAACACACAGCGTGGGAATAGATAATCAAATGGTAATCCTTTTCTAACCCATAATCATCTGGTTTAAAAATTCAATCATCCAAATCATGGTCATGCTACGTGTGGGCGTCTTCTCTCTAGCGCCAAATATTACTTAAATAATAACAGAGTGTGTTATTTTCGAAGCTAGGCAACTATATTCGTGTTCATTGCATTTTTCCAATAAAAGCGGTTTCAAGGAATTACAGGTAAAAGCAATATAGAGGTATTCCGCGTTCAGGAAACAAAACCGTTTTACAATTGAATATCGATGCTGGTAACCGCAAGGCTATAAAAGCTGATTGGATCTTGTGTGTAAACGGCCTTAATGTGAAATTGCGAACTACATTTCACGCCTCACCGCTGCGCCGTAGAGACATCCCTGCTTAGTATCGTACCGTCTTCACAAGTATTAAAACTTGCGGATAAACTTTACATTTCTTGCCTCTAACACCTACACTCTACGTAAACTAGTTAGCGGCGCGAGTTTTAAAACCCCATTAAAATATGATAACTCTGTGACATTCATTTCATACACGATTAAAAGTGGTGTTTCTTGTAGATTTTTTTTTTAAAACACAAGAGAATGGTTTCCAAATTAAAAACAAACAAATCAGTTACAATGAGCAACCTTTTTTAATACGGAAAAGAATTTCATTTAATTGAAATATTGAAATGGAAACCAGCAATTTTTTTTTTACTAAATTTCGTAACATTATTTTTTACTTAATGATTTGTAAATAATTGTGGTTTGGTTTTCCAAAACAAAACCAACACAAAACATTTTAAAGCTGTTGTTGTGGAGTTGGTTTACAAGAGTTTTGAAACTACATCAGGTTTTCATAAATTGGGGCTATTAATTTTGTAGGTGTTAACATTGTTCCGTTTGTTATTGACAAGACATTATTATATCTACCTGCTTTATTAACCCGTAAAAAACATACAAAAAAACAATAACTTTAAACAATATTTGCAGGAACATTGCTAACATTCCATCATATTATACCAGCAATATTTAAAAAATCCTATGCCTAGCTTATACTTTTTTTACATACTCTCCAAGGAAATAAGTTTCGGGGTTCGGTTTCGCTCGTTAGTTTCAAGTGTCGGTGAGGGCCATTCCACAACAACTGGACAATACTTAAGACGTTGTTAGGTGGAGTGTTCTCGGAATTCCCGCTTTAGAATAGTCTCCTTCACGGACACAACAAAAATTAAAAAGATTAGACTGCCTCTCGCAAAAAAGTCGCTGCTATTCCAAGAGATATTCTAGCAAAAATATTACAATTACTTTTAGGAAAAACAGGATGTTAAAAAGTTTCCAGAAAAATATGTCACGTAAATCTGTACTCGGGACTTCACAGGAAGAAGTTTTTGGTTAGAATTTGTTTTAATTTATCATTTTATTTAATAGAATGAGAAAGTTATTCCATAGTAGGAGTGTTCAGATTTCAAAGGATTCTTGTCGCTTCTCTTCAATACAAACGTGCGATTATTGTTATGTCTAAAGAACGATCGAGAAAATCGAAACAAAATAATTAACTACAATATGAATTCTATTTTGTACCCGGTGTACGAATTTGATTTTAAGCTTCGGTTTATTGATAATGATAAGTAATTGTTTTAAGTGAAGGGAAACAGTAATTTTATTTTTTGGTTTACCGGACTACTCTAATCTAACAAAATAATAAAATACCTGTTATCTACTTTGTTTTAAAATGAGTAAAAATAATACAACGTTTTTTTCATCATTTTCTTTATTTAGAACGGGTTCTCTATGCTCGCAACAAATTCCCACCTGGCTCTAAACCAGCAGTTGTTGGTGGCACACCTATCACTGAAGAAATTGTTATGGTAAGATAATAATTTAGTCACTATACCTACTTATTAAGATCAAAGACATTTTATTTAGTTATCTCCTGTATTGAACAGTCAAAATAAACCCATCTTAATAATTAAAGATGTTTTTATCTTAAAAGAATATTTTATTAATGGGTATAAAGTCCTCCATTTTTATAGTTTTCTTTTAATATTTGCTTTTAATTATGAAGGAGCAAATTAAATAAAAAAAGTAAATGATATTGATGACCCTAGGTTAAATAATTCTTTTTTTTAATACATGAACTTACCTACCGTATTTAATTAAATTTTACCTATATTTTAAATTATACACGCCTTACCCGTCTGACTTATGCACTCTCACTACCATAGGTCAGGTGGAAGAGATTTATTTTTAGAAATAAGCTGTACCTGTTATGCAAATGTTTTTTATGTTTGTGTTCTCTGTATGATCTTGTGGGCAAAAAACTGTTAAATAATAATAATACCTGTCAAATTTCCTGTAGGAACTACGTCTGACAGTATTCGGTACAGCGGCCTGCCCGCCGCGCGGAGAGTGGGTTCGCTCTCCCCTCATCATGAGACCCGCAAACCAGCCGCTCGCCTACGGCTTGGCGGCCCCGAGGAACGGCTGCAGGTCCTTGCTGGCTGGTCTTCAAGCCCACATCATCAAGTGGCTGCTGTTTGACTCCAGGCCAATGACGAAGGATAACAAAAGTGCCTTGCCGCCAGATACGTAAGTTGATGAGTAATTAACTTCTCGTATTTCTTTCATGTTAAAGTATCTACATCAATTTATATCATTACTACACTTTTTCTCTCTAGCCTTATCCCGTATGTCACGGGGTTGACTACCTAATCTAGGGGATTGAACGAGGGTACTGATTTTTACACAGAACGACCTCCGCAACCAAGAAGAAAAACCAGATTCAATCCTAAATTAGGTCAGAGTTTTCAATACGCCGACGCTTAGCACTGGCCTTTGACATGGCTTAACGACTCATGTCTATGGTATTAAAGGTCCTAAAGTGCCTTCCAAAGCATGGAAAAATCACCGAATAAACGTACGTATGAAATTCGAAAACTGAAAAACACATTGGTGCGTGATGCGAACCACGACCTCCCCGCTCATGAGTTAGCGGCCCTATCCACTACACCATCGGGCTCATCATTATATCGTTACTACACTTATCTACCTCTATTGAATTTTTAAGATGGTCATGGTTAGCTGATGCTATTATTATCAATCATTAAAAGGTACAAATGTGTTTTCAATGGTAAGGTTTTGGATTTTGGTAATGTAAATAAAACCACGTAGATTTTATACCGAGCTATATAAAACATACATTTACGTGCCGCCGAAAAGTTTTATCAAACCTCTTGGTGAACATACAGTTATACTGTTACATAGTTGTTTTCACAGATCGAAATCAACACCTTCGCATACTCAACATGGTATAACATATTCAGAATGAAAGAAGCACTATTTTTCCTAAACACGAACCATTTTTAACACGGTCTCAATAGCATCGATATTTCAAACCAAGGTGTATAGTGAGATAGCGCACAATGTTGTTTCAAGCCCGAAGCATGGGTATAAAAATTACAAGTGTTCCCTTTCAAAATCATGCCTTTGGTTATAACAAACGATCGTAGTTGGGCGCGCCGCTGAAGTATGTGGGTGGTTATCCAGAGTTACGATACTTTGAAAAATATGACGTCATGGCAATATTTCTTACAAAATATCCCTGTCGTAGGAGGTGTTATTCTTATAAAGCAATTTCAGTTATTTTTTTTTATAACAAAGATAGTATTTGATAAAATTAAGATTTTTTACTTACATTTCTTCCATGCTGGCCTGGGAGCGAGAGAAAAACATAGAATGTGCCAGCTGCATTTCCTCCCGGGCATGCTGTGAAATTCAGCTAAGGGATCCGAGGGTTTCAGTATATTGTAATTTAGGCGATAGGCTGACAACCTGTCCCTACAGCAATATACTTACAAATCTATCTTAAGTAACCCTCAAAACTTTGTCAGACGTGGCGGGACGACCTTTGTTTGGGTCGTTTACGGTCTGCCTACCCCATTAGGGATAAAGGCATGATTATATGTATGTATGTATGTATTTCTTTGTAGTTTTTATTTAGTGATTTACATACTGGTCATTTTATTACCTGTCCTTTTTTATTTCTGAAATGGTAGTTTAATTTTTGGAACGTTCTGAAAACACATATTTAAGATCACCTACCCTTTTAGCTTGTTAGCAAATAAGTATGAGTATTAAATAAATTGAACAGTTCTGTTCCGTCCTCGCGATTGGTCTAAACCAACCAAACTACACACCAGAAGCACAACACAACAGCTTCAAAACGCCGATCATAATTCTCTGCCACGTGCTCGGGCATAACTCTGCACTATGCACCATCGGGCGATATTTTACTTAAATGGACGATTTTATGGTCGACCCATTCCGCGGTGTTTATTTAAATTATATGCTATACATTCTTGCTGAGCAGCTATATTTTTATTTTATAGTTTAAGGAGAAGGTTTAAAGATTTTCCGATATAGTGGATGTGAATCTTCAGTTTTGAAACAAAATTCCGCTTTTGGATTTTACTCGGTTCCCGTGATTGCAGTTTTTGTTACGAGTATGTTGCTTTGTCTATGAAAGTGGTTTTGGGATTGGATATTCAATACCTTTGAATTTTTGGAGTTTGATTGTCCGGTCTTTTTACAAAATGGGAACAGTTATGTGGTCTTTTACGACATAATTTCAGATACAACCAATAACTGCTCGCAGCTCTTACTAAATATCCGCTAAAACTATCTAACCACCTAAAGTGGTTTCTGAAGTACTGTTGTTGATAATGTGTTTCAATTACGAATAGTTGAATGATATTGATGACTTAATATTTTGCACGTTTAATACGATATTCAAAGTAATTCAATTTCGTGCATTGACGAATGTTTAATAATTTCAAATTATTGGTTGAAACATTTTGTAGAATATACTTAATTAATGGGTAGGTATTATACCTCTACCGTACTCACTGACGTTTTCTATTAATAACGTTTGAAGTCGTTTATTATTTAATTTAGTTAGGCCAGTAAGACTGAGTGGTGAAGTGCTGATGCTAGCCGAAAATAATTAAATTCCATATAAAAAAGAACACGGCTGTTAATTGATAGTGTTTTGTTTTTTATCGTTTTCCAGTCTATTCAGTATCGTTCCATATATGTTCTATAGAAACTTTTAAAATGCCTTTGTTAACCGGGTTGGTTTTTTAGTCATCGCTTGTATCAAATTAATGTCTTCTTCTTATTGATAAGAAGGGGGATAGAGAGGGGGGGTAGGATAGAGAGGGGATCATTATTTTTAAGATTTAGATTTAAGATTTTAGAGTGGTTTTTTTAATTTAATTTTAATTTTGAATTGTGACATTTTATGTAATGAAAATGTGAATTAATTAATTTATTTGAAAATTTATTTATTCATTGTAACTATGGATCAATCTGGAATAAATGATTTTATTAATATTATTATTGAGTGGGCGCCTCAATAACTTTACTGACTATAATACTTATCAAAAGTATTTTATTCCCCACAGGTACCTCCGCCAGCTGCATTTCCTTGCGGGCATGCTGTTAATCCTTCCATGCTGGACTGGGAGCGAAAGAAAAACATAGAATGTGCCAGCTGCATTTCGCATGCTGTAAAAACCAGCTAAGGGATCCGAGTGTTTCAGTAAATTGCAATTTATTCGATGGGCTGACAACCTGTCACTACAGCAATACACATACAAATCTATCTTAAATCACCCTCAAAACTTTGTCAGACGTGGCGGAACGAACTTTGTTATGGTCGTGCACGTTCTGCCTATCCCATTATGGGTAAAGGCGTTATTATTTGTATGTATTTATGCAGGTACCTCCGCCCTTCAGAAGAACGTCAAGACGAGGCCTTGTGGCGAGCCTGCAGCGACATAATATGGCGTTGCGGTGGCGGGTTCAACCCACAGGCTGGAGTTGAACCTAAGGCCATAGTGGTCTTACCCACCGAGAATATCTACGTGCAGCACAGCACGCAGTACTATCAGGATCAGGTTACTGAGACTGTGAGTTGGGTTTTATTTTGTTGCTTTTCTTTGTTAAGGTTTTAATTCCACTAATACAGGTGTACAAAAAGTACTGCTCCCTTTTAACCACGTGATGTATTAGTAATATACAACACAATAGACAAATTAAATAAAATTAATAAAAATAGTTTATTTTTAAAACAAATTAAATTACAAATTCCTACGGCGCGGCACGCACGCACACTACGATGTTCGCCGTAGGTACACTGTCGTGGCCCCGCGCTTGCCCGACTGTTCCGCTGCACCTTAGTATGCGTAATATTTTAAGGCAAAACAAATCTTACTGAACTGTAAACTTTACAGCATAGATTTATAAATAAATAAATAATTTATTAGCTCTTTTATGAAACAAGAGTAGATGTAGTAGAGGCAATCCTTATTAACTGAAAGGTGCTTGAACTTCAATGTTTCATATTTCGGACTTAATTAAAGATTATTTGTTTTCAAGCTGCATTTGTTTGAATTCATGAAATTGGAGGACTTGCAAATCTTCATAAAACGATACCTTTACTTGGTAAGTAAAATATTAGGTATGTTAAATAATGTAATTTTGAAAATAATAAAATAACTGTTCAAAATTTGTTTATTTACTTACTTATTTAGCTAGTCTATAAAATGCAAAATCTTAAAGAAAATACTGAAATTTTAAAATCGTTTCAGTTCCAGGGAGAGGAAGGGCCTGGAGCCATGTTGTTGCTTTATTCCGTCGTTTTATCCAGAGGCTGCGAGAAGTAAGCAACCTGCTATTTTAAGATTTCCACGAAGATAAACTTCAAGGAAACAACTGTATTTTCACTTTGTTATTTTGCTATAGAATTCTAAGAAAGATTTATAATATTAGATTCTCTTTTAAAAGTAAATTGTTATTTAGTGCTTATTTATTAGAACAAAATTAATCCTTTTTCTTATCTTTTGTGGGTGTAATAGAGTTTAACGACCCAGTCAATCTTGGTGTTAGAGTTCTTAAACTGTCTAATAGGCCTTTGATACGGTTCGTCTAGAAATCACTGACTATCAAAGACAACAACCGAAACCGACAGAAACAGACAGGACACCTTAACATGCCCTCTGAAGTACAGAATCATGACATTCATGACAATTAGCAGAAAAACTGGTTATTCAGCTTGCGTTGTTCTAAGCAAATTAAGAACCATCTATTAAAGTGATTTGTATGTCCCACCTATTGTAGGTACCATGGTAATTACGAACCAAGGATTTTCCGATAGTGCCCAAAGCTTTAGACCATAAGACCACTTTCGAACTACTTACAGATAATTCTAAAACTATCAGTTCTTCATGTCTATGATTCTTTAATTTTACAGCATCAAGAAGGACCTGGATGGTAAACTGACCTACCTGGTCTCCTCCCATGTTGAAGGTTCTCTGAATATCGTCACTTTAGTTCTGACTGGTCGCGCCACACCTTACCTCCATAATGGAGTAGTGTACGTCGGTGATGAAGATCATTACGTACGTATTTTTTCTAAACTTGGCTAAAATCAACCTAATGCATTTGGACTATTGTGATTTGTACTCACTAATAACATAATTGATATTTTTATATTTTAAAGCAATTGTTGATAAAACTGCATAGAAAATTGTTATAAGTTGTGTCGTAAACGTTATAGCTGTTGCAAATACAACAAATATTGAAGCATAGAAGTAAATAGTCGTGACCGCGATTATAATAATAATAACCTATGCACTTTGATCATAATAATTACGACATCCACTAGTAAAAGCAGCCCTATCTCTTTGTCTAGATATCCCTGATGTTGTCATACTCATTCATATCATTCTTTGAAGAAAAACGAGAACGCACACGTTCTTTACCACTGAATGTGTTCGCTCTTGATTCTAGTCTAGACTAGACCATTATGTGACCGACACTGGCTCGACAATAAAGCTCAAGCAAGCTCTACCTATAAACCTTAAATATACTGAAATTCCCTCACAACATCAAAACACAATATACGTATAGTTTACGGTCATAGCTTCACACAGGAATAACATTTATCTCCCACCTGAATGCGTCTTTCCTAACCTAAGTAGCCAACGACAAAGACAGCTTATGTAGAATCTGCTCCCAAGCGAAATACTCAGCATTGAATCGAATAATTCCGTAATATGATTGGTTTCATCCGCAAACCGGCTGACAAGCACAATCGCTTCGTAATGAGGTCTGCTGGATTCTGAACGAGCGTTTGACAAGATTGATTTCAGACTTCGCTCACTCGACGTAAATAAGTTAGCTGCAAGATGAGTGGGGTTTTTTGAATAAAGACTCCCATGTTAGGTAGATAAGCTTAATGTTTCTACGTACTTTAGTAAACATAAAAAGCACTACCTTACCTACCTACCTATATTCTGATCTACGGGGTGTAAGGGACAGCGTCCCGCAAACTGATACGGGTAGCTCAGTCAACGAAACTGGACAACTATTAACAGGATTTTTTTTCAGAAAGTGAAAATATTTTTTTAATTTTCCATAGGTACAAATTGTCTGATTGAGTAGATCATTTTATATGGTAAGTGCAATTTTCTTAAGTTGATCATTTCCTGGTGATAGTTGTTCAGTTTCGTTGACTGAGCAACCCCTATCAGTTTGCGGGATGCTGTCCCTTACACCCGGTATGATTAAATTCTTGTAGAGTCAATCCCGAAGCTTCTTTATAAATTTCAATTTTATGTCTTAATTTAAGGCTTTGTTTTTGTATTTTAGTTACAAAATAAGTTCATCATTTCGTGTTGATCTTCCTAAGAATAAATACGTAAAGGCCATACATGTTGGAGATACTGGTATAAATAAGAACGTGGATTTCCTAGTCCACTCTATACGACGGACAAAAAACAACACGAAAACACTTTCAACTAAACGCGATGGCTATGGCACGCATTCATGGCCACGCAGAAAAGAAAAAAATAACAAATGACAATCGAAACTTCAATACCACTGACAAAAGAGTGACGCTTCGAACAGTTTCGAATGAAAATTGTCACGCCTGTTATTTTTTGTGCGTTTTTCCGAGGAAAATAATTGAAATGATTGCCAATAAGTTATGTAAATTGGATATTTTTATAGGCGATGCCACAATTCGGTATTTTGTCAAGAAGTCCAGTCGGCTTGCTTGTATTCTACGGCGGTGACGAAAGTGGGTCTAAAAATATGAACAAATCGACCCCTGGATCCAGATTGAAGACTCCTGCTATGCCTATTTGGGTAAGAATATCATAATCATAAGTACCTATCACTCATCATCTTCTTAGCTTTATTTCATATCTCACGGGGTTGGCTACCTAATCTAGGGGATTCGAGGCTTACCATCAGAAGTACACTAGCATAATATAAAGGGTGTAAGTGTCGATGTCCCTAAAATAACGAGGTTGCTCAGTTATTAGTGCTGGATAGCTATCAAATAGAAAATCTACACACATAATCACGCCTTTATACCTAATGGGGTAGGCAGAGCGTGAACGAAAGAAAGGTCGTTCCGCCACGTTTCACAAAGTTTTGAGAGCTAATCAAGATATGTTTGTACGTATATTGCTGTAGTGACAGGTGGTCACTTGTGGAAACTTTGTCATACGTGGCGGAATGAACTTTGTTTAGATCGTTTTCGCTCTGCCTACCCCATTAGGGATAAAGGCGTGTTTAAATGTATTTATGTACGACAGGTGATCAGCCCATCGCTTAAATTGCAACAGACAGAAACCCTCAGATCCCTCAGCTGGTTTTTACAGCATGCCCGGGAGGAAATGCAGCTGGCACATTCTATGTTTTTTTCTCGCTCCCAGCCTAACATGGAAGAACAAAAATAGAAAATCGTCTGGTAAATAAACAAAAAAATCCCCATACAAAATGACAACTCAGATTTATTTATACAATTTTGTATGCGGAAGCCAGATTCCAGTCTCTTTGATTGAGTAAACTCTTTCAGTTTTCGGAACGACGTTCCTAACTCCATGCATACTATTTGTTTTTAATTGCAATTTTGGGTTTCTTAACTTTCACTTTCTAAAATAAAATCTCGCCTTTATCATTAACAGGGAGTAGAGTCACCGACATTAAAAAAGTCGTTACGAAAATGTATTTTGAATTTCATATAAAAACCCATATTATTTATTTAAGTACCAAATTAGCTAAATAAAACGACCGAAAAAAATAATTATTAATATAAATCTTTTCTTTAAAGTAGTTCCTAGAATTTTCCAAACAATCTATAAAAAAAATGTTATTACACTTTCAGGTAACCAGCTGCTCAGGGCATTACGGCGTTTTGTTTAACACCAACCGAGAGCTTCTTAGAAACTATCACGCTGAGAGGCGGTAAGTACTTGAAGGCTTTTATAAATTTTCATTATTCCACTAGGTAGGTAAGTACGAGTATCTTTGCTTCCCAAAGAAAAAAATAAAAGTAAATACCGGCTGCTTCTCTGTAGAAATCAGCAAAGGGATTTGAGGGTTACAGTGTATTGCATTTTAGACGATGGGCTGACTACCTGTCACTATAACGATGCTCTTGTCCATAGAGTCTGCTACACACCAGCCTACCCCGTAAGAGTTAAGCCCCCCATTTTATAATTATTGCACGGAGTGTAAGAGACAGAGTACCAAACCCATAAAGGTTACTCAGTCTATGAAACTGGTACAACTTTCAAAAAGAAATTATTTTAGGAAATAAAAATGTTTTTACTGCCCCATACAAAATGACAATCTTAATCAGACAATTTTGTTTAGAAAAGCCAATTATTTTTTTCATCGCCTGAAAGAATTTCCTGTTGAAAGTTGTTCAGTCTCGTTGACTGAGCTTCCTCTTTTACACTTCCTCCTCTTTTTTCCTGTCCCTTACACCCGGTATTTGTGCATGGTTCTCAGGTTCGACATCCACTACTATACTTGTGGAGGTTGCCACGTGCTTCTGAATGTGGACACCAGAGCCCACGACGAAGCTTCCAGCACTTTACGGAATGATGACATCAGTGCTACGCCACTTGAGAAGCTTATTCATACTAAGTAAGCACATTGTACTTTAGCTACTTATAGTAGGTATACCAGCTCCAACGTATAGATACTTTCAGTCGTCGGTCCCGGGCGCTGTCTTTAATAGTGGTCGTTACACAAAACCGTGTCAGAGGCTTATTAGCTGTGCTATAAGGTGGTTTAAAAACACTGATACCAGGGTTCATCGGGTCGATTGACTTAATACCCACACGAAGAAGAATAACCTAAAACGTGTTGCGAGCTAAAATCGTAATTCAGTTGTTTTATTACCTACTGATTATTATTATTCTTGTAAATATACAATAGGGCTTGCTCTTAACTCCACGTCTTGAACAGAACCGACAGAGACGGAGTCGACGATAGACCGAGCTCTTCCAAAAGATGCTGGTTCACTTAGGTACTTTGTAATTTTATAATGTGTTTATTTCATGTTAATAATATTTCTTAGTGACATATTCGCTAATCCATTAGTACCTGTTAGTGCAGATTTTTTAATAAAGGTATAAGAAAATGAGCACTTTCTGTATTTTTGGTGAAGAGTGAATTAATTCTTGTAGTTAGAAGATATTACGATATACGAGGGGTGTAATGGGCAGCGTCTCGCAAACTGATAGGGATTGCTCAGTCAACGAAACTGAGCAACTATCACCAGGAAATTCTTTCAGGAAATGGAAATAAAAAAATCTTTTCCATGAAAACTGTCTGATAGAGGTGGTCATTTTGTACGGCAAAGTCATAATTTATTTTCATCCCCTGAAATAATTTCCTTGTGAAGGTTGTTCGTTCAGTTTCGTTAACTGATCAACCCCTATCAGTTTGCGGGACGCTGTCACTTACACCCGGTATTTATTTACAAATAATCTTTTGCTTGTTTTCAGATGGCAAGATGCGAAAATTTCCTGGACTGGGCCTCCACCGAGTGATCAGCCAAAGTAAAAAGGTCTTTTCTGATCCATGTTATTATTGTGCATTAAAGTATGGTGGTAATAATTTTATTGTATTGTAGGTAACATTAGTAGACACAGTAGATTCGATTTACTTGTAGAGTAGGTATAAAAGCATGCATAAGATAACAGTCATTCTTATCTCATAATAAAATATTGTATTTTATATCAATAAAATTCTAGCAGAGTATATTTTTGTGCTGAGGCTTTTCATCTATATCTTATTTTTGTAAGGAGTAGACAGAATAATAAATGATCTAAAACTTAGTCGAAACAAAAACTTAGTTTCAGTTACAACCTTATATTTTTTGGGTAAAATTCCATCTCTTTCTAATAAAAACGTAAAATAAGTTAAGTTAAGTTAAGTTTTCTGCTTCGAAAATCTTTTTTAACTCGAATGTTATATATTTATTGTTTTGAATTTTAATAGGTTTGCTTATTAGATAATACATGATGAAATTTAATTGGTTTGAAAACTATAAAAACTGATGAAATCTTATCTTGTATATATATGTCTATTTTTCAGTTAAATAGAGCAAACTGCCAAAGTGATACATAGATAAAAAAATATAATATTAGAAGACCGTGTATCTATTTTGATACAAAACTCTGAGTGTGATGAAAAGTAGGGTCAATCAGGGTGATTGTAAACAGGGGTGATTGATAACATCGATAATTTCTCAGTAAAAAATAGCAACTATCCAATTTTGTGTAGAATGGAACGTGTCTTAAGTCTATTGTCTATGACAGAAAACGTCAAATTTGTCACTTTGCAAAAATCTAACCACACTTTTAGTGTTACAAAAATTTGCTGCGAAAAATATTTATATTAAAGATTCTAGTGAAGTACAATTTTGTGAAGTTTAAGTTATAATTCGGAAGGTATGTTGGTCTTTGTCTTTGCTATTATTTATTTAAGAACACTGCTTTGCTTTTTTCCTGTTTTCTAATGTCTAATACGAAAACGGAGGGAATTCATTCCATGTTTACAATTACCCATCTATATCACATTGGGGGTAATTGTAAACAACTTTAGGGGTAATTGTAAAAATATGGGCAATTGGAAACAAATTTGTGATCTGCTACTTATTATACTATGGGTAAAAGTAAAAATTTTTTTATCAGGTATTTTCAAGATGCCGCGAAAGTATGAGAGGAAGAGAGAAAGAAAATATAGTTTAGAAGACCTACAAAGGGCTGTGAAGGATGTAGAAGATAAAAAGAAAACCTATAGAGAAGCGGAAGAATTCTACAAAGTTCCTATTTCTGTGATTTACCATAGAATAAAGGGTCGAAAAATAGACATTAATAAAATGGGTGCTGGGGCCTCGACAGTATTGTCAGATAGAGTAGAACGGCACATAGTCTCTTGTATCAACATTCGAGCCCAAATGGGACATCCTGTGTTAAAAGAAGAGCTAAAATTAATTGTTAAAGAGTATGTTGAAAACAATAACATGGAAACTCCATTCAAAGAAAACAAACCAGGGAATGATTGGTATGTAAATTTCATGAGTCGTCACCCTGGCCTATCCTTAAAAAAACCAGAACATTTGCAACAAGCTCGAATAGATGCGAGGAAACCCCATGTCATATATGGCTTCTACGACTTGCTCAACAATGTTGTAAAAAGCAATGGTTTGGAAGATAAACCTATGTATATTTATAACTGTGATGAAAGTGGGTTTCAAAGCGATCCAAGCAAAATGAGAGCGATCGGACAAAAAGGAAAACCCCTTTATAGAGTATCCGGAGGTTCTGGCAGAGAATCAACCACTGTGCTTGCTTGCGTGTCTGCTGATGGACAGACTCTACCACCTTTAATAGTGTTCAAAGGTGCAGCTGTACAACCGAGATGGACCTCAGAAAAGTCGTTTCCTGGGACTTTGTATGCAGCCACCAAAAACGGATGGATGGAGGAATCAGTGTTTTTTAATTGGCTTACGAAATCATTCATCGGCCACATTAATGCACTGCGCCAAAAAACAAATGAACCTAACCAAAAGGCTCTTTTAATTTATGATGGGCATTCAAGTCATATAAGTGTGCGAATCGTTGAAGAAGCTGAGAAGGCCAACATTGAGTTGCTGAAATTTCCGAGCCACTTGACGGACAGGATACAGCCGCTGGACAAATGCGTATTTGGGCCAGTTAAAAAAACATGGGATAAGAAATTGATTGAATATGGCGTAAAACAGATGGGAAAAGGATCGGGACGATTAACGAAATCGGGGTTTAGTGAACTATTGGGCGAAGTGTATGTGACTGCTCTAAAACCCCAAAATATAATATATGGGTTCACTACAACAGGCATATTTCCAGTAGACGCATCGAAGTTCCCTAAAAACCTGTTCAGTACAGAAGATTTAAAATTATATAAAGCTCTTTTAAACTATGGTCAAGGTGAGGGACAACAACTGACTCCAGAAATTGATGATGAGCAATTGGATATGGAGCGATACTACAGAGAGAATAAAGAAACTGAAAATGTAAATGCACATCAGTCAAACATTGGAAATGGACATCTACAAATACCGCAAATTGATAGAGAAATAGATGAAATACAAAATGAAAAACACACACAAGAAGAGATAGAAACTGATCCGATTAATATGCAACACGAGTCAATAGTAGAAAAAGCACAAATGGAGCAATTTCATGCCAAAAAGACACATGAAAAAACAGACATCCATAATAAATATGCAGAAAAAAGACAATTTAACCTAATATACATTCACAGAAACACAAGATCAGAAAAATGAATGACCAGATAAAAACTACGATAATTAACAAAGATATTAAACACATTGACGCGCGAAACGAAGAAATAGACATGCAAGAAGAGATAGAAATAGAGCAAATTAATACACAAAACAAAGAAACAGACGCCCAAGAAACAAAAGAAGAACAAGTTAACATGCGAAATATAGAAACAGACCCGGGAGAAGAGATAGTGACAGAACAATTTGACATGCTAAATAAAGAAATATGCCCACAAAAGGAGATAGAAACAGAACAAGTTGTAATGCAAAACGATGAAATATACATACAAGAGGAGATAGAAATAGAACAAGTTTATATGCAAAACGAAGAAATAGATACGCAAGAAGAGATAGAAATAGAACCAGTTGACAAACAGAACAAAGATACACATAAAAAGATAGAACTTGAACAAGTCAAAGTGCAAAACAGAGAAACAGTAGTAAAAGACAAACAAGAATACAAAGAAACCGAACGTATGGACATGAAAAAAGAGGAAGTGAAGAAAAAACAAAGAAGCCAAAAAGATGTAAAGCGACATGCAGAGATTGCAGGGGTACATAAAGAAAAGAAAACAGAAAAAATAAATCCACTTCAAAAAAATAATGAAAAAATAGATATATGCCTAGAAAAACAAAGTGAAAAACAAGATACATACATAGAACATAATATGATAGAAAAACTACAAATGAGGACACAGAAAAAAGATACAGTGGGAGATCCAACAAATACATGTCTAATAAATAATATTATGAAATTAATATCTTTAGATACAAACACAAGTAGCGAAATTAAGGATAAAATTATCGCCTCTCTTGTCTTATCACTTGATAACCAAAAAAGTAATGAAGTCGATGAACAATCACCCAATAAGGATGCTTTAAAAAAATTGTTTGGTGTTTGTACCACTCCAGAAAAAGCTAAGAAACTTGTTGTACCACGACTAAAACAGAGTGCCTTTGGGGAGATATTGACAAGCGAGGAAGTTAAAGAGAGACTTAGATTAGCTGAAGAAAAGAAAATTAAGACCAAGAAGAATAATATTGGAAAATTGACGGATATTACTAATAGAGAAAAAGTTGTAAATATCAATAACCCATTAAAAAAGGGGAAAGGAAAAGGCAAAAATAAAACAAAAGCTGAGACAAAGAAAGAGACTAAAAAAATAAAAAAAATGAGAACAAAAAAACAGAAACATATAACAGAATCTGAGGACAGTGAGAGTGATATAGTGATGAGCACGCACAGCGATTCAGACATTGCTGATGCAGTTTCAGATGATGATGATGTGAATGATCATGGTGAAATAAGTTTAGAAGAAAAAGATAAACACCGTAACACAAATCCAGCCTTGATTTGCACCTCCCCGGTTGCAGGTAGCAGCAAACCAAAGGAAATACTAGAAGATATTATTGAATACAATGTTCATGATAATATTTTAGTTAGATATATCTTTAAAAAAAAAGTTGAATACTTTGTCAAATTATTAAAAAGACAAATGAGAAGTACATGGTCTCATTCTATAAAAGAGTGGGAAAGAATGATAACATAAAGTTTATTGTCTCAAAAAAAGATGTTGATTGTGTTCTGCCGGAAATGATTGTAAAAACTGTAAACTTACTAGTTTTAAATGAAAAAGAAACAGAACACATATTCATGGATGATGAAGATGCAGTTTATTTTGATTAGTAACTAGTTAACTACCCACCTAATTAGGTAAGTATATTATTAGGTCCATGAATATGTGTTCTATTTCTTTTTCAATCAATTGATTGTCATAATTGTAATTGAATTAAACGAAAAGAAATTTAAAGATATTCTTTTGTAAACATGTTTTATTTCACCCCTCACATAATATGTAGATGTTATAGGTGAGTTAACAATTTGTTCACAATAACCCACAATCAATTTGATAGTTTACATTTGCCCCACAGTATTCTTAATAAATTTATTCATAAACTTTACTTTGTTTACATTTACCCCAGAAGAAGATTAGAGATGTTTATCGATATCTAATAAATAAACATAACTTTAAATACGGGAACTAAACTAATTCATGTCTCAAATTTTGCATGCTAAGTTATTAAGGCAGTTTACATTCACCCCAAAATACAATATTTAAATAATTGTGCATGGGAAAATGTAAACATGTAATTTTGGAAGCCTCTAGTAAACTTTGAAATAAAATTGTTATAGCTACTTTTTGGTAATTTAAAGCTCATTGCCACATAGTAGACTTATTCGGTATTAGTATAAGTAATATTTTTTTAATTTCAGTTTTTTTAAATGTAGTCCGATGTTTTTTCAAAAGTGTTTACAATCACCCTGATTGACCCTACATAGGACCGTCAGATATGGCCGTTGCAAAAAAAGTAAACAAACATGAATTTATCTGGACAGCTACATTATGTTGAACGTTTTCATTCACAATGAAGCTGTCGTTGAGATATCTTTGTTTGCTTACATTTCTGTTTGCAATTGTATCTAGCATTCATTATTTTGTTTTGTGTCCAGGATTCGTTTAGCAAGTCCTTCAATTTCTCAATTTATTTCTAATCCAATTTTTAATCTCGTAACTGCAACTGCAAAAAGTGGAGATAAATCCAAATTGCTTCAGAATCCCTTTCCAATTCTTTCTCAGCATTTGATCAATTTGGATTTGATGTCAGATAAGGGTCCTTGTAGAGTCGTTACGGATGATAGATAGCCCCTTGACAAATGTACCAATAAAAGTAATTTATCAAACTCTGCGTCGATAGCAGAGGTGCTTACCTTATATCTCTATATTATGTTCTAGATTTGGTAATCGACGGCCCAAATGGGAAATTGCCGATGTAAAGGAGATTCGAGATTATTTATCATCTGTATTTTGTTTACGTTGTGGTTTTGGCCTGTTTTTGTTTAAGGTTTATATGAAAATGTTAAATAAATATATCACTATGTCAAAAAAATAACATTGTTAAGTAATCCATTGACTAAATTACAATATACATTGTATTTCGTTTTATTTTTCAGTGGATCAGAAGTCAAATCTCAGATTTTAAAATCATATTAAAAACAAATTGTTTTTATACTCAAACTAGGGTTATGTATGAATCCCACTAACTAAAACCGGTCCTAAGAATCAAACTACCCAACAGAACTTCACTAACTCTGAAACCTAAACAGACAGAAAGTTTTCCTAGTCCGACGAAACCTACCTACAGTCCTTAGACATAGCTCAAACTAAAAGGTCGCATAACCGTAGCTGAATTTGCTCTTATACGACATTTTAGTTTGCAAAATAAGGGTCAAGCCTATGGGAGATGGAACAACTGATTAAGTGAACTTTGGTCGCATGAATTAACCAACTTTAGCCATGCAATAAAATGTTATTATGCGCAATCTTGCTGGTAAACTGTCCATTCGCAATTAGGTACGCTATTCCACTGGTTGTCGATTTATAAGTATTGTTCTGTCAGCGGGCTGTTTTTGTAGATTTTTTAAAGGTATTTTTGTACTACTTCCATCCTGGACTGGGAGCGAGGGAAAAACATAGAAAGTGCCAGCTGCATTTCTTGCGGGGCATGCTGTAAAAACCAGCTAAAAGATCCGAGGGTTTCAGTATATTGTAATTTAGGCGATGGGCTGAAAACCTGTCACTACAGCAATATACCTAAACATATATCCTAAATAACCCTCAAAACTTTGTCAGACGTGGCGGAATGACCTTTGATTAGTTTGTTTACGCTATACCTACCCCATTAGGGATACATACGTGATCATATGTATATATGTATGTTTTATGAGTAGACTAGAGTTAGTATTAGTATGCATACATACATATAATCACGCCTTTATCCCTAATGGGGTAGGCAGAGCGTAAACGACCTAAACAAAGGTCGTTCCGCCACGTCTGACAAAGTTTTGAGAATTATTCAAGATGGATTTGTACGTATATTGCTGTAGTGACAGGTTGTCAGCCCATCGCCTAAATTGCAATATACCGAAACCCTCAGATCCCTTAGCTGGTTTTTACAGCATGCCCGGGAGGAAATGCAGCTGGCACATTCTATGTTTTTATTTCGCTCCCAGTCCAGCATGGAAGAAATTAGTATGCACTTACAAAATATACAATAATGAGTAAAAAATATTCTAACTTCTACCACACATAGTGTTAGAATAATTAAGAAGCTAGAATAATTTATTAAATCATACTACTGATGACTACTGTCACACGTCGGTCACCGGCGATCAGAAAAGTTATCTTAGTATCCGAACTTGACACTCACTGGCGGAAAATAATGAAAGCGCTATTTTATATGTAAAAGAAATTGAATTGAATTGAACCACCGGCGATCAAATGTATGAAACAAACCCGTTCCTAAACACACAGTGTCAGCTCGTGTAGGTTAACGCGTACCATGTTTGCGTGAATAAAATAAAGACATGCTATATACGGGGTGTAAGGGACAGAGTCCCGCAATCTGATAGGGGTTGCTTAGTCAACGAAACTAAACAATTATTAGCAGGTTTTTTTTTCAGGAAGTGAAAAGAAAAGTTTGATCATACAAATTGTCAGATCGAGGTGATCATTTTATATGGGACGGTAATTTTTTTTTATCACCTAAAAGAATTCCCTGGTAAAAGTTGTTAAGTTTCGTTGACTGAGCAACCCCTATCAGTCTGCGGGACGCTGTCTCTTACCCCCGGTATAGGGTTGCCACCATTTTGCCTTAATTTATTTGTAGTGCGTTCTCGAATAAGGAACGCAATTTTCGACAATATGAGATGACTAATTATAAACAAAAACATTTTGAACTCTATTATTATACAGGCTGTAAAAAAAGTACTGCGTTCGTTTAAACCACGTAATGTATTAGTGATATACAACACAATGCACACATTAAATAAAATAAATACAATTATTTTTATTTTTTTTCAAGAAGATACAAGTAACCTGGCGGTGTGTGGCGGCGGCAGTGTACCTACGACGAACCTCGTAGTGTGCGTGCGAGCCGCGCCGTAGGGATGCGTAATTTGTTTTTGTTATACGAATTTCATAAAAATATAATGTTTTTCTTTAATTTGTTTAATGTGTGTGTGTATGATGTTGTGTATAACTTTTACATTACGTGGTTTGAAGGAACGCAGTACTTTTTTACCCGTATATAAGTGTGCGTATTAAAATATGCGAGGACGTGGCGTGGAGTAACTGCCTCCGTGGTCTAGTGGTTAGTACCATGGACTCCCGATTCGGAGGTCCTGGGTTCCATTCCCAGGGGGGAAACACAAAGTTGATATTTGAGAATTTATCACTTGGTTGATAGTTTGGTTAGGACATTGCAGGCTGAATCACCTGATTGCCCGAAAAGAAAAAGATTTCGTGCTTTGGAGGGCACGTTAAGCCGTCCATCCCGGTTGCTTTCTTTGATAGTGGTCGTTATTCAAACCATGTCAGAGGCCTTATAGTTGTGCTAATAGGCGGTTTAAAAACTCTGACTCCAGGGTTCATCGGGTCCATAGACGCGATTCCCACCCGACAGAAGAAGAAGAAGTACAAGTAGCCACCGAAAAATTTAATCTTAGCCAAATAGCATCTTATACTAAAAAAAAAGATAGTAGAGGGAAAATAAATCTAAAAGCTTGTAATTTTATTATTTATTATGCACGAGTCAAATTTGTAAAAATATGTAACATAGGATTATTTTGAAATTGCTATATTATCACAAAAAAGACACTAAAAAACTTTTTGCGAAATGACTTATCTCTAAAATTTCGATTATTGTGTTTATATTAAATATGCGAAAACGAATAAAAAGCTTTTGTAAATATTCAATCGGAAAGCATTCGCAAGGTATATTGGATAATGTAATGTGCTCAATATTTTTAAAATCTCATTTCCCATATGAAGAGGTAATATATCATATTCTTTAAAAACTGTCGTGATAATTTCGTTCATTTGCCTTACATAATCTTAAAAATTAGTTTTGGCATTAAATAGTTAGCCAAACGGTTGGGCAGTGTTAAATACTCTCATATTTATCAATGTATTAGTAACATTTACGTCTCCTTTGTATAAGTTTCCATCCATAAGTTTGCAATTTTTGTGAACTTCCTTGCATTTTCTGAGCAAATAGCCAAATACGTAGTTAAATGCATTTTCTTCAGGAAGCTCGAAACGATAATCTACATTTCCAACAGTTAAAACGTTCACGTCATCACTTTCGCTTTCTGTCAACTGAACCATTTTACTGCTAACTTCGACAGTGACTAACAGTTGGTAAATATCGTCGGCACAATTTGCGAATTCTGAGTGTCTAATATTTGTGTGTATAATATTTCTTAAAAAAAGTTTTCCGAAAGCAGCTGCAAATTGAAACTGGTGTTGGCTCACGGCAGTTACCTACCTCCTTGTTTTCTAACAGTGCCAAAGAAGTATTCGAAAACATCTTAATCTAGTC
Organism: Scrobipalpa costella; assembly: GCA_949820665.1. Lineage (NCBI taxonomy): Eukaryota > Metazoa > Arthropoda > Insecta > Lepidoptera > Gelechiidae > Scrobipalpa > Scrobipalpa costella. The sequence continues at coordinate 23,804,958 of OX463297.1, forward strand.
TTCGAGGAAAAATTAATTTGAAACTTAATCTTCTCAAATCAGTTGACAGTTGTAAAACAGACTGTATGGTTATTTCAAGGCTTTTAGGCATTTCAAACAATTTGTTAAGTTTGTTTGATTTTTTGACAATACGTACATCTTTTAAAAAATGTAATACTTCTTGCAATACTTCCATTTGATACTCTTTCTGAGAAAATGATTTGTTGTATTTGTATGTTTCACTGCACAAAGAAGAATTCAAAATATCGAACATGTCGTTCATTAATTGTATGAAGTTTGCAGAGCCTAATGCTTTTTTAGGCACTTTACCCAATTCCACACTACACTCCATCGCGGTAGCCACACCTCTTCACTCAGAACTTACGCAGCAAATATGACCTTCATTTTCTCAAAATTGTTAGGTTTTATGTGCGACTCTGTTAATTTAAAAGCAATTTGGTAGCTTCTTTCTTTCTTCATGTTATATAAGTTTTTTACATCCTCCCACGAAGCTGTTTGTTCTTTTCCATCAGAATCATGATATAGAAAATCATACATTATTAAATTATTCCTTAAAGATTTTAGCAGGTGGGGCACATTAAAGATATAATATATTTTCTTACCATTAACTTAAAAATATGGTTTTTCTGCTGTTAATTTTTTTCCTTTAGCCGTACTAGTAAAATTAGACAATACAAATACTGTTTATTGCACATAAACAACACATTGTACAGGAACAAACATTACAAAACAAACAGAGTACAATTAGGCGGCCTTATTGCTAGGGTAGCAATTCTGCCATGCAACCTATGGGTAAAGGAGTAGTTTTTTAATATTATGCGGGATAGTGCAGTTACTATTGTTATAAATTTAAATAGAATACATAGACAAAGTACTTACTAGTTACATAAATACGATCCCTTGATCCAAAGTAAATGCAACAACGTTGAATCCTATATCCAAAACTTTCCTAATTATGATATCAAGCCATGCATTCAGGTCTGGGTATTTTTGCTTTGACTTAGAAAGCAATAAGCCAATGATTGTTTCCACTTAGAAAACAACCCTCGCGCTATAGTGCTTATAAGCACAAATGCTTGAGTAGCTGGCTCCCTTTTTTGTATACTATCGATTTCGTGGAAGCCAATAATTTGGGCCTTGTTAATTTGGTAATGCAGTTGTCTCTTCAAAGATATTTCCCCAACGCAAAGTACACATATTTTTTCAGATTTTGTTAGTTTCTTCACTTTAGATTGTAAGCATCGGATAATATTTTTGGAAAAACTTGTGCCTATATCAATATTTGTTCTTCTTAAAGTTCTTTCGCTTGGTAAATATAAAGTTTTAGCCAATACTCTCTACGCTAATGGACTTGCAAAATATATATTCAATGCGAACATTTTGTATTTTCGATCGTATCGATTGCCTGTAAAACTACATTTGCAATGTTTTTGAATTTTTATAATATTTTGAACAGTGGGGGAAAGTTCAGGTTTGTCGTCTTCAGATATATTTTGTAACTGATCTTCTAACATTTTTATCCGCTTATTTTCGTAAGTTTGCTTACGTAATTTTCTTTTTCTAGGAGTATTATACGATAACTCTTGAACAGTCTGTGTACAAAGAATATTATCCTTTGACGTTGAAGGAGTATTTATTTTAATGTCCAAAATGCAACATTTAGACTCCACATCAGTCTGAGTATATTTTAAAAATACTTTCTAGCTGTGGTAAACTTACAAAAGGGACTTCATTATGTTTTAAATTTCTTTTTAAATGATCAGATGAAACAAAATGGAGATCACAGATGCAATAGCTGTTGTGAAGCGTTTTCATGTCCTTGCTCTCTAAGTCAGTTCGACCAGCTGCTCGTATCCATTGTCAACATCTAAAACAAATAAAATTGGTTATTGCCTTATGTACACATCAACATTATCCGCAGATAACACACAAAGTAAATTATTGTACATACTTTATACATACATACATATAGTCACGCTTTTATCCCTAATGGGGTAGGCAAAGCGTAACCGGCCTAAACCTAAGTCGTTTTGCCACGTCTGCCTTGATTCATCCAATGGGAATCTGTAGAATTTTCTTTTAGTTTTGTCGTTTATAGAGCTTAAACAACCATACACAGCACAACACACGCCCATTATAGAAGTATTTGTTTAATATTTGAATATTTCGTGGTCTCTGCTCTGCACACTGCGTCGTCGTCGCGTCCTTGCCAGCCGGTAACTGTGAAGTAACCGAGCGCGGGTGGACGGGGCACTTACATCGGGAGGCAGGGAGTGACCATACTGTACGCTAATACTATTTATTATCCTGTGGTCATTTGCAGATAATTTGATCATTTGATCAGACAAATTAGGATGACACAGCGATATTTTAATGGAATTATCCCAATAACTGGTTATGTTATTGCCGATCATAAAGTCTTTCTTATCATTAATAGGAATGTTTGCCATGTTGAGGCCGACTGGAGGTTTGTAAATGAAGTAAAAACATATATTTTGTCCAATATTGTGGGTATGTCTCAAACCCGCCATTCTTGGCAGGTGGATTGACGTATTAGAAGTAGTTTGCTGCACTATTTCTTTGATTTATTCCATAGTCCGCTTTTAATAACGACACCCTCCAAAAACCATATTCGCTGCATGATATGTTTTTTGTTTTGTCTGAAGGGTAATAAAAGCCAGCTATGTAATTAAGTTTTATTTCAAAATACAATTTATATTTTCTTGAGGAAGCTACAAATCCTTCCCTTTTTAGGAAAAAACAATGAAAAAATCGTATGATAAATTCATTTCCCTCCAACCAAGAAAACAATTGCCGTACCATCAACCGGTCGCACCGCCGGCATTCTTTGACAAACGAGTGTAAACCAGCACTGTTGGACACACTTTGTCCCCATTTGATTTACTGTGCGCTGCGACGACACCGACTGCTCGCCCCATTGTGTGCGAGTTACGATTACCATAAAGAAACTGCACAATGGATGGAAGCCTGCCGTTTGTAAGCAATAGGAATTCACCGGGTTTTGAAGAGCGGCGGAAGTTGGGTAATACTTGAGCTATGGAAAAGTGTGTGGGAAATTCTGTAGCTTTTGATATAGATTATTTTGAACCTAGCAAAAATCAAACTCGCCGAATTCTGATTTCTATTCCAAACAAAAATGTATACATTTTAGGTCACATTGTTGATCAGTGGGACCCAGAAAGTAAATATTTTTGTTAACCTCTCAAACTGGACTCGATCAAACAAACTTACATATCTGGTTGCATTTAATATTATATTTTCGTACGAATTCATAAATTTGACTACAACTTGTTGCTTAATTGGAATAAGTAGGTAACCTTTTTTAAACTGTATTACTTTCACTGAACTTTGTTAAAAAAAAAACACCGATATTATATAGAAACACTTTGTTTACAACGTAAATAACATAAAAGAGAGAAACAACGATAGTTTATAAAGATCAGGTAAAAGATACGTGTGTATTATAACATAACGTATTTCCAAGATTTGCTCGTAACTATAGAAAGATTTAAAGAAGGTGTACGTTTCCTTATTCCAGAAGTGTTCTGCAGTAGTTCTGTATTCCTTCCCAGGTGCAGCTTGCAGTATTGATAAACTATGGAGTTTCTGAACCATTACTCACAAGCTTTACGTTTAAACATTGTAGATACGCAAGAGGAATCGGAATACCTGTATTGAGTACAACGATCGGGAAAATGGGGTGTTGACGCAGTAAATAACACATTAGTTATAGATTTCCGGGTACAGTGTGTTTGGTAGAGATGTATGTACATTATTAAACTGTCGTCCGTCTACAATTTGTTAAGATACTACGGATTCACTCAGTAAATTCTTTGATTTTCATTGGAGGAAACGGTTGTTAATTGGAACTATTAGTGTCAATCCAAAGGGACTGAGCAAGACCAAAGCCCATCAGACCGGCACCTATTCAAAATTCTGTCTGGTTTTTACAAATTGGGCTCGCACCCGGCGCTGAAAAAAATTCTAGAATGTCGATTGAATTCTCCAAAAGCGAACCGATGCGGCGTCGTAATTTTTTATCGTCCATCCCTGGGGTGCGTTTACCGAAACTGCCACGTGTGCTGCCAAAAATAGCCGCTATTTCATGGTTGATAAAATTTGAAATATGAATGCAATTTAGATGAACAAATTGGCGCGATAGAACAGTTATGGCGCGAACATCCTTGAACACTTCAGTTTGTGAGCTAGGTCGGGAAATCTCGCGCCTTTTTCGTTTGTTCAAGATAAAAATATCTCTCGTACGTTACATGGCATGATATGAATTTATTCAACTTCTATTATAGAAGGGTCGGTGTCCCGAAAACTAAAAGGGTTTGGTATGTCCTCTGAGTTTTTACGCGAGGTCTTATTAAACACCTTTAAGTAGCGAAGAAAATACAATATTAGCTCTGTAGTTATTTTTTGTACCGTAGTAGGTGGTTTTGTTTAACTTCATTTAGCTATCTTGACTGTAATTTGTAAAAAAATATGTAATTAATATAAGAATATCATAAAATAAAGAAAGGACGGTGTCCCGAAAACTAAAAGGGTTTGGTATGTCTTCGGAGTTCTTACGCGAGGTCTTATTAAATACCTTTAAGTAGCGAAGAAAATATAATATTAGCTCTGTAGTTAGTTTTCGTACCGTTAGTAGGTGGTTTTGTTTAACTTCATTTAGCTATCTTTAAAAAAAAACATGTTATTAATATAATAATATCATACTCAATCATAGCAGCAATGTATTGGTGATTGACGTGTAATAATGAAATCGTCTAGGTAAATCATTTCGTTATCAAAAATTGAAGATTCTTTTGCAGTAGTGTTAAAAATGATATAGTTTGTATATCACTGGATGGAATGTCTATGCAAGAGCAATCGCTGTAAAAAGAAGAATTTTCTACAACACATATGAAGCCCTGTTTTTCTGAACTATCCCATAAACTTACCCAAGTTTTTTTTTTATTCAACTATACTCAAAAAAATATAGGACGGTAGCTGCGGGTCGTGTTTTTTTATCTAGAAATAGATGAATCTTAATAGTTTGCGTCTGGGAGCCTGTTAAAGCCGCTACATCTATTACGGAATGTCTGACAGTAAATCGCACGCCCGCGAACAAGGTTTTGTATTCAAACTTTAGCAATTACGTTAGTCAGGTTTAAAGTTCGGTTGGGAACTTCAAAACGGGATGGATGGTTACTGTCCGGTGACATACGGATCCTTCAAGATGTCAAATCTTTTTTCAACAGTAGCTTCGTCTATGTTGCTCATAGAACCAGCCATGAGTGGAGTTCAAAGGACTGATATTATGTTGTATGATTTGTATTTCGTGTGTGCAATATTTTTTTAATTTTAATAAAGTATTTCTATGTTATGTTGAACTGATTCAAAATGGCGAATCTACGTATTTTTATTAATGTATGCAATTATGAATCTTTTAAAATTTGTGCAGCCTTTCAGTTGCATTATGCATGTAGTTGAAAGGTCTTATTTCATATTTTCAGGTAGCTGTCTGAAATAACACTTTGAAAACTGGTAAATTTTGTTCTTTTTAATTTGCTTTTTATTTTTACAGACTCTGTGTATCCTAAGGTGCTCAGCCACAGACCCGACAATCACACTTTCCTGGTCTCTAAGTGCAACTTTTGTTGCGATTCTCAAAATTTATACAGCCTTTTTGTAGCTTCTCTTCTTATAAACTTTCTTCTACTCAGTGCCCTACTTACGCAGTAAAGGCTCTTATCAAAATTGAATGTAATGTTTCTTTATCTTGAAAGGTTCCCTTGAGGTACAAGTTCGAGTAGTGTGACTTTTTTGGTTCTAAGTATGATGTTCTATGAGAGATGACATATTCCTCCTTATATTATATGTCAACCTAATATTTTGTCAAAACTCCGCAGCCTATTTAACCCTTAATCAGGCATAGTACGATTTATCGACCACCTAGGTAATTGGAGTTTTATAGTGATTTTTGTTTTTTTTTTTTATTGCTAAAACCTTTATTTGATTACCAATATTTGTATCTTTCGTATGAAGCTAAACATTTTTAACTAAATATTTCATTTTAGGAAAAATCATTATTCAAAGAAAGTAGTCATTATATGCCCTATGCTCGTCTGGCAGTGGTATGACATGGACACTGTTTCCATTATACATAATAAAATACACATAATTATTACATTTTGAAATTAAAATATAATTGTATTTTTCTTAATAAAAATAACATTCTACGTTTTTAATCATTAATAACTAAAATAACATACTACGTTTTTTTAACATAACAAAAATTAAATTATCCTTTTTTTAAACATAAATAACATTATTAGCGTACAAAAAAAATAATTTAATGTAAGATTAAAAAAATGGCACCGCCACAGTTTCTACAAAAAAGTTCATTTATTGCCGCAGTACCACGTCGGCAATAAAAAAAATCCGTTGCAGGACCACATTTCAAACATCTATCAATTTGTGCAATGTTTTCTTCCGATAATGATATATCCATTCTAGGCAAAACGTCGATAAATATTTCCACAGCCATCCTGGTGGGAATCGGTAGTAATAATATTTTTGCTTTGAACATATTAATCTGAAAGTAACACACATGTAAGTATTTTCATTTCATTAATATCACACGGCACGCGGCTGGTAAAGACTCCTTACGAAATGATTAATATAAAAAACTTACAATTTCAAACAGCGCTTCTGTATCATTAAAATTTAATTCATTTTCCATTTTGTTTTCTAATGTATCGGATATTTTCGTATACACAATTGTATAAAGTGATTTTGGTTTGTGTCTTGGGTAAAACATTTTATTTATTTTCATGCAATAAGTATCTCGACGACATATTATCGAAACAAAGAAACAGTACATTGTCAAAAATATTCTTAAAATTGAAAAGATTATAACCAGCCAGCACTGATTCTTTTGTACCGAAAACATACCTTTTTGGACTCCTTGGTGAAAGTTCTCAAAACATGGGTATATACAAATTGGAACCTTGCAAATTTTACACGTATAACTACTTCTCTTTGGAACGGCTTTTGAACTGCAATATTAACATCTTTTAGATGTGGTAGGAATTGGCATATGCAAACCAACGTTTGCTAAGCGTATTTCACTAGGTACACCAAAATTTCCACCATTTTTATTTTTGAATATTGTTGCTTTCCGTTTTCGTGAACAAAAACCATTTACAAGGGCTCTGCTAAGCCTTAAACGGAAGTCACTATGAGCACAATCCATTTTACTTTGTTTGTATAGAATGTACGGATTGATTACGGCAGCTTCAAATAAATACCAGAAAATACGAAGCCAGTTTTTCCTTGATCTCCGACCCAAGGTACGAGGGGTGGCTGATAAGTAATCTACCTAACTATGAAAGAAAAGACTTTGATGGCTAGTTTATTTTTTATTTTTCTATATAGTCTCCTGCAAGTGAAATACACTTATGACATTTGCAAATAAGTGACATCATGCCGTTATAATAGTAATTTTTATTTTGCTCGTCATAATGGTCAGTTACAGCCTCTTTCATTTCTTCGTCCGTCGAAAATCTGCGACCCCTCAATTTTTCTTTAAATCTTTGAATATGAAATAGTCACAGGGAGCCAGATCTGGACTATAAAGTGGATGGTTAATTTCTGTGAAGCCGTTTTTGCTCAGGGCTGACCTCGCCGTTAAGGCTGTATGTACAGGAGCATTGTCTTGTAAAATCAGAACACCTTTGCTGAGTTTGCCTCCCCGCTTTTCTTTGATTTGTTCACGAAGCTGGTCAAGCAAGTTTGCATAATATTCAGCATTCATTGTTGTATTTTTACGCAAATAATACATACATATAATCACGCCTTTATCCCTAATGGGGTAGGCAGAGCGTAAACGACCTAAACAAAGATCGTTCCGCCACGTCTGACAAAGTTTTGAGGGTTATTTAAGATAGATTTGTAAGTATATTGCTGTAGTGACAGGTTGTCAGCCCATCGCCTAAATTACAATATACTGAAACCCTCGGATCCCTTAGCTGGTTTCTACAGCATACCCGGGAGGAAATGCAGCTGGCACATTCTATGTTTTTCTCTCGCTCCCAGGCCAGCATGAAAGAAGGCAAATAATCTATCATCAAAATCCCTTCGACATCCCAAAATACGGTGGCCATTAGTTTTCCAGCCGACGGCCGAACCTTGAACTTCCTTGGCGGCTTTTCTCCTTTAAATTTCCATTGCATTGAATCTTGTTTGCTTTCCGGATCCCACTGGCGAATCCAAGTTTCATCACAGGTCACAATTCGAGAGATAGTCTCTCCTTCTTTACCCTTGACCAGGTCTAGAAATGCCTGACAACATTCTACTCGCCTTTGTTTGTCAAAGGGGGTCAACATTCTAGGGACCCAACGCGCGCTCACCTTGGACATGTACGTGAATAATTTCATGAACTCGTTCCTTGCTAATGCCCACATCTCTGGCTATCTCCCACTGCTTGATTCGCCGATCTGCAAGAATCAGGTTCTTCACCTTTTCAACATTATCTGCGGTAACAGCAGAAATTGGCCTTCCACTACGTGTGTCGTCTTCCAGGCTCCACGGCCATGTTTAAATTGCTTCGACCAAAACTTTATGACGAATTCAGAAGGACTTGAATCACCAAACACCTTTAACATGCGCTCTCTGATCTGCGTAGGCGTATTTCCTTCTTTACTTAGGAATTTAATCACTGCTCGATGCTCAAATTTCATAATTTTGCAATTTTCTTTCGACATGGTGAAATCAAAGCCGCGCCAAAAAAAAAATAGCGAAAAAAAATAAGCGTTATAATTTTGAAAAAGGAATAAATATAGAATATGATTTTGCAAAGGCCAGTTCGATTTTCAAAACTTTCTTTAACAAAGTAGATTTTATATCAGCCGCCCCTCGTATATGAAGATTTTAGGTGGTCGAATAAATCGACGCCTCCCATTGTTTTTGTGTATTCGCAAATAGCCTGAGGACAAAATATTTCCTTCTTGGTACCATCTTTTTGAGTTCTGTTAATAATTTCAACTCGCCGTGGGTCAAATGCATTGGACATGACTAACACATCTTTTTTATCATGGCATCGAATTACGGACGTTGGATGTGAATATTCATACATAAATTCTCCTGGAGCAAGTTTTTCAGCCTTCCTTGGAGTTTCTTTAATTGAGAGTGGGATTCCTTTACGATTCGCAATAAATGTTCCAACACAATAAATACCCTTGCTATGTAGTGTCTCCAAAAGGGGCAAGCTTGAAAAAACCTGTCTATGGCAATTAAAGTATTCGCTGGTACATTCTTGCACAGAGAAGTGACAACTTTGTAACCTAGTCCTGCATCATTGATTGATGTACAATCCGTATTATCCCTTCCCGTATAGATGTTGAATTCGTATTAATAACCTGTTTTAGCATCACAGCGAGCCCAAACTTTATACCCACGTTTAATAGGCTTAGCAGGCATATACTGCTTAAGAGTACTACGACCTTTGAATTTGATCATACTCTCATCAATGCTCTGTCGTTGTGACTGACTTGCATTTTCAGTAAATGTGTGATTGAGTATATTCATCATCTCTCGTACTTTAAATAATTTATCATGTCCCGGTAAATGTCTTGGTATAGCATCGTCATTAATACACACAATTTTCAAGAATCTTTTTATATCTTTTGCACGTCATAATTTGGCTAATTTCTTTATGTTTATAGAAATCATCAGTGGACCAGTACAATTCAATATTAGATAAAGGACACAGACCCATCATTATTGTCATTCCTAGGAATGCACATAGTTCTTTGTTTGTTATATCTTTATAATTTTTACTATTTTGTTGTTTTGCATTTAAATTTGTGTTTATAACAATGCGTTCTTGTAGTTCAAGAGGAAAAAGATTTTGGAAAAATTCTAGTGGTCCATTTTTATTTGTTTGCACCTTCAATGGTTGTAATCCGTTGTTAAATTTATTTTCTGCGATGGTACCTACGGCTCTACTCCAATATTTTTCAGTATGTTGAACATCACAAGAGCAAGATGATATATGATCTTCATTTGTTGTAATCAAATTCTCACTAGTAAATTGTATCTCGTTTGTTTTGGACAATTCATTTGGTTCAGTATTTTCAGTACCACTAAGTATATCTTTCTTTGTCAGTATAAATTCATTGTATCTGGTCTAATACTGAATTTATATCATAAGGACGTTTAGGATAAACAGGAATATCGTCGTCACTTTCGTCTTCGGAAGAAGTAAAGGGTTGTTTTAATTTATTTATCAAATCTTTTCCTTCATTACTCATTTTGTATTTGTAGATGATATGTAGTTATTAATAAGGACGCTGGTATTTGTATAGGATGATAATTTATCAATTTATCACAAAACAATGGGATAGCTTTTTTCGATAGGAGGAAGCGAGTGCGATCATAACTCGTACGTACACACTTTAGTCTGAGATCGAATGTATGAGCGCATTGAGTATAGCGCACAACAGTGTTTTATTGTTAAATGTTGAAGTTTTTTTCCAGAGAAAAGCAAATCTAATTATAAAATATGCAACGATATACGTTCAGTGCCATATACAATGACACATTGACTTTGATATTACAAATCATTATAATAAACAATATTCATTGCCTGTTATCAGTAAAGAGATCAAAGTTCAAACTATGCAGTTCCTAATTATAAATATGGATAATGGAAATAAATTATGAAACGTCAGAAAGCTCCTCAACAGGCATTGTGCATAATACGTCCACTTGTTTTTACCTTATTTTATTATTTATTAGAAACAGATCTTAGGTATACATTGTACAGGTAAAAATTAAGACCCCACCATATTTAAAAATATGTTTTAATGCCAGTGCACACGGGGCCTGTTTAAGGGTTAAATCAAGAAAGACATTCGCACAGAGGTTAATCCCCTTGTAAAAATTTATTGTTGCTATAATAATTCCTTCAGAGATATAAGTATACAGGCCTATTATCAAAGAGTAAAATGGCATAAATTATAAACCACCTTTGCAATTATACAAGATGATTATCATAAAATATCCAGCAGATACCCTCGGGAGTGACCGCAGTCAAAGTGAAGCTCACTTAGAAATCTTACTTGTGGTGTAATTATTAAGATGTTTGAGGGTATACAACACAACTGGGTATATAAAAAAGATATTAACTCCCGCAACGAAAACTTAAAAAGCGAAACGTAACGTCGTTCAAAATAAACGCTTCAAATAAATAAAAAAAAGACTTTAACAAAAACATAACTTTGGCTTTCAATAGTGTGCATGATGTATGTGTATGTTTTGTGTAAATATTATTTTTATGACTTCAATTAAGTGTAGAGAAAGAAAGGCATGAAATTTGATTGTATTGTATGAACAGGTCGGTAATCTATTAATTTCTGTTGCCACACTAACCCGGCAATTCATACTGATGTAATTCACGACTGTAATAATATATTACTTGCATAGTTTTTGTGTGTTACAAATTGATATCAAGAATTTATACATTTAAATTATGTATTCAACCAGGTTAAGTAAATACCCGTTGTTAATTGATAACAGTTAGTTTTGTTTTAATGAGTTTTCTTTTTACCCTTTTTTAGATATTTTCTGTTACTTTTCTGAGTATTTCTCACGCTTTTTACTTAGACGTATTTGCCAAGATATTAGCTGTACGGCGGCTGTAGGTAGATTATAAACCTCTCAAGGGAAATGCCTCTTAATTAAGTGTAATGTTTCCGTTTTTCCTGGTAAGTATTTTTGTGCTGAGTTTCTAGGGTTAATAATAATGAAAATTATTTCATGGATAATAGAATGAAAAGAAAACAATTAACTTCTTTATTTTTTAAATCCGGGTGTAAATGTCCCTTACCGTACCGAGTGATAAGGGTTACTCAGTCAACGGAACTGAACAAATTTCATCAGGAAATAAAGAAATAAGCAACTTTTCCATACAATCACCTCCGTCAGACAAGGTATGAGAAAGTATTTTATTTTTAAGAATTTCCCGCTGAATGTCGTCCAGGTTCATTTATTAAGCAAACCCTAATAATTTCTATTACGCTGTCTATAGATAAAAATATGACTGCGTTTCTACGTAAACAAAATAAAGATATCTTCCACTGCTAGCTAAAAATTACTTTGAAAGAATTAAGCAACTCCAAAACACAAAAAAAAACGTCGTTATGATGAAGTTTTGTTTGTATGGGTAATGGGTTGTGAATTAAAATCATTCCCGAGAGGTGCTTAACGAGGCTTTACATGAAAATACACGCGAAATTACTTCGTTTACATTTACATACCTACAGGGAAATGAGTGGGTTATATTTTATAATTATTCTTTTATTCGACGTTTTGTAGAAAGGGTTTCCTCAGGGAGTTGTATTCGTTGAGTTCGGTAAATTTTCCGTTGTACTAATTTTCATTTTTGATTGAAACCTCTTCTGAGATTTATTATTTAATGAGCGAAGGCCTATGACATGATCAGCGTAGCATTAAAAAAATAGTGATTTTTTCCTTCAAATAAATAATTTTTACTTAAAAGTACTACTATACAAACAGGAAACAATTCAAAGGTTGTAAAATTAAAGATAATACGAGCTGTAAGATAGCGACCCACACCGACGGAGTAACGTGTTCTCTGCAGCTCGGTTTTTGTTTTTTTACATACCTACAAACATATGATGTAGTCTGCATTTACCTAATCAATAATAACCCTTTTAAGTCGGGCTTCGCGTTCTTCTTCAGATTCAAGTGATTCTTATTGAATTTTTGGTATATTGCGACAGGTTTGATCGTTTTATAAATTGTTCAATCGTTTAAGGTATCTGCTGAGAGGATGTGAATGTTGACAGGACAGCTGCCCTGCTGACTGCTAACCTCGCCTGCTCCCTCCGAGCTCAATACTGGCAAGTAACAATGCTGCTTAGAATATTGATAAACGTTATGAAAACCTTAATGAAATATTTTGAAATCTATTGGTTTCTGAATGTTTTAAAATGTTTGCAACTGTTTCTGTAGGTTATGTGCCTGTGTAAGTTGCTGAGATTTTGCGGAAAGGAACTTTAACTCAACTACACATTCAACGTTATGTTTTTACGGATTATACTTAAAATAAATGTTACTTAATCTGAATGCTAAATGTTTAGTCCCTTGTTGGGCGCCACTGATAATGGCAAACAGCTCCATCTATCCAAGCTTTGCGGAATTTCTTCATTCCGTCCGTGTTTCCGAATGAAACTGGAAGGTAGTGTTGCTGTGAACGTATATCCGCTGTTTCTCAAGGTATATGCAAGATGGAGCTAAATTGTGTACTAATAAGTTCTTAGTTTGCGTCATAGAAGGCGCTGAAATTAATAGAACGCTGAATTTTATTAGAAATAATTAAATAAATCTAGTTTTTGTTGGTTGATTTATAATAAATGTATTAACAAATTTTAATTTAAGTATAAGCTAGAATTAAATGAGACTAGCTTGTTTTACTTAGAACATTGTAGATTTAATTTCAGTTTCGCTAATTTCGAGTGACAATTTTATCTTACAAACAATTGTAGGTTGTTTTGTTTCATAGTTCCTTCTATGTAAGGTATAATTCTGTGGACTTTAGGATGGAAACAGTTATATGGAAAAATTATGTCACATACTTAGGTCTATAATATTTGTGTAACATAAAGTATAAACATGTTTTTTAAGATTTTTAATAATCGTGAATAACAATCCAAAGTTCAGTCTCTAAAAATGTATTGTTTTTTCTTGTTTATCTCCTATTCCCGACATTTTCGTATTCAATAATGAGTCCGGGTTATCCCTTCTCATTTTATATTATGTACTTTGAAGCGAGTTTATAAGCATGGGTTTCTAATAAAACAAAGCCAACATAAAAGGGACCACAGTGTGTACCTAATCCGGGGACCCTTTGGCTGCAGTAATGACTTTTGGTAAAATTGCTTTAGTAAAGCGTTGAAATTAACAATGTGAAAATTTTATTTGCGTTTGCTTTGTTATTTTAAATGCTCATGCTTACAAGAAAGTTACATTGTCGCCGGGAACGCAACTTATGCTAAGTTATTATGGATTAAATTATACATCCAGTCTAGCCTTTTTTGGTGCTCAATGATGATATATTTTTTTGCATCAAATTTATAAAATTTTGACAGAATCCACATAACGTTGCCCACTAATACGAACGACTAAAATACAAACGAATAAAATAAAAAAAGAGCCTGTGGTGTCCCACTGCAGGGAAAAGGCCTCTCTCCCTTCCTTCCATTTTTCGCGATCTTGATAAATAAAAAATAATTTTAGTAAAAATATATTTTCCATTTATTGTTGTTTTCTTCTAGAAAATGCTAATAATACATTAATTATAAACCCTGTCAACTCGTATGCGGTCCATTATCGTGTCGTGCGAAACCTATCACAGCAAACCAAAAACTATTTACTTAGTGAAATGAGAGAATCCCTATCTAGTAAATTGAAATATAAATGAGCCATTAATTATTTAGCGGGCGCGGCACGGTCGGGTAATCCGACGTGGACACGGGGATTAACCTTTTGTCCCTCTGTTTGTCCATTGTGCATTTATATATAGAGTGAATTGTTAGTAGTCCTTCACAGAGACTAAACTTAGTATTTATATCGGTCTGGATTGTCCTATATTTATATTTTACTATTACGAGTTCGGTATAATAGGCATGACGACTGGGTGGTTCAAAAAATCGAAACTTACACTTAAAACTGAGGGCTAAAATATTGTAGTTCTCATTCATAATTTTCAAATATATGCACATCATCTCATCATCTTATCCCGTATCTCACGGGGTCGGTTACCTAATCTAGGGGATTGAACGAGGGTACTGGTTTTTACACAGAGCGACTGACCTCTGCAAACCAGACCCAATCCTAGATTAGGTCAGAGTTTTCAAGCCGCCAATGCTTAGCACTGGCCTCTGATATGGCTTAACGACTAATATCTACGGTATTAAACGATATTAACCAGGACCAACGGTTTAACGAAGCACGGAAAAAGCGCCGAATAAACGTACATATGAAATTCGAAAACCAAAAAACACATTGGCCCGCTCAGGAAGCAGCAGCCCTATCCACTACACCATCGGGCTCTCCTAATATATGCACATCAAGAGTTAATAATCGAGTTCAAAAATAAAGATGTTACTGATTTGAGGTAGTCAAATTTACCATAACGAGACGTAATAATTAGGTATTTTTTTACAAAAAAACGTTTTTGACATTTCATAAAAAGTTGCTAATTTGACTTGTATTCGTCATCCTATATTAAAAAAATCTAGGATGGTAGCTGGTGACATATGCAATTCCTATACATTTCAGATTCAGTTCTTTTTGTTTTCCTTTGGAATAGTATTCTGCCGCAGCTTCTATCCTAGATTTATCAGTGCAGTACCTAAGATACTTAATGCCAGTTAATTTCTTCTTATTGAGTGGGTTTCTGAGTCAAAATACGACCCGATGAATCTGATGTCTGATAACTAAAAAAAACTTTCAATGACATGGTTGCTTATATGAGTCTACCCTTTTAAAAAAGAAGATCAACCAGTTCCTGATCAGATTTATTTTATTCTAACTTGGAATGTGTTTTTTGACGTTAGTAAAGGGGGTAGCGTCGAGAAGCAAAATAATCTTTATAGCTGCAACGAATTATTTATCATATATTTATCAATAAACATGATCTTTCCATGCTCTTCTTTTAGAGTTTTTACAAAGAGATTGGAGTTCTAGATGTTTTTTTTTCGTAACATAATTATTAACTTTTTCTGTGTCATTTTTCAACTATATAAATTCGCCAAATTTAGCCTTTACGTCTTTTGAGTCTTTTGGTAAATTTGTATGTATTTTCTTGTATTGTATGTACATGTAACTTACTGTTATGACCTACAGCAGTAGGTGGAGGCGTGAAAAAATCATACCAACTTATGATTTTGAAATCATGTTCTTAAATCCATATCTAAAATTGTGTCCGAAGTCTCCGAATTGACTCATGAGAAAATCTGCAAGCGTAAGGTTGAGATAGAAAGAGGCTGAACGCAATAATACCTAGCAACGTATTCCAAAAGTAACCCTTGGAGCTGGGTGAAAATCCATTAAATCCTCTCTGTGTCGAAACGTAAACAGAGACTACTAAACAAAAAATAAGCTCCGAAGAGTTATAATAAATTGTCCTCGTGCCTTTAGTAAAGGGGTTGGTCATTGTTAGAGCCGGGAAGCGCCCTTTTGTGTCACTTTATTTACGTTACTTTCTGCGGTTTTGTGCCACCAAGTTTTTTACAGGAAGTTTGTGCGATAATATTTCATGCTGTAGAATAGCCCTCTCCCAAGTTTCTCTAACCAGGAATCCCGCTAGAATAGTCCGTAAAGTTATGGTACTGCAGGTGCAACTATTTTTTTAGACAGAGTGTGTGCTTAAAATTTTGAGTGCGTTGTCTTTTAAATACAATGTACAAATACAAGACATTTAAATTCCACAATTACGAACAAAGTTACACATTTATAATAACAATAAACATACAAACAAAACATTTACAAAACATAATACACACAAACAAAAGGAAATAAGCAAAACAAACAACACAGAGGGAAAATAATATGGGCACAGCACAATTCTGGTTTTAACCCCACCCAATATCCCGAAGTGTTAGTCCTAGTTTGTATATTTTGCTATGTAATAAGACTGAAAAATTAGTGACTCATCAGTATGTGTAGAATTTAATGTTTTATTTTTTACAACAATATGGTATTAAATTGCTCATAAAATTGCGTATTCTTTGTATAAAATACGTTATTTGAACTTTATAAGGATCATGACACAGTTATGAATTAACAATTTTAATAACAAAATTAACTGAAACTGTTTTTTGTGTGGATTGTGATATGACCTACACGTTGTTCATACTGTCTTATGTTATCTTATTTAGCCGTTAGGCCTCCCTCCATTCTCTCTTAATTATTAAAAAAATCACTTGCTGATTCGATCGAAAATATTATATACAACTGCAAGGGAATATCTCACATTTCCAGAAACTTCCGTCCATTTCAGTTTCGTTAAAATTCATATTTTGATGTATTTGAACTGTGACGACTACGACGCGGCGGCGGGCAATGTGCTTGAATATGATTACGTATGTACCTAAAATATAATTTGATATATAAATAACAATCATAAATGAATATTATTAGTTAGTTTAAATGTTCATATAGTTATTTAGTGTTAATTGTATATTTAAAGTTTTAATATGAATCTGCTTCTTCTGTCGAGTGGGTATCGAGTCTATGGACCCGATGAACCCTGGTGTCAGAGTTTTAAACCGCCTAGTAGCACAACTATCAGGCCTCTGACATGGTTTTTGTGTAACGACCACTATCAAAGAAAGCGACCGGGACCGACGGCTTAACGTGCCCTCCAAAGCACGAAATCTTTTTCTTTTCGGACAATCAGATGATTCAGCCTGCAATGTTCTAACCAAACTGGGGAAAAATTCACAAAGTGATAAATTCTCAAATGTCAACTTTGTGTTCCCCCCTGGGAATCGAACCCAGGACCTCCGGATCGGGAGTACATGGCACTAGCCACTAGACCACGGAGGCAGTTAATATGAATAAAAATATATTTTTATAAAACCTTTGTAAAGTGGTAAGGGGCGAACAGTGGCGCGACCGTAGTGCCATTAGTTTTAAATAAATTTGGTCTAAAATACAAACGTTTTCATGAATATATAAGGTTTAACGGATATCGAAAGTAATTCTGCCTTTTATAACACATACTTCAAACTAAGCAGTAGTAGTACTGTAATCTTTGTATTAAAATGTGATTTTAGCACATTTGCAAAACAAAGCTTAAATACGAATTATGATATTGTGTTATTAAATGAAGAACTACTTACATTTTCCGCTAAACGTAAAATATTTATGAAAACGTTTGTATTTTGGACATAACTAATTTATTACCATTGAGGGCGCCACCTATGCACTGGTTCCACCTTAAGATGTTTTTTTTTTTAATTATATTCCATCAATGATCAATTGTACAGCTACTACTGGAAGGATTTTTTTATTATACTTAGATGTTTATTAAGAAACCAACAGAGCAACATAATTCGGCTGCTCTGTCCGTTTTACGTCTGCAATTGTACCAAAAAAATCTTAAACTTACCCTGTTTAAAGAATACGTAATAATTTTAATTCATAAAAACACTGAACACCTAAGGGTCTTATAAAGATAAGTATCGATCAAAAACCTTCACGGATAATTCTCCAATTTTAGGAAAATACAATTAAAACGAACCAACTGTACAGAGTGGCCATTAGTTTCCCCCTTGCCGTAAATCGACGTTATCTATTTTGGCCGGAGTTTGGAAGTTTTTAAAACTATTTTAAGTGGAAACTTAGACAGTGATGTGTTGCTGCAACTTTTAAGCCGTATGTCAACCGGTTCTGGAATGCTACCAATTCCAGATAAATAAATTGGCTAAAGGTAACTTATCTTTCCAAAAGTAAGAGACAATATCAAGAAGATTAAAGAAAACTCTGTAAAAATATAAAAATACTTCAGAAAAGACAATTCAATCATATTAATTAGCTCGCGGGAAATTTCTTATTTTATTTCATTGAATACCAAACAAAGAGTCACTTAAATAAAGTTTTAATAAGCATGTTCTCAATTGTAGTCCTAATAGTTTCCGATATCTTTTACAAAAAAATACATAAAGTATAACAGTTTTTACAACATTTTAATAGTTTCCGATATCTTTTACAAAAAAATACATAAAGTATAACAGTTTGTACAACATTTTTTTAAGACGTTTAAACGTTAAAAAAAATGTATCTTACCGATTACTTATAAATCTGATTTATAACTATAATATACCGTAGGGTTGCCGACTTAAAGTTATGTAAGGATTTATTAAAAATGCCAACATCACCTAATTTATCATTATATAACCTACAGGCACGTCTCATGAAAATGTTATCAGCATAGCGAGTATTACTTATAGGTATAAAAAATAGGATCTCATCACGGCAAGTTCTTTTACATCTTCGGGGCACTCTAGAAATAGCATGCAGTAATGCAGGCGCATCTATAAGATCGTTAATGATTTTGTACAATATTGTGGCGTCAATAATCATGAACTAATCACGACGACAACTCAGAGGCGATCTTGTAATAATAAGCAGGAATATAGCTATTTAAACGCAATAAAAAATCCTCTGGTTTCTTACATTTTGTTACAAATTATGTCAATTAAAAGTAAAGCATGACAATAAAACGATTAAGCGCGTTTCCACCCCCGGGCTAATTCCGTCGACATTTTCAATTGCGCTGGAGTTAATTTAATTTGAAACTTTTTTCGCTGCAAAAGTCTTGCGTTTTATCTTGCACGGGAATTAATTTAACAGCTTTTCTTTTGCTTTAGCATATATTTTCTATGACGAATTGAAGTGGTTTTTTTTTAACTCTTAATAATACTAGAATTTGTTATTTAACGAACATAAAAGCAAAAGTAGAGATTATCTCTTTCGTGAGTAGAATTATAAATTGGTACCGGTAGAAAATTACCGATATTTGAGTGCATTTATAACTTTTGATTTTACATTTGATTTTAAATTTTGATTATCTAATTTAATTGATTATGATTCCAACTTTAATTAATTTTATAATCTGTAATGAATGATCTATTAACATAGGATAAGCATATTAATACTAACCATAACTGTGCCTTTGTTGTCTGTTAGTAAATTATTATTAATATTATTATAAACCTATAGGGGTTAATGCAAAGGGGGCTATACGCATTATGCAACCTGAAGGACGTAAATCTGCCCATGAAACTGAACAACTTTTCCCGATGAACACAGGTCGCAATATGAAAATGAACGCAATTGAAAAAACTGTTTTGGCTTCCCACACTAAAATGTGCTATCAGCTAATGCAATGACTGCCTCCGTGGTAAGATACATGGGCTCACGACCTGGAGGTCCTGGGTTCGATACCCAGGGGGGGTTGATATTTGTCAATTTATCACTTTGTGAGATTATTCCCAGTTTGGTTACGAAAAAAGATTTCGTGCTTCGGAGGGCACGTTAAGCCGCCGGTCCCGGTCGCTGTCTTTGATAGTGGTCGATAGACAAACCATGTTATTAGGCAGTTTAAAACTCTAACATCAGGGAGGGTTCATCAGGTCGATTGACATCGAGTCGACCTAGAAGAAGAAGAAGCTGATGCAATTTGTATGGTCGATTTTTTTTAGTTTTTCGACCAATGTTCGTGGGGAATAGTTCAGTTTCATTAATAGATTTATATCGAAATAGTATACTAAATAGTATAGACATATCGTCAATAAACAAGAGTCGGTGGGTATTAATAAAATATTATCTACATTATAATTTCAGAAATAAATATGTATCAGTAACCGGAATGAGTTGGGTCAATGTTACAAAAACGAAAACACAATAACATTCCAAATATTAATATTTGGTTACAAAGCTAAATCTTGAACATAAAACGGGCAAAATCAAAGGTAAGCCGATGATTTAAACTCATTGCTTTGCCCTTTCAAAATGCAAACAATTTCCCAAGAGGTCGCACGCAAAAAATATATCGGGAAACGAAATCAAGCGACCTCGGATAGAGTGCTATTACGACAATGGCAGCGACCAACATATCACATGAACGAGGTCCTCCAAAACAAATATAGGTCATTTGTAGGCCACTCGAAGCGGCCACGGGGACAAACGTTCCAGGGATTTAGGGGTGACGTTTAACCCCCTAATGTTTCCGTTGGCAATTGACGTTGGACTGAGATGCTTTGCTTTAATGAAAGCCCTCGAGTAACTCATTGCTTAAGACTTACGAGTATTGCCCTCTTGAGTGTGTTCAACATTCTTTAGTTACTCTCATTTATCTTTACCTTATACAGGATGTACATAACCGTACTGCGTTCCTTTAAACCACACATTGTATGAGTGATACACAATACAACATACATACATACATATAATAACGCCTTTATCCTTAATGGGGTAGGCAGAGCGTAAACGACCTAAACAAAGGTCGTTCCGCCACGTCTGACAAAGTTTTGAGGGTTATCTATACATATAATAAATCTCTAGTAGGGTCGTGTCTGTACATTTAATATTTTTACAAAAAAATTATTGCTACAGGCATTATTAACGATATAAAGATGAAAACGTCTGTCTGTGTGTATGTTACCACATCACGCCAAAACAACTTAACCAATTTCGATGGGACTTTTTATTCAACTATGTGTTAAACAACTTAGGATACCTAAAATCACGCTATCTGACTTAAGGGGTAGCCAGAAAATTGAAATTTGGCTGTTTCTTAACCAATTTTTATGGAGCTTTTTTTATTCGACTAAACATTATTGTAAATCAATGTTAGGATTCAAAAAATTACGCCTCATGACTTAGGAGGTAGGTAAGGTAGGAAATTGAATTTCGGTCGTTTTTAACCGATTTTGATGGAACTTTTTTTTTTTTACTGAGTATTACTTAAACTCTAAGTTACGATACAAATAATCACGCCACCTGACTTAGGGAGAAGGCAGGAAATTTAAATCTGATCGTTTTTAACCGATCATAAAGGGACTTTTTATTCGACTGAGTTTTTTTAATTTCCTGGTGTCTAGCCTAGTTAAGAAATAATCACGCAAACCATTTTAATATTGTGTAAATACCCCAGTTTGTATGGACAACACGCAGTGTCGAATCTGCTAGCTTGTTTTTCATACAAAAACAAAGATCAGACAATCCGAAACACGCTTCCGCGCGCGGGTTAGCAGGTCCCGCTCCTACGCGCGGAGAAGCGTTTTCAGTATGGTCGACACTGCGTGTTTTCCATACAAACCGAGCGTACGAAGTCGCGGGCACAGCTATACATCATACATAAGTTAACTTTTTGTGTTTTAAAAAAACGTAAGTTGTAAATAATTTTAAATATTCAAAAGTTTAATGACAAATTCAACGAAAAAATTGTATCATGATTTGTATATAATTAATTGGTCCCAAAACAAAAAGAAATGGAAACAAAGAAACAACCGTTAGGTAACACAACTCCTTCCATATTTAAGCAGACAGGTAAATACAATACCTACTATAATATACTATGCTCGCATAGGTGTAATGTAAGACTGTATTCTATCCCAATTGTGTAAACTTTAAAACAAAAAATACATCGCTGTTTAAATTATAACCACCACGCGTACTGAGTCACGGGCACAGCTAGTTTAAGATAAATTTGTAAGTATATTGCTCTAGTCTTCTTCTGTCGAGTGGGTATCGAGTCTATCGACCCGATGAACCCTGATGTCAGAGTTTTGAAACCGCCTGGCAGCACTAGGTAGAGGCCTGACCTCTGACATGGTTTGAGTAACGACCACTATCAAAGACAGCGACCGGGACCGACGGCTTAACGTGACCTCCGAAGCACGAAATCTTTTTCTTTTTTCGGACAATCAGGTGAATTAGCCTGCAATGTCCTAACCAAACTGGGGAAAAATTCACAAAGTGATATATTCTCAAATATCAACTTGGTGTTCCCCCCTAGGAATCGAACCCAGGACCTCCGGATCAGAAGTTCATGGCACTAGCCACTAGACCACGGAGGCAGTTTTATTTATCGGAGATTGCTCTAGTGACAGGTTGTCAACCCATCGCCTAAAATGCAATATCCAGATTATGTTATTTTTATCTTATCACACTCTTCTGCAATTTGTTATGATTGCTGCATATTAGTTCTGACAATGGAATTACTTGTTAAATACTTTTATAGGTTTCAAATAACCATTCACTTGTTTAATACTCTCATTATGAGAACCAACGTAGACACATTATCAATATAATTACTTGTTAAATACTTTTATAGGTTTCAAATAACCATTCACTTGTTTAATACTCTCATTATGAGAACCAACGTAGACACATTATCAATATAATTACTTGTTAAATACTTTTATAGGTTTCAAATAACCATTCACTTGTTTAATACTCTCATTATGAGAACCAACGTAGACACATTATCAATATATTAAATGCATGGCATAGTATTCAAAGTAAATCTCTTGTTTTAGCATTTTCCAGAACGTCAATAGTTGATAAATACTTTATGACGATAACAAAATATTGTGATACTTTTTTTTGTGGTAGTAAGTATAATTTTGCGTCGATAACATTAAAAACTCATTTTTTGTCAAATCTCAGGGTTCATTGTCCATGTTTGTTACATTATTGGGCTGACAAACAAACTGTATCGTGAAATCTGTCTTTTCCAGAGGCAGTATTCATATATATCAAAATATCGACATAACTATCAAAATTATCAAATGCTGCACCTGTACATATAGGTTTGCTTCTGCCGTTATTCTAAGTGGCAACTGCATAAATATAATCACGCCTTATCCCTAATGGTATAGGCAGAGCGTAAACAACTTAAACAAACGTCATTCCGCCACGTCTGACAAAGTTTTGAGGGTTATTTAAGACAGATTTTTAGAGTTGCTGTAGTGACAGGTTGTTAGCCCATCGCCTAATGTGCAATATACAGAAACCCTTGGATCCCTTAGCTGGTTTTTACAGCATGCCCGGGATAAAATGCCCTCTATTCCCACTAGTTCAGCATGCAGCTGGCACATTCTAAGTTTTACTTTCGCTCCTAGTCCAGCATTTAAAAACTACAGAGACGAACTATATTCAGAGCATTTGTACCTTTTACGTTATCAAAAGAATTCATGGATATGTTTTATAAGGTAACCCTACGACGTAATATACCAACTAACCCTTGTACGTGGGACACTCAGAAAGATTTGCGACACTAAAAAAAATTGTTCTACAGGTACATATATTTTTATTAAATCTTTTCAAAGTACTCTGCACCAGCCTCTATACAAAGATTCATCCGTCTGAACCAGTTTTCAAAACACTTTTTCCAGTCCGCCGTAGACACCTCGTTTACAGCCTGCTCGAACGCAGCCAGCGCATCTTCCGGCGACGAAAATTGTATCCCCTTGAGCTGATTTTTTATTTTTGGAAATAAAAAGAAGTCACACGGTGCTAGATCAGGGCTGTAAGGAGGGTGACCCAGGAGTTTGACTGGTGTGCTGTCCAGGAAGTCCCTCGTTTTGAGCGCGGTGTGTGCAGGCGCATTGTCGTGGTGGAGCAGTAGTCCGCGGAGCCCTGTGTTTGGTCGCTTGTTGCTCACAACAGAAAAAACTTCTGGTAAACATTTGGTAGTATACCATTCGGCGTTAATGCTTCTTTGATCTCGTAAGGGAATTGAGGCCAAGTGGCCAGTCAAATTAAAAAAGCTGGCGATCAAAATCTTCCCCCCGCTTCGAGATCGCTTCACTTTGGTAGGCGTTGGTTCATTTTGAAACACCCAAACTGTCGACTGGCGCTTGGTTTCTGGATCGTATTGATAAATCCAGGACTCATCACCTGTTACAATGTCGTAAACACGCCGAGACGAGCCTGCTTCAAATTTGTTCAGCATATCACGGCACCATTCCACCCGGGCCTGCTTCTGAGCGTCGGTGAGGTAGTGCGGCACCCAGCGCGATACTATCCTCCTCACGCGAAGATGCCCGTGTAGAATCTCGTGAACGCTTCCCGATCCAATCTTTAATATGTGCTGAATCTCCTGATATGTATTTCGCCTATTATCTTGGATTAAATTTTTCACTGCTAGCACGTTTTCTTCCGTAATAGCCGTCAAAGGGCGACCGCTTCTTTCTTCATTCCCCAAGGTTGGTCGACCGCGCCTAAATTCGTTATACCAACGATACACGGTTGCCTTGGAGAGGCTTTCATTCATAAATGCCATTTGAAGTCTATCGAACGATTCATCCGGTTTCAGGCGACACTTGAAATCGTAAAAAATCATAGCTCTAAAATGTTCCCGGCGCAGATCCATTTTTTAGTAAGACACGATACTTTAAATTGGCTCGCAAAAAATGTGGAGGGAAATTTTGAAAATGGAACACACATATTTTTACTTACAAGTAATCATATTTTCAAAAAAGATTCTAACCAGCCAGTCTGCCATATATAAAAACTATTTATCGCAATACTTTCTGAGTGGCCTGGTATAATACCCTGTTATAAACACTTTATACAGGTTAAGGTTTCAGCTTAAACCACTCCAGTCTCAGTCTTATACAAGAATTTGTGCCAACACCGAAGCAATAAGGGTGTTAGAGCATTCTGTAACTCTATTATAAGATTATTCCTGACTCTTTAATATTTACAGAACCGTTATAGTGGCTCTTTACAGCTGGTTTTAACGATCAAATGTTTGTTAAATAAAAATACTTATTTATTTATATTTTTATACCGGGTGTTAGGAACAGCGTACCGCAAACTGAAGGGTTGCTCTTCTAAAACAAAAAAATAAAAACACATCTTTTCCTGTCTAATTAAAGTTGCCTTTTCCTTGTTGGTTGTTGTAGAAAAAAAAAACACATCTGGAAGAGAGTCTCTTAATCCGATTAATTCACAAAGTCTGCATAAAAATATTTGTGGTAACCACGCGGAAGTCTATATTTTACCCGACGAAGTCCATTACGAAGTTCTTTGATGCCAATAATTCGGAGTTCCTATCTCAGTCGGCAAGCTAATCTAAACTGCTCTAGGGTCAGGCTCAGTAAATCCGAAATCCAATTTATCTTTGACGCCCCGTTTTATACTTCTTCACAGAGCTTGGCCTCAAGCTGTTTTGTACTGGAAGTTGATATAAGTCCTGGATGTGGTAATTTTAACTGAAAATATGATTGAGACAATAAAAAATTTGCTCATTATTGTATAAGGAAACCAGGTTTTGAAAACCAAATTTTGATGAATAAATTATTTGTATTTGTAAATATTTATGTATAATGCTTTGATGAGCTTAAGCCACACACATGCCGCCCGCATGCCGCAGGTATAAGCCGCAGAAACGAGCAGCGCTCACGAAACTCTACCTTCATTTCGATCACTAAGCTTTGTTCGCTCATTCGTGCACTGTTAGCTCACTCAATTTATGGTGTACAATTTGGATATACTTACTTACTTCGCTGGCTCAACCCGAAGTGGATCTTGGCCTCCGACATTAATGTGCGCCATTTTTCTCTATTCTGTGCCAAATCTGATCAGTCGGATACTCGCAGCTCTTTCAGGTCTTTGACGACTTCATTCTTCCAGCGATATCTTGGACGCCTTACCCGGCGACGCCCGGATGGTTGACCAAGATAGGCTTTCTTGGCGGTTCGATCCTCTCTAATCCTTTCCACATGTCCTAGCCAGCGAAGTCAGGATGATTTTATTTCTCCGATGATGTTTGGATCTTCTTTTTTTCGGTTGTACCTTCGCCTCCATTCCCCATCCTCCCCTTTTGTTAGTCCCAGATTCTTCCGCAATATCTTACTTTCCGCCACTAAAATTTATTTTCCTCCTTCAAAGTTAGTGTCCAAGTTTCGCACCCGTACATTAAAATCGGTCTGAAGACTGTTTTGTAGATCCGGATTTTAGTGGTTCTGCTTAGCAGCTTGGACACTTAACAGCTTGAGAAAGGCTGCGGTAAATCTTAGGGCGTTAAGGGTGCGGATGTTAATTTCGTCCTCCCTCTGATTGGTGTCAGTGATCGTGCATCCGAGATATTTAAACTTGTCAACACCCCTGTAGGTTGTGCCATTTAGGGTCTTTTGTATCTTTTCATGTGAAGATATTCCTCACGATTCGAGTCGAGTCTTCTCACGACTGATTCTGAGACCTACACGATTTCCCTCTTTCTCCAGTATTTCCGTCACATTAGCTACCTCCCGCTCGCATTGTCCCAGGATTGCAAGGTCATCAGCATACCCTACAATTTTGTGCTTTCCGTTCAACTCTACTCCCCCATTCATCAGCAGAACTTTTCGGATGAAGTGTTCGCGAGCCAATATATTTTTTTTTTAATTTGAACATAATTATATTTTTCTTATACTCATGTTGAAGTTGAAACGAGACGGAAAGGAATCACCTCTTTGTATCTTTTACGCACAATCCCTGAATCCGCTCATTGGCCAGAAAAAAGAACATATCGCGGATTGGCAAATGCAAAACGCTCAATCCGCTAAATATCCTTTTATTTCGGTTTAATTCCGAAGATTGTGCGTAACATAAACCACAAAAATAATGACAAAATACAGTAGCTTAATGTTACTAACTTTCCTGGGTACACGGTAGTCTATAAACTGCATGGTTGCTGCATCTTTAAAGATTATGATGCCCAATTTTAATTTTACAAAAACTTTCCATTCTTCATTAGTTTTAGTTTTTTGTAACTTGTGTGAAAATGACTTGGTTGTCTCCTTGGAAAACAGCAATATTTTTATACATTCCTTAAAATTTTAAGACTAAGACAGATACATAAACTCTTTATTGCGTATAATTCATACAGTTTGGAATAGCATAAAAATAACAGTGTGCGCAAAGGCAGCCTCGCTGTTATCGTTTCAAGCGATATCTTCCGAACAACCCTGCATTTAAGAAAAAAAAATTGTACATAGCAAGTAGCAGCGGCAACAACAAAGAAAAAACTAAACACTTAAAAACTTTCAACACTGAAGATCTATATAACAGTACATATTTAACATACATAGATAAACTAAAATTTCGAATAAAAATAAATAATTATTAATAATAAAAAAATAAATTAAACATGCATAGCACATACAAACATACACATACTTACATTCATATATAAATAGATAAACATACATATTGAACATATAGGATAAAATAAGATTAATTGCAACCTGATACAGTAAGAAGATGACTGTGTAGTCAAGAATTTACAAATGGCAAAAGATTCAGATTGACGAATATCACGTGGTAGCTCATTCCACAAGTGAGTAGCCCTTACAGCGAAAGATTCGCTAGAAATTTTTAACTATTTTGCTGTGGGCAGAACGACACGATCGAAGGTCAGGAGTGGTGCGTCAACAGAATTCACTTTGCTCACTTATCTCAGACCATCTATAACAATGACCTACGACTTGTTGAGATTGGTCATAAGGCCGTGCGATTGACACCACTGAAGGACAGTTGCAAGATCATGGTTAACAGCAGTAATGGCTGAGTTAAGTTCGTTAATAGATGCTTAGGTATAGATTTGAAGGTCATCTTTATATAAATGAAAAGAAGAGGAGTAAGGAAGTTGATCAAAATGGAGAAAAGGAGAGGGGAGAGTACTCCATGAGGCACAGTCGCAGTTATATTGGCGAATCAATACTTTACTGTCAACGAGATAACCGCAGAACCAGTCAATCACCCCATCCGAGATGTGCAGCGAGCGCAAGATGGCAAGAAGAATATCGAAATCAACCGTGTTAAAGGCATTACTAAAATCAAGTCAAGCTAAAACCGTGACCTGTTGTTTGACATACCTATTCGCACATCATTGGATCCTTCGGTGTAGTTACTGTTCCGTGACCAGGGCGGAAACCGGACTGGAAATGACTGAGCAAAATGTGGGAATTAATTAAGTGATTCAGCTGTTGATGAACAAGATGTTTGAGAACTTTTGAAAGGCAGGCCAAAATAGATATAGCACGTTAATGTGACATACTGGATAGGTTATTAATTTTGGGGATAGGAATAACCAGCTTGACGCCAACAATTAGGAAAAGTTCCAAAGCTAAGAGAGAAGTTGAAAATGTGACAGAGGATAGGTATAATCACAGTGAGACTCAGTAAGATCATCCTGCGACTGATACCGTCAAGGCTTTAAGCGTTAGATTTAATTGCCATAATATATTTTTTTCAACTTCTCGCTTAGAAACAGATGGAGTGTTAAGAACACTCCATTCTTTTTGTTTCAGACCTTCGAGACCTCTGTTTTGTCCTTAATCCCTTTTGACTTACACCTTCTTTTTCTCTGTTTTGTCCTTTCCAACAATGTTGTTTGTTTTGTTCTGCCTTAAATCCGTATTAAATATGAACATCTTTTGTACTAAATTAGGAAATTTTGAAAAAATCCATGTGTTCTTGTAAAAAGGTTATAATATCCACTGGATTGTTTCTTTCTGCTACTTGGTTGTAGTTCCATTTTTCATAGTCTGTATGATTGGCAATGAAGATATTTGCTGTAAACTTTCCTTGCCTGATAACCAGACAACCATTAAAATAGATTTCTTAAAGAATTCTTCAAGAAATCAATGATAATTAATTTCAATCAGATGAAGCTATATCCGAATCATCTACCTCATCGAAGGGAATAGGTGACACTTAACTGATCTGACATGTAAAATTTCAGATGTCTGAATAATATATTATGTTATAAATATATTCTTGTTATTCGGTTACCATAATCCAAGGAATTGACAGCCCAAAACACTGCATTATTTAGTTCTGCCCCTTGATGGTTGTCCCATTTCTCGTAATATATATGGTTGGCTATTATGTTTTTGTGTTCATAATTTTTGGAGTCAGTGGTAGTCAGATCGTTGGCCACCGTTTCTTGTTTGAATAAAGTAACTAACTGGTTTTTCTCAATTTCATCAAAGTTTTTATCATCCTTTTCTTTTTTTAGTAAATAAACCATTATCGTTGATATCTTCCCTGAACTGAGATTTCAACAGCATATTTTTTTTAAAGATTATTTCAAATCGTAGGACTAAGAGGTTGACTGCATCCTTTTTTTCTGAGTCCTTCTAGTCCACTGTTTCGTCCATTACAACAAACAATGTTGTTTTATTTTGTTAATCAATGTTCTGCCTTCAACTCTCATTAAATGTGGGCGTCTATTGTAATATATTAGGCTTTTTGGGAAGTATGCATGTGTTTCTGCATTTAAATGCCTTTGCTGTTCCCTTATTTCAAAACACTGTAAAATTTACTTACCCCTTGGGGGTTCTTCCATTTATCGTAATCTATTATGATTGGCAATGCAGATATTACTATGTCTCTTTCTTCCTGCCCGATTGAAGTATTTATCTTTTTTAACCATTATGGCTTTGACTGACTTTCCAAGTTCCAATCATTTTGTCCATTTCATCAAAAAATATTGCTTGTTATTTCAACAAATGTGCTGTCTTCAACTCTCATTAAATCTTTACGTACGTTAGTTACATTGTTGTAAATTTGGCTAATTTCAATTATTAATTTGTGTGTTCTTGTTATTAGATTATCATATCCAAGAAAGTGTCCCATTAGCCGGCACGTTGTGTTGTTTGCTTCTGATGGTTGTTCCCATTCTCGTAAGCTATATGGTTGGTGACGTAGATGTTTTTGTAGTGTTGTGATGTTGTTGTTTATGTGTTCATAATTTTTTGAGTCACTGGTTCTTGCACATTTGTGGCGCGGCGAATCAAATGAAGAAGCTAAGTGTTTTTATAAAATATTATCTGGCGAAAAAATAATTATGTATTATCTTAGTTACCAAAACATTAATGTGAATAATCTTCTTATTCACTTTAGTTCCCGTTTCTTTGTTTTTAACCTTATTGCTGCATTTTTTACATCAGATAAACCGTTTCCATGAATTTCTTAAAGAAGGTACTCCTTCCAATCTGATGGAGATATATCCAAATAAGTTTTCATCAGCTTCATTGAGAGAACAAGGTGTCTCTCACTGTTCCCCCAATAAAGGTGATGATTGATTGCCTGATTTGACTTGTTGTAAATTTCAGATCTGTGTGATTTAATGACTTTTGTCCGAATGGAGTTTATGAATGTACCAATTCGTTGTCTATTTGAGTTCCGATTTGCTAAGAATTCATCCAACATAATTTTTCATATCCTGTGTCTCATTAATTCTGTCATTTCTGCCGTATACACATTGTTGTTGACAGGAACGTGTAAACAGTTTGACAAAGCCGCTGCAATTCTAAAATAATTGTAAGGTATGCAATCTCAAATACCGCATCAACGATGGCTAATAATCTTCCCTCGGTCGCTATTGAATGTACGGCGAGGCAATCACAGTAATTACAAGTTTAATTCGCTGCGGAGCCTACAATCTTGGCCGGGACGCTGAGTGCTCTCTTGGCGGACGTTCCGTATTTATGATCCTGATGGGCCGAGGTATTCCCGTTAATTTACATTTTCTTTTATTTCCGCGACCCTGCATGAGAATAGATTAAATAATTGGGGGCTTGAGGCTTAAACATAATAAAAGGCTTAGTAGTAATATCTCTTCGGATAGGAATTTATCTCTCTACGTTTATTTCCGAGATATTACAATTTGTTCACTTTCAAAAGTTCTGTTCCAATCCAAACTATCGGAATTCAATTCTGGCTACACGAATAACATCGCTTAAAACCGGTACTAATGAGGACTACCCACTTTGGTGTGAGATTTATCGCCCACTACCAAATTGGAGCGATTTTTTTCACCGTACTCGTAAAATTCGCATCCCGCTGAGATATACGACTGCTGAGCGTGCATCCAATGGGTAATTACTTCTGTAGTCGCTAGTGATTTTTCGCGCCCGGATTTTCACCTTTGAAAGTTGTTGGTGGGGTCGCTTTGGATTTTGCAATCCGTTTTGTGATGCAGATTATTTTTGCACAATTGGTGCTTATTTTTCGTATACTTATTAATTATCAGATAACGATGAAGGTTTCTAATAACTGAGTAAATGTAGAGCTCTAGATGTCATTTTATTACGTTTTGCAGGTTAAGTCTCTGATTTAATTTAAATTTCATAAGATTATCTTATGAAAAATAGGTTACTGAAAAGTTAATTATATAAATAAATATTAATATTTATTCATATGCAAACAGAAAATTTGCAAATGTTACTTCAGTTTTTTTTCACGATTTACTCTTGAAATTTCTTTGTGCTTGGAACTCACGTCAATCCATTGCACTGTTTCACTTTACGTTACGTGAAACGACAATAAGGTAAAGCCCTGGCAGGAATTAAAAAGACCTGTTATAGAGGTACCATAAAGAAGTTCCTGGCAGGGTTTTAATTTTTATTATAAATTTAATAATATCATTGATGGAATATGACGAAATATTTTTTTGTGACACACATGAAAATGTCTTTCAGAAATATAGAGCTACCACTCGACCAACCTAGAGAAATTGACAGAACTTGTATTATATGGACTAACCAAGATTTTAGGTTGACTATTTATAAATGCGCTGGTTAGAGGCTCTTAGCTCCATCTCAAAGCAAAAGCCTTTCCACATGCTGTCTAAGGCTCCTAGTGAAAATGCAAATTCAAAATGGAGGTTAATGGCCTACGGATCACATCTAGCACCAATTAGTGTCGCGTAATGCACGCCACTGGATCAACCTAGCAAATAAATTCACACCTTAAAATTCCTACCATAAGTCTCATTTTCAAGTAACAAACCTGGTAGATTTAATGTGCATTTGCGTCACGATGGGGGAAATTGAATCGTATGGTGAAGGATTAGGGGTGGATTTCACTCAGCGTGAATTAAGTAGCGGATATACATTAGTGAAGTGGGCGTGAAGGCGACTACACACGAACTAACGCTTGAATTCAGAAACCGTGTTTGCACCTGATGCTCTTAGCGTAAAATTTCTATGCAATGTTTATCACTATCCGAATCGATAATCCTGTATACTTATCACCTAACCACAACACGATAATACCCTCCTGCAAGTTTAACTTGCCTATTTCAGATGTCGGTTTTTGTTGGTAAAACTTTCGCAATAATATTATGTTTGTTCGCGGTGTCAATATTTTGGTTCATCGTATCAAGTACCTTTCAGCTAAGCATACAGTGGCACTACGAAACCTTTTTATCCACATATGTTTTTTACAAAAAAAAGGCAAAGATAGGAGGGGTATTTGAAATTACATCATGTAGACGTCGTAAGAGTGACAAGCATACAAAAGATCGTGGATCTTTGTATCTGTACTACAACAAAAAAAACTTACATGGTTTTTCTTCAATTATAATTAATGATTTTGAATATCGTACAAACTTGACTGGACAAAACATCCAAATTAACTTCTATCTATCTATATCGTAAAAACTTGTTTAGGTATAAACAAGTTTTTTGACTCGAAGTCTTTTAAAAACAATTTTCAACCTGTTTGAAGAAATCATTGTTTGAAGAAATCAGAGGTAACCCTGTTGTTGCTGAATCAAAGTTATTCAGATAATATTTTGTGACGTGTCATTCACCACTGACACGTGTTTATTTAACGCTGTTATCATCAAAACTGTTATAATAATAAGTTTACTATTTACCCAGTTATGCTTTGAATAATTTTTTAATCATGTAATTTGTTTGGGGTTTGTTTTACGTGATGAAACCACCAAAGGTTTCGCTATTTCCTCTGGGTATAGGAACCCCAGGCTGTAAGAAGGTATTGTCTGACTTCCTTCTTCTAGAAAAACAAAGCCAGAGCCGGCTTAAACACGACATTCATCGCTTCATCACCGGAAAACGGGTCTTGTGGCTTAGTCGGCAGGGTTTATGGGCAGGGTCATGGCATATGGTCAGGGCGGACCTCGGAGGGTATTTTTAGTGGTTATATCTCCTGACTAGTCCAAACAAAACCCCGAAGTCAAACTTCCTGCTTCCAACATGTCCGCCTAGATTCCTTTTATGAGCATTCATTTACCAGTCTAAGCGTATAAAAAATAGACAGTGACCACCAGGAGCGGTATTTTTGAATCGCTTAAACCAAAATGCGAAAATTACTCTACGTATCCGCTATACGCTCAAGTGATTCAAAAATACGGTCCAGATCCAGGTCTTCGACAGTCACATCAATACTAAGGTCCAAATATACCGTAAAATATAGAGAACAGCAGAAACATTAAAATTTCAATATACAAAAAAAAAATCAATTTCAAACCGCAGTTTCGTACAATAATTTATCACTTATTAACGGAATCATGTCATAAAACATTGATATACCAAAACCGTGACATGTCAGATGATATGTAGCGTCTTTAACGCGTGCAAGGCAGCATAGTTAAGCCGCGTCGTGCTTAGGATTAGCGCACCGACGTTATCTACGGCTGTTGTGTGTGTAAATAGCCGTGTTTGCCTTTCATATTTCCGACTGTATGTGATGGTAGGTGTGAGCCGGTGGAATTATGTAGCATAGTCAAGAGATATAAGATTTTGTATTAAGATGTACGATATCTTATTACAAAATCTATACACGATATACGATATTGTACGTTTGGTAAGGGACATCGTACCAGAAACTAATAGGGGTTGCTTAGTTACCGAATCTGAACAATTTTATCAGGAAATTATTTCAGGAAATGAAAAAGGATAGGTCTTTCCATATATTTTTTTTGATCGAGGTGGTTGATCATATTTTGTGGAAAAGTCTAATTTTATTTGCAATTTCTGAAATAACTTTCTAGTGAAAGTTGTTCAGTTTCTTTGCGTAAGCAACCCCTATCAGTTTCTGGTACGCTGTCCTTACATATCTTATTTTCTGTAAGTCATGGACCCAAATGCTACTGGCTGATATTTTTATCGTGTATTCCGAAATTTGTGACAAATGGGGTCCGTTTCAGAACATACAAGTTACAAATCTACAAATAAAAAATACAATTTTACAAGTACAGGTGTTTCACAAACATCGCTTTGGGAGTTAGAAAAGTCAAATAACCATAACGACAACTTATGAGACATATATTTATAGCTCTAAAATCGTTGTCATAACATGCCAAAAAGACATCTCTTTTAGCCACTTTTAACGTACAACTGTGAAAAAACTTTGATTTTTAGAATAAGTCGGAATTATAAATTGAAATGGAAAACAAAGAGTGCAAAATTATCATTCTATACGAAATACAATGAATTATGTGCCTTTTGGGTCTTTTTCTGAAAGCTTAACGAAGCAAAATAAAAATGTACTTTATTAGGTAGGTACTACTATTCAGAGCATGATTACTGTTTTGAAC
Source organism: Scrobipalpa costella (assembly GCA_949820665.1). NCBI lineage: Eukaryota > Metazoa > Arthropoda > Insecta > Lepidoptera > Gelechiidae > Scrobipalpa > Scrobipalpa costella. The sequence continues at coordinate 23,839,909 of OX463297.1, forward strand.
TAAGCCTACTAGAGTAGATAACTCTAGGGAAAAACCAAAGGAAGCACTTCTCCATTTGTAAAGGAAACAAGGTGTATAAATTAAGAACTTGAACCTTTATTTTACACGTAGTTTTATTTTAAGTTTACTAATAGATAATGAAGAAAGATTGTTTTTCTTTAGAAAGCTAAACGAACGTAGTGCCTATTGGATTCTTCAATTTAGTATCAACGTATTGTTTGATCATTTAATTCGTAATCGGTACCAAATTCATTATTGCTTCCAAAAATATATTTTTTTAGTCATATTTTTAAATCATCTTCTTCAGTGGACGAATCAGACTGCATCATTTTGCCGAGCACTTGAGATTAAACTTCACAATAATTGCAAATTCGCAAAAAAATACATATGCACACAAAAGTTAACAATTATAGGTTCTTTTGTGGAACACTTGTTCGATTTAGCGAATATTTATATCAAAAACAAAAAATATACTATAGTTATCTTTACTTGTAGGCAAGAGACAATTTTGAAAAAAAGTGCTTTGTGACATCTTTGACAAACATTTATGACACACTAATGTTGCTGTTTTTGGGTGTTTTAGTCGAGTTTTAGTCAGTGTTGCTATTTAATTTACTTGTAAACTGTAGACTTGTACGTTGTGAAACAGGCTCCTGGTGCTAATACAGGTAGTAGTGAAGCAACACCAACGGTCATAAACTAAGAAGTCCAGATAAATAGCATTTCTCGCAACACTCAAATTCATATACCGGGTGTAAGAGACAGCATCCCACAAACTGACAGGGGTGCTCAGTCAACAAACACTGAACAAATTTCTCACAAAACATTCACTTCCTGAAAGCATTTCCTGGTGAAAGTTGTTTAGTGTCGTTGACTGAGCAACCCCAATAAGTATGTGAGACGCTATCCCTGACATCCCGTATATAACTAATAAACAACAATTTTATACAACGATTTCACGACCTAGGTATTTACTTTTTTAATCTTACTAACAGGTCAATTGTAGAATTCACAATAATAATGATCGGAAAGAAAACAAGTTTGATACCACAAAACCCGTATTTGTGTAAACAAATAAAGGCGCTACTAAATCGTGGCTATGCGCAAAAAGTATATTTGTTAGTCTTGCTAACAGGCACAATGCAAAAGCAAAGAACGTTAGTCGAAATAATTGTCATATTTGATATCATTACGTCTAATTTAATCGTTTTTTGAATACTCTTTTGCTGTTCTTGAAATGTTTAGTAAATTGTCTTAGCTTTAAATCAAAAAGTCTTTTTCTTCTTATTGAGTATGTTTCTGTGTTGACAAAACTAAAGAGTTTACTGTATTTTGAGATATAGTCGGTCGGTATAACACAGCTTGTTTTCTTATTATTATACAATTTAGGCGATGGGCTAACAACCTGTCACTACAGCAATATACTTACAACTCTATCTTAAATAATAATCCCTCAAAACAGTCAGGCGTGGCAAAACGCGTGGCGTGGTGATTATATGTATGTATGTTTTTTCATAATTATCACGAAATCTTACAAAAAGCAAAAACAGGACAAATAAAACAAAAAGGACAAGAAGCTCATGTACTGTACTTATGAAGCAGAATAAATACATATTTATAATCATGAAATATTGAAAAATAATGGTACTTGCAAAATTATAAAATAGACAACGACCGAGTTTTTTCGTGATTTGTACCATACACCATTTTGCAATAATATCAACGGCCCAAGAAGGGATATATATCTTAGAAAATACCCGGTATAATGTTAGTTTATCCTGTTTATTGTTATTTTTTAGGTTTGGCCGCTCCGGATTATTCGTTTAATTTATTCCCGTTGTGGGAAAATCTAAGATAATTCAATATTTGAGTTTGCTTAGCGTCTGTTTGCATTCGTTGGACTACAAAAATGAACAAGCTTTGTTTTTTTTCTTTCTAAATGAAAAATTATGATTGAATTGAATCTCTAACATAGAAGTCTAACATAATCAAAGTGAAAATCCGGTCTATCATGTTATTAAGTTAAAATTAATTTTTTACAGGCAAAATATCCCATAATATGTCATTACATTAAAATGTAGAATACCTAAATTAAAATAAATCAATTCAATAAAAAAAAACATACATGTCATCAGTTACTTACCGACCGAGCATTGTTATATTGTACACGAAGAGTGTTGTACACACCATCTCCACAGATGGCTGGTGTAGAACGCCTGACAGAACGCCTTGGACAGCGTTACTTTGACCTGGTTCGAGCAGAGCGCGAACCGCCTCGCCAGCATGTTGCTGCGTGCGGCCAGGGCGCGCCGCTGCCGCTCCAGGTCCTCCTCGTCATTAAGTCATGTATTAATAATATGGCCTGAATATTTGAATTTCTGTACATTATTTAGGAGACTTCCAACCAGAGTGAATGTAGTTATGTTTTTAGGCCCTTTTTTTTTACGTCCAAATCATGTTACGTTCGCTACGCCATAGCACGTTTTAAAGCTACATCGTAGCATACATCTACGCCGTAGATATTTTCTACGACGAAAAGTCACGTAGATTAATTTAACATTTAGTTTGTATGGAATATGTTGGGAGAACTCAATAAAGAGCTTTAATAGAAACGCACATAGTAAAAGCTTTAGTAACAACGCCATCTTTCAATATCTAAACGAACCAACGCAAAAGCTCGCGAGCGAGCTCCTTCACGCCGAATAGGAGCCTGAGGGAAAAATAGGTTCGCGTTTTGCAACAAAATTTCAGTTGCCATGCGGCTGGTTTCGCGAACGGACGCGTGTTCAACTATCTCTTGAACAGCATTTGAAAATACCGCGTTACTGTAAATTACATTAATAAAATAGGCATTCGTTTACATCGTATGTAAATAGCCTGTGACTGTTACAATTTTTTTATATTGATTTTTCGAACTGTGTAAAAAGTGATTGATTTATTTTATTTAAAAACGTGATTCCTAAGTGACGATATCCTGCCTCGTGTATCATGAAATTTATATGGATATTTGATCTGTCGAGATGTTTCTAAAAAGGTAATTTAATTTTTATTCCTTCCATTAGAAATTTATGATTCTATATTGCTTCTTCGTTTATCTTTCACAGCTCCAAAACGAGTTCTTGATGTTTTTTTCTGTTTTCTTCTTGTCTTGTGGTCTTTATCATTTTAACTGAGCATTTTGCGACTCTGCAAATAAAAAAAAAATCTGTGTAGTTTTTTTCTTTATGTTTTTATAGTATGACTGCTAATAAAAGAGATTTAGATTGATATGTCGTTTGTTGTAACGTATAATTTTTAATGCAATTTATACCCTAACTAAAATTTTGCATACATTTTGGTCATAGTTAAACTTGTAGTCATAGTGTGGAACTTACAACAGTTTTTTTTCTTTCATTTGCTATGTTTAAACAAGTTCAATGCTCTATTTTATGCTAAGTATCATTACTTTTTCTAGAGCTATTCTAGATTAACGTAATAGTTTATTTAAATACTCGTTTTATTGTACTTATTGTTAAATTTGTTAAATTTTAACAAATAACAGAAGATTAACTTTGAACATTTTCTTACTTTTAGCAGTTTAATTTTTGATTAAATTAATACCTTCACTCTGCTGGCAGCTTTGTGAAGAATCTGCCTAAATAATGTGGTAGCGCTCATATTACAATCACAAATGAAACGTTTAAAACATACCTCAAATAAAACAAAAAAGCTATTGATATGTATGCAAAAAAATACAATCTACTATAATAAAACTACTTGGGTCTTTAACATAATTATAGTCGATATTTACAAAGACATTAAAAAAATATTATTTTTCGCTAAAATTACTAGCTACCTACAAGTTTACTTGCCTACGTAATTGATTATACCAACATTGTTATTTCGATGAAAGAGCAAGCTGATAAACTTGGGTCAGATAACAAAACAGTTTTTTTTTGCTGAGAAAATCTCTACAAAATGTCTGTCTTAAATAACCCTCAAAACTTTGTCAGACGTGGCGGAACGACCTTTGTTTAGGTCGTTTACGCTCTGTTTACCCCATTTGGGATAAAAGCTTGATTATTTGTATGTATGAATAAAGGTGTAGGTACTTGCCTGCCCAAAAAACGAAGGTTAATGAAACAAAGCGGTTATTTTATATGAAGTACTTATTAATAATAGTAAAGTTTAGGTGGAAGTGCAACACATCTCGCTGTCAATACAGCGAGGTAACGCTGCCAGCGTGATGGGCACTTTCCTACCGGGAGCTATTCAAGGCAGTCTTGTGGACTAATGTACAGTATGTACTGTTTAATATTGAAATTGTATTTTATCATGTTATTATTATTTAATTAAAATAATAATATTGTTTAGTTTAGTGCTAAGAAACTTAACACTTCCAGGTTCAATAATCTAATGTTTCGAAATATAAATACGTAAAATGCCTATATGTATCTTAAAAATCGTATCTTAGATTGAAAAGTAGTTGTTGGAGACGACTATTTCGTACGCCATTTGGAATAGCACTCTTCGCGATATCGATGTACATTCATACATATAATCATGCCTTTGTCCCTAATAGGGTAGGCAGAGCATAAATTACCAAAACGATAGTTCCGCCACGACTGCCAGTTTTGAGGGTTATTTGAGATAGGTTTGTAGGTATATTACTGTAGTGACAGGCTGTCAGTCCATCGCCTAAATTGCAATATACTGATACCCTCGAATCCCTTAGCTGGTTTTTACAGCATGCCCAGGAGAAAATGCAGCTGGCACATTCTATGTTGTTATCTCGCTTCCAGGCCAGCATGGAAGTAATTGATTTACATGATTTCTTTCGATTGACGCAGGGCTTGAACTTGCGACCTATAGAAAGTAAAGTTGATGTAGAAATTAGTAAGAAATAAGAATTACGGCGACGTTCTCGATAACTCAGTTTATTTGATTTACATTCATACATACATACATATAATCACGCCTTTATCCCCAATGGGGTAGGCAGAGCGTAAACGACCCACAAAAGGTCGTTCCGCCACGTCTGACTTAGTTTTGAGGGTCATTTAAGATAGATTTGTAGATATATTACTGTAGTGACAGGTTGTCAGCCTATTGCCTACATTTCAATATACAGAAACTCTCGAATCCCTTAGCTGTTTTTTACAGCATGCCCGGGAGGAAATGCAGCTGGCACATTCTATGTGTTTCTCTGGCTCCCAGTCCAGCATGGAAGTGATTTTATTTGATTTTCGATATAATAATAACTACAAGAGGCTTCTAAGTTTACTTCCTAGTAGCAAAGTCTGCGATGAAATTGCTACATAATTTAACCTTATTCTCACATATTAATGGTTGCCTTAGTAGATTTTCAGTATTTTAATACCATACATATATTAACAAAATATAGATTTATTTCCTTGTGTTAATCTGTCACTTAAGACACAAGATTTAAAATATATAAATAAATACTTTACAATGACTTCGTTTTGTTTATTACAAACCTTCATTACGAAATGTACTTATCTATATTTTGTAATACAGGTTAAGAAGGTTTAGGAAAGCTAGTTATCAAGCGTTCTGTCAGCGGTGTCACCCGCTGCTAAATAAGTTTTCCCGTGAGAATGATGTATTTTTTCTGCGGTAAAAAACCTGAGTTACTCAAGGTGACCGTAACATTCCAATGGTGTTTTTTTTATAGGTACAGTAGTTTTTAGTTAATTTGTTACAAACGTGCACACACACACACACACAAATACAATAATGCAAATCTGTTCTCTTTATAATATTAGTGTAAGATAGTACCTTGCCTTCACCGTAAAGTAAACCATCGCGTCATAATACATACTTAACAAAGCTATTTTACTACATATTTTATCCTGATTAAATAATACAGGCCCTCAATTTTATTTTTCCAAAGTAATCAAAATTTTATCGCAAGACTGATTCATAAATTATATTTCACAAACACTCCCAATTGCCAATTTTCGACTGAAAATTACATCTGCAGAAAAAGAAAAACGTATTTTCGAATCGGTCCAAGCACCTATTTTGAACTGTGGATTGAAAACGAAGGCGCTCCTTTGTCATCCTTCCAATTTTCTCATCTTTAAAAATAATCAATTTGCGAATGAAATGGATCGGGGGTAGATTAAAATGACCCGCAAAGCCATTGAGAGATCGTATCTGATCGATTTTGGGAATTGCTGGCGATTTGGATTGTCACATTTGCCATTATTTGAGTTTTATTAAGTTTTAATTCATATTGATTATGCTGGACTGGGAGCGAGAGAAAAACATAGAATGTGCCAGCTGCATTTCCTCCCGGGCATTATGTAAAAATCAGCTAATGGTGGGTTTTCCGAGGGTTTCAGTATATTGCAATTTAGACGATGGACTAACAACCTATCACTACAGCAATATACCTACAAATCCATCATAAATAACCCTCAAAACTTTGTCAGACGTGGCGGAATGACCTTTGTTTGGGTCGTTTACGCTCTGCCTTCCCATTGGGGTTGAAAACATGATTGTGTGTGTATGTTTGTGTGTGTGTATGTTTGTGTGTGTTCGTGAAACCCATCAACTTTTATTGTATTCAAACAATATTATGTTGCAAACACGTGAAAGCGGATAATTGGAAAAAATATAAATAAAATAACAGCTATCCCACTTTGCGGTCTCAAAAGACCTTGCCTAATCCACATTCGCTTTGTGTTCTGTATGGAAATAAATGGATTTGCGGAGTTGAATGCTGGTTAGAAAAAAATCCTTTGTCATTCGAGTACGAAGCCGAGGTGCGAGTATGAAGTATAGCAGTTTTGTAAAAAGGAATGGGGTCAGGCGCAAAGAAAAACTCGCACTTTGCATTTCACTATGAATGAAGGTATACCTTCAATAACCACGAACACTTGGTACGACAGCTTCAGTTAAATCCAAAAACTTACTTTGTAGTTGAATGAAGCAACGAGAAATTGGGACTGTAAAAAGGAGGATTTTAGAAAAAATCGGCTTTGGCCGTAAGAAAAAATCATGTCCATCCATCATGTATAAAATATGCATAAAAACGTACAAGTTAGTAAAATAGGTTCTGCTGAATCCAGTTGCCAACAGTAGGCTTTTACTCACCCAAAAAACTTTAATTTTGCACTCTACGTACTTATTATTTATTAATTTATTCCTACAACAATCTGTGGTAACTAATAAGTGGTATTTAGTCTGTAAGTTAGGTCTTCAAAATACGACTGTTCGCTTCGTGAAAAAAAAATACATTAATTTGGCCTGCGAGATTTTAAGCCACGACCTACGGAAATCCGTTCATGAGAAAGTTGAATCGTTTTATTTGGCCTCATTCAATGTCAATGTGTGCGTTCCAGCAAATTCTCCTTAAATATTTCGTTTCAATATCATGTACTATTTCTTAAAGTAAAAAATATCTTTATTCATAATACGTAATAACCAGCTTTTCATGAATTTCTTCAAATGTCTCGCGCAAATATCCTATTTGTTAATAAATGTCTCAAAATGTGTGAATAGAAATTCATGTCAACGCGCGCACAGGAAGTAACGTCTTTCATGCCAAGCTTGTCTGTCACTTTCACTGGTTATAATTAATTGCTTCTTATACAAATCCATTTGAACGATGTTTCATCTGCTACGTAAGCACATTAGTGATAAGATACATAATTAAGTGATGATGCACGGTTAATTATATGGTTATACGTTTTAATTAGTTCTATGTAATATAAGGGTTTGAACACTATATTTGTTTTGGGAATGTTTTAGTTGCTGACTTACTTAAGGGCGATACGAATCAGATACGAACTCAATACGGAGCAGTGTAAAACCACACTATGTGTGTCAATCTAACGTGGTTCGATCAAAAATTAGATCGATCTTACGTTTTGCTAGAGCATAAATTCGGTATAAAGTGATTTGATCTACAATTCTGTCGATTAATCGTAAATCGCTCTATCGTTGGTCGACCTTAAGTACTCGATAGTTTGAATAAAAGTGTTAACAATTTAAATAACAAACTGTTTATACTGTCACAAGTGACCAGTATTTGACTGTCATTGTCGTATACTAAACGTTCACTGAAAGTTATTAACTTAAACCAACAGAAGGGTTTAGGACACATCTGGCGTGAAAGGTTCTAGTCAGGAAATAAGGACCGGCGTGCGAGGCCACCCGTGAAAATATATTCCACCTTTTAATAAATTCCATGACAGAGAGCAGGTGCTAGAGCGCTTTAAATATTCCGCTGGGGCTGTCTTCACTTGCCTTTTCGATATACAAAAGGTGTAGAAACAGGAATGTCTTTGTGAACGTACTTTATGGCTAACGCAACTTCGCATATTGCCAATAATTTTGTTTTACTTGTAGAAATTTCTTCCCTCTTTTTTGAATTATGAGGTGGCATAATCTAAATTTACCGCATAATAGAGATTGGATATTGCTGAGTGCTTTGTGAAATTGAGCAAACCAATGGTCACGTTTCTGACATCAATTTCATCCTATTCGAGCTTCTGAATTCCCAATTTCACAGAGATATAACTCAATTCTATCGTCGTATTTATATCTGTTAATAAATTGATCTTGTTTTCCTACACAATAGTAAAAAAAATAAAAAAATCACTAAAAACGCAGTGAATCGAAAAACCGATCCAACAATCTCAAGTAGTAATTAAGATAAGTTAGAACCTTGTAAATTAACGTATTATAGTTTGTTGTAGTAGCAGGATGAAAAAATACGAATAACGGCAAGCAACGGCAATTTTTTTACCTGTATAACGAACTAACAATCGCCTTTTAAAGGTTTTAAATTATCTTTATAACTATCACTTGAGTCTGTTGGACCGGATTTTCGATTAATTGTGTTTTTAATGAGTTATGTTTTTTTTACTGATGGGCGCCACTTAGCTACTATACTCATCTTAATAAATCCACGCTTGTCCATATCACAATATGACTCCAAATTACATTCAAAAATATGAATAACGGCAAGCAACGGCAATTTTTTTACCTGTATAACGAACTAACAATCGCCTTTTAAAGGTTTTAAATTATCTTTATAACTATCACTTGAGTCTGTTGGACCGGATTTTCGATTAATTGTGTTTTTAATGAGTTATGTTTTTTTTACTGATGGGCGCCACTTAGCTACTATACTCATCTTAATAAATCCACGCTTGTCCATATCACAATATGACTCCAAATTACATTCAAAAATATGAATAACGGCAAGCAACGGCAATTTTTTTACCTGTATAACGAACTAACAATCGCCTTTTATAAGGTTTTAAATTATCTTTATAACTATCACTTGAGTCTGTTGGACCAGATTTTCGATTAATTGTGTTTTTAATGAGTTATGTTTATTTTACTGATGGGCGCCACTTAGCTACTATACTCACTTTAATAAATCCACGCTTGTCCATATCACAATATGACTCCAAATTACATTCAAAAATACGAATAACGGCAAGCAACAGCATTTTTTTTACCTGTATAACGAACTAACAATCGCCTTTTATAAGGTTTTAAATTATCTTTATAACTATCACTTGAGTCTGTTGGACCGGATTTTCGATTAATTGTGTTTTTAATGAGTTATGTTTTTTTACTGATGGGCGCCACTTAGCTACTATACTCACTTTAATAAATCCACGCTTGTCCATATCACAATATGACTCCAAATTACATTCAAATCAGTCAATCCATTAATACCGCTTTTTCATGTGTAGTGATTTCTATATTTCCTTAGTATCCATAGCAATATTTTATCATCATCCTAAAATAGATAGCAACCGGATAGCACGGTGGTCACTTACGTATTAAATAACGGCCGAGCGAAGGACATGAGTGAAAGCAGGTCGAGTGGATTGTTTTCAGAGCCGGGAGATTATATAGGCAGTTTACCTAAGAGTACAGATAACAGCAAAAGATAACAGTAGTGAACATCTTTGCTATGAGCCAAGAAGTTTTAGAGTGTGTTTTAGTAACGTCTGTTATTTCTAGTTCATTATTATTATACGTGCGGGGTACTTATCCACGGGGCGTAAGGAACAGCCTCCCGCATACGGAGTTGGTCAGTTAACAAAACTGAATAACTATCAGCAGTTTTTTTTTCGGGAAGTGAAAAAAAAAAGATTTTCCATACAAATTGTCTGATCGAGAAGGTCATTTTGTATGGGAAGGTCAATTTTTTTTATCATCTCCTGAAAAAAAAATCCAGCTCAAAATTGTTCAGTTTCGTTGACTAAGCAACCCCTATTAGTTTGCGGGATGCTGTCCCTTACACCCGCTATATCTAGAAAATGAAATTCCCATTGTGAGAATACATAGATTTCGAGTAGTAATTTTTATAAGACGTTGAATGTACAGTAAAAGCGTTTAATTTCCTTGAATGTAGAGTTGCATAAGCATTCTCATTTCTATTCTTCTTCTTAGCGAGTGGATTCTCGAGTCGACAGACTCGATGAACCCTGGTGTCAGAGTTTTCAAATCGCCTAGTAGCACAGCTATTTAGGCCTCTGACATGGTTTGAATAACGACCGCTATCCGGGACCGACGGATTAACGTGCCCTTCGAAACGCAGAATCCTCTTTCGTTTCGGACTAACTGGTGATTCAGCCTGCAATATCCTAACCAAACTGGGGAAAACCTCACAAAGTGATAAATTGACAAATATTAACTTATGTGTTCTCCCTCTCCCTGGGAGTTGAACCCAGGACTTTGAGATCGTAAGGCCATGGCTCTGAGCACTAGACCATGGAAGCAGTTTTTTTCTATACATACATAAAATCACGCCTTTATCCAGGTAGGCAGAGCGTTAAATGCCTCGTAAAAGGCACTTCCGCCACGTCTGACAAAAATTAAGGGCAATTTGTATGCTATAGTGACAGTCCATCTCCTAAATTACAATACACTGTAACCCTCGAGTCCCTTTTGCTGACTTCTGCAGCATGCCCGGGAGGAAGGGCAGCTGGAACATTATATGTTTTTCTATATCTCCCAGCCCAGCTTGGAAGAAGAAGATTTTTGTATTAATGTGCTATATTTGTACTGTTTCGTAAAAGTCGTAAGAAGCCCACGATCTATGTTGACTCCCATAATATTCTACCAGCGCCGAAGTGTACTCGCGTTACACACGCTAAATTCGATTCATCTGCAAAAACACAAATTTTCGTTTTGTTTCGCAATGTTCCTTTATTCGCTTAAATATTTCCGTGGCTGTCTTCAACCCTTCTTTATTTACCTACGCGTATTGTTAAACACTGCGGTGTTGGCATCTTGCCAGCATGGAGATGTTATAACGAAAACTATGTGTGTATATTTATTGCAAGTTTACTAAGAGATAACCAAAAGGGGAGCTGAATGATAAATCAGATGAAATCAGTTAAATTAGTATGAAGAAAAGTAAAAATCATTCCATTAGGGGGCGGTTTAAAAACTCTGACTCCTGGATTCATAGGATCGAACAACTTGATACCCACTCAAAAGAAGAAGATAATTCCGAAATAGTTATTGTTTAAAAATAATCTAACAAAGTTTCTAAACTCATTTTTTGGTCCTTTTTTGCTTTTTGCAATAAAATCCACATCTACTTCCAATTGAAGGTACAATATTTTAACTTAATTTAAAATCAAAAATTAAATGAGATCTTGTAACCATTCATTGCAATTTCATGGCAAATTGTGTGTTACGTAATAATATATACGTATCATAAATTGTGTACATAACTGGGTTTAATAGGAATATTGATGAAATTAAAACGTTAGCTTTTATATACATACATATAATCACGCCTATATCCTTAATAGGGTAGGCAAGTTAGTTTTTTAGCGTAAAAATATAAATGACAATGCTGGTACTATATTTATTCAGTCGCACGGTTTTAATTTTACGTAAGTATCACACTAGTTGTGTAGTAGTGAGTGTGTGTAGTGAGTGTATTTAGTGAGTGTGTGTAGTGAGTGTGTAGTAGTAAGAAATAGAAAGTAGTGAGTTAGTAACCATAACTGCACCTACAAGTATAGTGTTGCAGGGGTCGGTCGACTGTGAGATTTTTCTCTCACAAATTACAATTTAAAATAATATATACTTATCTTCATAATGGCCTTTAGATTATAATACTTATATTTTGATATATCTTTCTTCATTATAATTATTATTTTTGTAATTTCTTTACGCAGAGTCACAACTTAAACAAAATAAATCGAAAACTTTTCTGACAAACCCCAAAAAATATCTACCACATTTTATGCCTAGTTTGCAAGCTATGAACCCTGTGGTCGACATAACTTCGTGACCTTTGATCGCAGAATTTAATATGCCTCATAGTACCTACCTACAAGTTCATAAGAATTTTACTCCCAGGAATCTTGTAAATGAGACTCCAGTATTTTCCCATTTCGGGGAATATTCGACACATACATATTATACAGACAGAGTGTAAAAAAGTACTGCGTTCCTTTAAACTACGTGATGTATTAAAGATATACGACATAATACACACATTAAATAGAATGAATAAAATTATTTAAATTTTATTAAATTCCAAAACAAATTACGCTTCCCTACTAACTACGGCATGGCACGCACGCACACTACGACGATCACAGCAGGTACTCTGCCGCCCCGCGCACCGCGCTTGCCCGCTGCGCCGCCGCGCCTTGGTGTACGTGCCGTAGGTTAGGGTTACTTGTTTCTGTTTGATAAAATTATAACAATTATTGATTAATGCGTGTACTGTGTTGTATATCACTAAATACATTACGTGGTTTTTACACCTAGTATACGAATCAGTTTCTGTATAGCCGAATTATTCGAGCATCAAATATATCCCGCCTCATGTTGATATTTCATTATTGGTGGTAGTTTGGGGACTTCATAAAATACCTACCTATAGTAAATCTATCAAGCAGCGTGTGAACGTATTTTACGAGTAGGTAGTTGATGATTGAAAGAAAACAATACATATATTTGTCAATTTATTTCTAAACAAAAAATACAGAGAGTGTGGTTAATGTACTCGACATTATCAATCAATCGACGTATGGTTGAGCGTTGTAAGCTATTTAAAAAAAAACTAACTAAATATGTTTTTTTATTTTATTGTAAGCAAAATAAATATCCACAAATTTTGTACTTGGGTGATAAGATGTAACAAACATCTTACAATGAGTTCTTAATTGTAAGACTCTGTCTAAGAAATCAAATAAGCAGAAACAACCATTTCCATTTTGCAAAATTAACAAATATGTTTTGCAAACAATATTATTTGGAATTATTGCTGGTCCTTTACTTTCAGCCGCAAAACGTGACATTTACTAACTCCCATAACAATTGGACCTATCACCGGCCGCTGCATAAATGAGTATAATAAAATTTCATTACTAAAAAGTGGGGCGACCATAAAAATTTGAAGTCCTTTTAGAGACAAAAAAAAGGTAAAGGCAAATTGGATTGGATACTTAAGAACAATTCCATTACAAAATTTGTAACGTGCAAAGAACCGAGGCAGTAAATAGAAAATCCCCTGATAAAAATACCTACTGTACCTAGTGTTACAGTGGTTTATGTTTTCATTACAACATTTTGTCTTGATCTGCTTCGAAGTAAGCTTCTTACGATAAGCTTCTTCAAAGTCCCCGGATACAAAGATTTTTATAAACATATTTTTATAATTAAGTCTTTGTCATTGTGGTTAAAAATAATACCGTACTGAATAATATAGTAGCTAACAAGCTTAACTTTATTTTTTTGCACGTGAAAGTCAATGTGCTTATCTTTCTAATTTTTTGCAACATGCAAATCTTCCACTTTCTGTTAATCGTTTAGTGTTTCGTAACCTCGAATGAGTAGTAATGTTTTTTAAGTTACCTTTTATAAACATTGTAAGAAGCATTTCTCACGAACTTCATAAAAGGTGTCATATAAAAAAACGGAAGCAAAATTATTACTAAAATTTAATAAATTTATCCCTACATTAAAAGGTCACCCTACTGTGACGACCCAATTAACCGTAGTCGTTATTTCAAACAAAGGAGCTGAATTCTTGGCTGTCATTTCTTATTTAAATTTAATTAACTTATTCACTTTGGTGCTTTAGACGTAATGCCGTGTTTCATCTGGCGATGTTCGATTCATCGAACAGATGGCCGAGTTTCCCAGACCTAGCTACTTATCATAATTAAAATCAGGTCGTTTTTGTTATCGTACACCTAATTATACAAGCATGATTAATTTTATTTTATTGTTATTTTAATTCGTCTTATTTATCTGAATACTAATAAATGTTTGTGGTCTAGCATTGTTTAATATAAATGAATTAGTAAAACTCCATCTCCACAAATTACTTTTTGTGTTTTCTAGGCTGGTAACTTTTCCAAACTTCTTTTTAGCAATTGGATTCTCGACTATTCCAATTAAATTAATAGTAAAATTGATCAAAAAATCATGACCATGACCTCATTGTTACGTAAGATCTTAATTACAGTGAATACTGAGCTGTCTTACATACATATAATCACGCCATTATCCCTAATGGGTTAGGCAGAGCGTAAACGACCTACACAAAGTGCGTTCCGCCACTTCTGACAAGGTTTTGAAAGATTTGTTTGTATATTGCTGTAGTAACAGGTTGTCAGCATATCGCCTAAATTGAAATATACAGAAACCTTCGGATCCCTTAGCTGGTTTTTACAGTATGCCCAGGTGGAGATGCAGCTGGCATACTCTTATGTTTTTCCCTCGCTCCTAGTCCAGCATGGAAGAATTGAGAGCTGTCTTACGATGGTTGAAAAAGGGACTAATGTGGGTTAATGATAGGACTATGAGTACCCTTTCTACTAGATAAGCAATTTGATGGCTTTACTACTCTACTACACTAGCACTGAGATCTTGTCTGTGCCCATAAACCTTGTTTAGAGGTCAACCGTCAATAAAATTCAATTGCGCGTAAAACAGAGATTTTATTGCTTTATTTAAAGGGTTTATTAAAAGGATTTACCTTCTAAAAGGGTTTATGTAGGGCGTTTTCTATAGAAGCAATTTGAAAGGGCAAACTAAACGATTGTTCTGAGTGGTAGGCGGGGAGACAATTTGATGGATCGACCCTTTCAGATTTACTACATTCTACTTAAACTATCTGCAATAAGAAGTAACTTATATGGTTAGGAATACATAGTTCAGTTTCAGAAGATACATACTCAAAAAATATATTTTTATATTATTCTTGTCGTTTAGACTAGAGATATTGAAAATTGTACAAACGAACATAAATTAATAAAACTGGGTGTAATGGACAGCGTCCCTTAAACTGATAGGGGTTGCTTAGACAACAAAAACTGAACATCAATCACCAGGAAAAAAATAACTTCCCATACAAAATAACCGCCTCGATCGGATGATTTGTATGGAAAAACAATATTTTTTCAATTCCTACAAAAAAAACCTTTTAGTTTCAGGAAATTAAAAAAGAAACCTGCTGATAGTTGTTCAGTTCCGTTAACTAACCTATCAGTTTGCGGGACGCTGTCCCTTACACCATATAATGTCTTGTATTAGTAAAGAAATTATATCCTAGCCATATAGCTAGCTATTTTATAGCTCGATAGGGTCTTGTGTATAGCGACCGGTGTATAGCGACTCCAGTGCACCATTTAAAGTGTAAAGCATCCTTGCAAAGAAACATGAAAGGCGCTTTCTTCTGCTCATTGTGCACTAAAATTGGCTTTCATTTTCAAAACAACATTTATAAAACTTCTAAGCTTTATCAGGAAACACTTCATTACAAAGCATGGAAAAAGCTGGTAGTATCATTGTTTCAAAATGTGCAATTGCTGCCTGGTGCCACATTTGATTGGCAAACCATTATCTTCGCCATATTTACAAGCCAGTTTAGTATCTCGTAAATGTCGTTAGTTGTAAATTTCGATACCTCATGAGCCGATGCCAAGACGACGGTAGTCCAAAAATTTCTCGATTGCAGCACGCTCAGACCACCACATTGAACTGCTAGTGATGCCTTGCGCTTCTCTTTTGTTCTGAGGGCTACATTAAAAATTGATTTACTGTCTTTTACCAAATTCATTATTGTATGAAGTTAAATATATGAATAGTAAAAAGTGATAAAAGTAATTAGGGTCTTTTATGCGCAACTACACCAGATTGCAAGGATAGGAAACAATAATATTTACAGAACTTGTTTATTTTACTTGACCTCAATATTGGATCCTATAGGCTAGGTGGAATATTACGCAGATTTGCTGTACGAACGAGCTGATATAATAATATTTCCTAAGATAAATTTACAATGCACCATCAATTATTTTCACCTGTTTAATGGTTGATTCGGTAATGACTCGACGACGGTCAAAGTTTTGAGGGTTATTTAAGATAGATTTGTAGGTATATTGCAGAAGTGACAGATTGTCAGACCATCGCCTAAATTGCAATATACTAAAACCCTCAGATCCCTTAGCTGGTTTTTACAGTATGCCCGGTAGGAGCATGGCACATTATATGCTTTTCTTTTGCTCCAAGTCCAGCATGGAAGATAACCTAAAATGGTGGTAACATTAACCCCAGAAATTGTGACTTGATTAGAGTTACAACAAAGATTCATATAACATTTTGTATGTTTTCTGTAATGAGAGAAAATTGATTACCAGGATCAAAAAATGTTCTAGCTTTGACAGATACTCATTAAAAATCACTATCATTTTTCTAAGGTTGGTTAGATAAACTTAACTCATAATCATAACATTGCCTTCATTGCCGAATGTTAGGAATATAACCACACAAAATATTTAACCTTGGATCTTATTCAAAATTAGGAGAGTGGCAAATTACGGGTGTCAGGGACAGCGTATCAGCAAGAAATAAATTCCTGGTGAAAGTCGTTCAGTTTCGTTGACTGAGCTACCCCTCTGGTACGATGTCCCTTACACTCAAAGAAAAGATCTATATGTACATGTCGCATCAAGGTGTGCATTAGTCTCAGCTGGTGTGACATTTTCCAGCTGGATTTGTGGGCGTAAATCCATTGAGCGATTATTATCGCCTTCCTCTGCGTTCTTCATCATCTCCGGGTTCCCCAAAGCACAAAAAGACTCTTAATAATTGATAGCACAATTTTAATTCGTTTCGATCTTATTTTAGTTACAATTGAAACCTTCTTAGCTCAGTTTATTCAACTGGAACCTGCTGATTTGGGACCTTCCGTACACGATCGTGAGCGTACTTGTAAGTTCTGTTTGAATGCGCTTTTAGCAAGTACCTGTCCCCATTTAGTAAATCAATAATTTTAAAGGGGCCCTTAAATTTTGGGTCTAATTGGGTTTGATTCTTTTTCTCATTTTCCATCAAAACAAAATCTCCTACATCAAATTTTGTCTATTTAGCTTTGCAACTATCAAATCTTTCTTTGTCATATTGGGCTGCTTCACCCATGTTCAGTGTCGCCTGCTCTTTCAAATAATCTAAGTCAATAACTTCGTCACTTTCTACGGCAGTCATTAAATTAAGGGATCTGGCAACTTTACCTACCATCGACTCCAACGGGATTGCTCTGGTCATACGATTAAGTGTAGAATGCTAGCTGAACGTCTCCTAATGCATCTTGCCACGATCGATCTTTGCATGTCTCTACAGCAGTAAACATACTCTTAAGTGTGCTCATGACCCTCTCGACTTGGCTATTATCGCGATTAGAGCCAGTAGTAATGAGATGCAAGTGAATATTGTGTTTCTTGCAAAAATCATCAATTTCCTTGCTGGAAAAACAACGACCTTGGTCTGCGACAATACGTTGTGAGGCGCTAAACAAAGAGATACCTTATATTTTGAGAGCGTGGATGCTGCTGGCAGTATCAATATTCTTTGAATGCACGAGAAGAACATACTTTGTGAAACCGTCAATCAAAATGAACACATACACGCTTAGGGGAAACAATCGATGCTGCTGCCACCTCTTTCGCCACGTCTGACACCGGATTCCTCAAAAGACAGTCAACATGAGCCATGCGGCTGCCCTCGCGGTACCCGATATCGAAGTCAAACGACTGGAGGTAAGCCCACCATCGGTGCACACGTGGAGACAAATCTGCCTTGGTTTTTGAAGCCTTAACAGCATTGCAGTCTGTGACCACTTTGAATTATCGTCCTTGCAGAAAATGACGGAAGTACTTAACGGCTTTAACAACAGCCAAGGTCTCCAATTCAAAAGAATGGTAGCGGGACTCAGCAGAGGTTGTGCATAGACTGTAATAGTTGATCACATGCTGCTTGCCATTCACTATTTGAATGAGCATAGCACCATAGCCTTCAGTACTGGCGTCAGTGTGGAGCTCGCTGGCCAGATCAGGGTCGAAAATTGACAATACGGGTTCCGAAGTCAATTGGAAAATGATCTTCTGACGGATCTGCTCGTGAGATGGTTTCCAGTCAAGCAATTTATTCTTGCTGCTGGTGAGCATAAACAGAGACACCATTGTCAGAGAAAAATCCCCAACAAACTGGCGGAAGTAAGAGGCCATGCCAATAAATTGGCGAAGTTAGGTTATAGTGGTTGGCGGAGGAACTTTGGTCAAAGCTTCGATCTTGCTAGGATTGGGCTGAATTTTACCATTTTTTACCACAAACCCTAAGTATTCAACCCGCTGCATCAGAAAAGAACACTGACAAGTTTAGAGAAAACCCAGCTTTGGTGAGAACATCAAACACCAGCCTCTCAAGACCCTCCTCAATAGTACTGGATCCAATAAGCAAGTCATCGATGTATGCTACGACAAAATTATGTGCCAGTCCACCCAGGGCTTTCATGACAGCGCCTTGGTATACTGAACGCGCATTTTTCAAACCAAATGGCATTGCCAAATACCACTGTGCTTCAGTTGTGACGAATGCTGTGCGCCCAATGTAACCTCACCACTCAGCATTTCTAAAGCAACAGTTTTAGAACACAAACCACTTTCCGCCACCTAGTCTGGCTATCTGATCATTTATGAACGGACCCATTCTTCTTTTTTGATTAGAATCACTGGACCAGAGAATGGGGAACAACTTGACCTAATAACCCCAGCATCTAAGAGCTCATTGACTTTTCCTCGAACAATCTCCAGTTCTTCTGCACTTAATCTGTAGGGACGACCCTAGACAATACGATTCGGTTCTACCAGACGAATTTCAAGCTTTTCGGTCGTCACACAAGAGTTGGCTACCCCAGTAGGAAAAAAAAACTAAAAAACGCGTTAAAAACATCCTTCAGCTGCTGGAAGCCCGCATCTGGTACATTGGTGACGATATTGTCAAATTAACCTCTGTATCTTGCCTACCCTTAGCATTATCGTTGAGTACTTTGTCCCCAGAAATTTTGCAGCAATACATTCTTTCCTGAGAGAGCATTCGGCACCGGAATCGTAATGAAAATATGCGACTCACATGTAATATTAAGTTTTCCAGGAGGCTTCTTCGCGCAACACAGGTTGAAATGGTAGTGAGGAGCGTTGCTTGTAGCTGTAACAGGTCCCGAACCGTTAGAGCTGCTGCTGTTGCGTGTAGGAGCGCTGCCACTTGCCCTTGAACCTCCGTTGCCACCGCTGCGAGGACATTTGTTTGCGTAGTGGCCAAATCCTCCATATCTGAAACAATTAACAACATCTGCGGTAGATCACTGTGTTGGCGCCGAAGAATTTGACAAAATAAAGGAATTGAACGACCTTTTAAAAACCTTCCTTGATCGGCAGGCTTGTGTAGCTTGTGTTCAGTTGGCCCTTCAGTATTGGAAGTCTGCTGCATGTTTGATTTCCTCTTCACGACTGTATCTCGCGCTGCATCCTATCACGGGTGGTGCTTTCTGTCGTTAAAGCCATACTTTGGATCCTTCCATCGAATTGCGAAACATGTGACAGCACCATAGCCATGGTAATCTGCTTCACTGTTAAACCTTCCATCTAGCCATCAATGTGGTCATCAATCTAGCAGCGTAAGCAGCCATGCACTCGTTATTCTTCGGTTTGCTATTTTGTAGGTTAATTAATTTAGCTGCAGGCGTTTCGGTGCAATCACAACGCGCAGTAAACAAGATCTTGAATTGTGGCCAGGTTACACCGGCATACGAAACTTGAGACAATCAACGGGATGCACTGCCTCTTAAAGCTTTGCTCAATGCCATAATCAATGCACTGATTTTTGGGCTTTTCTCCGATAAGCATAGGTCGACGGTGGTACACTAAGCACGTGCGTCGGCATCACACTTGTCTAGGTCAATTTCCGGCAAAAGAAATCTTAGAGGTACTCACGACTGGTTGAATTGCGTCAATAATCGACAGCATATTCCGATTCTGCGTCTCCAGAAGCACGTGTATCAAATCCTCATCGAATTTTCCAGCAGTTTGTGCTTGGGTTATCCCACTTCTGATGTCGCATCAAGGTGTGCATTAGTCTCAGCTGGTGGGACATTTTCCAGCTGGATTTGTGAGCGTAAATCCATTGAGCGATTATTATCGCCTTCCTCTGCGTTCTTCATCATCCCCGGGTTCCCCAAAGCACAAAAAGACTCTTAATAATTGATCGCACAGTTTTAATTCGTTTGGATCTTATTTTAGTTACAATTGAAACCTTCTTAGCTCAATCTATTCGGTGCACGTGCACTCAACAAAGAAACAGACAAGTCCTCGAAAGTAACCGATCCACGACCGTACCGTTCGACTCATCAAAAATAACTGTCTTGAGAAATTCAAATTGATTTTCCAAGTGGACGTTACTTCCCACCAAAAGGCCATGTCCAAGCGCGGGAAACTCTATTCGCTTGCGTTTCTTTGTCTATGCACGACCCGATCAACTTAGTCTTAAACACCCGACAATCCAACATGATTTTAAAAGAAAAATAACAATTATTGTCTATGGAATTAAACAAGCAATGTACGATAAAGTCGGGTTGACGTATAGTGCCATCTGACGGTGATTATGGCACTACCAAGAATAACAAAATTAGTCAAAATGATGTTTGGTGTAGCATGGCCCATCATTCGGTGGTTGGCACCAACGACCATCTTCGACATACAGGTAACAAAATTTATACTGTCTTGTATACGTGTGGTATATGAAATGTATTGTGTGATATATTTCTTATTCAGCTTCTTGATATATTTCTTATTCAGCTTCTTTTCAAATGAAAGGGTCATTTGAAATCCCACTCAGGGAGTTTCTGAGAAAAAATATTAACTTTTTATACAAAAAAATGTGACTTCATGGTTATCAAACGACTATGATTTGGAGCACGAGACCATTTTTTTTAACACTTCTATAAGTGTTTAACAAAGCCCCGTAATGAAACTTAGGGTACTTATAAAGGCATACGAGACAGGGGCTAGTTCCTTTATTATAAACGAATATGTAAATTCCTTTTGTGTTAATAAAAAAATTAAAACAGGTCCAATTTGCAACACATTTTTTGTTGAAGCCATGACTAAAAATGGCCAGCAATAAGCTGCCTGTCTGACATATCTGTCACGTATTGTCACATTGAGTAACACGGGACGTTTCATAAACTCATAATCTTCGGGCTGATGTACCACGGTGACAGCTTAAGGGGCTTACCTGCTGGAATATCTGAGATTTAATATTATTTTTGGGCTGCCAGGTGCTTCTGACACCAGATTTTCGCTTGTCAACCTGCCCTTTTTAGGTGGAGTTTCACGAACAAAATTAATCATGATAATACGCACTTTGAATCATGCAAATGCTTTTGATTATACACTGAAATAACTAATTAATGGAAAAAAATAAAGCACTTGAGTAGAAGTTATTTAAAAAAAAAAAACACTAATCGGATGTATAGTTCTCGAGACATTATTGATTTTATGAAAGTCATAATTTTCTGCCTAAAATTAACTACTATTTTTACCAGGTACTACTTAGAAATGATATCATAGCTTTTCTTTATGTGCGCGCGACGTTAGCGACATCTAGCCGTGCAGTTTATTATACATTATTATGTTTGGTTTTTTAATATTCTCATAAACTCATCTAACTACATATTTTTGAGAATATTTAGCAGTCACAATGCTCTTTGTCAAACCTTGCGTAGTTCCTAAACTACACGGCTATATATCGCTAACGTCGCTATGACGTGTACATAAAGAAAAAGTATGATAAGTTCGTCACTCCCTCTACTGTTTCAGTAGCTTAGGAGATTCGAGCCCTGCCCGAAACGAATTTATAATTTTCTTTCTTTCACCTAACTACATTGTGAAAGAAATTCAAATTTCTATTAGCTACCACTATAGTAACCATAGTTTTTTACATTCTTAGGAACATATCTAACTGCCGTATAAAGGAATTTTGGTACACTCAAAATTTACCGCTCAAAATATACTGCAGGAAATAAGAAACAAGCTCTCATACTAACCCACTTTTTTTGTTGTTGGTTTGAGCTTCAATACATAATATGTTCACTAGGTAATTTTAAGTATTTGTAGTCCAAGACTCATAGATTTTTTTTATACTGTTTTTTTTATCCATACTCTTGTTTTTAAAATTAGTAAATTAATAGTGGTTCTTCCATGCTGGACTGGGAGCGAAAGAAAAACATAGAATGTGCCAGCTGCATTTCCTCCCGGGCATGCTGTAAAAACCAGCTAAGAGATCCGAGAGATTCAGTATATTGTAATTTAGGCGATGGGCTGACAACCTGTCACTACAGCAATATACCTACAGATCTATCTTGAATGACCCTCTAAACTTTTTCAGACGTGGCGGAATGACCTTTGTTTAGGTCGTTTACGCTCTGCCTACCCCATTAGGGATAAAGGCGTGATTATATGTATGTATGTAAGTTAATTTCTTCCACGCTGGACTGGGAGCGAGAGAAAAACATAGAATGTGCCAGCTGCATTTCCTCCCGGGCATTCTGTAAAAACCAGCTAAGGGATCTGAGGGTTTCAGTATATTGCAATTTAGGCGATGGGCTGACAACCTGTCACTACAGCAATATACGTACAAAACCATCTTGATTAACCCTCAAAACTTTGTCAGACGTGGCGGAACGACCTTTGTTTAGGTCGTTTACGCTCTGCCTACCCCATTAGGGATAAAGGCGTGATTATATGTATGTATGTAAATTAATAGTAAGTTACTATTTTCTAATAGTTAGTATTTTCTAATTTTAAAATGAATGGTTATGGTTTTTTATTTTATACAAAACAGCTAGCTCTAATATAAGAGTGTGATATATTTTTAGAATCAGATTAAACGCTTTTTCATTGGATAACCCACACGATAAGTTTTAAAGAAAAACTACCCCGTTCAAAATTTCATCCTCCAAAGGATGAAAACAAAACCAACTTGGACTAGAAATACTTAAATTGACCTAGTGAAGCACAAAACCCTACAACAAAAAAGTGGGTCTTTTTGTGTGAGTGGGATTTCCTGTAGTACCAATGCAATAAAAGGTTTCCTGTGACCTTAAAAAAATATTATTAGTTATAATTAGAATTGAATTTTGTTGGATCGTAAGTAGATTAGCGTGGCCCAGGCTTGTATGGAGAAAAAAAAAACTGCTGGCGATTGCCTTACCCCCTCATTTTGTGACCGTCATATATGACAATATATATACAAAGTTTCAGCTTTCTACGAATAGAGAAAAGCGGTGCTCATCGAGGTTGAAATATTGAAAACTTTTGGCAAAAGAATTCGATACTTAATCATTTAAATTACAAGAAATAAAACAATAAGTGATATTTTTAATCATTTATTCATAGGGAAACATGTAAAAATTTTATTGCACAAGGTATTTAAAGCTAGTATTAATCCATTATTATTGTTTTTCCTTATTTAAAACTACCTTAGTAAGATCTTTTTTTGTCGTCTGAGTGGGTATTATTTTTCTGTTCCTTTCCACCACTTGAAGCAAGAATTGCTTCTCGTCTTCATCTTTGGTAAGTGCCTTATTATATTCTTCGAACAATTTCACACCTCTTTCAGCTGTGTCATTTACAACTCGTAAGTTTTTTACTCGATGTTTGCCTTTTAGGTAATCACTATTTCCTTCCCAGAGATCAGGAGGTAGCGACAAAAAAGAATCATCAATCTCCAAAATAGAGAACATTTGTAATGTTCTACGAGATGCGAAATCTGCTAAGGTCGAGTTACTCGTCAGAATTGCAGGATTACCCCTTACCAAGCGGGGCCCAGGTTCACTTTTCATTTGATCGACAATGTTAGCTTTTTCAGAACTTGTCACTCGGTCTGAAAATAAGGCAACGCCCACAAGCTCGTCTGACAAATACCACAAGTGTCGCTCCAGAACTTTTTTGGCAGTAACTGCAATATCAGAATCAATTTTTTCGTACGCACAAAGGTTTCGATAAAGTTGAAGATCTCCACCTGGCGCTTCAGTTGCTAAAGGCGCCTCGATCCACACTTTAGTATAAATAAGCGCACCAAATTGGACAAAGCGATGAAGCTGAGTCTCTTCTCGTCTTGTTAGTTTCATGACATCCTGGCTTTTAAATAAAAATATTTTAATGGAGTACAATAATTTTTCCATCCATCTCGCGTGATGTATTGCACCTGGGGCCCTCCAGTGTATTTTTTCTGGAGGTTTATTTAAAATTATCATGGTCAGCTCCATAAGCTCTTGATAATCATCTCTACTTTGTTCTTCTCCGCTTATAACATTGTAAATTGATTCCAGGGTGATTTTTACGAATTCTTCAGCATTGGAGCTTAAGTCGAGGCCTTTGTAATCATCACGTGAAATATTTTCCCAAACAGTCTTAAACCTTTTGAATAAGGGTATCTCCGGTGAACTAGATGGTCCAAAGCATAGTGTGAAGACTTTCGAAAGTATAATTTCCATCACATGGCAGGCTAGCCACAAGAGTTCGCTAGACATTTTGGATTCAAGAATAGTACATGCCCCTTTGTTTTGACCGGTATTGGAAGATGTTGTATCAAAGCTCATTGCCCGAACTTTATCTTTAACGTTCCACTCTTCCAATAAATTATACCCACCACTAGCGACTTGCTCTCCTGTTCCTGATGTCAATTTGGGTACACCAAGGAGCTTTTCTTCTCCATCTCCAGAAACTAGGACTGGAAGACGGTCAACTTTCTTATTATCTAGAATGTCAGGCAAGATTTTTCCGTCCCAGTGAACTACTAGAGGATAATCTGGCGCAAATGAACCTCTCACTTCAATATTGAAATCCAGCCTTGCTTTCTTTCGTATTCGATTGATAGTGTTCCGAGAAATAGGCAGTGCAGATGGGTCATAGCCGAGTGCTGCAGCTAGTGGAATTATCAAACGTACCGCCTCTCGATCCGTATTTTATTTTGATCTAAAGCGCTGGTGACGTGGGTTGTAAATATCGAATCAACAGAAGTTAAAACGGGCTGCTCTGTGACCTCTGTGTCTACACTTTGATGATAGATAGATGGTTTATATTCATCAGTTACGTTTTCTTCAGAAGAACTGTTGCTAAAGCTGAGTTGTTGGCATGCTGATGACGAAGAAGCAACACTTTCAGTATAACTTTGTTTGTATTTTTCAGCCTTTAACTTACGTTTCTGAGCACTTTCTTGTTGTTTGACCAGTTTTAGATCTACAGAAGTCATAAACATCTTACGTTCACCTCTTTGGTCTGCAAGAATTTTTTTATCTTCCGGGATCTTTATTAATTGCAGAGCGTCTGCGTGCGCGATATCAAAAAGTTGATCTAACTGAGATGAAAATAATTGCTCTCTTTGCTTCTGCGCTTGCGAATCGCGTCCTTTGTTTTTCTTTAGGAGTAGCCAGTTATTATAAATCTTTTCAAATTGTGTTATGCAATTATATGTTTGTTTAGTAGGAATGCTTGCTTTATTCCATAGTTCTATTACTTCCTCTACAAGCAAATTTGAAGCAACTCGTATACTCTTTTTCTCGCTCAAGAATACGTGAAAACGTAGAAGAACTTGTCTTATTGTAGGTAGCTGATTAAACCGAGATAATGGCTCCAAGTCACGTACGCCAATGAGAAATATCTGGTCTTTCTGACGTGTAGTTGACGCCATCTTCAAGTACTTGTGCACTCACTCACTATTGTTTAAAGGTTTTTTATAGTTCTTTAATTACACTTAACATTCACTATTTTAACAAGTTAACATTTAGTTTTTACCTGTAACAAACAGAATTCTAAGTATTAGTTTTTAACAAAAAATCAAAGTCTCTAGGTCATTGAGCACCGGCTTCCGTTGTGACTACAAAGTTGAAATTTTGCAGTTATGATACTGTGGGTAGGTGTCACAAAAATAAGGGGTAAGACCTAAGAAATTTTTATTTTACTTTTTTTGGGCCACCCTAAAGTAGATATTATGAAGTTTGGTATTATAGACAAGGCGGTCAAGCCAAATAGTATCAAAAACTAATCAGCTACAAAGATAAGAAAATATAAATTAAAACAAATTTTCGCCAAGATTCCACGACGACCCCGGAAAAACGTTTTTTAGAGATAATAAAAATCAAAGGGATCATTCCATTCTTGCTCTGGAAATAAATCAAATATCTTTTTTCCGTCTAACTGGCTATAATGGAAAGGTTGAAGTGCGATATCATTTCACGAAATGTATTTTTTGTTTCGTGAAACCGAGTACATGCAAACAGTTGGAAGGAAAATAGGCTTTTGTTTCTGTTTTGTGAGTTTCCTATTGTTTCTCTTGAATATGTTTGTAGGTAGATAAGTAGTATAAAAAATATATATAATTATAGTAACTGTAATAAATATAATGAGTATTTTTAAGAAACATCAGATTTTTCAGTATTAGATTTTAGTATTATTATCCTTAAAAACAGATCATTATATGCTAGTCTTTAGAAATAAAATTCACTAGTCGTTTGATTTAGGTACCTACTAAATTTGTATAAATTTATTTACATTTGTTTAATCCACAAGCAACACGCCGTTTGAAATATACAAACAAGTAAAACAAATTCACATTACCGCTGATGTCTTAAACAGGCTGAAAACGAGCAAGTTTCATTCCCTCTCGCCATTAGGCGGTATCTCGACAAGGAAACAGAATGGAAGTAAGGAACAACGTACGTTACACTGCAAGCTTGTTTATTACCAACCATAATCATATTTCGAGAGCATTATGAGAACTTGTAACGATACTTAGGGAAGATTTAAAATGTTTAGACTGTAAATTTTCAGGCATTAATGTTGCTCCAAAGTTTAATTGCCTATGGAGTAACACAGATATCGAATAAGATTGTCATTGCTTTGGATATGCAAAACGGGAATTGATTGATTACCAAGTTATTGCTCTCGCGGTACGCTTAACTTAGCCGCATAGGGTGGGGGGGGGGGTCATTTCATACAGTTTGGAAAATCAGTATGAAATGACCCGTAGCAATAACATAATGACACTTACTTCAGTTTTTGAACATTACTAATTAATATACCAAAGCAAGCGATATAAGCACAAACATTGTTACCTTCTTGCTAAGAAAGGTTTCCGAAATATATGCAAATAATAAAAAGAAAGTTCGAAAGAAGTTATAATTATAAGTATCAGTATTATTTGTGGAGTAGTTCACTAGCATAGCTCTTAATTAAATATAATTGAAATAGTTAAAAAGAAAAATTAAAAAATGATTTAGTACTGATTTTCATAGCCGTCTATCTCCCTTTGCTGCGGCTATGTTGTGATTTTTGCGCTATTAAGTATGGTATGATTTTTCATAAACATACTACCTACAGAGCTTTAGATTGTGTATGTGAATATGCAATTATGATAATTATTGGTAAACCAAATTGATACTGTTTCATGCTCAAAGTTTCATTCGTGACGATGCGGGCTTGAGTTTCGGGATTGGATGAAAATAAACGCGTATGCCGATTTACAGACTTCTTCTTTATTGACCTCAACTTACAAATGAGCGACAACGTCCACGGCACTCGACTAACGGCGTTTTCTACTGTCTTCAGACCAGCAAAGTCCCGGCGTCCGACACTCGCAAACTTCCATTTTCCGCGCAGAGTTTCACTCTGTCTTCCTTCTTCCTATTCCTTTTTAGAGCCACTTCAAAATTAGAAGTGCCGGCTGGCAGGCCCAGTTTCGTTTATATATAACCCTCGGACTGGTTCTCGAACATTCAATTTCGATTGTCATTTAAGCATTCATTTCGATCGTAAGGATTCCAGAACCTTCCTTTAATTTCGTTGTTCTACTCTCATTATCGTCCATCTCACTCTAGATTTTGTTTCTTTCACTTATTTGCTTCCAGAAAATTCTATACAAAATTTCTACATAATTCCAACAAAATCTCGATTTTTCCCGGTGGGGCCTGAACCGTGGCCCTGGTGCATGGTAGGCATGCCAAATTGACTTGACAATTAGCGTCAAAATTGGTGAACTCATGGTAGTTTTGACAGCTAACCATAGAAGACGTGATGACGGAGTTGTAAACAAAGAGTTTGAATACCAGGGCCGACTATCATTGTTATCATTACTAATATATGTTGTTTATTAATTATAATAGATCGTTAGTGTCGTTTTAGGACTGTCGCTGTTGTTTAATGCAAGGTATTAGGTTAAATTATTGAGCACACACAGCTTGCCTACATATTTCTCTGACCCTTATCTCCTAAAATATCGCAACAGACTGGGCTCACACATCACGCAGGCTTTCAGAAAAAGACATCCTTTGCTGCAGTTAAACACCAACACATCGAAAGCAAACGAGGCCCTTCGGGCCATCTCGCAAATTGCCCGGCGACCCTAGAGGATTCCCTTCTGATGGACACTGAACCCTAATTATATAATTCCTAGTTTCGTTTACGTTTTCCTCCTCTTCTTTAACCCTTTTTTCTGACCCTGATTACTGAGTTTTGTTATTATTCCGCTCGTTTGTCTTAGACCCTTTGATTTTTATGCTTACCTTACTTTATTACCTTTTGCCGCTGGGATTTAAATGTTTGGGAATCCGCACGTGATTGTAAGGTCAGTAAGAAGTAGGAATACCTAGTTAGAGTGTGGTTTTATTAATGCTTGCAAACAACAAAATATTTTAAGTAGGTAAAAGTAGGCAAAATAGGTAAAATATTTTCATATCGACATTCACAAATATGAGATGTCTCTTCAAATATTTTTTTTTCCAATATTATTTTCTTCCAAACTTAGCATACAACTAAATTTTAATTGTATGCTATGTGATTTCAAAATCAGTCATCTGTCACAATCTGTTACCCGTTAGCAGTGATCCCTGTACGCTGAATCAGTGAATATTGTGAAGGAAGGGGTTTAATTTATTTAACATTGAAAATCATTTTAAACAGAGTCTGACTGAAATGGAACCGAAAGAAAACGTAAAGTATTTTACTTTGCAACGCACCTTTTTAATAAATAAAACATTTTGATACAATTTTAGAGGACTTTTTTCACTTATAGAGCTTATTTATTTTGCATTTACGTTGATCTTCCGATTTCAGTTGCAGTTGACAGAGTAGTAGTACACAATTCCAAAAAATACAGATTCAAATAGCAAATTTTAGAGTTCTTACTTTTATTACTTAATTTAATTTGGTACTGACTTAAAATTAATTACTCCTGGAAGCTTTTCTTACTACAAAAAGACCTTTTTAAGCCAACTTGAAATACAAAAACTTCGGAAACGAACCAATGGCTCCACTAGATTCCAATAAAATAAACAGTATTCGCACTTAGCAATTCGACCCAGAATGTAAATAGGTATTTAGGGAAACTATTGTTTTTTTTCAACGGCCACTCTGAACAAGCAGTGTGTTCGCCTTACTGCCAGTTAGCATACAAATGTTCGACTTTGCTGATGGCTCCAGGAGTTAACATTCTGGAAGAGAATCTTCGAAACTCGATAGGCTAAGCAAAATGTGTGCGGCATAACATTTTGCCTTGAATAAATACAAGTTAAATTTTATTCTGATGTTGACTACTTTGATGGCCTATAAAAAAGGATAGATCCAAAAGATTCAAAAATATGTTTTATTGTATTTTTAACTTGTCCCGTTTCATGAAGTCAATAATATTTAAGTATATTGTATCGTAATACATTACCTTCCAGAAGCAAAGTAAGCTATGCTCTCACTTCGCAGAAACCTAAAAAAAATCTTGAGTTTGTTTATGAAGCATACTTGTCGAAATATTTTAATTCCTTGCTGTCCTTGCTATCCAATGGCCTGTCCTGCCATTTTCTTGCGACACTGGCATGCTTGGGAGCTAACGATGAATAAATTTTCCATTCTTCCACTTTTTCCTGTTTCTTTCTTTATTTTTTCTAGTCACAGTGGTTGGATTGTTCATTTGCTTTTTGTTCTCGGGAAATACTTAATTTGAAGTTAAATGGACGGTCGAGGCAAAAACTGGATTTGCTAATTATAGTCAACTTGCTTTTATTTCCTCTTCTTGCATAAGAGAGCTTTTAACACATTACACACACAAAACTTAGATTTATTTTCAGATAATCAATGTTCGGAGGATCTTTTATCGGATTTAGACGGCTTGAAACGCCAAAGGTCATCAAGTCAAATCTAAACAGTCTCTTCATTATGCGTACAAGAGGCGGCAAATTCCACTTTGGTCCGACGATTTATCCCTTTGTAGAGAGTACTGACGAAACACAGACAACACGGCTATTGTCTGTGGGCCAGCAAAGCCGTTGAATTTGCATACAAATACACCGTTTCTGTGATTTGCATGGCTATATTCTTTATGTCTTGTATGTAGACGCGCTGACGTATTGCCTCGTATAAATTGCTGCGGGATACGTCGTATAATTGTCGAAAAGTTACGGCTAATTTTCGTTTTTCTGGAATTTGATTAACAAAGCGAAACGAAAAAATCGACAGAAACAGTAAGAGAGTAGGATGTAAGTAGGTCAAGTTGGTTACCAATAACCTATTAAACTGCTGGGTGTAAAAACGAGTGTCAGAAAGCAAGCAAGCAGAAATAAAATAGCTAGTAACTTCAATTTGCGAATTCGTTTTCTACAATATAAGGCTATCAACCATCAGGCAAGCACATGCTTCTATTAATTCCCAGCTAACAATCTGTTTGTCGATTAAGTAGATTTGTTGGAGCTTGCCATTGTGATTGTGGGTGACAGTAACGTAGGTCAAGCATTCAGAATCCCCCCGTTGACCAATTGCTGAACCAATAACTCATCTACTTGTGCTCAATCCACTGAGTTTTGGGATTTCTGATTTGATTCCAGTAGTCAGTTGAGCGAGGTATTCTGCAATTAAGTTAGAATGGAAAGGCTTTCTGTTTGCAAAGGTTTAGTAAGCTTTGTCAGTTATATCAGCGAAGTCCCTCTTTGTTTTGGTAAGGAAATTCTCTAATTGATCCAGAGAGGTACTTAAATTATTCACATTTCGGAAAAGTACCTTGCTTAATACAATGGTAGAGCTATGGTTTGGACTTATCACATATTCATTAGCTTTTCTTATCCTTTGTTCCTTTACGTGGAAAAAGAAAAGGGTTAAAACGAAATCGTTTTACTAAAATGTTCAACGACCAAGACCGATAGACACTACTTAAAAATAATATATCTCTGTCGAGGAAAACCGCGGAACGAAACTAACTAAAAGTAAATTAAACCTGAATCCTGGAAAAAAATCCTCGCTCGTGGCTGAAAAATGTAAAATAAAAAAGTTTTAACGAGTTGTAAATAGAAGGCTGCTTCAAATTGTGGCGTAAGTCTCAAGAGAATAAGCGAGTTTATGTAAAAACAAATTATATTTTGCAATAATCTTACCGATGAGTAGAGTACACAAGCATAATATATTAGATCATACCTAAGTTACTTCGTGAGTACCTCAATAACCTAACTATGGAGAAGATACAAAAGAGCAAATATAATGCTTGGTAGCCAACTTTGTCCTAGGCATTTAAGGATAAATCAATACTTCCACATTATTATTCCCCGCTGGTATTTTTATTATACCAGTTTCCTTAAAACTCGCCATAATATCGTACGGGTCCATCATACATTTAGCCAATGTCAAATTAATAAATTTTTGGAAGCTTACCAAATATTCAATGCTGCAAGATAGAGTACTGTGCTAAATACATACATTTATGCTTAAGAAGTATTCCACCTCCAGGTTAACAAAACATTGAGACTGTGTCATAGTAAAGCTAACGGAATTTACGAGTTCGGCAAGGTATCAACAGCCCTATATAATCGTCATCTGACAAATATAGCATATCCACTCACCTAAATAATATAATATGAAAGAAAGATGATATGATATAATATGAAGAAGATATGAGTTCTTCCATGCTGGCCTGGGAGCGAGATTCTTCCATGCTGGCCTGGGAGCGAGAGAAAAACATAGAATTTTGCCAGCTGCTTTTCCTCCCGGGCATACTATAAAAACCAGCTAAGGGATCCGAGGGCTTCGGTATATTGCAATTTAGGCGATGGGCTGACAACCTGTCATTTATATAATATGAAATCGCATCTATTTTTGTTTCATATTATATAAAAAGAGAAGAAGAGTCATAAAAATCCTCAAACACCAAAATAATAAATTACTATGAACGAAATACTCGGCTTGGAGATCGGTAATTAGGTAATTGCCAAAAGACACTGGAAACAGTGCGTTAAAATGAAATATACCCACTTTCTGAGAACACCAGACTACAAGTATAGAGTCAGGTTTAGTTATACTGCTTTTGTTGAGCAAGAAGTCAAAGTTGCAAATTACTATTGGACGGACATACTTTACTTCAATTCCACTTTTTTAGCCTCACAGCTGTTATTCGTCACATCCATCCGAATTTGCGTTCTGATGATATGTTCGTAGGTTGAATTTTCTCAAGAATTTCGGCGAAAGTATTCCACCCACGTCGTCTTAGAGGTCGTGTACGATGATAAGAATGCGTCGCCCCTTGCAATTTGATCGTATCTGTACACTACGTGTGCGAACGTGTAGTGTATTAAATTTTTTTATGCTATGTATTATATCGTTTGGCTTGGCAAAAGGAAAGGTTTGAATAAATCCATTTTACTCTTTGCACATACATACATACATACATACTATCACGCCTGTATCTCTAATGGGTTAGGCAGAGCGTGAACAACCCAAACAAAGGTCGTTCCGCCACGTCTGACAAGTTTTGAGGGTCGTTTAAGATAGAACTGGATATTGCTGTAGTGACAGGCTGTCAGCCCATCGCCTAAATTACAATATACCCTCGAATCCCTTAGCTGGTTTTTACAGCATGCCCGGGAGGAGATGCAGCTGGCACATTCTACGTTCTTCTGTCGCTCCCAGTCCAGCATGGAAGCTACTCTTTGCACATGCGCCCAAATACTACAGATTGATAGATCAAAATTTTAAAGATATTCGTACATCGTATTTATTGTTTAAATATATTTTTCAAATTTTGCATTGTATATTTCAACTCTCCTTCTTGGTTTAATATTCATCATTTTAATTTCGCAGATGGCCGAGTCATGTTCAATATAATTTCGACTTTGTTGTTTTACTGATGAAGCTTAGACTTTGTTGTTTTACTGATGAAGCTTAATAAAAAAAAATGATATTAATAAAGCTTCGTAGGCGAAGAATTTTTTAGAACATTATCAGTCAAATATACGTGATGTATTTATTTATGATTTTGTCTAGTGAATTACATGATAACAAAAATTGGAGGACAAGTTTCTTTCAGAATGCACAATTAACTCAGTTTAATAAGCAATATATATATATATATATTTAGTTCATAGAAAAATCTCACAGTATATACAGAGTTCATTAAAAGAGTATTGATACATTTACAAGCCAGATTAAGAGATTTTTACAGATTAAAATATTTATTATTTGGACTTTAGGCCAATGCAACACTATTCACTGAAGCTAGCCTCGTCTAATCATGTTACAGAGTAGCTGGTCGATAGGACCCTTTTTAGGTCGACGCGACGAAGCTACCCCATCTGACCCTTCAGAGAATCTATTCCTAATCAAAATGACTGCAACGACGCAATCGGAAGGGACGTAGTCCATTGCCTCCTTTCTATTTTCTAAAACGCGCGTGTCGTAAACAAAAGTAGCTCTGTTATAGAACCTTTCCTGAAATTGAAACGTTGTTTCATTTTGACAAAGTATCGGATAGAGGTTTTTTATAGCAGGGATCGATTTTTGTTGACCGTTTATTGATTCAATGTATATCAAAAACCTATATATAAACAGTATGATAATAAATCAATATTTGTTATGGAAGTGTTCTAAGTTCTTTAAAGTTTTGTTTGAAGAATCTTTATTTCTGTACCATATTTTCTGCCATATCATTGATTTTTAATATTTTTTGCCATAGATAACCTTAATATTTGCCAGCGTTTTTTTACTTACTTCTGTTTTTAGGGAAATATTCTTAGTTATCATACCGTTGACGCCATTAAAGGGTGAACTTATACAAGGTCAAAATATGAACGTAGTTTTTACAGCTTTCTTAAAGTCGTTTGCCTTAATTTTAACTATTGTCAAGTTACTTATACGTTGGTTAGCATTTGCTCAGACATTTACCAGATCATGTATTATCCACCCTTATAAAGAGAGCCCGATGGTGTAGTGGATAGGGCCGCTGCCTCCTGAGCGGGAGGTCGTGGTTCGAATCCCACCACGTACCAATGTGTTTTTCGGTTTTCGAATTTCATATGTACGTTTATTCGGTGCTTTTTTCCGTGCTTCGGAAGGCACGTTAAGCCGTTGGTCCCGGTTAATTTCGTTTAATACCGTAGATATTAGTCGTTAAGCCATATCAGAGGCTAGTGCTAAGCATTGGCGGCTTGAAAACTCTGACCTAATCTAGGATTGGGTCTGGTTTCCCTTCTAGGTTGCAGAGGTCAGATGGCAGTCGCTCTGTGTAAAAACCAGTACCCTCGTTCAATCCCCTAGATTAGGAAGCCGACCCCGTGAGATACGGGATAAGGCTAGGGAGATGGTATTATCCACCCTTATAAAAAAAAAATGTGAAAAGTAGTCTTTTGTTTTCAATAGCTGATCGATTTATCTCTATTGTCGGCTCACTAGATTCCATCTCTAAAAATGTATATATGTAAATGTATATACATGTAGGTACTTTCGGTCTATTGTCTTCATAGTTCAGAAAAGTTAAGCTTCAGTCTATTTGAAAAGCGAACAAGCTGGCAACCAACAGGAAGTAACTCTAAATGTTTCTTTTCTGGAATCAGTTGACCGCTATCGATAAAGTTTCGCTCATCCTAGACTCGCGTCCATGTAAACTGGGAAACTTTGCCTACGGACTTGCAACTTGTTAGTGCGGAGTTTGGAAGTGTAGTGGTAAATTAAAAATTTAGTAACAGCACCCCGCTGTTGTGCGCTTCTTTGTTGCGCGTACAAAGTTTGTAAGCCCTACAGTACTTTAGGCGATATCTTGTTTGCATCAAACTGTATTTTTGTAACTGAAAGTTTGCTATGAAGAATAAAACGTAGAGTAAGTTACTGTAGTATTCCACTTTATTCTAAATACCAGTTTCAAGATGAAATATTCATAGACATATTAATAAAGTCCTTTATATTTTTCATATACGCCAAAATAATGGGAAATGTTTTTTTTTTATTAAATTACGCTTTCGTTTGTTACAGATGTCGAGGGAGGCGACAGCATAAGCCGAAAATGGATTGCATAGACGGAAATGAAACCAAAAATAAAACATGACGAAATATGTTTCAAATAGGACAGTTCCATAAAGCTCGGACTAAACCTAGTGACTCGATTATGGTGCAAAATGACAGTGAAAAATGTGTTGGAAGAAATAGAGTAAAATATCCCGCCCAAAAATTTATATTGTTCAATCTTTATTACTTTATTGTTTTTTCTTGTCTTTCTTTACAATCAGTTAACTCGAACACTACAAACATGAATCGCCATTTACCCGAAAAAGATGCACATAAGATTGACTATAGTAAGCAGAATGATTCGCCCAGTGAGGACAACTACGAGGATCACGAAACACATGGGAATGATAACGTCGATTACACTAAAGTCAATTTTGAACAGAACCCGTACTTCCATAGCGAAGATTTTCTACACAAGTTTTACGGTAACGAGAACAGTTACAGTAACTACGAAGACTATAAAAAGTATTATTTGAATCCTACGAATCCGCTGCCAAAAGTCAACGTTAAGTTTAAGATAAGCAGTAGAATAGTTCAAACTAAATATGGAAAATTACAGGGCATAGTTTTGGCTATGGATGAACATCGATATTTGAGCCCTTTGGAAGTTTTTTTAGGTGTTCCCTACGCTACTCCACCTGTGGGATCAAACAGGTAAAATTAAATTTGATTTTACAAATAGTAACTTTGTGATTACTTAGGCTTCTCCCTCTGACCCTTTAGATTAAAGAACATGCCCCTAAGCGAGGTTGGAGGTTTGTAAGCGTGTTTAAAATACGTTACCTGTTGATTACCTTTCGGCTTACGTAACCGTTTTTATATTTTATTACAAAAAAAAAATATAGATTAACATTAAGTAGCCATTAAATGAAGATAATAGTTTTATTTCCTTTTGTTGTATGTATTTTGTTATTTATTATCATTATAAACAGAATAACCACGTACTGCTTAGAAAGAAGCATGTATTTGTTAAGTTAAGCTATTTAAAAAAATCTGTGACATTTTGACGATGTTTCTCATTAGATTGATAGACGAAAGGTCTGTTCGACCGTATAATACATTCGACTGATGTAGGATATAGTTAACATAAATGGGGTGGGGAGTGTAGAACAAAGTTTGGTCATCACTGAACTTCGGAAGGTTCTAAATTGTTTAGACAGTTATCGAACGCTTAGCGTCCAAACATAAAGTTACCCGGAAACTAATTAACTTAATGAAAAAGGTTAAATATCATCAAAAAATAAATATTATTCTCCCAGAAAACTTATTGCTGACAATGGAGCTAGGAAAATCGTTAGTGAAGTTTAAAAGTTGCTTTAAACAAAATTTACTTCTAGACTCTCCATAGTACTAAAAATAGTTATGTTATGTGATGATATCGACGTAAAAGTTCACGAAATGTCTAATTTTCATACATCCATTTTTAGGAATCGTACATAACTGTTACATGAGGTATTGTAATGATTGTTCATAGATTTAGTCCTACAAGAACACCTTCACCCTGGGATGGAGTCCGAGTGTCAGACAGGCCAGGTCCAGCTTGCCCGCAGAAGTTACCAGATCTTGAAGACGAAAGGACCATGTTAGAAAAAATGCCTAAAGGCAGACTAGAATACTTAAAAAGACTGATGCCTTATCTTAAGAATCAAAGTGAAGATTGTCTATACTTAAATGTATTCGCTCCTTTACAAAGTAAGTATTCAACATCATGTAATTTATTCGTACAAGCTTCATCTTCTTAAAATCAAAAATACATGCATGTTATTGTTATATTTTTAAAACCTTCTTTTGAAGCAGAAATAACTTTTATAGCAAACAGGAAAAGTTACAAATCACTTTAACTCTCGGAAAATGTAATTCTAAATTGGAACGCCATTGGAGCAATCTGAAAGTGGAAATCGATGAAAGCAACGGTTTTACTCGAATGGCAGTAAAAACTTTCCGAAGAATAATAATCTGGAAATATAAATCTCCTACTATTTGCTTACAAAAAAGATTTTCTTTTGCCAATAGCGTTTGGAATATTGCGGATTTGTCATATCGGATGCAAATGCTACCATAGTTTGCGATTATTTTTCTTCTTCTTAATTCCAATTCTGAATGTACTCAATGCCAAAGGAGCTTTTATGTTTTTTTTTGTTAAGTTTCACTTATTTTAGGTATTTGGTTACATTAGTTGTTTTATAGAATGTTTAAGTTTGTACTTAAGATAAAAACACTTATTAAAAAATATCTCTTCTTATTAATTGTATTACAATTTATAAAATTACTAATTAAGCTGGGTTATGAAAAATTTCTATCAAATTATTAATGTTGGAATAATTTATTGCTTTCTCATCATTTTACCTGCAATTTTGGCACGGTTTCAAACATCTACTGACCACAAAACATATTACAATATTTATTACACCCGAGCATAATGCATGGACCAAAAGAAATAACCCTGACTCAGCGCAACATTTTGGCTATTTGTGATAATTTTACCATTAGTTATATATGTAATATATTTATGAATTCATCATCAGCATATTGTCAGCCTAAATTGCAAATCCCATGTACAACACTTTATTGAATTAGATGACGTTATTTGTCATGATTTTTGCATCGAAATCACAACGAAATGAAAAATCTTTTTCAAAATTTGAAACTAAAGAACTTTCGACCGTAGAACATTTCGTTGCATTCGTTTTTCCGTTACTGTAATGAAAAGATAGTTTCTGAAGCCTCAATATTCTCTTTCCAAGTCTCTTTTGATGCTTTACTAATCCTATTTGAATTAACTACCGTTGCGTGCTTTGATTTTTACAGTATTGTTCCTCACACGTTTTCGTATTTGAAATAGTTATTGTGAAAAATCTGACGGTTAAAATCAAATTCAAAAGTTGTAAACATTTTGATACCCATTTGATCGGAACTTCTTGCTCTTGTTACACTCATGTTTTTTTTTTTTTTACTAGACCAGACGCATACTGTATGTCACCTGTCATAAAAACTTCTTATAGAATTGTAGAGATACCTTCTTAATAATTTGGTATTTTACTTATAAATATTAATTGCAACAGATAACGAATTTTTTTTTCAGTGGACGAAACGAAACTAGCACTGCCTGTATTAGTGTACATTCATGGGGAGAGTTATTCGTGGAGTTCTGGCAACCCATACGACGGTGCCGTGTTGGCTAGCTATACAGACTTGATTGTGGTCACGCTCAACTTCAGACTCGGAGTTTTGGGTAAGTTAGTTTATTTATTCTCCTGTGTGGCTTCAGAAGTTTCCACGAACTGGGTGTTCCACTATGATTGAATGTATAGTATGAAAACAATACTGCCGTAATGAGCTAGCATTTAGTGATGCATTAAATTGCAAAGGGATGTTCCCTCGGTTCAACCGTTTCGTTGAATACTGGTAAACATGTTGCATATTAAGCATGTGGTTTAATTCTATTTGCTGAAGTTCATATTCCATAAAAATCAGGCCAAATCTTCCGATTCATTTATATTCGAAGACGGATCCCCGTAAGCGAAACTCCAAATCGCTGACTCACCTAATCCACATTTCAAATCGCAGATTCGCAGGCCAAATCTCATTTGAGATCGGTCAAGCGCTTGAATTATACGAAAATTTGGTTTGGAGGATCTTTCCTTAATTACTCTAACCCTCATCCCAAAACAACTTCGCCGATATATAACAACCTCATCCAATCATTGAGTGATTAGTCTTAACCTGTAATCTTCTTATTAGGCCCCTGCTGTAGGTAAGTGATTACTTGTGAATTGCTACTTGTGGATAATTAAAGGTACAAAACAAAAGAATCATTGTTATTTTGTTGAAGTTCTATCTATTCTTTCGTGTGTAATTATCGAGACTAATGGAGTTGTTGATAATGGTTTGGTTTATAGCAAAACTCGTTTCGAATGACAGAAAAAGCATTTCAAAATTCAAAATTGGCCACAATATGCTGGATTTATTTTGAACTTCTCTTATCTTGTCGTAGAAAGTAGCTTCTTTGCATCAAAATAAGTAGTTCAAAAAAGTAAACTTGCAAAAGCATAATTTTTATTTATTAAACAAAGATTGTCGGGTTGTAAAGGAAATAACAATTGGTTCGCTAAATAATAAACCTAAAACGGTATTCCGATTAATGACCAAATAATATTGAAAAACTTGAATGAATGAATGAAGGAAAAGCCTGCAAAACCTACAAAAACATCCTTTGGAAGGACATTTTAAACAAACCAGCTGTGACGAAAATCAAAAACCTTTACAGTATGTTTTTCTGAGTCGCTGCAAAATATCCATGAACACACAACCGGGTGTATTTTCCATTCGGATTGGTTTGAATGGGATGCACTCTTTGAATTAAAGTTGCCCCTTGAGACTCGGATTTCAGACTGAATATAAATGGAAAATGAATTGGAATGCAAAACGAATCGCTTCAGTTAATTCAAGTTTCTTTTTTTCTCGAGCTGTGCTTAGTTCTTATTGGTTTATCGAAGCCTGGTTAAAAATATATATTTAAACTACGCTTGTTGCATACAAATGAAATACAAGTTAAATGCTTTAGCAACCAGCTCTAGTCAAGGTGATTCCAAAGGTAATATTTATCAACGTTATATACCAGCGTTACGAGCGGTCTAACAGATATGAACTGTTTATTGTTTGAATCCATAGTTTGTTAAATATTGGATGATTGTTGTCACGCTCACGCCTTAAATGTTTTTACTTTAAAGCACAAAATAATAACTAAGTATTCTCTTTAGGTTTTCTCAATGCAAATCCAACGCCACAATTGAAAGCTCGAGTGGCGAACTACGGTTTGATGGATCAAATCGCAGCTTTGCATTGGGTCCAGCAGAACATCGCGCTGTTTGGAGGCGATCCAACGAACATAACCCTAATGGGCCACGGGACTGGCGCCGCTTGCATTAATTTCCTCATGATATCACCCACTGTGATGCCAGGTCTGTACTTTGCATAATTAAGACGGAGGGAAGTGTTTTTGGGACAATTTTCCTAATTCCAGCAGAGCGAGGTTTATTAAAGGAAGAATTATCCTTTCGGATGGCAGTTTGGCTTCAGAGAAGTTTTGAAAGTTTTTTTTGCTCGACAGCAAATTAAACTTTTCTGCTGGAAAGATCAAAAGAATTCGCAATTACATTAAATTCAGCTCATAAAATACTACTACTACAAGTTTTACAGCACTGTTAAAATATTCTGTGGGCTGACAACCTGTCACTATAGCAATACACTTTTCAATCTAAAATTGCCCTCAATTTTTGTCAGACGTGGCGAAAGCGCCTTTTACGAGGCGTTTATCGCTTTGCCTACCCCGTAAGGGATAAAGGCGTGATTTTATGTATGTATGTTTTTTATGTATGTTAAAATATTCTACTTTTGTTTCAGGACTTTTTCATCGATCCATACTTTTATCTGGGTCTGCATTGAGTTCTTGGGCAATAGTAGATGATCCTGTTTATTATTCTCTGAAACTAGCAAAACACATGAATTGCACCATACCGGACGACATGAATAAAGACCATGAAGTAATTGTAGACTGTCTTCGAGATGCATCAATCGAAGAATTATTATCTATAGACATATCTCCACCTAACTTCTTAACAGCATTCGGCCCATCTGTTGACGGGGTTGTCATAAAAACTGATTTCGCCAAAGACTTTCTTACGATGTACGCAACTGGGGATTTTCCGAGCTTCGGTCCTTTGAACAACATGAATCTGAATCTTAACATGCACATCAAAAGAAGCGACAGTGGAAGGAGATTGTTTCAGAACAAATATGATTTGTTGTTTGGAGTTGTGACTAGTGAAGCGTTATGGAAGTTTTCGGCTCACGATATCCAGAATGGTATTGAGCCAGACAAGAGAGATCGAATGCTAAGGTATTTATCTAAGTAATCTGAAACAACTGGATAGTTGTTATTTATTAAATGCTTTGATGGTTACGACTGTTTACTATGAAAATAATGAATGGCATATATTTTTCAGGACCTACGTCAGAAATTCATACACTTATCACCTCAGCGAAATTTTCTACACAATCGTCAACGAATACACCGATTGGGAAAGAACGGTAGAGGTTTGTTTTTGTTATAAAAGTAGGTTCGAAAGCAGGCTGTATATTATATTTAGCTTTTTTCATAAGGCTTTAATTTAGATAATTATTACTCTTTATGAGGGCTTTATTTGCTTCACAAATTCCTCATCGAAAGTCAAACTTTAAATTGAATGATCAGCCTGCAAGTGATTGGCAGAAAGTTTGGAACATCATTTACTACCAGAAGTTGATTTTGCCAAGCACAGATCATTGCACAAAGCGAAACTTTGTCAATGTTATACCACTACAAATCAAGTGAATTACAAAATTCCTAAAGTTAGGACTGACTAGTTTTGTTCTTGAATTGCAAACAAGTTGTTATGTTTTTTGGTTTATTGAGTAGTTCTTATTTATGGCAGATTTTAATATCACAGTGAGTTGTTTTGAAACTACATGAATATAAGCTGCATTGTCTCCCGGGCATGCTGTAAAACCCTGCAAAGGGATCCGAGGGTTTCAGTATATTGAAATTTAGGCAATGGGCTGACAACCTATCACTACAGCAATATACCTACAAAATCTATCTTAAATAACTCTCAAAACTTTGTCAGACGTGGTGGAACAACCTTTGTTTAGGTCGTTTACACTCTGCCTACCCCGTCAGGGATAAAGGCGTGATTATATGTATGTATGTAAAATAGTATGAAGAATAAGCTCAAAAGAATATGTTAACCGGCAGAGTCGTTTTGTTTCAGAACCCAATTAACATACGAGATGCGATTATCTCAGCATTATCAGATGCCCAATATGTAGCGCCGTTGGTACAAAGTGGTGATCTTCTTAGCGGCGGCCCAAAACCAGTACCTAATGACGAGGATGGACCAAGACGTCCAACGAAGACGTTTTTCTATGTGTTCGACTACCAAACCAGAGATGGATATTATCCTCAAGTACGTAATCATGTTTTTTTGTTGTTATCGTTTAGTAATAAACTAAAACAATATACTGGGTGTAAGGGAGAGCGTCCCGCAAACTGATATGGGTTGCTCAGTCAACGAAACTGAACAACTTTCAACGTAAAATTCTTTCATGAGATGAAAAGAAAAAAATCCTTCCCATACAAAATTATCACCTCAAACAGACATGACAGACATATGTATGGAAAACCAAATATGTTTTCTAATGTCTTGAAAAAATTTTTTCCAGGTGATAGTTATTCAGTTTCGTTGACTGAGGAACCCTATCAGTTTGCGGGGCGCTGTCACTTACACCCTGTATTGTATATAAATATATTACATAAGTTTATCGAAAATTCATAAATATTTTTTTCAAGGAAAATCTTTGAGATTGAATAGCATCGCAAAACCTAGAGGCTTAACAAAAAAATAATACGTTTTTATTCAAT
Organism: Scrobipalpa costella; assembly: GCA_949820665.1. NCBI lineage: Eukaryota > Metazoa > Arthropoda > Insecta > Lepidoptera > Gelechiidae > Scrobipalpa > Scrobipalpa costella. Next base: position 23,883,019 of record OX463297.1, read on the forward strand.
AAAAGAATCACGTTTAGCTCACATACAGAATATCTTAATAAAAATTGGGATCAAGGTTATCTTTTTATGCTTAAAATTAGAAAGCATATACTAGCAACTACTTTCTTCCACGCTGGACTGGGAGCGAGAGAAAAACATAGAATGTGCCAGCTGCATTTCCTCCCGGGCATGCTGTAAAAACCAGCTAAGGGATCAGAGGGTTTCAGTATATTAAAATTTAGGCGACGGGCTGACAACCTGTCACTACAGCAATATACGTACAAAACCATCTTGAATAACCCTCAAAACTTTGTCAGACGTGGCGGAACGACCTTTGTTTAGGTTGTTTACGCTCTGCCTACCCCATTAGGGATAAAGGCGTGATTATATGTATGTATGTATGTATGTATACTAGCAATGAGCACAGGTTTTATTTATATTTATAGTTTCAACATACATACTATTTATATATCATACCGACGATATAGTCACGCCTCTATCACTAACGGGGTAGGCAGAACGTAAACGACTTAAACAAAGGTGGTTCCGCCACGTCTGACAATTTTTTGAGGATTACTTAAGATAGATTTGTAGGTTTATTGCTGTAGTGACAGGTTGTCAGCCAATCGCCTAAATTGCAATATACTGAAACCCTCGGATCCCTTAGCTGATTTTTACAGCATGCCCGGGAGACAATGCAGCTGGCACATTCTATGTTTTTTCTCTTGCTTCCAGTCCAGCATGAGTTTTAAATAACTGAATAAATATCTCGTTTTAAATGGCTCCAACGATTATACTTGAAAGGTTTTTTCAAAGAACCCAGTTGCTCAATTACAATTCCAATATCATATCACAACTTTTCAGACAAGACTTGAACGTGTTCAGATGTGTGATAGGTATTCAAACTCATCCAAATTCTTGCTTAACGTATTTAATGATAGGTTATAGGATACACTTATTGCAGTTGTTTGTAACTTGTTATTCATACCTAAAAATATAATACGAAGATCATAGGTACAATGCGTCTTAAAAGTTCAGACCGAACTAGGACGTAGCTGCAGCGAAGCAGCGCGGCACGGCACGGCACTGCAGCGGTGCGCCACGGTGCGGCAAAAACTCACAAAACGTATGAATTGACATTGCAGCGCCGCGCCGTGATGCTCCGCTGCATCTATGTTCTTCTGCGGTCTGACCTTTACAGTGATTATGTTTCAATTTTATATTGTTTTCATTTTTGTCACGGAAACATATCCAAACAGGTAATACTTTGTCATGAGACACGGAATTGTTTTCTTAATTTTCAGCAAGAAACACATTTCTTGTTTTACTCTAAAAGGTCGAATTCCTTTGAAGATATTTCTTTTGTTTTTTGTTCCAAGAAGAGTCATTCATTGTTTTGTTTTAATCAAACCTTTTAAACAGGTTCGTTTGGTTCTTTCAATTACGTTGCTTAATTTTAAAACAGCAAGGTAATATGTAAACTACTGAGATTTTCTCTTCAAAATATTTTTTTATTGTTTTAATAAAATCGACTGAAGCACATTTAATTTTAAAATTTCACATTAATTTTATTTATCAATGTTCCAGTAAAGCAGCTGCCTGTTATATTTCGTCAAAACACGTTTAATTAAAATATTGAATATTTATGGTAGTGGTCTGTCGCTTAAGTAATTTTGGTTATCTTCTGTGGACATTGCTTACAAAAGTACATAAATTCGAATATCACAATATTGATATTTAATTTTCCTTAAATTAATTATTTTCCCAATTTTAATAATATTATTCAAAAAGTCTATAATATTTATTAAGTTGTCCGTATTTTATTGTTTATTTATCTAAACTATTGTGCTGAGTTCTTAAAATGTCTCGTAATACAAAAGTTTATTTTATACTTTATAAACTTCTCGATACACCATTATTATCCTGAATGACTTTTTATTTCTGCTCTGCATTAGTGTCTTCATTTATCTAGAACTTTATTTTATATTGTTTACCTTAAATACAAAGGTTTATTGATTAGTTGACGTGAACCAACAGTCAAAGTTGCCGCACTGATCTTTATAGAATACCTTTTAGAGTTAGTACAAATAATAGACGATGTTAAAATTCAGCTTTTGATTTATTTTTTAATAAATTCAAGTGTCAAATCAATGCTTCTATTTTAAAAATTGTAGTGGTAAAATGATAAGCGAAAACAATTTCATAAACAATATTTTCATCTAAATGTGCCATGACCGTCCAAAGTGCGGCATTTTGCAATGGGCATCGATTTCGCAATATTCGTTTTCAGTGCAATGCTATCAATTTCAAAGCTTGAATTTCCTGTCTAAGCCACAGCGTCTGCGGGTTGCGCTGAAAAATACTCTCTTAAAGCCAACGTATATTTTCGGTTATATAGCTGAGAAATGAAAATAATTTTGTTGTTTTATTTTTATAGAGAACGGGAGCGGTTCATGGTGAAGAACTACCTTATATTTTTGGAGCTCCATTGGTCGAAGGATTTGGTCATTTCCCGAAAAACTATTCAAAATCTGAAATAGCACTCTCAGAATCCGTCATGCTATTCATCGCCAACTTTGTAAGGACTGGGTAAGTAATAAATCATGTAATATGTTTTCATTTGGCCCGATCCGAAACCAATATATAGTTTTGGAGGATTCAACTTGCCCTATTAATATTAGTTTACGCCTGGGAAACTATACTATGTCTTGGAGTAATTAGGTGCATTCCATAGTTTGCACCTTATGTTGGTGTCGAAACGACGTAGTAAACTGCATTAAATAACGCAGCGCTCTAAGAACTTGAAACTTTGGAGTAGTCAAATTTAATATCAAACTTGCAGGCGTTCAGTAAAGCGTACTCAATGGGTATAGGAGTATGTGCTTTATAGATAACAGAATAAGGACTTGACACCAAAGTTTTGAAACGTTTGTGCCTTAGTTTGTAGAGAAACTTTGGAGAAGTCTAGGTGAATGGATTGTTCCAGATTAAGCGTCTTTGTTAAGGACAATTTAAGTTTAAACAAATACGACGTCTTCAATATTGAACAAAATTAGCTCTATTTCCACCCGTAACGCATAGTTTTTTAAACTAATGGAGCCGAGTCGATCATCGATGAGTAAATTATGCAATACATGAATTAATTTCAGTTCATGGATGTGGGTCCATTAAGCTATGATCGCCTGTCGTTTAGATTCAATTTTGTTGAAATATATTATCGACGGTGGATAGTGAAATAATTGATAAAACATTATTTAGATTAATCACTTTGTGATCGTCAAGCGTTGTGCGTCTGAACGTTCAAAAGGCAGTCCACTGACGATAAGCCTTTTTCACTTGCATTTATTGCTTTGCAACATCGTTTTATTTGTCCAAATAATCTTCCAAATCGTGCAATCTATTAAACTGTATTATTTAGCTTTTTCAATAAGACCCAAAACAACATTCACGCACGGCCCCGATTCTTATTTACGAACTCAATCAGATGCGAAAACAAATATATTTGTCCCCTATGAACGGTTGTTTGCTTCGTTACAGAAACCCGAACGACAACATTCGGCAAGAGGTCCTGCTCCCCGCGTCCCGGGAGCGCAATAAATTCAAGGGCATAAACTGGGAAGAGTACGACTCGACACACCAGAAATATTTGGAAATAGGTCAGTCGCCCAAAGTTTTGATAAATAGCTGATCCACTCTGAATACGATCGAGTGTACAAAGTTGCAGACCAGTTGCTGACATGCCATTATTCATCCTTAGTGGAATAATACTTCTAACCAACAACTTCAACTTATTCAATGTTGCTTAGTTTCACTGGGTTTGAGACTGGCTATTAGCTTATACGAGGGCAAATAGCCAATTAAAAGTTTTGTCTCACGGGCTACAATTTGTATGTTAATCCCAGTAAATATTAACCCACATAGTTTTAATACCTTGAAAGTTCTGTTTTATCTGTCACCCGAGAGTATAAATTGTTCTTTGTGTGTGTGTGCAGGTATGAAACCTCGCTTGAAGAACCACTATCGAGCTCATCAACTCTCTGTTTGGTTGCGGCTTGTCCCCGAGCTGCATAGAGCTGGTATGGATGACTTCGGAGTGCGACATAATTTGTTTAAAAATCACAATGAACAAGAGCTGTACGAAGGTGTGGTGAGACCCGATCCGCTAGCGAGAAATCCGAATGAGATAGAACAGCGAAGAAATGGATCGGTTTATACTGAGACGGCACTCACAACAGTCGATACGATACTAGCTACATGTGTGACTTTATTGCCCAATGGAAGAGACTTGCAAACAGTGAACGCAACTGAAAACACTCTAGCCAATTTAGAGGCTGCGGGGTATGCGGCATATTCCACGGCTCTCAGCGTAACTATAGCCATTGGCTGTTCATTGTTGATACTCAATGTATTAATATTTGCCGGGGTATATTATCAAAGGGATAAATCCAGGTCACGTGGGAAACAACAACGTTTCAACGAGAAACATTTTGAAACGATATCCGGCAAACATTCACATTACCATATAGACCCAACACACGCCCCTAGTCTGGTTGTCGACGTAGAACGACAGAATAGGAAGAAACATTTGAACGACCCTCATGTCATGAATGTGAATTTTAAAGGACCTTTGGATGTCCCAAAATCACCCCCGAGTCCGAGTATAAGTATAGACAACATGATGTTACCGAGTAAACTGGGAAGCAGAAACAGCAGTTTTCGGCTGCCAAATGTGAGTTATCCGCAAATGGGTGGGTATGCTACGATGCCAAAGAATTTGAACCAGTTTAATAACTCCCCGCCCTTACAGGAGTTGAGGCAGGCAAAATTCCAGCCTCCTAACGGCTCTACTACACAGGGCTCTCCCGGGGGGCGCGACGACGGAGCGAGGGGGGTAGCCCACGCCACCTTGCGGAGAGGCAAGCCCCCCCACCATGCGTCTAACCTCCCACAAGCAGCCATTGACGAAATGAGAGTGTGACATTTAATCCCTACGGACTAACTTTACAATATTGAATGAAAGTGTATGAATTTTAAAAGTGTAAGTTTGTGTAAATATTTATGTATGGATATGGTGAGATTCTTTTTTAGCAAATGTTATCGATTTTCTGGGTCACTGAAATATGATTATCGAATAAAAATTAATTGTACTAAGGTCTGTCTTTCAAAATTTTACCCCCAATAGTTATTGCCTATTCAAAACATTAACTCAATTATAATTATATAAAATAGAATATCGTTCCTACCGTCGTTTTAACGCATAATACACAGCAAACAATGATAAAATTATAATTTTACTATTTTAGTTGTCATGTTGTCCAAAACTTTCAGAAATTTTAAATTATTTTAGCACTCATGTTCTTTAATTTAATGATGCATACACCGTCTTGCTATACATACAGCAAACAATATTTTTAAATCTCATACAGAGCCAGCAGTTATTCGCAAAACGGGAGCAAAACGCACATTTTGTTAGGAATGCCTTGTGGCCGACGATAAACAAGCCCATAAAGGGTCTTTGTTCGGTTTCCCGGCTGGCATACGTAATGGCGAGTCCGCTAGTGATGGACAAGAATAATGTCGAAGATTTAAGGTTTTTTTTTTCTAATTAGTACGATAAATTATGTACAGCTTGGCAAGTTTTTAAAAAGACCTACCATAAAGAACATTTATGGACCTCCTATAAAACCCATTCTATGGTAATTTATTTTAGGTATTTTTAAAATCTTGCCAAGATTTAAATATTTTTTTTAAATATAAAATAGTACTTTTTCAGTAACGTTGTCTGGAGGTTTATTACAAAACGTCTTCTCCACCAGTTCGGAAATACGAACAACGACAGAGATACTGCTAGTTGTCATAAAAATAAATTTCTTTTACATTTTTCCCACTATTACAATCTTGGTTCTTTCAAGTTCCTCTCGTTTTCAAATGAAAACATTTCGCAGCGTTCTTACATTCGAATCTAGGACACAGTAAATTGCTTCTTTTTATTTTCATTTTCATAACCAGCTGGTTTTACATTTTTTTTATAATATTAATTTCAAAAGATATACTCGTTAATTTGTTTTGGCTATTTTCAGATTATTGTTCGTTTTCATAATAATCATCAATTGAAAGCATGTGCAATATAAAATTTAACTGTAAATTGTATAAAATTGCGGTGTAAGCTGTTATTAATTAAAAATGAGCATTCGCTGCAGAGGCTTATGTTAAAAAGCTTTTATCGATAATCGATATTATGGATCGGATATCTCTAGACTTTGTATTGCCTCATCTTCATATCTCGTGGCATCCAACTCAAGGTTGAGTGAGATCTTAAGGGTTTCCGTGTAATAAATTAACTCATAGTGGCACATTAACTGATAGAGACGCCTTTTTGACTTTCATTAACCTACTTTCTTGAGGAATACCTATATAATGACAACGCAAAATAAGTATGGGATCAAAAAAAAGAAAATGGTGTAAATGCAGATGAGTAATAGATCATAGTAAAAATTATTTAGATTCCAAATTAGGTATTAGCTACAGCTAATCACTTTGCTAACAATCAGGATTAAAATATAGAGGTTTGATTTTTCCGTTTTGTTTTATGATTTCGGATATGAAATTATTTGCGATTGATTGAGGGTTTTGGTGGCTGCTTTCGTTGGCTTTCTTCAGAGTTTTTACTCTGCTTGCAAACGTATCTTTAGGCGCCTGACTTGATTGGATCTTCAATAAGTGGGCTGAGCTAGATCAATAAGGGAACTTACTGCTGCTTATAGAGTTTTCTTGATTTGATCATGCAAGTATATGCTGCAAGAATATGTTGGAGTTATTGTATTTGATGTTTGCGTTGCTTAATATATTTTTAATCGCTTTTTCTTTGCATACATCGAATATTCCTAGACTTGGTATTGCCTCATTTCATATCTTGTCCAACGACGCAAGGTACCTACTAATGATGCAGTTATTATTAAACATTGTTTCTACGTCAAAATCAAAAGAGATTATACGCATTTAATGCGAAGCAGCGTAGTGGTGTACACAAATAAAATATGTATTGATATTAAACAATACTCGTATACAATTAATTTTAAGTTTTGAGACATTCGCGGTTGTTCATTACAATTAGTTTATTATTTTGAATGGGATTATTACCACTATTATATTTATTGTTACCTCGACATTTTAACACAGTTTCATGTGACTCAGAGAAAACAGAAGCAGAGTCTGCTCGTGACCACGATGAATGTAAGTGTGTTGAAACACATTTACACATTACTTAGTACATTACTTAGTAGTCTCATTATCTATTTACCTGTACCCTGGAGGAAGTATTCAAAAAACTAACTGTCCCATGTACTAAAGGTGTTGTAGTCGAAAATAAAAATTGACCAACTTACGGTAAGCTGACGACATCGTTCTTTTCGCATCCACATCAACATAACTCCAACAAATGCTTCAAGACCTGAGCACGGCAAGCCTTGAGGTAGGACTTGAAATGAACATGAGCAAGACACAGATTATGACCAATAGCATGAAACGTAGGGTAGAGGTTGATGGGCAGGCAATGCACTATGTTAACGTTTACATTTACTTGGGCCAGCTAGTATCATTCGAAAACAGGCAAGATAGGGAAATCTATCGCTGCATCAAGAACGCCTGGAATGTATGTTTTTTTTATAATGAATATATTTCCGAGCAAGTGGCGAAAAACTATTTCATTTGCCAGCCATCATCATTTCGCCCCGCTTGACCTACATTCTTTCAACAAAATCCCACAGTCGCATTGATTGTGGGTTTAACTTAGCCTCGACATGAATCACACATTGCTAGATCTCTTTCATCTGGGTGGCGCCATAAATATCCATCAGAACAAAGCGGGCCAGGCGGGACAAATCAAAGCGGCGTCACGCAACGCATACGTATGTTGCTTTATGTAAGTAATGTTTCTGCCGACACGAGGCAAGCAGTGTAAATTGTATTTTTTTTATTGGATTACTTAATGTTCATATTGAGTCTTAATCCCAAAACATTATTGATGTGTAATTTCTTTTTCGATTAATAGGAAAAACAGGGACACAAAATATTCAAAACAAATTTTATTGTGGTCATAAGATGTTTATGCTACTATACGCGGTGTAAATAAGGGACAGCTTTTTGGGGATGCTCAGTCGACAAAACTGAACAATTTTCGCAAAGTTTCTTTTATTCAGGAAATAAAATTATTGATGCTATACCAATTATTATCTGATGAAAGTGGTAATTTTGTATAGGTAGGGGGGTATACTTTTTTATTTTCTAAGAGATTTTCCAGGTGAAAGTTTTGAGTAAACCGGTCCTAAACTAAATAAGAAAACACGATTATATACTTTTAAATAAAGCTTTTTGAGGCCTCCAGTTCACAAACTTTGACTAAAATTGTATCACATAATCTACAATTAAGGCCAAAATTTTCGAACTTAAAACTGGTCGAAAATGGATTTTGTTTTGAAGTTCCATATTTATAAATCTGACCTCCTTAAAAACTTTCCATTACGGGTATTCAACGTATCCGCCTTACAAAGCATAACTTAGTTTGGGTAAGACATAACTTGAGAAGAAACTTTGTACTTTTGCCAAATTCTTAATTTATGTTTTACTTGGCATTGGCACCAAGTACTTAGGAATGGTGCCAGTTATCTAATTTTCTGTGTGAATTTAGTACTTAAATTAGCATCTTTTGCGATTTTGAAGTAAGTGAATTTTAACAGTTTAATGTACCACTTGGTATGTAACAATCTAGTGTTTGCGAATGGTGCTACTAGGTGCTACTGTCTAAAGTATGAGAATACTTGCTAATTCTGCAAACGATGACCTTGATTTTCCTAGATATCTCTGTGATGATTGCACTGCACTGCATACATACTTCATATTTCACTGATGAATTAACGGTATTATATAATTAGAAATTACCATGCTGGACTGGGAGCGAGATTCTTCCATGCTGGACTGGTAGCGAGAGAAAAAAAAAGAATGTGCCAGCTGTACTTTCTCCCGGGCATGCTGTAAAAACCAGCTAAGGGATCTGTGGGTTTTTGTATATTGCAATTTAGGCAATGGGTTGACAACCTGTCATTACAGCAATATACCTACAAATCTATCTTAAATAACCCTCAAAACTTCGTCAGACGTGGCGGAACGACCTTTGTTTAAGTCGATTACGCTCTGCCTACCCCATTAGGGATAAAGGCGTGATTATATGTTTGTATGAAATTACCATCATTGTCATATTACATCGTTTCTTATAATTGGGATTCAGTCTGCTCAAAAAAATATTCCAGCAGTGGACTGGACATCTAACAAAAGCTTTGATACTGATGAATAGGTACATGAATTAAGATATATATTCCTGAAAATGTATCTACCACCCACCATGATGTTTGATAAACAGAATAACTCTTCAAATTCTGTTATTTTTCAATATCTAAAAGCAATGAAATGAAACCACTTAACTTTCTTTATATACTAAAATGTTTTTCCTGAAATTCGCTAGCTAGTTTATTTCCCATACTGAGTTGCTATCTATTATCTCCATCTTTCCGCACTCTATCTAAACCCGAGTCGATATAAAAGATCTTATTTATTACTTTACATTTTCCCAGTACCGCCTTCAGAGTTAAGGGTGGCGTTTTCCATTTAGCAAATAGTTTTTTGATGAAGGACTAGGAAAGAATGGAACCGTAAAATCTACCCTCGGGCCCCACTTTTATTGACCAAGGATATTCTTTCGGTGAGATGGCTCATAAAAAAGTTTATAATTTGCTCGAAAAACCCTCTTTGGAGCCTGTTTGAATAACATTTTGTTAGAAGATAAGTTTTATATGATGACGGCCAGGGTTGAGTTTATAATTTGGGTAAAAATATAGATCCATTTTTCATTTTTTATCATAGAACTCACTCATAACATTTACTTGCTACAAATTACAAAAAAATATAAATACATTTTACCTAGCTATAGATAATGGCTTTTTCAAGATGGTAAAATATTTTTCATACTTTTTGGAAGATGGAAAATTATTTTTCATACTAATTTGAGAAGGCTTGAGAGAGGGCTTTACAGAAATCTTTTTACCTTATAATAATATTCCCTCTTTCTGAGAGAAACGTCCGTCAGGCTAAAACTGGCATTTCAATTTAAAAAAGAGTTGCTCAGGGACGCGACAGTGCGTGGGTTGTGGTTTTTCGATCTTTTTCCCTATTACATTAGTAATTTCTTTCACCATATTACCTACCACCTACCTATGTTAGGCAGTTGGCTGATAAAATGGGATAAAGCTGGTATGATGGCTTTTTTGTTACATTAACAAGAAAAAGGTGAACTGTGAATATCAAAATCATTAGGTCCCTAAGGCTTTTTGTCTAATGCTCATACCAATCTCTGTTTTCGACTTTCCAAAATTATTCTTGAACTTGCCAGAAGCTTCATGCTACCAAGTTATACACAGAAATAATAGCTGTTTTCATTTCCTTGGACCATCTTGCTTCTCTTTGCTTCATTTATCGTTGCTTCATAGTAATCTCCTGACTCCAGCGTCGTCTGTCCAAGCATCTCACGAGAATTAAATACATACCAGTCCAAAATCCCTGCGGCTAGCGACCAGTTTCAATTTCCCTTGTAGACTGTTTTACCGTTACAAGAGTATTACATTCCCGAACCTACAACTATAACATTTTCGCCTCAAACTAAATCTTAGCTCTTTGTGTTAGATCAAAGCGTTTCTTAGTGGGATTATTCCGGTTTGACGCGTCGCCAATCTCTGGGCCTTTACGTGTCCTTTGGAAATAATTTATGGTCGTTCCTTACGTAGTGAGACATTCCTTGCGGTTTATTTGCAGGAAAATGTTGCTGTGTCACAGGCGTTAGCGAATTTTGGTCTGGTTTGAATATTTTTTACCTGAAAAGTTAGATGCTTTCAATTATTAATTTATTTGTGCAAACTAATACGCCATATTTATCTAAAGCATCCAAATGTAAAGTATCCTATCCTATCCTAAAAAAAACGTGAGGTGGCGTGGCAGCCTCACACAGTAGCGGAGTTAAGATGATCTCCCGCTATGTGCTTTAAATCTTCAACTTAAAGTGCCTTCGTTTATGGGCATGGACTACAATTAAACACTTTGCTTTCCATCGTTACTAGTATATTATGAAATATTATTAGACATGAAAGAATGTTTTCGATAATGCAAGATACATATTTTTTCTTTTCTTGTGGTTTGCACCTAACAAGTCATAAATGGCACAGCTCAAGGTTCTAAGAAAATTTGTGTCTCAACCGGAAAGAGACAGCAAAGCGAAAGGGTTGTGCAAACGACAAGGATGGCACATTTATAAAGAAAACCCATGTTGGGAAGATAAACACTCAACAATGGAACGAGCATCGGGACGTTTATTTTTATTTGTACATTGCGGTTTGTTTATAGCATTTGAAAGCAGTGAGTATGGGCTTTTTGCTTCCATGAATGCTAGCCAATCCATTGTTATACTGATGCCTACTTATGTTTTTCTCTAAGCGGGGCTATCAAGACATACCTAAATAATTTTTGAACTATATTCCTATTTAGGTACCTGTATAAATTCCACGAGTATTTTAAACGGTTGACTGGTATTTGCAACAAGAAAGTGATTATCGTGTATACATATTGGAGATGATGGTTTTGAGTTTGACCAGGTGGCTTGAAGTCATTGTCATGGAATAGGTAGGTCGCCTCACTTTTGCTCATCGTCTAGGTGAGAAGGTCTCTAAACCACCAATTAACTATTAATAAGGTTTTTTAAGTGTAAGACGAATTGTTTTATTTGTATTTTGATAATTATAACGAAAACTAATCAACAGTCTTATTCGTATTATGATCATCAGAACGCAAAGGTTAACTAAATAACGGTTGAGCAAATAATATAAAACAATAAGACTCATGATTTTTTCCTGGTATTTTCCGGTTATCGTTAGCAAATATTTATGTTACGATTCTAAGATCTTGTTTTCTTTCAACAATATATAGCCGTGGGGAGCCTGGAGGAGTTAATTGAGAACTAAATAGAGTTTGTTTCTCTTAGAATATAAGACGTATTGTTAAGATAATTGAGGCCAATTTGAAATTGAACTGACACTTGACATCTGAGTGGGTAATAATATAAAAAGAGATTATTAAAGAGATATATTATAGAGATATACAGGGTGTTAGGCAGAACGTTGAACATACGCAAATGGTGGATAGGTGGGGTCATGTGCTACTTACTCAGCCCAAATTATTTGACCTTGGCCCCATGGTTTTTTTAACATTTTTTTTCTTGTGTTTTTTCGAATTTCGCCACTTTCATGATATTGAAGGCGAATATATTTATTTACAACGAGTAAAACAGGCAACATTTTATTTTGTTTTTATTTTGAATGTTATCGGATTCTCATGTAATTATGGCTTAACGCAGATGTAACCTACAAAAACAGTTATGGGTCCTCAAAGTTACAGAAACAGTTTTGCTCATTCGTGGATTGGCAGGGGTGGACCCATACCCTGGCCTGCGCGATCGCCCGACCTCACTCCGCTTGATTTTGACTTGACTTGTGTGTGTGGGGAAGAGCAAAGGAGCTCGTGTATGTCACAGAAGTGGAAAGCCGCAAAGTCTTGATAAATCGCATTAATGCAGCGTTCGAGGTTATGAAGCAGGAGATGCAGCTGCGGACAACAACTGTTGAAATTAGGCGCAGATGTCGCCTTTGTATCGAAGTCGAAGGACGTCAATTTGAACAATTGTTGTAATTGTCAATAAAATTTATTTAAAAAATGTAATCTGTTTCATTACCACACCTAAGGTATTTTCCTTGTACTAAGTTCAAGAATTGACTTATTTTCCATCTATCATTTAATTATTACCAACTCAACAGTATTAAATTTCGCAAAACATTTAACTTTCCGCAAATTTATAGTTTTGTCAAAACTCACCTACTTTATAAAAAAAATAATAACTCTTCAAAATCTTTTTCAAAAAAATAAATCACATATCGTTAGAAAGGTCACACATTAGGGATGTTTTGCTAGAATTGGAAGTCCTCAATCTCTTTTAGTTTTTTTAAAATTAAAGTTTAAATTAAGCTTTTAGATTTTCAAACATGTTTCTGTAACTTTGAGGACCCATATTTTTTTTTCTAGGTTACATCTGCGTTAAGCGATAAATACATGAAAATTCGATAACATTAAAAATAAAAACAAAACAAAATGTTGCCTGTTTTACTCGTTGTAATTAAAAATATTCGCCTTCAAAGTCATGAAAGTGGCGAAATTCGAAAAAAAATCAAAAAATATATATATAAAAAAACCATGGGGCCAAGGTCAAATAATTTGGGCTGAGTAAGTAGCACATGGCCACACCCATCCACCATTTACGTATGTTCAACGTTCTGCATAGCACCCTGTATTATAAAACTGTTTTGTAATATATCTCTATAATATTGTGGTTTTTTAAGCGTTGTCTATTGAGAAATTGGACACAAATACGGTTTATTATGAGTAGTACCTAAGAAAGTAAATAAGCAATAAGATACCGAAATCTACTATCACCAATGTGTAATACTTATTCTAATTTATTTTATTAATGAAAATAATTCAAATGCGATATGAATGATATGGAACGGAGTATGTATATGGATGGCTGCATCTTAAACTACGCAAAAAAATAAGAAGAGAGCCCTTTTTCACATATTCCTAAAATTATGGCTCACCTGGACGTGGCATCGGCACTTTGGATGTAAAAAGGTTTAGGGAACGATGGCACTAAAAACCAGCTATCTTGATTTATGACGGCATTTAATTTTTTACTAAGGATGTGCAGTATTAGCTTCAAAAATATAGTGCGTCAGTTTGACTCTGTATGTAGCTAATAGAAAAGTTAACGTTTAATACCATATTTTTGTTCTATAAAAAAGGTTCGTTCTTCAACATTATACCTACTTACAATAAAATTATTGTTTTTAACGGGATAACTACCACGACCATATTCATTATTACCTCAATATTTCATCGCAGTTTCATACGACATGGTCACGATATGACCATCTTAGTAATCCCGTTCAAAATAATAATCTTACTGTAATGAACAACCGCGAAAGTCTGAAAACTTTTATACTTACTTACCTAACATAATTCTAAGAAAAACACCAAGTCGAGACAGCCATTTATAGACTCCTAACAGATCTGTATCGATTTTGCCCGCGCGACCGCTCTGACATCTGGTCTCAGCTTCCTATAATCCGATTAAATGGACATGACATCGCGGTGTGAGCTGCCTTCAGAAATAGAAAACGTTGCTTGTAAGAATGAGCTCGATATAGCTTTTAAAACAATGAGCCAAACGCCGTCAGTCGTCATTTTCTGCGAAAAACTAGTACAAGTTTCAAAATAATTTTATATTTTCTTCTTAGTCATTCTTTTCTAAGCAAGGTCTTCGAGTCGAACAACGAACCGATGAACCCTGGTGTCAGAGTTTTAAAACCGCCTAGTTTAAATTGACAATATCAACTTTGTCAACAACAACAACCCTCTGGGAATCGAGCACAGGATCCCGAACCCGGATCAAGAGCCCATGATTCAGACCACTAGATCACGGAGTCTGTCTTGGTTATTCTTGATAATAAATCACTTTATTGACTAGTAAAAGATACACGGTAAATGAAAAGGAAAATGGTATACAGTTCCTAAAGTTTAAATGCTCAATCTTTCTTTTTTCTTTCTTTTTATTTCTTTTATCAGAGAAAATATGTTTTTAGTGTCTTGACTATGATGTTTTTTAAGAGTTGTAGTCTTGTTGGTGTAATGATTTAGTGTCTTATTTAACTTTAATCGCTCGTCAGTCATCTTTATACGTACGTATCTATATCTCATCTCTTACTATCAATATCGATAGTACCTTATCCCTCCATCCATCTATATTGATGGTATCTTCAGATATCAGCAATGTATCTAATCAATTATACCGGGTGTAAGGGACAGCGTCCTGCAAACTGATAGGGGTTGGTCTCAGTCAACGACATTGAACAACTTCCACCGGGAACATTTTGCAGTAAGTGAAAATAAAAATGACTTTTCTATACAAAATGTCCACTTCAACCAGACAATTTGTATGGAAAAACCATTTTATTTACCTTTCTGAAAGAATTTCTTTATGAAAGTTGTTCAGTGTCGTTGACTGTGCTCAGGGGTTGCTACCCCTATCAGTTTGCGGGACACTGTCCCATACACCCGGTATTTTATACGTTACACTTACAAATTAGAGACTCCAAAAATACACTATGGCGTTTTGAGGTCACATTAATGCTACATACGCATACGTACCCAGACAAGCTACTCCTACGAACTAATTATATTTTGTAAAAAGATCATTGTGGGTGTATTTTGCCAAGCAAATATTATCCCAGTGTACGCAACGAGAATAATTGTACAAGACAAACAAAGATTTCGAGGCACAAAGGAAAAATGCATACTAAACAAACAGACACGGCCCCTGAAATAATAGACACGGGGTAGGTTTTTTCAGAGTTCAATTGTAGTCTCTACTGCCTTGTAACAAAATAGGATTTACTTTGTACCAGGAATTTACTGTCGAAAAAATGAAGCGTAATGAGGATTGACATTTTATTTAAAATATTTAAAGCTTTGCTCAGTTTCTGATTTGATGTTTTTTACGGTATATATAATTTGTTAATGAATGTTTGGTTTATACTGTAGAAGTGAACTCGTGAGGGAGTGATTTGGAATGAATGTAATTTTTTGATTTTATCAATTTGGTGATTGATCTCCCATTGGTTGTTTGTTAAAAAGTAATCATATCATAACATACCTAACAGACACTTTCTTCGACTTAGACCTTATGATTTTTAAGAAGTAAAGCATTGAGGAGCAAATAGTACCCCGCTGCTATTATCGAAATTTCCACCAAAAACTGCCTTTTAGAGCAATAATTAATAATAAAACGGGGTAGTTGCTCTTCAATGCAAGCCCACTTTATGCAAACCCAAGTTCTACTTACATCTATTAGGAAAATATGTTACATTTTGGAGGAAACGGTTTGCTAATCGTTTACGCACGAGTCCGGGATCATTCCCCCACAGGGCGCTTTGTCTTGTCTACCTGTAAAACTAAAACATACACTCTATGAATTATACATTAGTAGCGTATGGTATAAACGGTATCCACATAATATTGTGATGTTTGTCTTATACACTCCATCGCTTGGTAGTGAACATTCTGCTTTAGAGAATCAGGCAAAATTTTAGAAAATAGACATTATTTCATAGCGATAACCATAAAATAGTAACTGAAATTGCTAAACCCTAAGCAGACTTAATGATTGTCAAAAATAGATTACCGGATATAAACTTTACTAATGACGGAAACCTCATATAATTTAATCATTCCGATTATACTGCAGCGTGTTTAATAAATAGTTTCGGCGGATTTAGCGGAATAGCGAAACACGTCACTTTGTCTTATTAAACGAGAAGTATAAATCAGAAAAATATTGTTTTGTCTTCAGAAAAATCTTTCGGAATTGGCTGAACGGAAAATTTCCATGAAATTTATAAAGACCTTTGAAAAAGTTGGGAATTAATAAAAACTAAATTGATTGGCTGGCAACAAAAGTCTTTGATTAAGGTTTGAAATTTATTAGAGAACCAATAAAGAAATAAATGAAATAAATGTTATAGAGCGAAATGAAATAGTTTTATATGAAAGTAATGCAATAAAACCTTTCTGATTTTGTTTTAGAAGAACGTTTTAGAGTTTTAGTTTTGACAAACTTATATCGCCATTTGGCTCAGAATTCAATTTGACGGTGAATTTACTACAATTCTTGTTGGTTCCCTAGTTGAGAAATGTATAGATTTATTTTCTTTGGTAATAATTACACTTGCACTCGTTTCAAAGTGTATTGTGGGATAAACCCAACCGGTTACGCTCGCATGAGCATCTTCAGGGGTCTTATCTTAATGTAACATAATATTCCACAAACTATGCCTTACAACATTAATTAAAATGATACTTACATATAAGCACGATTTTACCCCTAATAGGGTAGGCAGAGCGTAAACGATCTGAACAAATGTCGTTCCGCCACGTCTGACAAAGTTTTGGGGATTATTTAAGATAGATCAGTAGAAGAGAAGGAATATTGCTGTAGTAACAGGTTGTCAGCCCATCGCTTAAACTAAAATATAGAGAAACCCTTGGATCTCTTAGTTTGTTTTAACAGCATGCCCGGGATGAAATGCAGCTGGCACATTCTATGTTTTTCTCTCGCTCCCAGGCCAGCAAAGAAGAACAAAAATAATCCACATATCAATATCTAATTGCAGCGCAATAATCAATGTTAGAATTGAATAAAGAAAGATTACAATGGAGTTACACCAAGTGACAACAATCGCATGTATTAAATATATATCGCAAATTCTTCACTTTGTCTAATACTATATTTTCTTTGACTTTTTTCTGTTTTCTCGCTTCTTCCAAGTCCCTTGAACCACAACACGGGACATAAGGGACTAATTTGCATATTATTATGTCTTAATCCACACTCCTGGACTGGAGAGGTTGCTGTGGCAAAACAAGGTTGGGTTATTCACTTACTTGATGGAATTAGTGAAGCTGCATAAAAAGGTAGACAGATTTTTAGTACAACCATGGAAATATATAATACGTACATACAAGTAATATATTTAATGTAGCTTATTATTTGTTAGTAGTGTTTTTGTTACATACTCTCAATTTTTTTGTGCTCCAAAAATGATTGATAAAATTTGTGTCATCATCTCCCTAGCCTTATCCCGTGTCTCTCGGGTTCGGCTACCTAATCTAGGTGATGGAACGAGGGTATTGGTTTTTACACAGAGCGACTGCAAACTGATCTCCGCAACCCATAAGGGAAACCAGACCCAATCCTAGACTAGGTCAGAGTTTTCAATCCGCCAATGCTTAGCATTGGCCTCTGACATGGCTTAACGACTGATATCTACGATATTAAACGGTTTTAACCGGGACCAACAGCTTAACGTGCCTTCCAAAGTACGCGCAGTAAACATACAAATGTAATTCGAAAACCGGAAAACACATTGGTACGTGATGGGATTAATACGTGATATGCAGTGGACCTATCTACTACACCATCGGGCTTTTGATAAACTTAGTATAATGTACATTACACAATATAAAAATAAGAATTCACTAAAGTAAAACGTTTTGTACTTTATTATAACCCAAATAAATAATGATTGTACTCTATTGTACTGATATTGTTTACGCCACAGAGTATTGCAACATTCTATGTTTTCTATCTGGTACTTTTTCATTGGCTTAAGTAAACATGGAAAACTTTTGAATATACTTTACAAACATACAACGAGCTCGAAACAAAAATATAAGCACACTGAAATTACTACTTATAGTCTTGGTGAAAAGACATTTAGAAGACTACTTATAGTGGTTAAGTTCCTAAGTGCTCTGGTAACCCTTAAGTCCATTAAGACTACAAGTAATTCTATGCCCGGAGTCACACCCTTATCGTTCCACGAAGCCTCAAATAACTCTTCTTTACGACTCTTAAAATGTCCTGGGGTCTTTTTTTCGCACCACTTTCCATTACATTATTTTCCTAGTGAAATAGTGCGAATCACGCTTCCTGATTTGTTGTGTTACTTTAATATGCATTGGTAATGATATTGTTGGATTGGATGTCACTAATAGTATAGTGCTAATATTGTGTGGTTTTAGAAGATCCCACTATCCTGTTATAAAAAAATTACAATAGTATTAAACGATATCTCTCTCTCTCTCTCTCTCTCTCTCTCAATAGCTTCCTTTTTCCAATAGCTTCCTCTTGCCACCGAGTGCTTCCACTATCCAAGTTATTAAAATATTCCTTTATGCGACAGATTGTGCCCCATTCAAGCCCCCGTTAGATGGTAAGCAGGCCCTCATCTTTTCGCAAACAATGGAGGCTCACAACAGGCACAAGTGGGCGAATTTGGTGGGCCGAGACATAAAAGAATCGATTCAAGATGTAAGGGAAGCTGGCAGCTTTGAGTAAGATAGTAGGTTCCAATGGATCAATGAGAGATTAAAATGGATCCTTTATTCAGCAATGAGTTGAGGTGTATGTAGGTCTAGGAATAGATGATAAATATAACTAAAAAAAAAACACAAAATATAAGAATGTGTTACTTTAAAGGTCACAGGCGAAATACTGAATTGATATTCATGACAACGATCGATATTACATCTATACTAATATTATAAAAAGGAAAGATTTGTATTTTTGTGTGTTTGTAACGAATAAACTTAATAACTCCTGGACTCAAAAAAAATACACAAATACAAAGCTACGATCAAAGCTAAGTAACAAAGACTGCTTTTTATAATATCTAATTGCCACGTGATTTATTAAGTACGCCGCGGGAAAAACTGTGGTGCAAAAGGCTAGTTACAAATAAAAAAAATAAAACCAGCTGTTTTTATTGGTCAATTTTATTTTAAGATTTTTTCTTTTTCAAATCAGTCTGCTAAAATATTCTTTTCGCTTGTACCATAGGTCTGGTTTACAGACTTGTTTAATTTGGTCCGTCTTCAGACCACTGAAGTGGTCTCGTTGGAACTATTTTTGCTGAGTAGCATATTTTGACTTGTTTCCTACGAATTGTTTAAAAGAGCTTTAGTGCCAAATTCAGTCATTGTTGTTCGAA
Organism: Scrobipalpa costella; assembly: GCA_949820665.1. Taxonomy (NCBI): domain Eukaryota; kingdom Metazoa; phylum Arthropoda; class Insecta; order Lepidoptera; family Gelechiidae; genus Scrobipalpa; species Scrobipalpa costella. The sequence continues at coordinate 23,902,749 of OX463297.1, forward strand.
TTCAAACCTTTAAAAAAAATAGTTTTAATTCTTCAGTGTTCTTCAGTTTAATCACTTTAAACTATTTGTGTACATTACTTTTAATGTATAATTTGATTCTTAATGTATCAGCCATCCAAATTTCATCTCTTTAGGCGGAGGGTGTAACACCCTTTCCCCTAATTAAATAATAATCTGATAAAAGTAATATGGTCAACGATAAATATGTGATTGTCTACTAATTTAATTCATATAAAACTGAAGACCCATACGTTGTGTAGTTCTTATAATCAGAGATAAAGTTTATAAAGAATTGAATAAATTCTGAATGCGGCAATCGTATCTTGTATGTAAAAAAAATGTATTAAGGAAATCAAAATTTGTTAAAATTAACAAATAATCAAATTAGAAACATTAAATTCCTGTAGATTTAATTAACAATTCACTTAGCTGTTAGATTGTTGAATTTCAGGAAAACTCCAAGGCTAGAACTTCAGCTTAGCAGGTAATATCTAGCTCAGTCCTTGAACCAGATTTTGTCCTTCTTGTTCTAATCCGTCATAAAGCCAGATCAATCCATAGTATTTAAATTTACCGCATTTTTTTTAAATTTGTTTTAGTTTGGATTTTATAATAATATTCACTTTCACTTTATACAAATTATTTTGATTTATATTACGCACTAGAAAACTTTAATAATTATTTGTCTGCTGTAAATAATAAGACTCAATAACCAGGGATGGGAATTTAAATAAAGTACTTTAAGATCTTAGAATTAGGATACCATACATACATACATAAAATCACGCCTTTATCCCTTACGGGGTAGGCAGAGCGTAAAACGCCTCGTAACAAGCGCTTTCGCCACGTCTGACAAAAATTGAGGGCAAATTTTAGATTGTAATGATTTGTATTGCTGTAGTGACAGGCTGTCAGCCCATACCATACATATTACATACATATTAGGATACCAAGGCAAATGAAATGGTCCTCCCTTCCAACCTACAGACCATGCGCGAAAACCTTGCACAGACTAACACTAAATCCTAGTCTAATCTAACTTGCAAACCTTTCATAAAATTTTCCGATCATCTTAATTCAATCACAAACTTCTCTCATAGTACCATTCATTGCAGTTTTGGTCACCTATGACGGTGTACTTAAGTTCAAACCTTTTAATTATCAATTTATTTGTTCAGTTTGCAATATGGTATAATTTTCAAGGATTGCTGTAACAAAATCACGTGATATGCGCTAAGAAATCAGTTCAAATGATAGATACTGTGTCAAGAAATTATTACCTAGCTCGCTACGTCAGACATAGACCATTAGAGGTTTGTATGAATACCTATTCGAATGAATCCTCGAGAGGGATTATGGGCTAGCTACTCTCGGGGCCTATAAGCCTTGTCAAAGCCTTGTATTTAACGTATGTAAAGTGTTATTCAGAATAAAAAATAATTAGACATTTAAAAATACAAGTAATTGATTTTAACTTCTAATATCTTTAAAATACCGTGTTTTGTTTTAACGTGTATCACTGTATCTTAAGACATCATAAAATATTGCTATTAGTTTCTATTGCATTTGTTCACACTCACGCACACTGATGTTTTAAACAACATACACCTCCTATTTCCTTTTCTAATAACACATTTTCCTACGATTATCACTGAATGATGACTGAAAACTCGCAACGCTGACGGTACGAAAAGCTGAAACTATCTTTTTATTACGAAATCGTCTATCTGTAATGTTAAGAAACACTTATAGTAATAGCGAAAGAAGTTTGCAAGGATCGTAGCAAATGGAAGGATGTGATCTCTGCCTACCCCTCCGGGAAAGAGGCGTGACGTTATGTATGTATGTATAGTAATAATTACAACGATGGACTTTGAATAAAAACAACGCCGAAAATAAACAACACACGATGCTCAGCTGTTGAAATTGCCAATTTCCGCCTTAGGTCATCTTCCCGGCCCGTCAGCAACTGCCAACCCCCCTGCATGCCCGCTGTTTTTTTTTTTAAATCTTCCAAGTTCTATGCTATATTAAGACAAAGTAAACTATCTTTTGTAACATTCAAAATCCACTCTATTTCCAAGAAAAGTGTGCGTATTTATGCATTTGTTACTTTTGTTTAAATGCTGGGTCATGATGATAAAGATGTCTTAATTTTTATCAAAAAATCTACATTTTTTTTTTAATTTTTGGGTTGACTTTATAAACTAATTATTCTTTATGTAACGATAAACGATGGTTACCAGGGTGGGGGAGGACTGGCCACTAGGATTTTAGTTTTGTTTCGAATACAGCACAGATAGTGTTTAGTTTTTTCGTTGTCATAACTATTGATTTTATTTTACGACAGATGTATGTGTGTATTTATTTATATATAAATATAACTCTTCGTTTTCATTAGAGAAATATTCATTGTATAATTTTATTCCTTTTGATATAAACAACTTGTTGTTAAAGTGATTTATTTATTGTCTTTCTTCGAAAACAAACAGTTATGTATTGTAAATATAATGTAGTAATATTATGTGTAATGAAAGCTTTAAATGCCGCGACGATACACGACAATCCGGAGCCTTCACATCAATTTGCCGGACAGTCTGTGGTACACTAAGAGAAAAATTACGAAAGGTTAGGTGGGTGAAATACCCCACTTATTAGTTGGTTCTCTTGGTCTCTTGTCTCTCCATGAAGTAGTTGATGCAATCTAAACTAACCTCTTTTTAAACACACTTCTTCTTCTTCTGTCGAGTGGGTATCGAGTCTATCGACCCGGTGAACCCTGGTGTCAGTGTTTTTAAACCGCCTAGTAGCACAACTATCAGGCCTCTGACATGGTTTGAGTAACGACCACTATCAAAGACAGCGACCGGGACCGACGGCTTAACGTGCCCTCCGAAGCACGAAATCTTTTTCTTTTCGGACAATCAGGTGATTCAGCCTGCAATATCCTAACCAAACTGGGGAAAAATTCACAAAGTGATAAATTCTCGAATATCAACTTTGTGTTTCCCCCTGGGAATCGAACCCAGGACCTCCGGATCGGGAGTCCGTGGCACTAGCCACTAGACCACGGAGGCAGTTAAACACACTGACAAATTGTAAAATTTAAAATACCCGTATGCCATTCACGTCCTTCTCCAAGAAATGTTAACTGAAGATCCTCAGAGGAGATCTGTATTCAGCAGTAGACGTCTTTTGACTTGGACAACATATTCTGTTACTTAATTTTATACCCACCTTAAACCAGGGGCCTATTTCATAAATCTGACAATGGCAAATTGACAGTAACAATTCGGCATACATTTCGTAGCTTACTTGCCGACATGATACAAGGAAGATTAACAGCTACGTAGTGTACATCGAATGTCACTGTCATAATATCAATGACAGTTTTATTAAACCGGTCCCTGTTTGATGTCCTTTGCTAAGACAATTAGAAAAAGAAATGGTGACATTAAATGCCATGATTGCCAGGTTCTGGAAATATATTGGATTAAAATTGGATTGGTTTCATTGCTGTAAATTCTGTCGAATAGGTTGCTATTTAAGTTTCAAGGTTGTAGGTGCGTCACTGTCCTAAAACTTATTCGCCTGGCATTTGTCCAAGTGGACGACCTCATATTAGTAGCGGCCATGTATTAACGGAACTCGCGAAGTCGCTAGCCCACTTAATACTAGAGGTATGCCTTATTTTTAAAATAAATAGAAAAGAATTGACTTCCCCATAAAAAATGCTTCTCCTTCACCAATTGTCTGATTAAATTAGTAATTACAATTTATTACTATATCAAGAATTTTCTTACAATTTATTTATTTAGTTATTATAGAAGGCTTAGCATCAGCTAAGAAACCTAAGAAAATAGGGGGTTAATTTAATTTTGGATCCAAACAACACATTTCTATTATATATTACAGCCTTCAAGCGTAAACCTACCCATTTATTTACAGATAATAACTATATTTGTTAACACAAACAACGAAAACAAAAGTAACATTATTTTAATTATAAAAAGAAAACGCAGTAACAAAATGAAATAAAAACATGGAACAAATTGTTATCGTCGACAAAATGGTTATGTGTTAGCAGGAAGTGTTGTAATTGCTTATAAACTTAACAAAGTTAAAAATTCAGAGACCTGGCAGCTAGCCAGCATGGCTCGACACGCCAATATTTTTGCGAAATCTACACGAGTAAATTTTAGCGCCAACTCCAAAAGAGTTAGCAAATAAAAAAAAAATTGTATCTCTAAGCAAAAAGTAAACATTTTGAATAGTTTCAAGTAAATTTTACAGCTAACACTTCCATTGCTAATTTCTTCGTTTAAGATATAGGTAGGTATTTAATCTTGACATAAGTATAGTTTGCCCAATAATAGCTGATTATTGGAAAAGATAGTAAAGAAGAAAACTTCAGAATTTTCCTTCAAATTCAATTTCTAATTTCCTATAAAATTACCTCAGTGACCTGTTATAGCAGCCAACCTAATCGTAATGAAACAGCGAACAGACCTCACAGTATCACTGTAATAGTAATAAACTGCGTAAGTTGGAACACTCAACCCAGCCATCTGGGATTCGCGAGTGCGGCTGCGGGTTTGTGGCCGAACTTGTAATCATCGTCTGTTTAGTTCCACATAGTAAGGGTTATGAGAATACATCTATTCCGCAAAAGGTTTTCCAGTTCTTTAAAGAAACATGAAGCTTCTTTTACGTAAATCCATCATCATTTTTGACCATCATAACTACTTACTCTCTATACAGTTTTTATTGTTATATCTTTCATAAGTATTTCTAAATTCTGATCGTTTAGGTGACATTGGTGCCATTCTTCTAGTTTTTCTTCCATGAGACGAGGGTCAGGCTGAAAACCAGTGCTGCGCAACCCTAGTTGCCAGCGTACACTGAGCCTTGCTCCTCGCCACACACACACCAATATAATCTGCTTATAGTCATTAACTCATTACTCATACATAATTTTTTGTAACTTTTACCATGATGATTCGGTAGTTAAATTTATTTAAATATGTATAAAACTAACAAAAATACTCCAAAACTACCTTTAATTTAGATCTTCTAATGTTGCTAGCTAAGTACCTATTTAAGTTAAGTTAGATAATAAGTTACAATTGTTACATTGTTAAGCAAGAATACTTGTAAACAGTTTTCTTTTTGTGTGTGGCAAATAAATAATTTTAATGGTTTTTAAATAAAATAATATTAAAAGCCTCTTATTGTTCCATAAATAAAATCACATTCTAAATAATATAAATTACATTTTATAAAACTAAATTAGTGAGAATAAATTTGTAAAAAATATTGAATAAATTACGTCTTTGTGACTTTGCTACTTAAATATATAATTTTTTTACATCTAATCAATAATATGTCATGGGTTTATTATTTATATACATATTGTCTTATATTATATTTTTTTATTTATTTTGTTTGTCGCTTCTTTTTTACGTAAAAAATTCCGTATTGTAAATACCAAAGCTCTAAATTATTTACTGAAAGAAGCAGAATATCTTTACGCAAAAATACTTGCGGTCTCGATTTTGTAGGTTTTTTTTTCCATTGAAGTATGACAGCGTCGTCGTCATGCTGACGTAAATACTTTTAAGAGTCTAGTAAAATACACCAGAACTGAAAATATGTCGGCTCTAGATATTTTTGCAGGAGTATTTTACGAAAGGAAAGGTCTGAAAGTAAATCATTAATTTTGTCAGTGAGCAACATTTAATCTATCTGCTTCTAAATAAATTCTGAGTATAAGAAGAGGGGGGGGGATGCGATGTGGTATACTGGCACTGCTTATACATTATTGATGCGTGCTAATAATGTACAAGAAGCGCCCTACAAAATTATTAGCTTGGTTGTTTTGATAAGGTGCGTTATGCATCACATTCTTCCATTCTAGCCTGGGAGTGAGAAAAAACATAGAATGTGCCAGCTGCATTTCCTCCTGGGTATGCTGTCAAAACCAGCTAAGGGATATGAGGGTTTCAATATATTGTAATTTAGGCGATGGGCTGACAACCTGTCACAACAGCAATATACCTACAAAGCTATCTTAAATAACCCTCAAAACTTTGTTAGACGTGGCGGAACGAGCTTTGTTTATGTGGTTTACGCTCTGCCTACCCCATTAGGGATGACAGTGTGATTATATGTATGAATGTTATGTATTACAATTATGGATATTGTACATAACTTTGCATGAACTAGAGGATTATGTCAATAGGTGCCTCTTGTTCATGTGATGCTATGTTTTGTATTGCGCTACTTATACAACACCGAATATAGCACACTACATACTATTAGTTTGGCTGGATTGATATGGCGCGTTGTCCATTATAACTATGGATGTTGTACATAGTATTGCATAAACTTCAAAAGGTGCCTCTAGTTTATGCAATGCTGTTGAAGTGCGCTACTTGAACAAAATTAATACAACCTAACAATGTGTATGTAGCACCCTAAAAAAAATATAACTTTTCTGGATTGTGTCCATTATTATTTTGGATGGTTCTTTAAGGTTCTGTAGTTCTTGATACCATTTTTCGAATGTCGTTTCCCTTGTCGTATAGGCATTTTGTTCGAAACCTCTTTTGTGTCTTCAATCCAGGACAAAGTGAGGATATCTTTAAGCCATATGTTGAGTTCGTGTTCTATTTTTTTATGATTTTTTATAGCGGGCTTTTTAATATGCTGCTTAAAATGGCTAATTTGGAAAAAATACTCTAATTTATCTCCTTTCTGTCACCAGCAGTGTAATAGTAAAAATACTTGAAAAAAATATTTATACTACTTGTCTAGATTGATACATTATTACTATGGATGTGTCTTTGAGGCTTAGTAGTAAAACTTAAAACTACTTTTTTACCTTTCTGCATTCATTTCTTCGTAGTAGTCAGACGTTTTTACTGAACGCCAACAGAGCTCTTTCAATAATACCATCAAAGTTATCGGTGTGATCAATTGTAAATCGTTCCCCTTTTCCTATATGCACTTCGCTCAAGGTCTATGTTCAGTTTATAATTAGTACAAGTAATTGATAAAAACACTACAAACTATATAATTTGTAGGTACATCTTATAACATTAGATACCTTCTACAATTTTAATACATATACAATCTAAAATTGCCCTCAATTTTTGTCAGACGTGGCGAAAGCGCCTTTTAAGAGGCGTTAAACGCTCTGCCTACCCCGTAAGGGATAAAGGCGTGATTTATGTATGTAAGTATGTATGTATAATTTTAACATACAACGTATTTTTTATATAAATAATCACCTATTTACGCGTTCTTGGCTAGAGTTTTAGCTTTGTCTACGAAACTCGATTACTAAATTAAAACAAAGTCTTTGGTTAGCGTTGTTGTAATTTATTGACAAACGTAGAAACAGAGCAAGTCTTGAAAAAACTAAAAGGTGTTAAACCATCATCGTTACACCTAGGTCGTTGATAGTGTGGACTACTCCAGCCAGAGCCAAAGGATATTTTTATTGATATTAAATTTAATTTAAAAAAAATAATTTAAATTTTAATTTAATTTAAATTGTCTTAAATAAAATAAAAGGTCAGTAAATATCTTAAGACGAAGAACATATCAAGCCTGTTGGGTTAATTGCGATTGATGATTGCCATTAAGTGCCTTTGATGCGTCCGACCCATTTATTAAATTTATCGGAGCGGTTGAGAGGAGTTATTTCTTTATATTGAATATTATAGTATCGGTACATTTTGATAAAAGAGGAAACTGCGGCTATCGTTTTATTCAAGTAATTATAAAAGTTCAATACATCAGAAAATAAAGTAAATCTAGCTAATCTTTCGTAATAAATTTTACTGTGACGCAATACAAAAAAGATCAAAAATGTACGTAATATCACGCAATTGGCGAAATTATGAAGGCATTTTGATATACTATTTTGATCAGTAGACCCTGTACTATAAAAACACATACAATGTTTTATCTCAGACAAGAGAAGTCTATCGCATTAACAAGTGGAATATCTCTAATTGCAGTGCTCCACTCGGCACGGTTCAGTTTCTGGTGTGCCGCAATGACCGAAAGGGCTAGCCAGTTGTTGAACTATTGGAAATCTGATAGCTTAGTTATAGTAAGTATATCTGGTAGGACTGCTTACGTTGCAAAGGTTATTGTATATTCTGTGGCTACTTTTGTCACAGAATATACAAAAGCTATTGCATTAGTTACAATATTGTACCACGCGTGGACGACTTTCCACTATCTGCGCATTACGCTTATTTGGTGGGTTCATGATGATAATGTTCTTTTGTGTGCTAGGAACACTGACCAGCATCAATGTCGGAATTCTGTGGTGATGGAGTATGAATCTTGGAATAGCGTTTGGGCTGATTTTAGATATGTCATCCGAGATTCCTAAGAGTGCAAAATGTCTACTGTACTGCTACGAGTGCCATGATCTAAAAAACTGGGTTAGTGGTGATCTTACTCTCTGACTATGGCGCTAGTAGGAAAGATGAGATGAGAATTTTATACGAGATTAAGTAAGTATTGCTATTGTGTCATGGTCTGCAATTTGTGGAGATCGTGTTTGACTTCGGCGAGTTTGCGCCGTTACCAGCGTCATAGTCAATTAAAAGACATTTTGCTGACCATGACGCTGGTCTGTTATGACGTTTTATTTGGGTAGGTAAATGTACCTTGTTTCAAATACTTGGAAAGCAATTGCAGAAACGAATACTATGAAGGTTATGCCTTTACTCATAATATATCTGCCTGCAGAGCCTGGTTCATGTAACAAGGGAACTTAGTTCGAACGCGAAGTTCGGCGACCAAAGGCAATAAATATTTCTTCAAAGGTAACGTGATAATTCCGCAAACAACGAGATATTTCCTCATTATTTCTTCTACATTTATTGGTTTCAGTGGTTTTGTGATCATTCCAAGCACACTCGATATTTTTAATACCACATTTTTTCTAAGCCGTTATGGCATATGAAAATAATCATGAAATAATCAATATTGTTTTACAGAGTCGTTACATCAATAGAATATCGATTTGTAGCCATTTAGTTACAACGCAAAATACAGTAAAATTAACCTGTCGGGTTGCTTTATGACAATATTTCTAACTATGTTTTCCTGATCTAATCACATTCGTTTATTAATGTAAATGGGATGACAGTTAAGTTAATTGATTCAGAAAATTTCGGACGCCGTTAGCGACCGGATATTGATAACCCGCACCCTTTTCAACTTCCAGTGCAGTAACCGATTTACTTTCCGCACTTACCCGACCGTCCGTAATAATTTATTGGGTGATTCGGCCACAGTTTGATAATTCCCATTTTTATGGCTCGAATAGACATAAAATTTATGCGTGCGCAGCTCGGATATGTAATTGATAAGTTGGTATGAGCCTTCAAGACCATTTTGGTGAATTCGCAAAAAGTTAGATTTCGCAACGTTGCTATGTTCATATAAAAATATATCGTTGGATAAAGTTATCCAGTTTGGTATTTTTATGTGAAGCATTACTTACTATTCACTAAGTTAAGTAGTAAATGCTATACCGGGTGTAATGGGCAGCGTCTCGTAAAATGACTGACACTCAGTCAACGAAACTGAACAACTTTCACCAGAAAATTCTTTCAGGAGATGAAAAAAATATTTGGCTTTCCCATACAAAATGACCACCTCGATCAGACAATTTGTATGGTTTTTTTTTTTTCATTCTACTTTCTGAAGAAAAGTCCTGCTGATAGCTAGACAGTTTTGTTGACTGTGTAATGATATACCAGGTTTAAGGGACAGCATCTCGCAAACTAATAGGAGTTTCTCAGTCAACGACACTGAACGACTTTCAGCAGGAATTTTTTTTCAAGAACTTAAAAAGATTGATCTGACAGTTTGTATAGAAAAGTTAATTTTTATTTACGCTTCGTGAAAAAAAATCCTTATGATAGTTGGTCAGTGTCGCTGAACCTTACACCTGGTATAACGATTTGTTTGGATATGTAATAAACAGATCAGGCTGCGGCTACCGGTCATTCTTTCGAACATAGCAAAAAGGATCTTGTATTACATACATATAATCACGCCTTTATCCCTAATAGGGTAGGCAGAGTGGAAACGACCTAAACGTAGGTCAATCCGCAGCGTCTGAGAAGTTTTGAGCGTTGTTTAAGATAGATTTGTAGGTATATTGCTATAGTGACAGGTTGTCAACCCATCGCCTAAATTACAATATACTGTAACCTTGGGATCCCTTAGCTCGTTTTTACAGCATGCTCGGAAGAAAATGCAGCTGTCACATTTTATGTTTTTCTCTCGCTCCTAGGCCACCATGGAAGGCAGCATGGAACTTTTATTAGTTCGTGCATATATCGGTGCTCTCCTATAAGAGCGTGTTTCGATGCTAAGTGAGCACTTGTCATCTGAACATGCCCGCATAGTGCTTAAAAATAACTTTTGCCCGCTTTGTATTTGTCGAGAAGGTAATGAAAAGATCAGGCCGACTATACTTTCGAATGTAGCAAAACGCAGCTTGTGTTCGTTCGTGCATATATCGTGGTTCTCCTGTAAGGGCGTGTTCAGACACCAAAAAGTGGGAACGTGACATTTGAACACGCCCGCATACTGCTAAAACGACACAACTAAAACGATATAAATATTTCTTTTGTTTGGTCATTTAACACTTTTGAAGGACTTTTCGAATGCGTTCAGTACTTAGACGAAATATACACAATTTGAACTGATTAATGACAAATCTGCTCAAATTATAAGTATTTTGTCAACTATATTACAACGTATTTTTTATATAAATAATCACCTATTTACGCGTTCTTGGCTAGAGTTTTTACTTTGTCTACGACTATTGATTGCAAAATTAAAACAAAGTCTTTGGTTAGCGTTATTGTATTTTATTGACAAACATAGAGACAGAGCTAGTCTTGACAAAAAAATACAGTGTCAAACCATCATAAAAACTAGAAATGATTTGAAATTAAAATCTTTGTGTGTAAATAAAACCCGAAGTTTTATTATTTTTGTTATCCTCCTTTACTCGAGATGAATCTTTATTTCTATTTAAATAATTGCCCTTACTGTCCTTTGCACAGCAATTCTTCTTGTGAATACACAAGACCGCTTTTCGTCGAGTTCAAATTTATGTTTTTAAATATAAATTGCACTATAATTAAATCGATATTTATATTTTTTTGTGACACCTTGGTCGTTGATAGTGTGGACTACTCCAGCCAGAAAAAATTGATATTATTATTGATATTAGATAAATTGTCATTAAAAATAAGGTCTGCAAATATCTTCAGACGATGAAGATATCAAGCCTGTTGGGTTAATTGTGAGTGATAATTGCCATTTAGTACCTTTAATGCGTCCGAACCATTTATTAAATTTATGGGAGCGGTTGAGAGGAGTTTTTTCTGTACATTAAATATTAAATTATTGGTACATTTTGATAGAAGTGGAAATTGCGGCTATCGTTTTATGCAAGTAATTTTAAAAGTGCAATACATCAGAAAAAAAAGTAAATCTAGCTAATCTTTCGTAATAAATTTTACTGTGACGCAATACAAAAAAGATCAAAAATGTACGTAATATCACGGAATTGGCGAAATTATGAAGTCATTTTGATATACTATTTTGATTAGTAGACCCTGTACTATAAATACACATACAATATTTTATCTCAGACAAGAGTAGTCTATCGCATTGACAAGCGGAATATCTCTAATTGCAGTGCTCGGAAATCTGGTAGCTTAGTTATATTAAGTATATCTGGTAGGACTGCTTACGTTGCAAAAGTTATTGTATATTCTGTGGCTACTTTTGTCACAGAATATACAATAGCTATTGCATTAGTTACAATATTGTACCACGCGTGGACGACTTTCCACTATCTGCGCATTACGCCTATTTGGTGGGTTCTTGATGATAATGTTCTTAGGTGTGCTGGGAACACTGACCAGCATCAATGTCGGAATTCTGTGGTGATGGAGTAAGAATCTTGGAATAGGATTTGGGCTGATTTTGGATATGTCATCCGAGATTCCTGAGAGTGCAAAATGTATTTTATATAATTGTGTTTAGTTTGTTCAACGAGACCGGGTATTGTTCTGCTACGAGTGCCATGATCTAAAAAACTGGGTTCGTGGTGATCTTACTCTGTAACTATGGCGCTAGTAGGAAAATGAGATTAAGTATGTATGGTGTCATGGTCTGCAATTTGTGGAGATCGTGTATGGCGATACTTCGGCGATTTTGCGCCGTTACCAGCGTCATAGTCAATTAAAAGACATTTTGCTGACCATGACGCTGGTCTGCAATGTCCTCCTTACCGATTTCGGCAATGGCGACTCTGTCATTAATTTTGGACATTACCCGGATTTTTATTATGGGCCCTTATATGGCTCGAAAAACCAAACTTCGCCTTAAAGACGCGGTTATACGCGGTGCAGTAAAGATTGCCAGAAGTATTGTACGTGTATGTAGGTTTGGGTCGAGTCGCATGATAGTACGAGTAGAACACGGCCTTTGGCAATCTACTATCGTCCATGCGTACAACGTGGCCGGACCATCTCAGTTGGTGTTCCATGATAAGAGACTCATACCCGGCATGTGAGCGCGACGCAATGAGCAGACCTCGGTATTCGGCACACGATCTTGCCACTTTATGCGCAGGATGTTTTTTAGGCAGCGTAGGTGAAAGGAGTCTAGTTTTTTAATGTCTGCCTTACAGCAACACCAAGACTCTAAAGCAAAAAGTAAAGAAGGTATGACAATTGTCTTATAGACCATAATTTTTGTGGCAAGTTTTAGATTGTGCGACCTCCATACATTCAGTTTTCCGAAGGCTGCAGCTGCATTGGCTATGCGGGTGGGTATCTCGGACGCTAGACTGTAGTCATTTCTAATTTGGCTTCCAAGGTACTTAAAGACTGAAACTTCCCCCAGTGCCTTGTCATCCAGTTTAATACTGGAGTTGTCTTCGTCGCAGCCTCTAGGAGACTGTCTTAAGATTTGGGTTTTAGTGACACTTGTGACCAAGCCAAATTTAAAGGCATCCACATAAGCTTGTAGGGACTTTACAGAGTCAGCCATCGGACAAACGTCGTCAGCATATAACATTACAAGTACAGAGAGAGTAGTTACTTTGCGCTTAATTCTAAAACGTGAAAGATCAAAGATGTTCTTGTCAGTTCTAGAGTTGACTTTAATGGTATCATTGCATGAAGCAGCTGCATCACGCATCACAGCTGCAAAATAAAATGCGAATAGTGTAGACGCTAAGACACATCCTTGCTTTACACCACAGGATACTGGGAATTGGTCCGAGAAGTCGTTTTCATGTCGAACTCTTGCTGCCATGCCCTCATGAAACTGACGAATAAGGTTTACGAACTTCTCGGGATAGCCAGACTTCCTTAGCACTACCCAGAGAGCTTTCAGGGGAACTCGGTTGAAGGCCTTTTCTAGTCAACAAAACACATATACAGAGGTCGTTGTTGTTCCAGACTTTTTTCCTGGATTTGTTTTACAGCAAAGATTGCAAATCCACATTGCGTCTCTGGTAGTATGGTTTCGGCAAGGTTAGACAGTCGAGTATTTATGATATGTGTTAATATCTTCCCAGCAGTTGACAACTGGGAGATGCCTCTGTAAGAGCCGCAGTCAGATATGTCGCCTTTGCCCTTATACAGTTTGCAAATGGAAGCATCTTTCCAGTCCTATGGGATCTTTTCACACTCCTAGATCTTAAGGATCAGCTCGAACAGCCTGCTTAAAAAGTTCGGCCCACCGTATTTATATATTTCAGTTGATAAACTGTCTACACCTGGTGACTTAGCATTTTTAAGCCTACGTACAGCGTTGAAAAGTTCCTCAAAAGTAGGTGAATCTGCAGATCTTCTATGACGGGCATTTCCTCTAGTGATTCTACGTAAAGCTGGTTAGTTGTCTGAGATCGAGGGTTAAGGACGTCCTTGAAGTGTTCGGCCCATCGAGCTAAGATGTCACTCTGCTCAGTTAACCTACGAGTCTTGTCCATGCTGTAGATTGGGGGTGTCTTCTTCACCCTTGGTCCAAATATAGTTTGCAGGCATTTGAAGAATTTGCCCGTTTGATTTGTATTTGCATAGTTTTGCATTTCTGTAGCCCTATCCACCCACAACTTGTCCTTTAGCATTCGCATTTTAACTTTAAACTCATGATGCGCTTTGTTTCGCATACTTACATCGGAAGATTGCAGACAACGTCTATGGTCCTCAACAAGTTTTCTGATCTCCGGATCGGAGTCATCGAACCAATATTGGTTTCTCCGTTCTGGTTTGCCAACTACGTGTGAGGTACTATTGTGGAGTTTCTCGGCATATAAAGAAAGACCAACTCTCATCCACAAACGCTGACTGTGATGTTTTCGGCAATTTCGTACCAAAGGTGTCATCAAGAGCTTTGCTTAAGGTTTTATTGTTAATCAACTTTGCGCATGACAGTCTCGCTGATATTTTGTGCGACGCCCGACGTGGAGCTAATGACGTTTTATTTGGGTAGGTAAATGTGCTCCGTTTCAAATACTTGGAAAGCAATTGCAGAAACTAATACTAAGAAGGTTATGCCTTTACTCATCATATATCTGCCTGCAGAGCCTGGTTCATGTAACAAGCGAAATTAGTTTGAACGCGAAGTTCGGCAACCAAGGGCAATATTTCACACTCGATATTTTTTATACCACACTTTTACTAAGCCGTTTTGGCATATAAAAATAATCATGTTATAATCAATATTATTTTACAGAGTCTTTACATCAATAGAATATCGATATTTAGCCATTTAGTTACAACGCAAAATACACAATTTGAGCCGGTATTTTTTTATTTTGTCAACTATATTACAAGGTATTTTCAATTTAAATAATCACCTATTTACGCGTTCTTGGCTAGAGTGTTAGCTTTGTCTACGAATATCAATAACTAAATTCAAACAAAGTCTTTTTTTAGCGTTGTTGTATTTTATTGACAAATGTACAAACAGAGCAAGTCTTGACAAAACAAAAAAGTGTTAAACCATCATAAAAACAAAGAACGATTTGAGTTTTAAAATCTTTGCGTGTAAATAAAAGCCAAAGAATTATCAATTTTGTTTAACCTCCTTTGCTCAAGATTAATATTTATTTCTATTTAAATTTTTGCCCATACTGTCCTTTGCACAGCAATTCTTCTTGTGAATACATAAGGCCGCTTTTCGTCTAGTTCAAGTTTATGTTTTTAAATATAAATTGTACTATAATTAAATCGAAATTATTAATTTTTCGTGACACCTTGGTCGTTGATAGTGTGGACTGCTCCAGCCAGAGCTTAAGGATATTTTCATTGATATTAGATAAATTGACATAAAAAATAAGGTATGCAAATATCTTAAGACGATGAAGATATCAAGTCTTTTGGGTTAATTGCGATTGATAATTGCCATTTCGTGCCTTTGATGCGTTCGACCAATTTATGAATTTTATCGGAGCGGTTGAGAGGTGTTATTTCTTTACATTGAATATTATATAATCGGTACATTAAAAATAAAGTAAGTCAAGCTAATCTTTCGTAATAAATTTTACTCTGACGCAATACAAAAAAGATAAAAAATGTACGTAATATCACGTAATTGGCGAAAACATGAAGTAATATTGATATACTATTTTGATCAGTAGACCCTGTACTATAAATATGCATACAATATTTTATCTCAGACAAGAGAAGTCTTTCGCATTGACAAGCGGAATATCTCTAATTGCAGTGCTCCACTCGGCACGGTTCAGTTTCTAGTCACGTCTCCTACTCGAGTGTGCCGCAATGACCGAAAGGGCTAGCCAGTTGTTGAACTATTGGAAATCTGGTATCTTAGTTATATTAAGTATATCTGGTAGGACTGCTTACGTTGCAAAAGTTATTGTATATTCTGTGGCTACTTTTGTCACAGAATATACAATAGCTATTTCATTAGTTTCAATATTGTACCACGCGTGGACGACTTTCCAATATCTGCCCATTACGCCTATTTGGTGGGTTCATGATAATAATGTTTTTTTGGTGTGCTGGGAACACTGACCAGCATCAATAACGGAATTCTGTGGTGATGGAGTATGAATCTTGGAATAGGGTTTGGGCTGATTTTGGATATATCAAGAGTGCAAAATGTATTTTATATAACTGTGTTTAGTTTGTTCAACGAGACCGGGTATTGTTCTGCTACGAGTGCCATGATCTAAAAAACTGGGTTCGTGGTGATCTTACTCTGTAACTATGGCGCTAGTAGGAAAATGAGATGAGGATGTTATACGAGATTAAGTATGTATGGTGTCATGGTCTGCAATTTGTGGAGATCGTGTATGGCGATACTTCGGCGATTTTGCGCCGTTACCAGCGTCATAGTCAATTAAAAGACATTTTGCTGACTATGACGCTGGTCTGCAATGTCCTCCTTACCGATTTCGGCAATGGCGACTCTAACATTAATTTTGGACACTACCCGGATATTTATTATGGGCCCTTATATGGCTCGAAAAACCAAACTTCGCCTTAAAGATGCGGTTATACGCGGTGCAGTAAAGATTGCTAGAAGTATTATACGTGTATGTAGGTTTGGGTCGAGTCGCATGAGAGTACGAGTAGAACACGGCCTTTGGCAATCCACTATCGTCCATGCGTACAACGGGGCCGGACCATCTCAGTTGGTGTTTCATGATGAGAGACTCAAAACCCTTAACTCAAAACTCTGTGACTATGGCGCTAGTAGGAAAGATGAGATGAGGATGTTATACAAGATTAAGTATGTATGGTGTCATGGTCTGCAATTTGTGGAGATCGCGTATGGCGATACTTTGGCGATTTTGCGCCGTTACCAGCGTCATAGTCAATTAAAAGACATTTTGCTGACTATGACGCTGGTCTGTAATGACGTTTTATATGGGTAGTTAAATGTGCCTTGTTTTAAATACTTGGAAAGCAATTGCAAAAACTAATACTAAGAAAGTTATGCCTTTACATACATCATATATCGGCAGATAGAGCAGAGCCTGGTTCATGTAACAAGGGAACTTAGTTCGGCGATAAAGGCAATATATCTTTGTTCGGTCATTTAACACTTTAGAAGGACTTTAGTACTTAGACGATTTATACACAATTTGAAATATACACAATTTGAGCCGATTAATGACAAATCTGCTCAAATTATAAGTATTTTGTCAACTATATTACAACGTATTTTTAATATAAATAATCACCTTTTTACGCGTTCTTGGCTAAAGTTTTAGCTTTGTCTACGAATATCGATTACTAAATGAAAACAAAGTATTTTGTTAGCGTTGTTGTATTTTATTGACAAACGTAGTATTTTTTTCTCAGTTGAGCAAGTGTTTACTAAACAAATACGTGTTAAACCATCATAAAAAATAGGAACGATTTAAATTAAAAAATCTTTGCGTGTAAATAAAACCCGAAGTTTTATTATTTTTGTTTAACCACCTTTGCTCAAAATGAATCTTTATTTCTATTTAAATATTTGCCCTTACTGTCCGTTGTACAGCAATTCTTCTTGTTAATACACAAGGTCGCTTTTGTCTTGTACTATAATTAAATCGATATTATTGGTTTTTCGTGACACCTTGGTCGTTGATAGTGTGGACTACTCCAGCCAGAGCCAAGGGATATTTGTATTGATATTAGATAAATTGTCATAAAAAATAAGGTCTGCAAATATCTTAAGACGATGACGATATCAAGCCTGTTGGGTTAATTGCGATTGATAACTGCCATTTAGTGCCTTTGATGCGTTCGACCAATTTATTAGATTTATAGTAGCGGTTGAGAGGAGTTATTTCTTTACATTGATTGTTTTATTATCGGTACATTTTGATATAAGAAGAAATTGCGGCTATCGGTTTGTTCGAGTAATTATAAATAGTAATTATATGCGCATTACGCCTATTTGGTGGGTTCTTGATGATAATGTTCTTTGGTATGCTGGGGAGTGCAAAATATCTTTAGGAAAAAACTGGGTTAGTGGTGATCTTACTCTGTGAGTATGGCGCTAGTAGGAAAGATGAGATGAGGATGTTATACGAGATTAAGTAGGTATTGCTATGGTGTCATGGTCTGCAATTTGTGGAGATCGTGTATGACTTCGGTGAGTTTGCGCCGTTACCAGCGTCATAGTCATTTAAAATACATTTTGCTGACCATGACGGTGGTCTGTAATGACGTTTTATTTGGGTAGGTAAATGTGCTCCGTTTTAAATACTTGGAAAGCAATTGCAGAAACGAATACTCAGAAGATTATGCCTTTACTCATCATATATCTGCCTGCAGAGCCTGGTTCATGTTTGGCGAGAAGGGTGTGCGGTTGATGGTGGTGAAGTAAAACTGCTGCGTGCTATTTACAAGTGTATTTTTACAGAATGTACAGGTTGGTCAATGCGATAAAACATATACATATATTTATCCTAAATCGCAAGAAATTACCAAGTAACAAAAGCTGCGGCGTCTGTACAAGAATGACAGTTTGACAATCTGTCAGTAGTGAAAAATATATTTACAAAATAGTTTGCGTCTAATGAGGTTGGACGCTACATCACCCCCCACGGAGAGAGACAAACAAGTCTCTGAATATATACAAGTAAAAATTTACAATTAATAATATTTACAACCTAATCCTAACCCGTATGCCTGGTATTAGGTGGCTTAGAAGGAGCAGAGGGTGAATTAGGAGAAGAAGGAGTCAGCAAAGCTAGAGCTGCAGGAGACGGCATGTAATAGACTTGGCTTCTGCTATTCGGGACTAAATCACTGTTTTAAAATACAAATAACGCCATCTATCAGATTGGTAGGAGAATCACTATAAACGAGAAACTAATGCCAATCTAGTGTTGATTGAGTGGAGAACTAATATTATAGCCAGATCGAACTGAAATTACTTCAATTTGAAGTAAGGACACGCGGTGCCATCTGGACGAGAATGGGAGAACTATCAAGAGAAGGAGGAATGAAGGCTCTCGAAAACTCGAAAATGGTCTAGAAGAGGGAAGATAAAACAGTCGGGGGCTCGAGAGGGGGGATTGGGCTGGAAGAGGGAGAGACGGGGGCGACGAAGGATGGTGAAGGACGCCGTGGAAGAAAATAGCGGCTGGGACCGAGCAGGGAGAAGTTTAGTTGGCCTGGAGTTTTAGTTTGAGTGGAAGTTTAGTTTTACTTGAAGTTTAGTTGACTTTTACCAGTGAAAGTGTACACATCAAAGAGAAGAGGAGAGTATGCAGCCGGGAGGCAACCGTGAGACCTACTTTGGTGGGATGTTGGTGCCATCAGTTGTTCCTGTGGAGGACGAAGGGCGGTGACCTTACGATCAGCTGTTCTTTTACATGGTGGAGTGGAGGATGCTGACAGTGGAGTCTTGCAGAGCTGGTGGAGTGCCAACTACAAGGATTCTAAAGGATGGGTAAACCCACACACAAGGTATTCTTGCATCAAATCATGATGCTTTTATTTATTTACTTAGGTATTCTTGAATAAATTTACATTGTGTTTTATTTACTTTCCCATTTCTACATTTATTTAATTATCTTGTCCACTTCAGACTTTGTTTATTGACAAGGTTTTTCCCTGTTCAATTAACAATCCTTTTTTATGATATTTCATACTTGCCAAAGGCCGTTCTATTCATTTATATATATATATAATTTCCAATATTTCTTATATGATAGGTACGGTTAATGAGATATATGTAGGATTGTAGGTCGGTTTAGCATGCAACTACATAATTTATACACAGCTAAGCGGTTAGGTAAATAGGCAGTTTAGGTACATTGTAGGAGTAGGTTAGGTAGGGGTAGGTTTAGATGGATAGGTTAACCTAGGTAATAATAAATAAGAATTAGGACAATATCTAGGAAAGTAGGTGGGGGTAGCTATTTGGGATCCTAGTTTGTGTTTAGGTAGGTAGTTCTCTCCATTCCCTTTACCAAAATTCTTGCCTTACCTTTCCTTTAAGCAGAGAAGCATCATCCTAATGTTTCATAAAATGCCCAGCAGTGGAATGTATAAATTATTTTAATACATTCTATGTTTTTATAACTATATCTATGTATGAATTGTTCATACTTACCTATCCTGGCAGAGGAGACAAAATACTTACCTATTCTTCTCAAATAAACTACTGAACTGATTTATATTCACTTAACTGTGGATTTAATACCTATGTATGAGTCATTCATACCTACATGCTTATTCTGGCAGTGGATACTGAATTGATTTTATATTCACTTTATTGTGAAATATGTTCAACGGACAATGTTTTGAAACATTTATTGGATTCATGATCCTATATGTATGTATGTTCTAGACTCTAGAACACCAGCTACAAACTTGGTGGGAACATTCACCTCTGATACCTACTATGTAGGTTTTATACAATTGATGATCCTGTTCTACAGACTGACAAAGTTTATCTTTGATAATATACCTACTGATGTGTGGGTTTTATACTTGCAACTTATTGGGACTATGGTCCAACTACCTAATGGGAGTATTCATTATACTTACCAAACCAATACAACATGGAATGTGGGATGATGTTATCTGTATCCTACCTACAACCTCAAATTACCCTGGAACGGGTCTGGAATTAAAATTATATATTTATTCACTTTATGTGAATTTTATATGACTGATTTATGGTCGGTTGGCTTTGATAAGCCATTATACTACTGAAATACTACTTGACTTGATGTCAATTGAGCGACATGGTATCAGCCATGGTCAAACCTCCATCACATACTACATCTTAGCATTCGATATGTCTGTAACGGCGTTTAGATCACAGAAGCTTATTTTGCACTAAAGAAGTCTAACAATCAGTCACTACTTGCTCTTGCCTATCACTCCTATATCTACAACGAATCTATGGCTTGCGGTGTGAATGATTGTTATATTATCTGGGACTAGCTTCGGCATCCCTATCTATTCTACTGACTCCTGGATGTGCATATCATAAGTGGAGATCGATGACTGGTGCAGTTTCATAGTCGGTGCTTCCAGCATAGCTGGACAACAATTTATAAAACCTTTGTTGAGACAATGTTTCTCAATTGGACATCACAACTTACTACAAATTACATCAGACATGACTTGCTCTGTCTTGGTTGGCTGACCAATAAATCAGCTCAAATTAATTATATTTTACATGATGCTGTTCATCAATCTGGACTCGTTCCAAAACTCCTAAGTGCGCTGTCACTTATCTCTGGCCTGAGGCTTGGCCAAAACAAAAACCAATTGGAGGGCACAGAAGTGCCTCCTCTTTCCTTTTCTGGGGCTCGCATGATGGGTTTTGCATCAAGGACAAGTTCCTAGGCTATTTACTGTCTTTATTAGTGTCTGGGAATTGGTAATTGAAGTAAATCTCATTCGTTGATGGTTGGCGAGCACATAAATCCTCTACCAGCGAATGGTTGGAGCTGGAATCGGAGGTTCCGTTATCCCGCTGCGCACTGTCCCCATGTTGTCCCAAGAACCTAAAGAGAGCTAAGTTATGACATCCCACTACCACTTTAAAGGATTTGGGTTACTTTTATGAATTTTATTACACAACGTATGGTCCTAACTTTAACTAGACGATCACGATCACGAGCCATATTTGTACCTTTATTACGTTATGATCATTCATATTCCTCTCCCTTCCTCTTCCACATTCCTCTCCTCTCAAAATTCCTTCCTTTCCTCCACACACCCTCTCACACTTCCTTTCACATATCAATTTATATTAGGGTTGTGTTTTGTTAGGTAGGGGGGGGGGTTGTTACAATTGTTGCCGTGAGCGCAGGATCATAATTTGGTCCATTGCTCATTGAAACGGAGAGTGGTTTGCAAAGTGGGTTGTCTCTCTGATGTTCTCTTCTTGGGACTTCTTGGGTCGTGTGACGGCGGGAGGTGTGTGCGTCAGCCATTTGCTGGCTAGGAATCTGTAGGATAGAGACACTAAGGCTTCAGTTTGGGGATTAGAATGGGTTGGATTTGCTCTGAAAAGAAAATGGATTGGGTTATCGACATTCAACATATGATATGAAATGACATTAGAAAATCGGTGTTGCCAGTTTTCAATGTAGAAATCCCTTAGAATTACCTTTATAAATTATTTTAAAAAGTTACAAGTTAGGTTAAATTGATAAGTAAGAACAAAGTCGGGAAATTGTTATCTTAATATCTAGGTATTATTTATGTTCGTTTTAAATAGAATTGGGAAGTATAACTTATTATTCCTTGAGAAAAGACAATATCTATTTTATCACTTATTTAATCAAAAGCCTTTCAGAACAATGTTTTGATAAATCGGTAATTCATCTCAAATAACAAGTAACATAGCATTTTTGCACATAAATAAATATCAGTATCAGTACATAGCTTCCATTTTAATTTTCGCTAGGTTTCATATAGTTTAACATTCTATCACAGTCAACTTATCACTTTTTTCAAGTAACTTGGTGATGGCATGATTAATTTCTTTATTGGGTCTTTTTCTAATATTGTAATAATATGATTATTCGATATCTTCGTTTAGCTTACACTTATTGAATTCCACACATACATACATACATATAGTCGCGCCTTTGTCCCTGATGGGGTGGGCGGAGCGTGAACGGCCCGGACAGGGGTCGTTCCGCCGCGTCTGACAGAGTTTTGAGGGTTGTTTGGGATATATTTGTACGCGTATTGCTGTGGTGACGGGTTGTCGGCCCGTCGCCTGGATTGCAGTGTGCTGAAGCCCTCGGATCCCATAGCTGGTTTTTGCAGCGTGCTCGGGGGGGAGTGCGGCTGGCGCATTCTATGTTTTTCTCTCACTCCCAGTCCAGCATGAATTCCACACAATTAGGGAAAATCCGCTTATTATGCCAACACTAATGTTGACACTTGGGGTGCGTTTAAATTATACTCTACTACGAGATATTTATTCCATTGACGTAAAGTTTTACATTTTAAATAGTTTTGACTTAGTATGGTTGTTTTCTATACAATATTTAGATATTTGATATAAATCATTTAGTTTGTTTCATTTTCTAATCTATTTTACGGGTAAAATATAATATAAACATGAAAATCTTGCGAATTAATTGTTAAATTTTGAACGTAGCTTTGCTTGACGTCAATCGATCTTCAATCGATTGGCAGATCGTTTCCGAAACGTCAAACACTAAAAACGTCAGAGAGAGATAGAAATACTGTGTTCCTAGTAGATTGGATTGCTTTATCCTTGTCTTTCATATAATTAATTACGTGAGGTTCAGGTAAACTGAGAAAAGTTTTGACAGTTCTTTTGAAAATAATTTTACTCGGCTAGTTTAATTTCGTTGTTTTCAATAGTTTAAGCTAGTTTCGTAATATATGTAGTACATTTTGTACGCTAGAGTTAGTGAGCGTTCATTCCGAGTTAAACACCAAGTTTCCTAGTGTTTGTCGGGGACAACAAGTGAAAAATAATGTGCGATAAGTTCATGTGTGTTTGTGTGTTTATGTGCGGTGTTTAAATAGTGATAGTGCCAAGTCCCCGCAGGAAATTTTTTCACGTAAGTCGCCTATAGCTAGAAGGAAAGTTTTTTATTACTTTACTTATGTTTTGAAATATTTTCAGGTACTTTATGACAGGTCATTTTCCAACAAGTTCCTACTATGTTTTTATTCAAAGACAACTAGGAGTAGGTATTCTGCGTATGCAGTTCTTTTTAATAGCATAGTATCTTCATTCTAGGACAAAAAGATAGAACATTTCTTTTAAATACATCCTATATTTGTTGGATAATGCATATTTCACTTTGGCTAACAGAATAGTTGTTTAATTAATTTAATTTATTTGATTGTTTAATAGGACGGCTTTGGTAATATATCTGTGCAAATGGCGGCAATATTTGATTTTGATTTCAACAGCCTTTATATGATTTTGTGTTTCATTTTAGAACGGTCTTTGGGTAATATCATATTCCGGAACATATAAGAAAACTTCATCTTCAATTTAAAATGATTTTATTTATTACTATTAGATTGTTTGCAGAAGTATCATTGGTATGGGTTGGAATAATCTTATAGTATTTACCTTTTAACATTGGTATCAGAGTTTTAAATCATTCGAATGAGTTTTATCATAATAATTTTGAACATTCTATTTGATGGTCAACTTATATTGTTATGGGGTATTTCTAATGGGGTGTTATGGTATACTTAATGGCTGCTATGGATAGTATAAACAGCTTATTTACCTTATGTTTTAATTTGAATATTAGTTTTATTTTCATTTATTCTTTCCTTTAAATTCATTTAGTCTTTTCCTTTTGGTTAAGTATTGAGATATCTTAATAGAAATTGAGTTTACTAAATAAATTAACACTTTTAATAAAGTAAATAAATTCAAAGCTTTTTATCAGGTTATTGTCCAATATTATAAAAAAATCAATAAATAAGGTAATTAAAACTTTCAGTTTTTTAGTTCGTTCTAATGTTCAATATTTAAAGTAATAATTTAATATTTATAAGATATATTTTTGTAAAAGTCTGGATATAAATAAATTAATATTAATAGTAAAGATATTCATGAAAAATAATAGTATTGCAAAAGATATTCATGGAGGCATGTTGGTTGATAGATTGTTTATGAAGATATAGGTATTTTCGTGCATTGGCGTATTTCAAGTTTAGTGTGTAACAGTTATTAGGTTAGCAGATTTTGCATTGCATTTCTAGATAGTTTTGCTTAGGCGTAGTTTTATTTTTAGGGCAAGCAGATAGCGTATTCAAAAGAGACTTAATTATTTTTATGCATTTGGCGTAATTGCAGAATAAATAAAATCCAGTAAGTTTGTTGTGTTTGGAATTTTGGCGTTATGTCTCTAAGCATTTTGGCGTAAAGGCTCTTTTGGCATTTTGGCGTAAAGTTTAGCGAAATAGCTGTTTTAGCATATTGGCGTAAATAAATAGTTAAAGTAAAGAGGAGAACTAGATATTAAATTTTAAAAGGTTTTAAACATTCTCTATTAACTTGCTACAATGCCTTTAAGATGGTTTGGGGGCCTGGCTTGTTTTCATCTATTTCACAACATATTAAAACAAACAAAAATATGTATTAACTCCATCCACACTTGATGGGTAGTAAATAGATTTTGGAAACTTATAATTTTTGGTTGTTATTTGCTTAGACTCAACTATTGTGTTGGGCATAGTTGGGGATCAAATCACCTCATTACACTCTGAGTTTACTTCTGTAGCGATTTTGCGGAAAAATGACTAATTAAGCACAATGGTTAGTTATGGATCTTTGTAATATCGTTATTCGAGGTATCTTTGCAAGCATCTACTCTGACAAAGTACCTTTACAGACTTTACAAATTATTTACACACAACAAATGGCATGGATTTGATACGAACTGGTAGAATTAGTAATATTATAATTTTACTACTCGTATCTTGCTATGGATGGAATAGGTAAAGTAGGGATGATAATTTGACTTAAATGCTTGATTAAATTTTCTCAATTAAATATCTGTATTGTTTAGCTTTAGCCAGATATGTTTAACCTATTTGGGTGTTTTATGAAAGCAGGCTGGTACTTCGGATCACTGAGAGGGATATTAGCAAAGTAATTTCTAATCTAAAATTAATCTTATCATAATTTTTGTTTACCTAGAGTTGATAGGTATTCAAATGAACAGTTTGTCAACAATGCCCAATGTAAATTTTAGTTTTAATTCACTTTAAAATTTTAAGAATATTTATCCGGATATACATTTACGAAAACATTTTTAGACAATTCTTGAATTAAAGTTTTACAAACTTATAGATTTTGGGGGCGGGTCTTAATTTTCAACTTAGATATGGTTAGAATCAGAAGTGAACTCTCACTATAAAGAAGTTCAGCAACCGATGCCTTTAAATCTACTTTAAAAGCAGAACGCATACCCAAAAGAACAAGGGGCAAATCACTTAGCCAATCGCTACCGTGGCACATTAAAGATGAATTAAGCTGCCGGTGAACGCGCTCGAGCATACCGTTTGCTTTGGGATGATATGCAGTAGTTCAGATACGTTTGGTGGCAAAAGTCTGCATCAGGCGATGAAACAGGTCAGATATAAATTGAGTACCCTGGTCAGTCGTTATGATTGATGGCACACCAAAACGAGAGATCCATCCAGGGACAAGGGTTTCAGCAACCTCCTGTGCCGTTATGCCTTGCATAGGTCAAGCTTCCGGCCATCTGGTAACTCTGTCAATTGCAGTCAAACAGTAACGAAATCCCGAATCCAAGAAAACAGAGGCCCAATGATGTCGAAATGGACATGCATAAAACGACCAGCGGGGGTTTTAAAATTGCCACGTGGAGCAGTGTTGTATCTTGTAACTTTGCTGCGTTGGCACGCTGCACAAGTACGAGCCCAATCCCAAATATCTTTGTACATAGACGGCCAAACATAGCGGTCGGCTATGAGATGGACCGTTGCTCGAATGCCGGGATGACTCAAACCGTGCAGTTTTCGAAAAATCGTCAGACGGAGACTAACAGGAATATACGGACGAGGCTTGCCAGACGAGAAGTCGCAGAATAAAGAGATACCAGTGCCAGGAATGGCAACCTTAGAGAGCTTCAGACTGGAGTTCTCCAGAAGCTGTGGTAAATTCTCCTCATCCTGAGCCTTGGCAAGAACCTCATATTCCTGTTCGAGAGAAATCGCATTGACTCGGGCTAAAGCATTGACAACAACTTTGTTTTGTCCTTTGGTGTACCTGATATTAGTCATAAACGGACTGATAAAAAGGACAACTGATTGAGTTGTGCGGGAGGGAGCTTTTCACGACGTTGCACGAAAGCATATTGCAATGGTTTGTGGTCCGTGAAAATAGTCGCGTATTGTACCTTAAGGATGTACTGAATATGCTGTACACTTTCATACACCGCCAAGAGCTCGCGATAGTATGCAGGCCACTGACCCTGACGAGACGTTAGTTTCTTTCTGAAAAATGCAAGAGGAACCCAATTGTCACAGATACGCTGCTGTAAACATGCTCCGATGTGGATGCTAGATGCATCGGTAAATAGACCGAGAGGTGCATCAAGAACAAGATAATGCAGCAGCGTTGCATCAGAAAGACTTCTCTTGCATGCCTCAAAGCTCTTTAACAGCTCAGGTGTCCATGGATATGGTTTTGAACCTTTGCTGTGAGTTGTCGCTAACGTGTCAATGAGTGAGGCTTGATACTTTGCAGCCTGGGGAATGAAACGGCGATAAAAAATCAACATGCCGAGGAATCTGCGCATGCCTTGGACCGTTTCAGGAGGTGTTAAATCCAAGAGAGCTTGAATACGGTCTTTAGGAGGACGTACGCCGTCAGCACTGATATGAAAGCCAAGGAAGACAATAGCGCCCAGGATGCACTTTGCTGGGTTGACGACAACACCGTTATCCTGGAGACGCTTAAAAAGAATGCGGAGGTATTCCTTGTGGCTGTTTGCATCTGGAGAGTAGATAAAGATCGATATATGTGTGGCTGACCCACAAGTATTACTTATATTCATTTATATAAAATATTTACACACATGTTTAAATACATGTAAATATATAAATACTTATATCTTACTTTTTTTTTTTTTTTTTTTTTGCGGGTAGACAGGGAAAAGTAAACATCAAAATTTGGCTCTCCCTAAACTTTATTTAAATTAAATATTAATACATAGTTTATATGTGTTAAACCTTACCAATTACACAAGTTGACTGTCTACTCTCTAAATCAATAATAACTTCCAACTTAAAACTACTATTTACAACACAATGGACAACACTGCACAACTCTCTAAGAGCATTGAAGAGCTCACTAAGTGGATGGACACCAGGATGTCGGAGTTTGAGAAGCAACAGCAACAGGCGTCTGCTTCTAGTGCTACTCCCACGGTGAAGGTGCTGTCTGCGGACTACTTGAGCTTCAAGTCCTTAGTGTGGAAAGCGCTGGCAATGTTGAAATCGCAGGTAGAGCTTATTGTTAATGGTTTGGATAGAGTTGAGACCCATTCTCGCCGCAAAGTTCTTCTCCTTCATGGGATGGCTGAAGAGGATACAGAAGATCTGCCTAGGAAAGTTTGCAGCTTCATTCAGGGCACAATGAAACTATCTTCGGCCAATGCTGATGCCATTGAAGTCTGCCATCGCCTGGGAGTGAAAAAGGACAAGACTAGGCCCATATTAGTGCGTTTCACTTCTATGAAGCACCGGATAGCGGTATGGAACGCTAAGACCGCGCTCAAAGGCTCCACGGTTTCAGTCTCAGAGTTCTTGACTAAGCCGCGGCAGATTGTCTTTGCTGCTGCCAGGAAACATTTTGGCAAGAAATACTGCTGGTCTTCTGAGGGTGTCATAGTCGTACTCTTGACGGGTGGAAACAGGAAGAAGGTGGTAACTATGACCGAGCTCCAGCAACTTATCACTTCGCATCCACGCCGTGTTGATGCGTGAATCAGTGTAGTATTTACTTTGTACGCCTTTTTTAAACTGCAACGAAATTGTCATTTGTTTTTGCTCTGTACGCAACTAGTATTATGTAATGTGTAACAAGTATTTCAATTTAATCTTTGATTTTAAGGTACATTATTATTAGAGTTGCAAAGATGCATAAACTACAATTTTGACAGATTGCATGACAGCTGTAGTCGTTCAAAAACATAGTTTTTTTTTTTTTTTTTTGTGTGACTACGGTCATGTGCCATATTGTCGTATTCATGATGGTTTTAATTGATTTTTATTTTTCTAGTTGGTTGTTTGTAACTTGGTTTGGGTTGTAAATGTTACTTTGTTATTTAAGCCTTAGCTTGAAGAGCAGAGTGATATTTGTAATTCAAGCTATTTTAATTAATCTCTTTTAGTCAGCTTGTGTGGTTGAAAGTGGTAGATTGTTTTTTTTTTTTATAGTATATTTATAATAATATTATTTTTATACCTATTTATTTATATTTTGATATATATTTACATATGATATACAAAGATTATTTATCTTGCTCATCTTCTGATGATTACCAAAGTGCTCTTAGCGATAGTGACTGTTCTCTGTCTGACTCTGAACCGTTGCACGATCAGCTTGCATCGGTTTTTCAACACAGTTCTCCATTCCTCTCCCTGGTGCACATCAACGCACAGAGCCTTTCTGCTCATTATAATGATCTTCTCGCATCTTTCAGCAGCGGCATAGTCGATGGAATATTAGTTTCAGAGACTTGGCTCAAGCCTTCTCTCCCTTCCACATCTTGTTCTCTGCCAGGTTATCGGCTGTTCCGCAATGATCGTGTGGGCGCGGGTGCCGGCGGGGTAGGCATCTACCTTCGTAGTGATATCCCGGCCACATTGATCAGCTCTTCTCCTTCACAATATTCTGTTTCACTTGAACATCTTTTCCTCGAAGTTACTGTAAACCAC
This sequence comes from Scrobipalpa costella, assembly GCA_949820665.1. Classification (NCBI taxonomy): domain Eukaryota; kingdom Metazoa; phylum Arthropoda; class Insecta; order Lepidoptera; family Gelechiidae; genus Scrobipalpa; species Scrobipalpa costella. The sequence continues at coordinate 23,932,238 of OX463297.1, forward strand.
AGCAAAATCTTACTTGGTGTTGTTTACTGTCCCAGTGATCAAATTAACTACTTTTCTTCTTTTGAGTCGACCCTTGAAAATTTTTGCTCTCTTTACGAACACATCATTATTATGGGTGACCTAAACACATGTTTAATGAAGGATGACGCTACGTCCATGGCTAGGTCTGGGAAACTGTATTCTCTTACATCGTCCCTAAATTTAGAATTTTTACCACTCTCTACTACTCACCATGTACCGAATCGTAGGCCATCTTTAATAGACGTCATTATTGTTTCCAAACCTAAATTTATTATTTCTCATGGGCAAATGTCGGCTCCATTTTCTAACCACGATTTATTATTTCTCACGTATAAAGTACGTCCTCCTAAGGTTAAAACTAAAGTAACTTTTCAGCGTAATTTTCGCAATATGGACATGGATCGTTTGAGAGATGATGTAATGAATATTGACTGGAGTCCTGTGATGTCCGCCACTTGTATTGACGCCAAGGTGGCTGCTTTTACCGAGGTTCTAACGAGGCTTTTTGACACTCATGCACCAGTCAGACGTGTTCGTATCAAACATGCTCCGGCTCCTTGGTTGACACCTGTTATCAAAAGAACCATGGCTAAACGGGATAGGGCTAAAAGTAGAGTGAGGATGGAACCTTCTGATTTAAACATAGCTGCATACAAAAAACTTCGTAACATCTGCAACAGAATGTGTAGGGATGCAAAGCGTCGCTACATTCAGTCTTCCTTAGAAAATCTCTCACAAGCTTTAACCTGGAAATTTTTAAAGTCACTAGGCATTGGCAAGGCCACGGATACTCCTATAGGTACCATGGATTTAAATGCTCTCAACACTCACTTCTCTACTCCCCCTGTAACTCTTGATTACTATACCAAAGCTGCTTCTCTCTCTTATCTCTCTAACCTTGACCTGCCTGACTGTATTCTTTTCTCATTTCAACCGGTCACCGAAAGCAACGTTAAGAAAATCATCCTTTCCATTACCACAAAGGCAGTGGGAAGTGACGACTTGAGCCTTAACATGATTATTCCCATACTGGTTGACATTTTGCCCGTTATCACACACATTGTAAATTTTTCATTGGCGGCAAATGTCTTTCCAACAGCTTGGAAAAAAGCTTTTGTTATCCCACTGCCTAAAACCTCCAATCCTACTTCCCTTTCTCAGTACCGTCCTATTTCCATCCTACCCATACTTTCAAAAGTTCTTGAAAGTGTGGCCCACCATCAGTTGTATTCCTTCCTCACTTCCAATCATCTCCTATGTCCCTTTCAATCTGGTTTCCGTCCCTCACACGGCACAGTTAGTGCGTTGCTGAATGTTACTGATGATATCCGTCATGCTATGGATAATACCAAACTTACCGTTGTCGTTTTATTGGACTTCAGCAACGCATTTAACTCTGTTGACTTTGATATCCTTCTCGGTTCCCTCCGTTCTCTTAACGTTGCTCCCGCTGTGATCGATTGGTTTCATTCTTATCTTCTTGGGCGCCAGCAGTGTGTGAAGACAGACGATGCATCATCGGACTGGTCAAACCTATCTGCTGGTGTTCCACAAGGCGGCGTTCTTTCTCCTCTTTTATTCTCTATTTTTATAAACAACATTTCAAAAGTCATTTCTTCTCCCTACCATCTGTATGCAGATGATTTACAAATTTATAGACATTTCTCTTTATCGGACGTCAGTGAGGCAGTTGCTGCCGTAAATACAGATCTTGCTGCTGTGCAGGAATGGGCAAGGAGTTTTGGTCTGCTTGTAAATCCTACTAAATCACAGGCCATGATTGTCGGCAGCAGTAGGCTCAGTTGTAAGATTGTAGTTGCAGATCTTCCTAAGATATTCTATAATAACGTATGTATTGCTTATACTGACAAAGCCAAGAATCTTGGATTGATATTGGATTGTGACTTGTCATGGTCGGCACAGGTGAATGAAGTTAGCAGACGTATGCATTATTCATTTCACTCTCTCAAACGACTCCAGAATTTCCTTCCTTTTCACACTAAAATCATGCTTGCACAAGCACTTCTCCTTCCCATCCTCGATTATGCTGATGTCTGTTATCTAGATGCGACTGAGGAGCTGCTAAACAAACTTGAGCGCTTACAAAACCTAGCTATAAGATTCATTTTCGGTCTTCGTAAATTTGATCACATCTCTGAATTTCGCGCTCAACTAAAATGGCTCCCTATCCGACTTCGTCGTGATGTGCACATCCTAACTGTCCTCTTCAAAATCCTTAATGACCCATCCTCTCCTGAATATCTTCGCTCCCGATTTCGTTTTTTACCCCCTGATCCTCGACCCAGGCGCACATGCATCACAAAGGTGATGGATGTTCCTGGATCGAACACCAAATTCTTTTTTAACTCGTTCACTGTTCGAGCCATTCAACTGTGGAACAAACTGCCGAAAACTATACAAGAGTCCCTCGAGCTTCACTTTTAAGAAGAGACTGAAAGAGCATTTTATGACCTCTCTATGACGTATATAATTATATTTTATTTTATCATTTATATATCATATAAATATATTTATATGTATTAGTTTATTATAGTATGTTAATATGTGTATTTGTATTATTATACATCAATTTGTAATTAAAGTAGACTAACTGTATCTGTTCCCGTGAATTTCCCATCTTTTATCCCCATTAGGTTGGCTGGAAGAGATCTCTTATAGAGATAAGCTCGCTTGTTGTTTAATTTTTTAAGTTGAACTGTATTTTTAATTTTTAAAACAATAAAGAATATAATATATCGTATCACACTACACATCGACATACTAAACCTACATAAAACTAAACATAACACATACATAAATAACTACTTATCTATGTAATATATATAAATACATATATATAAACTATTTACATACATAATATAAACAACACACTAACTAAACAAATTCTCATACTTACCTGAGACACGGATGGACCCTGCACGTCAAGTCGAGTCCACTGGATGAACGGTCGGTGGTCGGACCTATTGTTCTACAAACCTGCGCCTGCGCCGAGCCGACCGATCGATGATCCGTGCGAACGTCAGTCGAGTGGAGATACCTGGCAGCTAGCTTCACGTCGATCGCGAACGCCAACGCAGAGATTACGTTTAAAATCTTTTATCCTAATATTATTGTCAAATACTTTAAAAGACTATGTTATTGTGTTGCTAAGAACTGATGTGATACGATGTTTACTAAATAAACTTTAGTGTGGTGAATGGTGTGTATCATTTGGATATTTTGGAGTCAGAAGAAAACGTATGTACCTACCCGCTACACTATACGTGGGACACTCAGAAAGATTTGCGACAATAAAAAAAATTGTTCTACAGGTACATATATTTTTATTAAATCTTTTCAAAGTACTCTCCACCGGCCTCTATACAAAGATTCATGCGTCTGAACCAGTTTTCAAAACACTTTTTCTAGTCCGCCGTAGACATCTCGTTTACAGCCTGCTCGAACGCAGCCAGCGCATCTTCCGGCGACGAAAATTGTACCCCCTTGAGCTGATTTTTTATTTTTGGAAATAAAAAGAAGTCACACGGTGCTAGATCAGGGCTGTAAGGAGGGTGACCCAGGAGTTTGACTGGTGTGCTGTCCAGGAAGTCCCTCGTTTTGAGCACGGTGTGTGCAGGCGCATTGTCGTGGTGGAGCAGTAGTCCGCGGAGCCCTGTGTTTGGTCGCTAGTTGCTCACAACAGAAAAAACTTCTGGTAAACATTTGGTAGTATAACATTCGGCGTTAATGCTTCTTTGATCTCGTAAGGGAATTGAGGGCAAGTGGCCAGTCAAATTAAAAAAGCTGGCGATCAAAATCTTCCTCCGCTTCGAGATCGCTTCACTTTGGTAGGCGTTGGTTCATTTTGAAACACCCAAACTGTCGACTGGCGCTTGGTTTCTGGATCGTATTGATAAATCCAGGACTCATCACCTGTTACGATGTCGTAAACACGCCGAGACGAGCCTGCTTCAAATTTGTTCAGCATATCACGGCACCATTCCACCCGGGCCTGCTTCTGAGCGTCGGTGAGGTAGTGCGGCACCCAGCGCGATACTATCCTCCTCACGCGAAGATGCCCTTGTAGAATCTCGTGAACGCTTCCCGATCCAATCTTTAATATGTGCTGAATTTCCTGATATGTAATTCGCCTATTATCTTGGATTAAATTTTTCACTGCTAGCACGTTTTCTTCCGTAATAGCCGTCAAAGGGCGACCGCTTCTTTCTTCATCCCCCAAGGTTGGTCGACCGCGCCTAAATTCGTTATACCAACGATACACGGTTGCCTTGGAGGGGCTTTCATCCATAAATGCCATTTGAAGTATATCGAACGATTCATCCGGATAGGCGACACTTGAAATCGTAAAAAATCATAGCTCTAAAATGTTCCCGGCGCAGATCTATTTTTCAGTAAGACACGATACTTTGAATTGGCTCGCAAAAAATGTGGAGGGAACTTTTGAAAATGGAACACACATATTTTTACTTACAAGTAATCATATTTTCAAAAACGATTCTAACCGGCCAGTCTGCCATATATAAAAACTATTTATCGCAATACTTTCTGAGTGGCCTGGTATATGGAAAACAGAAATCAAGACCTCGTGTGACCTCGTCGACAAACCGCAGAAATGTCTGACCAGCATTGCGAAGACCATGAAAGGAAATTCGAAGAGGCCAAACGGGGTAGTGATGGCTGTCTTCGGAATATCGTTCTCATAAACGGGTATCTGATGATATTCCTTTACCAGATCGAGAGTGTTGAACACTTTTACACCAGTGAGGTTATGCGCAAAGTCAGACAGGGTATTTGTCTGGGACAGTTCTAGCATTCAAAGCGCGATAGTCTCCACAAGGTCGCCAGGTATTGTCCTTCTTAGGGGTCATGTGCAATGGAGACGACCAAGCACTTTTAGATGGCCTCGCTGTACCGGTCCGAACCATGTCCTCAAACTCCTTCTTAGCATCAATAAGCTTATGAGGTGCTAAACGGCGTGGACGGCAGGAAATAGGAGGTCGGTCCTTCGGTGGTCTGAACGTAATGCACGGTATCATGCTTGACAACCCTAGGAAGACCAGGTGGTCGTGTAATGTCCGGGAACTCAACTAGCACTGAAGCATAAGGCGAGCAACCAGTTGCTATGGCTTTGATGCTGGGCTGATCGCAATCAGCTGAGAAAGCGACTGCACACTGTAACAACCCCCCCCCCCCCTACTAACAAAAAACCCTAATATAATTTGATATGTGAAAGGAAGTGTGAGAGGAAGGTAGGAATGTGGACAGGAGAGGATGAGAGGAAGGGAAGAGTGATTGGAATAAGATTGAATGATGGCTAGAAATAAAGTTACAAATATGGCTCGTGATCGTGATCGTCTAGTATTATAGTTAGGACCGTACGTTGTGTAATGAATTAATAAAAGTAACCCAAATCCTTTAAAGTGGTAGTGGGATGTCATAACTTAGCTCTCTTTAGGTTCCTGGGACAACATGGGGACAGTGCGCAGCGGGATAACGGAACCTCCGATTCCAGCTCCAACCATTCGCTGGTAGAGGATTTATGTGCTCGCCAACCATCAACGAATGAGATTTACTTCAATTACCAATTCCCAGACACTAATAAAGACAGTAAATAGCCTAGGAACTTGTCCTTGATGCAAAACCCATCATGCGAGCCCCAGAAAAGGAAAGAGGAGGCACTTCTGTGCCCTCCAATTAGTTTTTGTTTTGGCCAAGCCTCAGGCCAGAGATAAGTGACAGCGCACTTAGGAGTTTTGGAACGAGTCCAGATTGATGAACAGCATCATGTAAAATATAATTAATTTGAGCTGATTTATTGGTCAGCCAACCAAGACAGAGCAAGTCATGTCTGATGTAATTTGTAGTAAGTTGTGATGTCCAATTGAGAAAAATTGCCTCAACAAAGGTTTTATAAATTGTTGTCCAGCTATGCTGGAAGTACCGACTATGAAACTGCACCAGTCATCGATCTCCACTTACGATATGCACATCCAGGAGTCAGTAGAATAGATAGGGATGCCGAAGCTAGTCCCAGATAATATAACAATCATTCACACCGCAAGCCATAGATTCGTTGTAGATATAGGAGTGATAGGCAAGAGCAAGTAGTGACTGATTGTTAGACTTCTTTAGTGCAAAATAAGCTTCTGTGATCTAAATACTGTTACAGACATATCGAATGCTAAGATGTAGTATGTGATGGAGGTTTGACCATGGCTGATACCATGTCGCTCAATTGACATCAAGTCAAGTAGTATTTCAGTAGTATAATGGCTTGTCAAAGCCAACTGACCATAAATCAGTCATATAAAATCCACATAAAGTGAATGAATATATAATTTTAATTCCAGACCCGTTCCAGGGTAATTTGAGGTTGTAGGTAGGATACAGATAACATCATCCCACATTCCATGCTGTATTGGTTTGGTAAGTATAATGAATACTCCCATTAGGTAATTGGACCATAGTCCCAATCAGTTGTAAGTATAAAACCCACACATCAGTAGGTATATTATCAAAGATAAACTTTGTCAGTCTGTAGAACAGGATCATCAATTGTATAAAACCTACATAGTAGGTATCAGAGGTGAACGCTCCCACCAAGTTTGTAGCTGGTGTTCTAGAGTATAGAACATACATACATATAGGATCATGAATCCGATAAATGTTTCAAAACATTGTCCGTTGAATATATTTCACAATAAAGTGAATATAAAATCAATTCAGCATCCACTGCCAGAATAAGCATGTAGGTATGAATGACTCATACATAGGTATTGAATCCACAGTTAAGTGAATATAAATCAGTTCAGTAGTTTATTTGAGAAGAATAGGTAAGTATTTTGTCTCCTCTGCCAGGATAGGTAGGTATGAACAATTCATACATAGATATAGTTATAAAAACATAGAATGTATTAAAATAATTTATACATTCCACTGCTGGGCATCTCATGAAACATTAGGATGATGCTTCTCTTCTTAAAGGAAAGGTAAGGCACTAATTTTGGTAAAGGGAAGGGAGAGAACTACCTACCTAAACACATACTAGGATCCCAAATAGCTACCCCCACCTACTTTCCTAGATATTGTCCTAATTCCTATTACTTAGGATACCTATCCATCTAAACCTACCCCTACCTAACCTACTCCTACAATGTACCTAAACTGCCTATTTACCTAACCGCATAGTGTATGAATTATGTAATTGCATGCTAAACCGACCTACAATCCTACATATATCTCATTAACCGTACCTATCATATAAGAAATATTGGAAATTATGTATATATAAATGAATAGAACGGCCTTTGGCAAGTATAAAATATCATAAAAAAGGATTGATAATTGAACAGGGAAAAACCTTGTCAATAAACAAAAGTCTGAAGTGGACAAGATAATTAAATAAATGTAGAAATGGTAAAGTAAATAAAACACAATGTAAATTTATTCAATAATAAGTAAATAAATGAAAGCATCATGATTTGATGCAAGAATACCTTGTGTGTGGGTTTACCCATCCTTTAGAATCCTTGTAGTTGGCACTCCACCAGCTCTGCAAGACTCCACTGTCAGCATCCTCCACTCCACCATGTAAAAGAACAGCTGATCGTCAGGTCACCGCCCTCCGTCCACAACAGGAACAACTGATGGCACCAACATCCCACCAAAGTAGGTCTCATGGTTGCCTCCCGGCTGCATACTCTCCTCTCCTCTCCTCTTTGGTGTGTACACTTTCACTGGTAAAAGTCAACTAAACTTCAAGTAAAACTAAACTTCCACTCAAACTAAAACTCCAGGCCAACTAAACTTCTCCCTGCTCGGTCCCCGACGCTATTTTTCTTCCCCGGCGTCCTTCTCCATCTCTCGTCGCCCCCGTCTCTCAAGTTCCACCGAATCCCCCCTCTCCGAACCCCCGACTGTTTTATCTTCCCTCTTCTAGACCATTTTCGAGTTTTCGAGAGCCTTCATTCCTACTTCTCTTGATAGTTCTCCCCTCCTCCTCCAGATGGCACCGCGTGTCCTTCTGGTTCTCTGTGTTGTCGAAACCTTTCTTCACAATATCTGCACACAATCCAAATACTCGACATTTTATTTCCATTAAGTAATTATAAAATGCTTATCGTATATAATATGTGTAGATAACCCAATACCACACAATAAAACAATTAACTTACCTCATAAAATTAAATTAAACTAAATCTTTATATTTTTCAATCTGGCATAACACCTACAATTTACTTCAAATTGAAGTAAATTCAGTTTGATCTGGCTACAATATTAGTTATCCACTCAATCAACACTAGATTGGCATTAGTTTCTAGTTTATAGCGATTTTCCTACCAATCCGATAGATGGCGTTACTTGTAGGTATTTTAAAACAATGATTTAGTTTTGAATAGCAGAAGCTAAGTCCATTACAACACAAACCAGTTGTATGGTCAATCAGCTTGTTTTCGAGGCAGTCAGGCAAAAGGTGATAATATGCCAAGAAATCGGCTCCTGTAATTGCCTTTTGCACGTCAGCAACGACAAACTGCCAGGCGAAAGCGCGACGAAGCCCAAGATTCAAAGTATTGGTAACTATACCGTAAGTTTTGATAACACTACCATTTGCGGCACTGAGCTCGTAGTCAGGATTTAGACGATGACGTGGGAGCCAAGCGTGCGGATAGAAACACAAATCTGAACCCGTGTCAACAAGAAACTGAAGTTTGGTCACTTTGTCTATGACAAAGAGGCGACGGCTAACAATAGAGCAAACAGTTGCCGTCGCTACTGAATGCTTTCGGAGTTTTCCGAATTGCAATCGCAGCGACCACAGCAGCGAACAGCCTTATTGCCAAAACGATGATACCAACAACGTGTGCTGGCAGTAGGCGAACACGGCTGCGAAGATGAACGCGAAGGCAACCGCGAAGATCTGTACTGGAGATGGAATAGCTTTAGCTACGACTAAAATTACGCGAAGACAACGCGTAAACCTGTTTAGAAAGCTGTTCCACTGTTAAAACCAGGTTATGAAACAAATCCGCATGCGGTGCGCTTGTCGCGCAGACAGACACTGACGGCGCAGAGAGTTCGACAATCCATCCACTATCTCGCCTGCTATTCTTTGTTCGAGCTGATTATGTACATAGTTGTACTTAGTTGAGTCAACCACGATACCAGCAAGCTCAAACTAAGCTTCCACCTGCACAAACCAAACCCTTGGTTTATCAGGCCAAAACGGAGGCAACTTAACCGACACCGCCGAAACTTTGCAACCGCAACCTCTTTTCTCACCGTTCGCTTACAACAACTGCTTCTCCAACTCCTCCTTCTCTAACTGAAGCTGATGTAACTGCTATTGCACACTCTTAGCCATTTTATTTTTATTAAAGTTAAAATTAGAAAAGAAAATAAAAATAAAATAAATTGCATAGCTGCGCCGTGCGCCACGATCACCGTCTTCTAGGGTGCTCTCGTAGCAGCACCTCAGCAGAAGGACAGCAGCGAAGTAGCGGGCAGATGCTACGTAAACAGGAACATGCAGCAAGGGACTCACCAAAGTCCAATCAAAAACGCCCCTCGGCCTTGAAATATTGACGGAATCTAACGTCGGGGTCACCACTTTGGCGAGAAGGGCGTGCGGTTGATGGTGGTGAAATAAAACTGCTGCTTGCTATTTACAGGTGTATATTTACAGAATGTACAGGTTGGTCAATGCGATAAAACATAAAATATTGTTATCCTAAATCGCAAGAAATAACAAAGTAACAAAATCTGCGGCGTTTGTACAAGAATGACAGTTTAACAATCTGTCAGTAGTGAAAAATATATTTATAAAATAGTTTGCGTCTAATGAGGTTGGACGCTACACATGTAACAAGGAAACTAAGTTCGAACGCGACCTTAAGTTCGGCGACCAAAGGCAATATTTCTTCAAAGGTAACGTGATAATTCCGCAAATAACGAGATATTTCCTCATTATTTCTTCTACATTTATTGGTTTCAGTGGTTTTGTGATCATTCCAAGCACACTCGATATTTTTTATACCACACTTTTTCTAAGCCGTTTTGGCAAATAAAAATAATCATGAAATAATCAATATTGTTTTACAGAGTCGATACATCAATAGAATATCGATATTTACCCATTTAGTTACAACGCAAAATACAGTAAAATTAACCTGACGGGTTGCTTTATGACAATATTTCTAACTATGTTTTCCTGATCTAATCACATTCGTTTTTTAATGTAAATGGGATGACAGTTAAGTTAATTGATTTAGAAAATTTCGGACGCCGTTAGCGACCGGATATTGATAACCCGCACCCTTTTCAACTTCCAGTGCACTAACCGATTTACTTTCCGCACTTACCCGACCGTCCGTAATAATTTATTGGGTGATTCGGCCACAGTTTGATAATTCCCATTTTTATGGCTCGAATAGACATAAAATTTATGCGTGCGCAGCTCGGATATGTAATTGATAAGTTGGTATGAGCCTTCAATACCATTTTGGTGAATTCGCAAAAAGTTAGATTTCGCAACTTTGCTATGTTCATATAAAAATATATCGTTGGATAAAGTTATCCAGTTTGGTATTTTTATGTGAAGCATTACTTACTATTCACTAAGTTAAGTAGTAAATAATATACCGGGTGTAAAGGGCAGCGTCCCGTAAAATGACTGACACTCAGTCAACGAAACTGAACAACTTTCACCAGAAAATTCTTTCAGGAGATGAAAAAATTATTTGGCTTTCCCATACAAAATGACCACCTCGATCAGACAATTTGTATGGTTTTTTTTTTTCATTCTACTTTCTGAAGAAAAGTCCTGCTGATAGCTAGACAGTTTTGTTGACTGTGTAGTGATATACCAGGTTTAAGGGACAGCGTCTCGCAAACTAATAGGAGTTTCTCAGTCAACGACACTGAACGACTTTCAGCAGGTTTTTTTTTCAAGAACTGAAAAAGATTGATCTGACAGTTTGTATAGAAAAGCCAATTTTTATTTTCGCTTCGTGAAAAAAAATCCTTATGATAGTTGGTCAGTGTCGCTGAACCTTACACCTGGTATAACGATTTGTTTGGATGTGTAATAAACAGATCAGGCTGCGGCTACCGGTCATTCTTTCGAACATAGCAAAAAGGATCTTGTATTACATACATATAATCACGCCTTTATCCCTAATAGGGTATGCAGAGTGGAAACGACCTAAACGTAGGTCAATCCGCAGCGTCTGAGAAGTTTTGAGCGTTGTTTAAGATAGATTTGTAGGTAAATTGCTATAGTGACAGGTTGTCAACCCATCGCCTTAATTACAATATACTGTAACTTTGGGATCCCTTAGCTCGTTTTTACAGCATGCTCGGAAGAAAATGCAGCTGTCACATTTTATGTTTTTCTCTCGCTCCTAGGCCACCATGGAAGGCAGCATGGAACTTTTATTAGTTCGTGCATATATCGGTGCTCTCCTATAAGAGCGTGTTTCGATGCTAAGTGAGCACTTGTCATCTGAACATGCCCGCATAGTGCTTAAAAATAACTTTTGCCCGCTTTGTATTTGTCGAGAAGGTAATGAAAAGATCAGGCCGGCCATAATTTCGAATGTAGCAAAACGCAGCTTGTGTTCGTTCGTGCATATATCGTGGTTCTCCTGTAAGGGCGTGTTCAGACACCAAAAAGTGGGAACGTGACATTTGAACACGCCCGCATACTGCTAAAACGACACAACTAAAACGATATAAATATTTCTTTTGTTTGGTCATTTAACACTTTTGAAGGACTTTTCGAATGCGTTCAGTACTTAGACGAAATATACACAATTTGAGCTGATTAATGACAAATTCTGTCAGGGGATACACAACCAAGCTGCCTGTCCGGCAGTAGTGGTTTTGTATACGGGTATGCGACCCCGGCTTCCCGAGCTACTACAGCCACAAACCCAGTCCTCCAAGGCAGTAGTATCCTTACACCTAGTTTCCTATCCCAACTCATATTTTTCCTCTCCCACCCACCCTTTCCGTTCACCTTCCTGTTTCCTCCCTCATCCGCCAATCTAAGGTCTGCCGCGCCGATGGATGCATGGCTAGGGGCGAGCCTAGTTTTGAGCGTGCCGATAGCCCTGGGACCGGGTGACCCCAGATCAAGGCTAACCTTGTCCTGGTAAGCGGGGCTCTGCCAGGATCGACATATGAGTGCCCTCGCTGCTCGTGGGAACGCAATGGTTTTTAATATGCAAACTAATAAAAATGGCGGCGATGTAGGATTTCGCAACTCATCACGTCACGTTTCTACCGGGTGCGGAACGCGGACCACAGAGAGCCGCTTTGCTACGTTGAATGTTAGAGGAAGTATGGCTGAGAAAATAGACGAGGTATGCCAGTTGATGGATGATAGGCGTATAGATGTACTGTGTGTGAATGAGACTAAGCGGAAGGGATGCGACCAGACGCAACATGGACCCTACGTAGCGTATTGGTCTGGGGTTCCCAGTACCGACAGAGGCTCTAAGGGAGTCGGTGTATTCCTCTCCGCGCGAATGGCTGAATGTGTGACTGAGTATGAATGTGTGAGCCCTCGACTTCTCTGGCTTAGGCTGAAGGTCGGAATCACTCGTATCTTCATCCTAGGTGTATATGCACCGACGGATGTGGGTAGGAGTGGGTCCACAAAAGCTAAAAAGGAAAATGAGGAGTTCTGGGAGAGTGTTAGAGATGTTTTGAAAAACTGCAAGGTAAATGAAAAGATTATAATGTTAGGCGATTTTAATGGATGGGTGGGTATTAAGCGTGATGGGTATGATAAGATCCTTGGAGCGTTTGGTGATGAAAGGATAAATGAGAATGGAAGGAGTTTGTTAGGGATCTGCTTGGAGTGGGATCTTTTTGTGTCGAATACCATGTTTCAACACAAAAAGATCCATACTTATACTAGAGCAGAAAGATCCTTAAGAAGCATGATAGATTTTGTGATTGTGGATGAACGATTGAAAATGAAAGTTCTGGACACTCGGGCATATCGGGGTGCCGGAATCGACTCAGACCACTTTCTGGTGATATCACGTATAAGTGGTCTCTTTAATCGATGGAGGCACAGGGTGAATCAGCCAACTAGTGATCTGGAAAGAGTGAAAGTAGAAAATTTGCAAGAAAATGATGTAAGAAAGGAATATGTTAGAAGATTGAAGGATGAATTTAGTGGTGTGAATGAAATGTCTGATAGTGAAGAAGGTTGGAAGGAATTTAAGGAAAGAGTGCTGAAAGTTGCTATAGAAGTATGTGGAGTTTCTAGACGTTCGAAAGGGAATAAACAGAGGAGTGCATGGATGAGTAAAGATGTGCAAGAAGTGGTACAAAGAAAGAAGAAAGCATGGTTGGATTGGTTAGCTACCAAAGCTAATCAAAGAATGCAAAAAGCAACAGATGAGGATGTAGACGAAGCACGAAAGGAATATAAACTATTGAAAGATGAAGTAAAGAAAGCAGTGAATAAAAAGAAAGACGAATATAAAGACGAATTTGACAGGAGGCTTTCAGAAAATTTTCGGTCCAACTTAAAAGTTTTCTGGAAATCCATAAGGACAGCTCGCGGTAAAACTGCAACATCCGAGCTGAGTAGGATTAGAAGCCAGGATGGTAGTATTGTAAAAGGTGAAGAACACGTGCTGAATAGATGGAAGGAATATTTTGAAAGTTTATTTGAAAAAGAGGAAGAAGCACAAGGTTTTACCATTCCAGAGGTAAATGAAAGTGAGAATGAAAGTGAAATTGAAATGGATGAGATTGTGAAAGCACTGAAAAGAATGAAGTTGGGTAAGGCTGCAGGGTATGATAGAGTGTCTGTCGAAATGCTGAAGGCTGGCGAAGGAGTTGTTGCTAGTCAGCTGTACTGCCTTTTCAACCTGTGTTGGAGAAGCGGCCAAGTGCCAAAAGATTGGTGTAAGGCTGTTATCGTACCACTATACAAGGGTAAAGGGTCACAGCTTGACTGCAAAAATTACCGCGGTATAAGCCTTCTCAGCGTCGTCGGCAAACTGTATGCAAAGGTATTGATTGAAAGAGTGATGAAAGAAACTGATGAGAAAATATGGGATGCTCAGGCAGGTTTTCGTAAGGGGATGGGATGTACGGATCAGGTCTTTTCGTTGCGGTGCATAACCGAAAAATATTTGGCTAAAAGCCAAAAAGTTTATTGCGCGTTCGTGGACTTAGAAAAGGCCTATGATAGAGTTGTGAGGAATGAATTGTGGTCGGCGCTGTCCATGCATGGGGTGAGCGGTATTTTGATACGAGCACTGAAATCCTTATATAAGGATTCCAGTGCTTGTGTCAGGATCAACGGGGCGTACACTGAATTGTTTAACATCGAGAAAGGTGTAAGACAAGGATGTGTAGCGTCTCCATGGCTGTTTAACTTATTCATGGATAGCTGTTTGACAGATTTGAAAGATAATGAATGTGGTCTAAGAATGAACGAGTTACTCGTCAAATGTCTTCTCTACGCTGACGACCAAGTTATACTTGCGTCCACGGCTGAGGAGTTACAGGAGATGGTAAATTGTATGCATGAAGCTTTAAAAAAGAAAGGAATGAAAGTGAATGTTAGTAAAACCAAATCACTGGTTTTTGAGAAAGAGGATAGAATGACAGAGTGTAACATTCTGATAGGAGATGAAAAGGTGGAGCAAGTGAAAGAGTTTGTTTATTTGGGTTCATTGTTTACAGCAGATGGAAAGTGTGATAGTGATATTGAAAGAAGAGTGAATGCTGGTAACATGGTGAATGGGGCGTTGCACGCCTTTATGAACAGCCAGAGGGTGTCCAAAAAGGCTCGTCTGGCTGTGCATAGAGGAGTGTTAGTCCCAACACTTATGTATGGCAGTGAAAGTTGGGTATGGCAGAAAAGACATGAAAGTAGAATAAATGCGGTAGAAATGAGAGCATTAAGAAGTATGATTGGTGTGAAACTGAGTGACAGAATAAGAAATAGCGTGATAAGGGAACGTTGTGGTGTGAAAGAGGATATAGTGACAGGTATAGAAAAAGGAATGCTGAGGTGGTTTGGTCATGTTGAGAGGATGGATGAAAAGAGATTAACCAAACAGATATACATGGCGAGTGTGAGTGGGAATGTTGGAAGGGGAAGACCTCGACGAACGTACCGCGATCAAATCGGGGACGTTCTAGGGAAAGGTCAGGTCAGGAGTACCCTAAACCGACGAGCGTGCATGAAAAGATTGATGAATGTAGATGAAGCGAAAGAAGTTTGCAAGGATCGTAGCAAATGGAAGGATGTGATCTCTGCCTACCCCTCCGGGAAAGAGGCGTGACGTTATGTATGTATGTATGTAATGACAAATCTGCTCAAATTATAAGTATTTTGTCAACTATATTACAACGTATTTTTTATATAAATAATCACCTATTTACGCGTTCTTGGCTAGAGTTTTTACTTTGTCTACGACTATTGATTGCAAAATTAAAACAAAGTCTTTGGTTAGCGTTATTGTATTTTATTGACAAACATAGAGACAGAGCTAGTCTTGACAAAACAATACGGTATTAAACCATCATAAAAACTAGAAATGATTTGAAATTAAAATCTTTGTGTGTAAATAAAACCCGAAGTTTTATTATTTTTGTTATCCTCCTTTACTCGAGATGAATCTTTATTTCTATTTAAATAATTGCCCTTACTGTCCTTTGCACAGCAATTCTTCTTGTGAATACACAAGACCGCTTTTCGCCGAGTTCAAATTTATGTTTTTAAATATAAATTGCACTATAATTAAATCGATATATATATTTTTTTGTGACACCTTGGTCGTTGATAGTGTGGACTACTCCAGCCAGAACCAAGAGATATTTTTATTGATATTAGATAAATTGTCATTAAAAATAAGGTCTGCAAATATCTTAAGACGATGAAGATATCAAGCCTGTTGGGTTAATTGTGATTGATAATTGCCATTTAGTACCTTTAATGCGTCCGACCCATTTATTAAATTTATGGGAGCGGTTGAGAGGAGTTTTTTCTATACATTAAATATTAAATTATTGGTACATTTTGATAGAAGTGAAAATTGCGGCTATCGTTTTATGCAAGTAATTTTAAAAGAGCAATACATCAGAAAAAAAAGTAAATCTAGCTAATCTTTCGTAATAAATTTTACTGTGACGCAATACAAAAAAGATCAAAAATGTACGTAATATCACGGAATTGGCGAAATTATGAAGTCATTTTGATATACTATTTTGATTAGTAGACCCTGTACTATAAATACACATACAATATTTTATCTCAGACAAGAGTAGTCTATCGCATTGACAAGCGGAATATCTCTAATTGCAGTGCTCCACTCGGCACGGTTCTGTTTCTGGTCACGTCTCCTGCTCGAGTGTGCCGCAATGACCGAAAGGACTAGCCAGTTGTTGAACTATTGGAAATCTTGTAGCTTAGTTATAGTAAGTATATCTGGTAGGACTACTTACGTTGCAAAAGTTATTGTATATTCTGTGGCTACTTTTGTCACAGAATAAACAATAGCTATTGCATTAGTTACAATATTGTACCACGCGTGGACGACTTTCCACTATCTGCGCATTACGCCTATTTGGTGGGTTCTTGATGATAATGTTCTTAGGTGTGCTGGGAACACTGACCAGCATCAATGTCGGAATTCTGTGGTGATGGAGTAAGAATCTTGGAATAGGATTTGGGCTGATTTTGGATATGTCATCCGAGATTCCTGAGAGTGCAAAATGTCTTTTATACAACTGTGTTTAGTTTGTTCAACGAGACCGGGTATTGTTCTACTACGAGTGCCATGATCGAAAAAACTGGGTTTGTGGTGATCTTACTCTGTAACTATGGCGCTAGTTGGAAAATGAGATGAGGATGTTATACGAGATTAAGTATGTATGGTGTCATGGTCTGCAATTTGTGGAGATCGTGTATGGCGATACTTCGGCGATTTTGCGCCGTTACCAGCGTCATAGTCAATTAAAAGACATTTTGCTGACCATGACGCTGGTCTGCAATGTCCTCCTTACCGATTTCGGCAATGGCGACTCTAACATTAATTTTGGACACTACCCGGATATTTATTATGGGCCCTTATATGGCTCGAAAAACCAAACTTCGCCTTAAAGACGCGGTTATACGCGGTGCAGTAAAGATTGCTAGAAGTATTATACGTGTATGTAGGTTTGGGTCGAGTCGCATGAGAGTACGAGTAGAACACGGCCTTTGGCAATCTACTATCGTCCATGCGTACAACGTGGCCGGACCATCTCAGTTGGTGTTTCATGATGAGAGACTCAAAACCCTCAACTCAAAACTCTGTGACTATGGCGCTAGTAGGAAAGATGAGATGAGGATGTTATACAAGATTAAGTCGGTATGGTGTCATGGTCTGCAATTTGTGGAGATCGCGTATGGCGATACTTCGGCGATTTTGCGCCGTTACCAGCGTCATAGTCAATTAAAAGACATTTTGCTGACTATGACGCTGGTCTGTAATGACGTTTTATTTGGGTAGTTAAATGTGCCTTGTTTAAATACTTGGAAAGAAATTGCAAAAACTAATACTAAGAAAGTTATGCCTTTACTCATCATATATCGGCAGATAGAGCAGAGCCTGGTTCATGTAACAAGGGAATTTAGTTCGGCGACAAAGGCAATATATCTTTGTTTGGTCCTTTAACACTTTAGAAGGACTTAAGTACTTAGACGAATTATACACAATTTGAAATATACACAATTTGAGCCAATTAATGACAAAAATGCTCAATTTATAAGTATTTTGTCAACTATATTACAACGTATTTTTACATACATACATACATAAATCACGCCTTTATCCCTTACGGGGTAGACATAGCGTTTAACGCCTCGTAAAAGGCGCTTTCGCCACGTCTGACGAAAATTGAGGACAATTTTAGATTGTAATATGTATTGCTTTAGTGACAGGTTGTCAGCCCATCGCCTAAATTACAATACACTGTAACACTCGAGTCCCTTTTGCTGACTTCAACAGCATGCCCGGGAGGAAGGGCAGCTGGAAAATTCTATGTTTTTCTATCTCTCCCAGTCCAGCATGGAAGAACGTATTTTTAATATAAATAATCACCTTTTTACGCGTTCTTGGCTAGAGTTTTAGCTTTGTCTACGAATATCGATTACTAAATGAAAACAAAGTATTTTGTTAGCGTTGTTGTATTTTATTGACAAACGTAGTATTTTTTTCTCAGTTGAGCAAGTGTTTACTAAACAAATACGTGTTAAACCATCATAAAAAATAGGAACGATTTAAATTAAAAAATCTTTGCGTGTAAATAAAACCCGAAGTTTTATTATTTTTGTTTAACCACCTTTGCTCAATATGAATCTTTATTTCTATTTAAATATTTGCCCTTACTGTCCGTTGTACAGCAATTCTTCTTGTTAATACACAAGGTCGCTTTTATCTTGTACTATAATTAAATCGATATTATTAGTTTTTCGTGACACCTTGGTCGTTGATAGTGTGGACTACTCCAGCCAGAGCCAAGGGATATTTTTATTGATATTAGATAAATTGTCATAAAAATAAGGTCTGCAAATATCTTAAGACGATGACGATGTCAAGCCTGTTGGGTTAATTGCGATTGATAATTGCCATTTAGTGCCTTTGATGCGTTCGACCAATTTATTAGATTTATCGTAGCGGTTGAGAGGAGTTATTTCTTTACATTGATTGTTTTATTATCGGTACATTTTGATATAAGAAGAAATTGCGGCAATCGGTTTGTTCGAGTAATTATAAATAGTAAATATATGCGCATTACGCCTATTTGGTGGGTTCTTGATGATAATACTACTTCACACCGGGACAGCTATTGCAGTTGTACACAGCTCAAGTCCGATCGTGTATGGAGTACTGCTGCCACCTTTGGGACGGTTCAGCTAAATACCAGCTGGCTGCCTTAGACTCAATCGAGAAACGCGCTAAGAAGCTCATTGGAGACTCAGCACTGGTTGAGGCAAAACTACAGAACCTTGAGCACCGTCGCAGAGTGGCGTGCATGTCGGTATTTTACAGGATACATTTCGGGGAGTGCGCGTTAGCACTTCATGACCTTATACCCCCCTCCCCCTTCCATCTCCGGAGCACGAGGCGTGGACAGGGGTTCCACCCTTATGTCGTGGATATACCACAAATTCGCACGAAGCGGTTCGCTTCCACATTCTTAATGCGAACGGCTAAGGAGTGGAACTCCCTGCCGGCGGATCTGTTTCCGGAACATTATAACCTGGGCCTTTTCAAGGCGAGAGTGAATAGGCACTACATAGGTGAGTATGTTTCAACATAGTCCGCATCGTCACTTTCCACCAGGTGAGATGGCGGACAAATGCTCGCCTATATATATAAAAAAAAAAAAAAAAAAAAAAAATGTTCTTTGGTATGCTTGGGAGTGCAAAATATCTTTTGGAAAAAACTGGGTTAGTGGTGATCTTACTCTGTGAGTATGGCGCTAGTAGGAAAGATGAGATGAGGATGTTATACGAGATTAAGTAGGTATTGCTATGGTGTCATGGTCTGCAATTTGTGGAGATCGTGTATGACTTCGGTGAGTTTGCGCCGTTACCAGCGTCATAGTCATTTAAAATACATTTTGCTGACCATGACGGTGGTCTGTAATGACGTTTTATTTGGGTAGGTAAATGTGCTCCGTTTTAAATACTTGAAAAGCAATTGCAGAAACGAATACTCAGAAGATTATGCCTTTACACATCATATATCTGCCTGCAGAGCCTGGTTCATGTTTGGCGAGAAGGGTGTGCGGTTGATGGTGGTGAAGTAAAACTGCTGCGTGCTATTTACAAGTGTATTTTTACAGAATGTACAGGTTGGTCAATGCGATAAAACATATACATATATTTATCCTAAATCGCAAGAAATTACCAAGTAACAAAAGCTGCGGCGTCTGTACAAGAATGACAGTTTGACAATCTGTCAGTAGTGAAAAATATATTTACAAAATAGTTTGCGTCTAATGAGGTTGGACGCTACATCAGCCCCCACGGAGAGAGACAAACAAGTCTCTGAATATATACAAGTAAAAATTTACAATTAATAATATTTACAACCTAATCCTAACCCGTATGCCATAACGAGTGGTATTAGGTGGCTTAGAAGGAGCAGAGGGTGAATTAGGAGAAGAAGGAGTCAGCAAAGCTGGAGCTGCAGGAGACGGCAGTGATGTAAAAGCCGGCTGAGCTGCAACAGCAGGTGCAGGTGTCAGCGGAGGAGGAGCAATAGTCAAAAGCGGCTCGATGAAAGCGGGCTTGACCCTATCGATGCTCACCGAAACGTTCTTCCCCTTGAAGTCAATGGTAACAGTTTTACCATCACTGGCCCTACCAACAATTTGGTAAGGACCAGTATAAGGCAGTTGCAAAGAGTGGCGAACGGCATCTTCACGCAAAAAGACGTCAGAAGATGAGGCCAGATCTTTGAATACAAAAGATGAAGAATTACCATATCGAGATGCCGGGACAGGTCGAATTTTCGACATGTGTCCCCGTAACTTTACGACAAAGTCGGTAGTGTCTTCGAGAGTCTTGGGATCAGGACTTCTGACCAAGATCTCACCATGAAGGCGCAAACTCTCACTATAAAGAAGTTCAGCAACCGATGCCTGTAAATCTACTTTAAAAGCAGAACGCATACCCAAAAGAACAAGGGGCAAATCACTTAGCCAATCGTTACCGTGGCACATTAAAGATGAATTAAGCTGCCGATGAACGCGCTCGAGCATACCGTTTGCTTTGGGATGATATGCAGTAGTTCAGATACGTTTGGTGGCAAAAGTCTGCATCAGGCGATGAAACAGGTCAGATATAAATTGAGTACCCTGGTTCTTTTCTTTTGTCGAGTGGGTATCGAGTCTATCGACCCGATGAACCCTGGTGTCAGAGTTTTGAAACCGCCTAGTAGCACAACTATCAGGCCTTTGACATGGTTTGAATAACGACCACTATGAAAGACAGTGTCCGGGACCGACGGCTTAACGTGCCCTCCGAAGCACGAAATCTTTTTCTTTTTCGGACAATCAGGTGATTCAGCCTGCAATGTCCTAACCAAACTGGGGAATAATTCACAAAGTAATAAATTTTCAAATATCAACTTTTGTGTTTCCCCCCTGGGAATCGAACCCAGGACCTCCGGATCAGGAGTCCATGGCACTAGCCACTAAACCACGGAGGCAGTACCCTGGTCAGTCGTTATGATTGATGGCACACCAAAACGAGAGATCCATCCAGGGACAAGGGTTTCAGCAACCTCCTGTGCCGTTATGCCTTGCATAGGCCAAGCTTCCGGCCATCTGGTAACTCTGTCAATTGCAGTCAAACAGTAACGAAATCCCGAATCCAAGAAAACAGAGGCCCAATGATGTCGAAATGGACATGCATAAAACGACCAGCGGGGGTTTTAAAATTGCCACGTGGAGCAGTGTTGTATCTTGTAACTTTGCTGCGTTGGTACGCTGCACAAGTACGAGCCCAATCCCAAATATCTTTGTACATAGACGGCCAAACATAGCGGTCGGCTATGAGATGGACCGTTGCTCGAATGCCGGGATGACTCAAACCGTGCAGTTTTCGAAAAATCGTCAGACGGAGACTAACAGGAATATACGGACGAGGCTTGCCAGACGAGAAGTCGCAGAATAAAGAGATACTAGTGCCAGGAATGGCAACCTTAGAGAGCTTCAGACTGGAGTTCTCCAGAAGCTGTGGTAAATTCTCCTCATCCTGAGCCTTGGCAAGAACCTCATATTCCTGTTCGAGAGAAATCGCATTGACTCGGGATAAAGCATTGACAACAACTTTGTTTTGTCCTTTGGTGTACCTGATATTAGTCGTAAACGGACTGATAAAAAGGACAACTGATTGAGTTGTGTGGGAGGGAGCTTTTCACGACGTTGCACGAAAGCATATTGCAATGGTTTGTGGTCCGTGAAAATAGTCGCGTATTGTACCTTAAGGATGCACTGAATATGCTGTACACTTTCATACACCGCCAAGAGCTCGAGATAGTATGCAGGCCACTGACCCTGACGAGACGTTAGTTTCTTTCTGAAAAATGCAAGAGGAACCCAATTGTCACAGATACGCTGCTGTAAACATGCTCCGATGTGGATGCTAGATGCATCGGTAAATAGACCGAGAGGTGCATCAAGAACAAGATAATGCAGCAGCGTTGCATCAGAAAGACTTCTCTTGCATGCCTCAAAGCTCTTTAACAGCTCAGGTGTCCATGGATATGGTTTTGAACCTTTGCTGTGAGTTGCCGCTAACGTGTCAATGAGTGAGGCTTGATACTTTGCAGCCTGGGGAATGAAACGGCGATAAAAAATCAACATGCCGAGGAATCTGCGCATGCCTTGGACCGTTTCAGGAGGTGTTAAATCCAAGAGAGCTTGAATACGGTCTTTAGGAGGACGTACGCCGTCAGCACTGATATGAAAGCCAAGGAAGATAATAGCGCCGACGAAGACGCGAAGGAGACGCTTAAAAAGAATGCGGAGGTATTCCTTGTGGCTGTTTGAATCTGGAGAGTAGATAAAGATATCATCGATATATGGAAAACAGAAATCAAGACCTCGTGTGACCTCGTCGATAAACCGCAGAAATGTCTGACCAGCATTGCGAAGACCATGAAAGGAAATTCGAAGAGGCCAAACGGGGTAGTGATGGCTGTCTTCGGAATATCGTTCTCATAAACGGGTATCTGATGATATTCCTTTACCAGATCGAGAGTGCTGAACACTTTTACACCAGTGAGGTTATGCGCAAAGTCAGACAGGGTATTTGTCTGGGACAGTTCTAGCATTCAAAGCGCGATAGTCTCCACAAGGTCGCCAGGTATTGTCCTTCTTAGGGGTCATGTGCAATGGAGACGACCAAGCACTTTTAGATGGCCTCGCTGTACCGGTCCGAACCATGTCCTCAAACTCCTTCTTAGCATCAATAAGCTTATGAGGTGCTAAACGGCGTGGACGGCAGGAAACAGGAGGTCGGTCCTTCGGTGGTCTGAACGTAATGCACGGTATCATGCTTGACAACCCTAGGAAGACCAGGTGGTCGTGTAATGTCCGGGAACTCAACTAGCACTGAAGCATAAGGCGAGCAACCAGTTGCTATGGCTTTGATGCTGGGCTGATCGCAATCAGCTGAGAAAGCGACTGCACACAAACCAGTTGTATGGTCAATCAGCTTGTTTTCGCGGCAGTCAGGCAAAAGGTGATAATATGCAAAGAAATCGGCTCCTGTAATTGCCTTTTGCACGTCAGCAACGACAAACTGCCAGGCGAAAGCGCGACGAAGCCCAAGATTCAAAGTATTGGTAACTATACCGTAAGTTTTGATAACACTACCATTTGCGGCACTAAGCTCGTAGTCAGGATTTAGACGATGACGTGGGAGCCAAGTGTGCGGATAGAAACACAAATCTGAACCCGTGTCAACAAGAAACTGAAGTTTGGTCACTTTGTCTATGACAAAGAGGCGACGGCTAACAATAGAGCAAACAGTTGCCGTCGCTACTGAATGCTTTCGGAGTTTTCCGAATTGCAATCGCAGCGACCACAGCAGCGAACAGCCTTATTGCCAAAACGATGATACCAACAACGTGTGCTGGCAGTAGGCGAACACGGCTGCGAAGATGAACGCGAAGGCAACCGCGAAGATCTCCTACTGGAGATGGAATAGCTTTAGCTACGACTAAAATTACGCGAAGACAACGCGTAAACCTGTTTAGAAAGCTGTTCCACTGTTAAAACCAGGTTATGAAACAAATCCGCAGGCGGTGCGCTTGTCGCGCAGACAGACACTGACGGCGCAGAGAGTTCGACAATCCATCCACTATCTCGCCTGCTATTCTTTGTTCGAGCTGATTATGTACATAGTTGTACTTAGTTGAGTCAACCACGATACCAGCAAGCTCAAACAAAGCTTCCACCTGCACAAACCAAACCCTTGGTTTATCAGGCCAAAACGGAGGCAACTTAACCGACACTGCCGAAACTTTGCAACCGCAACCTCTTTTCTCACCGTTCGCTTACAACAACTGCTTCTCCAACTCCTCCTTCTCTAACTGAAGCTGATGTAACTGCTCTTGCACACTCTCAGCCATTTTATTTTTATTAAAGTTAAAATTATAAAAGAAAATAAAAATAAAATAAATTGCATAGCAGGAAAAATCCCTCTAAATCAAGCAAACAAAACAATAATATACAAAATATACACTATAAAATACAGAAAGTAAAAAAGGAAATCACTGTTTATATGTACCAAATGCAATAACACCACACTGTTCACGGCGAAGTCCAAAGAAAGAAGCTGGAGCAGTTTCCACCACGGAAAACTCAAGGTGCTGTTGACCGCTGCGCCGTGCGCCACGATCACCGTCTTCTAGGGTGCTCTCGTAGCAGCACCTCAGCAGAAGGACAGCAGCGAAGTAGCGGGCAGATGCTAAGTAAACAGGAACATGCAGCAAGGGACTCACCAAAGTCCAATCAAAAACGCCCCTCGGCCTTGAAATATTGACGGAAACTAACGTCGGGGTCACCAGTTTGGCGAGAAGGGCGTGCGGTTGATGGTGGTGAAATAAAACTGCTGTTTGCTATTTACAGGTGTATATTTACAGAATGTACAGGTTGGTCAATGCGATAAAACATAAAATATTGTTATCCTAAATCGCAAGAAATAACAAAGTAACAAAATCTGCGGCGTTTGTACAAGAATGACAGTTTAACAATCTGTCAGTAGTGAAAAATATATTTATAAAATAGTTTGCGTCTAATGAGGTTGGACGCTACACATGTAACAAGGAAACTTAGTTCGAACGCGACCTTAAGTTCGGCGACCAAAGGCAATATTTCTTCAAAGGTAACGTGATAATTCCGCAAATAACGAGATATTTCCTCATTATTTCTTCTACATTTATTGGTTTCAGTGGTTTTGTGATCATTCCAAGCACACTCGATATTTTTTATACCACACTTTTTCTAAGCCATTTTGGCAAATAAAAATAATCATGAAATAATCAATATTGTTTTACAGAGTCGATACATCAATAGAATATCGATATTTAGCCATTTAGTTACAACGCAAAATACAGTAAAATTAACCTGACGGGTTGCTTTATGACAATATTTCTAACTATGTTTTCCTGATCTAATCACATTTGTTTATTAATGTAAATGGGATGACAGTTAAGTTAATTGATTTAGAAAATTTCGGACGCCGTTAGCGACCGGATATTGATATCCCGCACCCTTTTCAACTTCCAGTGCACTAACCGATTTACTTTCCGCACTTACCCGACCGTCCGTAATAATTTATTGGGTGATTCGGCCACAGTATGATAATTCCCATTTTTATGGCTCGAATAGACATAAAATTTATGCGTGCGCAGCTCGGATATGTAATTGATAAGTTGGTATGAGCCTTCAAGGCATTTTGGAGAATTCGCATAAAGTTGGATTTCGCTACGTTGCTATGTCCATATAAAAATATATCGTTGGATAAAGTTATCCAGTTTGGTATTTTTATGTGAAGCATTAGGCAGAGCGTAAACAACCTAAACAAATGTCGTGGCGTTAGGAATAAAGGCGTGATTATAAGTAAGTAAGTATGTGAAGCATTACTTACTATTCACTTAGTTAAGTAGTAAATGCTATACCGGGTGTAAAGGGCACCGTCCCGCAAAATGACTGACACTCAGTCAACGAAATTGAAAAACTTTCAGCAGGAAACACTTTCAGGTGATGAAAAAATAATTTGACCTTCCCATACAAAAAGGCCACCTCGATCAGACAATTTGTATGGAAAATATTTTTTATAATTTTACTTCCTGAAGAAAAATCCTGCTGATAGTTATACAGTTTTGTTGACTGTGTAATGATATACCAGGTTTTAAGGACAGCGTCCCGCAAACTGATAAGGGTTTCGCAGTCAACGACACTTAACGACTTTCAGCAGGATTTTTTTTCAAGAAGTGAAAAAGATTGATCTGACAATTTGTATAGAAAAGCCAATTTTTATTTTCGCTTCGTGAAAAATAATCCTTATGATAGTTGTTCAGTGTCGCTGACCCTTACCTGGTATAACGATTTGTTTGGATGTGTAATAAAGAGATCAGGCTGCAGCTACCGGTCATTCTTTTAAACATAGCAAAAAGGATCTTGTTTTACATACATATAATCACGCCTTTATCCCTAATCGAGTAGGCAGAGTGGAAACGACCTAATCATAGGTCCATCCACCACGTCTGACTAAGCTTTGAGCGGTATTTAAGATAGATTTGTAAGTATACGTGGGACACTCAGAAAGATTTGCGACACTAAAAAAAATTGTTCTACAGGTACATATATTTTTATTAAATCTTTTTAAAGTACTCTCCAACAGCCTCTATACAAAGATTCATGCTTCTGAACCAGTTTTCAAAACACTTTTTCCAGTCCGCCGTAGACACCTCGTTTACAGCCTGCTCGAACGCAGCCAGCGCATCTTCCGGCGACGAAAATTGTATCCCCTTGAGCTGTTTTTTTATTTTTGGAAATAAAAAGTAGTCACACGGTGTTAGATCAGGGCTGTAAGGAGGGTGACCCAAGAGTTTGACTGGTGTGCTGTCCAGGAAGTCCCTCATTTTGAGCGCGGTGTGTGCAGGCGCATTGTCGTGGTGGAGCAGTAGTCCGCGGAGCCCTGTGTTTGGTCGCTTGTTGCTCACAACAGAAAAAACTTCTGGTAAACATTTGGTAGTATACCATTCGGCGTTAATGCTTCTTTGATCTCGTAAGGGAATTGAGGCCAAGTGGCCAGTCAAATTAAAAAAGCTGGCGATCAAAATCTTCCCCCCGCTTCGAGATTGCTTCACTTTGGTAGGCGTTGGTTCATTTTGAAACACCCAAACTGTCGACTGGCGCTTGGTTTCTGGATCGTATTGATAAATCCAGGACTCATCACCTGTTACGATGTCGTAAACACGCCGAGACGAGCCTGCTTCAAATTTGTTCAGCATATCACGGCACCATTCCACCCGGGCCTGCTTCTGAGCGTCGGTGAGGTAGTGCGGCACCCAGCGCGATACTATCCTCCTCACGCGCAGATGCCCCTGTAGAATCTCGTGAACGCTTCCAGATCCAATCTTTAATATGTGCTGAATCTCCTGATATGTAATTCGCCTATTATCTTGGATTAAATTTTTAACTGCTAGCACGTTTTCTTCCGTAATAGCCGTCAAAGGGCGACCGCTTCTTTCTTCATCCCCCAAGGTTGGTCGACCGCGCCTAAATTCGTTATACCAACGATACACGGTTGCCTTGGAGGGGCTTTCATCCATAAATGCCATTTGAAGTCTATCGAACGATTCATCCGGTTTCAGGCGACACTTGAAATCGTAAAAAATCATAGCTCTAAAATGTTCCCGGCGCAGATCCATTTTTCAGTAAGACACGACACTTTGAATTGGCTCGCAAAAAATGTGGAGGGAAATTTTGAAAATGGAACACACATATTTTTACTTACAAGTAATCATATTTTCAAAAAAGATTCTAACCGGCCAGTCTGCCATATATAAAAACTATTTATCGCAATACTTTCTGAGTGGCCTGGTATTGCTATAGTGACAGGTTGTCAACCCATCGCCTAAATTACAATATACTTAAACATTCGGATCCCTTAGCTGGTTTTTACAGCATGCTCGGGAGAAAATGCAGCTGGCACATTTTATGTTTTTCTTTCGCTCCCAGGCCAGGATGGAAGGCAGAAAGAAACTTTTAATCTTGTTGTTATTCTTTTATTCTAAGCGGGCACTTGTCATCTGAACACGCCCGCATAGTGCTTAAAAATAATTTTTGACCGCTTTGGATTTGTGGAGAAGATTTTGAAAAGATGGCCGGCCATACTTTCGAATGTAGCAAAACGCATCTTGTGTTCGTTCGTGCATATATCGTGGTTCTCCTGTAAGGGCGTGTTCAGACACCAAAAAGTGGGAACGTGACATTGGAACACGCCCGCATACTGCTAAAAAGACACAAATAAAACGATATAAATATTACTTTTGTTTGGTCATTTAACACTTTTGAAGGACTTTTCGAATGCGTTTAGTACTTAGACGAAATATACACAATTTGAGCCGATTCATGACAAATCTGCTTAAATTATAAGTATTTTGTAAACAATATTATAGTGTCTTTTGAGGATTTTTAGCACTCATAATGCTATTTGTATTTCATATATCAAGAAAAAAAGAAAATAATAAATTCGTTTCTGACAGGACTAGAACCTGCGTCGTATTATTTAGCCCTACGTAGTTCTTAAACTACATGGCTAGATGTCGCTTAC
This sequence comes from Scrobipalpa costella, assembly GCA_949820665.1. Classification (NCBI taxonomy): domain Eukaryota; kingdom Metazoa; phylum Arthropoda; class Insecta; order Lepidoptera; family Gelechiidae; genus Scrobipalpa; species Scrobipalpa costella. The sequence goes on from OX463297.1 coordinate 23,960,667, forward strand.
GTCGCTATGACGTGTGCATAAGAAAGACTATGATAAATTCGTCATTCCCGCTACCGTTTCTGTAGCTCTTTGGTAGAGTGATGGACCGGCATACCAGAGACGCAGGTTTGAGTCCTGCCATAAACGAATTTATTATTTTTTACTTTCATTATAAAATATATTATAATAGTTATTGTAGACAGATATCCGACAGTGCATAGAAGCTGTGCCCTCTATCATAACGAAATCTTTTGTTTTATAATTATTTAACGTTAACAATTAAACCTTGTTAAAAAAGCTGCAAAATTAAAACTTATTTTTTTAACCTACTTAGATTTAAAACACACCCCGTAGTATCATGATATTTTGAACCAATTTTTATTATTTATGTTCGCTTTGCCAACTCCAGAGGTAAAAATTGTGAAGTCAGCATTTAAATTTTCCAATGCGAACACTTTGCTAAACAAGACTTTTGGAGTTGTTTGCCAATAAGGCAGTGTGCCAACATAGTGAAATTTTTCAAAGGCTCACCTTGGTAGTGAATAAATAAAACTAGACGAATACTTTACTCTCGCATTCTGTCAAAGAAGTAAATAAGGACAGACAACGAAACACTTTTAGCTTTGAAGTAAGAATGGTATGTATAAGAGCAATAACTTTATGAAGTTCGTATGGGATTGCTTTTGCAATTTTATAATGCAAGAAATAATAACCCTACAAATACATACAAACAAAAATAATTACAAAAAATTGTAACAATAATGTATTTTAATGGCGCGACCTAATAACCCAATACCCAGTAAAGTAAAAGTCTGATTAAAAATATATTAACTGAATAATTTTAATTAGTATTCTTCTCTTTTTAAAAATATTGTTTAAATTTATGAAGCAAATTTTGAACCATGGTCACAAAACCATTGAATTACGTAATTAGATTCAAATTATTATGAACGAAAACTTAAAATTATATTATAATGTTGGCCCTACTTCGCTTTTCGTGTTAATTAATTTCAATTACGTGCCCCACCGGTAATGAAAACTCGAGGAAGCGTTACGCAAAGGAATTCCTTTATAAATAACAGACGAAAGAGGGACAATAAGTAGTCTTGTAGGAGTGCGTAGGTATACTTAATCGAAATATTAGTTACTGTATTGATCAAATTTAATCATAAGACATAGATTTTATATCTGTTTATTTTATACTTTCAATTTCATAAACTCATTACTTGATAATAATAATAAAATGTCTGAGGATAATATAATAGTGTAAAAATAATTATACAAATATGTCAAACAAAAGTAAAATAAATAAAAGTTCAAGAAAATGTATAAAAGAAAACCAATATAAAATGTCAATTTGTAAAATAGAAACTAAAAACTAATATGGACTAAATTAATAAATAAGCTAAATTAATGTCAAAAAAAATGCAATAATACTCAGATTTCCCGATAAAACTATGTAAAATGTCGAATTTGAATAATATCATATTTTCACCATAATTTCAGCAGTGGAAACAACATTTACATACATAATTATAATCACACCTTTTTCCCTAATAGGGTCGGCAGAGCGTAAATGACCTAAACAAAGGCTGTTCCGCCACGTCTGACAAAGTTTTGAGGGTTATTAAGATAGATTTGTAGGTATATTGATGTAGTGACAGGTTGTTAGCATATTGCCTAAATTATAATATACAGAAACTCTCGCATCCCTTAACTGTTTTTATAGCATGCCTAAGAGAAAACGCAGCTGGTATATTCTATGATTTTCTGCTGCTACATTTAGATTTAGTGATATCAGAAATACTCGCATGTGCCCTCTGTACCCTCTGTGCTGTTTTTATGAGGGTGTCTTTTGTTTTTTACTGAATGCATCATCTAATCATCTTCCCTAGCCTTATATCGTATCTCACGGGGTCTACCTAATACATACATACATATAATCACGTCTTTATCCCTAATGGGGTAGGCAGAGCGTAAACGACCTGAATAAAGGTCGTTCCGCTACGTCTGACAAAGTTATGCGGGTTATTTAAGATAAGTTTGTGGGTATATTACCAAATTTAGGTGATTAAACGAGGGTACTGGTTTTTACACAGAGCGACTGTCGCAACCACCCTGATGGGAAACTAGACCCAATCCTAGATTAGGTCAGAGTTATCAATCCGCCATTTCAATTTCAATTTATTTGATTAATTAAAAAATGATATTTGTGTATGAACATTTTCTTACCACTAAAAACATAAAATCTTAAATCTATCTTCATTGCTTAGCACTGACCTCTTAACTGCCTCCGTGGTCTAGTGGCTAGTGCCATGGACTACAGATCCGGAGGTCCTGGGTTCGATTCCCAGGGGGGAAACACAAAGTTGATATTTGAGAATTTATCACTTTGTGAATTCGCTGTATTTGATAGTGGTCGTTACTCAAACCATGTCAGAGGCCTGATAGTTGTGCTACTAGGCAGTTTAAAAACTCTGACACCAGGGTTCATCGGGTCGATAGACTCGATTCTCACTCAACAGAAGAAGAAGAAGAAGAAGACTGACCTCTGACATGGCTTAACGAATAATATCTACGGTGCTAAAGGATTTTAACCGGGACCAACGGCTTAACGCGCCTTCCGAAGCACGGAAAAAGCGCCGAATAAACGTACATTTGAAATTCTAAACGGTTTTCGAATAAAAAACACTTTGGTACGTGGTTGGATTCGAATCAAGACCTCCCCGCTCAGGAGGCAGCGGCCCTATCCACTACACCATCGGGCTCCTCATGTTTTTTTTGCAATGAAATGAAATACATCATATCAGTTAAATCAGAGACTGAAAACAGATTGCCCTCTCAAAATACAATAATTAAAAAATAATTTTGGACATACTTTTTATTAGATACTTACTCCAAAAATTTTCTCCCACATCTACGACAAATACCTGTTAATTCTTTTAAATTGCTGAATTAATGAGTGTTCCAAGTAGATGAATTCCGCTCTTTTAAAGGAAATGGTTTTAATTAGCTGAATAAAATATTATTGTGTATAAAATGTTCCACCAAGTTGAGTTTTGATTGAATCGCCTAATCAATTGCGTAGCGAAAATTATTTTTATCGAGTTTTATTTTTCGGCAGTTTTACTTTTACCAATTTTCACTCCACCTATCAAACAAGATTTGAATGTGGAAGATTTTGTTTATACAATTCTTTGTAGTTGGTACGCTCTTGAACAACTTTAGATGTTTGTCTTTATCAGGACTTATATTTTAATAACTACAATAATTAAAGTACAATCCAAAGGATTTTTTTAGCTTTAAGCTTCGACAACGAGCAGGCGTATATTTATTTTTCCGGTAATATCTATGGTAGCATTGGGGATAAACTATTGAGTTTTCAGAGAATTAGACGAAATTATATATTGTAGTTATTATATATTAGAACACGGTTAGCTTACATTTGATACATTAGAACATTTAATTTAAATTGTGAAGAATTACTACTTTATATTTTTTTTTACTTCAAAGCTGCGATAATTAATTATCACAAATAAAAGTAGGGTATGAAAATATTTACTCATATGTAACCTGCTATAACCTTGTAACTAAGACATTCTGTTAACCAATTTCCGTTCAACCAATATCCGTTACTATTATTATTATATCAATCATTATAGCTGTCAGTGGCAATAAAGGAGCTTATCTTATGGGGTTACTAAGCGATCCGTGGCGCTGCCTTAGTTTAAAACTTCATTTATTTTAAAGCGGATTCCTAAAAAATAATTATCTTCCACTTTCTCAGTAATCCATAGTATGTATTTATGTATGTTTATACGTATGTTTACATTTATATATAATACACATTATGTTAGGGTAGTATATACTAAATTATATTGTGCACGTGTTTTCCACGTTACCTCTTCTTGTGCAATGTCATTGACTAGGTCTGCTGTAAGAAATTTCTATTTAGGTATAAGCAGTGCCTGTTGTGACTTAATTCCCTATATACTTGTTTTGAGTTAAAAAAATGCTTATCAAGGTGTACGTTTGGAGCGTTGCAATGTATGGCTGCGAAACGTCATAACAAAGAGAGATCGGAAACGATTAGAAGCTTTTGAAATGTGGTGTTGGCGCAGAATAAAGAGGATTAGTCGGGCCGAAAAGAAGACAAACGAAGAAGTTCTCCAAATTGTACATGAGAAGCGAAACTTAATTGATATCATAGAAAATAGAAGAGGAAAGATGTTAGGACACTTGTTACGCCATGACCGCTATTTAAATACTATTATTGAGGGAAAGCTACATTGACCAAATTAAAGCCAAAATGAGTGTAAAAGCGTACAAGGAAGTCAAGGAGAAGGCGAAATCATGAGAGGACTGGCGTTTACTTCATACTCCACTGAAATGAGCAGCGCTCTTAAGTTTATGATTACTTGTTCTGTAAATGTTTCTGTATACAATAAACAGTTAAATAAACGTGCCAACGAAACCTAACAACTTTCACCAGGAAATTCTTTCAGAAAATGAAATAAAATAGTTTTCCAGAAAGTTGTTAAATTTCGGTGACTGAGCAACCCTTAGCAATACCTTATACTGCGTATTATATTGATTTCGCGCCCTGGAAAAACCGTTGCGCCACTAAGAGTAAGGTATCGCATAAAGTCGTATCGAATAACTATTAAACTTGTCTATCAAGGGTATTGGGATTACCCAAATGGCTTTTTTGTTGTTCGGTTTATGACCGACTTTTATTGAGGCATAAATTCAATATCGGAGGCGACATAGACCGTATGTGTTATGACGGAGAAATAGGCTATTTGGTATCGATTTGAAGACAAAATTTGGAAACTAATCATTTTATTATTCTGTACCTTTTGAAATGCTTTATCTTGTCGGCTAAGCTTCCATCATCCATCTATTCTATTCTCAAATGCTACCGCTCTTTTTTTTATTTACTCTAGATCTAAATCATAGGAAAATATTACCAAAATACAGAGTGTAAGGGACAGCATCCCACAAACTGATAGGTGTTGCTCAGTTAACGACGTTGAACAAATTTTACCAGAAAATTATTTCAGGAAGTGAAAAAATACAATTTCTTTTCCTTACAACTTTCAGCAGTAAATTATTTCAGGAAGTGAAAAATACAGTAACTTTTCCATACAAAATGTCCACCTCGATCAAACAAGTTGTATGGAAAAGCAAAAAAAAAGTACTACTGAAAAAATCTTCTAGTGAAAGTTATTCAGCGTCGTTGACTGAGCAACCTTTATCAGTTTGTGGGATGCTATCCCTTACACCCGGTATAAGTATAACTGTTTTCTATGAGTGAAAAAATAGTTTGATTAGGGATGCGACTATCTACTAAATAATATATTCTGAAGTAATTACAAACATCTCCTGCATTGTAGCTTTCATCTAACTATAAATTATGAGACGTACTTGAATGCTTATAGGTAAGTACATTTTGAGTTTGAGGCGATTTTAAGAATACTTTAAGCTTGAGGACAAATATCTGAGTGGCTGCAACTTCAAAGCTAATTGATATTTTTATGGCGTAACATAGAATCAAATTTGAGAAAAATATGAACCTATTGAAATAATACGCTATATTTAACAAGAATGATTTAATGGACAATAATAGTTATTTAGTACTAAAGGCAAAAAGTGTATTTGCTAAGGAGATCATCTACCTATCAGAAACAGTTTTTAGGCATTGCATTTTGCTTAATCTATTTATGTATGCTCAATTACCCTCTTAAATATTACTATTAAATATTTGCTTTGAAATATTAGTAATTTGACTACGGAAGCTAAGAACTATGGTCTTCAAGGGAACAATTCATAAGAAATGGCCTTCCTCACACTTTATTGTTTAGTTCAAAGTTCATCTTACAAGTTTTGAGGGTTATTTCAGATAATATAATATGGTATATATACCTCAGAGCCACAGAGCCCGATGGCTTAGTGGATAACAGAGTCCGATGTTGTCGTGTATAGGGCGAATCCCATCACGTATTAATGTGGTTTTCGGTTTTCGAATTTCATTTGTGCGTTTATTCGGCGCTTTTTCCGAAGGCATATTAAACCGTTGGTCTCGTTTAATACATACATACATATAATCACGCCGTTATCCCTAATGGGGTAGGCAGAGCGTAAAAGACCCAAACAAGGGTCGTTCCGCCACGTCTGACATAGTTTTGAGGGTTATTTAAGATAGATTTGTAAGTATATTGCTGTAGTGACAGGTTGTCAGCCCATCGCCTAAATTACAATATACTGAAACCCTCGGATCCCTTAGCTGGTTTTTATAGCATGCCCGGGAGGAAATGCAGCTGGCACATTCTATGTTTTTCTCTCGCTCCCAGGCCAGCATGGAAGAAACCCGTCCCGTTTAATACCTTAGATATATTAGTCGTTAAGCCATGTCAGAGGCATTAAGCATTGAAGGCTTGAAAACTGACCTAATCTAGGGTTGGGCCTAGTTTTCCTTCTGGGTTGCAGAGGTCAGATGACAGTCGCTCTGTGTAAATACCCTTGTTCAATCACCTAGATTCGAATCGAGAGATACGGGATAAAGCTAGAGTGATGATGAATGTGGTATACCTCACCCTCCTGCACACATACAAAAATGTATGCAATTCCACATTCCTGATGTGGAACGGCCGATGTTTAAATCTAAGTCCTAAGTTTTGAGACTTTCGTGGTTGTTCATTAGACGTCACATTGGTTTCTAAATCTCATCTAATGTTTTATCAGATGCTTTTCTGTACAATGTGCTAGTATCCTACGTGTCTTTCAGATAGCGCAGTATGAGTTTAACTTTAGAAACAATGCCATTTGTAGGATTTTCCAAATGTCTTGAAATGATACTGACAGCGTATAATATGTCAGGTCTTGTGCCAACCATCAGATACATAAGCATCCCAACGGCTTCTCTATATGGAAAATTTTAAGCTGTGGACTCTTCTCTTACCGCTGGGAGGGATCATCTTTTATAATTGGTGTTCCATCTGCCTAACAATCTAGCATTTTCAAATTTTCTAGTAACTTTTTCGTATAGCTTGACTGCTTGACTGATTACATATTTGCTTCTAGCAACAACTTTCCTAAAGTTTGTAGATAATGATACATCGCTCCAGCTCATACCTTCTACCAATCTCCAGGTTGTAAAAGCGACAGCGGACTGACAACAACAATATATTCAGTGTGCCACGGCAGACGTGTAGCTATGTTTCGCACATTTCACGCGTTGCCCGCCATGTTGCCACTCTGAATAATTATCCTGTGTGAACACCTTGTGTTGTAATATACCAGACAAACTTTTATTTTATTTCGTCATCTGTGTGTGGCAGTAAACAAAGATTGGAGTCATAACAACATAATATTGTCCAAAAGTTCTCACTTAATTGTTACAAGAGCGTGTAGACGTTCTTACATAAGAGAATCATGCCTTTATGCTGCTGTAAATTACATTGACTCAAATCTTATTGGAATAGAACTATTTCCAAGTATAGGTAGGAAAACTAGCTATTTATCTGTTTGCAAACAAGATCACTTTAATTTAGTTTAAACTACTGGAATTTGGATCACGATATGGGGAATGAAAGTTTACGGGCAAACAGGGGAATTGTTTCAATATTGCGGAATGCCAAAGTTAGTTGGCTTTGAAATTGTACTGTGGTGCAAAGTTTTAATACTGTTGAGTTCTTGTTTACGGGTATGTTACGAGGTTTAACCGGAGGTGGGTTGCATTATATTAGAGAGATGGAAAGGCTGGTCAGATAGTTCCTATTTAATAACGTAGGCATTATGTTTTAGAAAAAAAGCTACTTAAAATTTTAGGTTATTGCTATAAAAACTCTTGTCCTTCTTTTACAATTTTATTAGTAAACCCGACCGGTTTCGCTTACATGAGCATCTTCAGGGGTTTAAACACAAATATTATAAATATAATTTTAACCCAAAACAAAAACTAGTCGATGAATTGTTTATATTTTTTACGTTATTCATTTATTTAGAATGTTCCAGCTGCCGTTCCTCCCGGGTATGCTGTAGAAGTCAGCAAAAGGGATTCGAGGGTTACAGTGTATTGTAATTTAGGCGATGGGCTGACAACCTGTCACTACAGCAATACAAATCATTAAAATCTAAAATTTGCCCTCAATTTTAATCAGACGTGGCGAAAGCGCCTGTTACGAGGCGTTTTACACTCTGCCTACCCCGTAAGGGATAAAGGCGTGATTTTATGTATGTATGTATTCATTTATTCTTTTATTTATAACGACAATGACATTTAATTTATAGTTTTTCCAATTCGGTTTTAGAGTAAAGGTAAACAAAGTTTCATGTCTTTTTATTAAAATAAAAAAAATCAATTCAAAATACATTTCTAAAATAAATGATACGTGGCAAATTAGTTAAATTACTAAAACTACTATTTAATTATGTTGTTATATCTAATAGCTAAAACTTATTTTAGAAACAAGATCTTCGATTAAAAGACGTACAACTTTTTAAACGTTTTTTCTGAAACCAATTTGAAAGTACTATAATAATAAAAAAATATATTTATTTATTTGCTCTCACATTCTTAACATGAACTTAACTACTATGTAATTTAACAACAGTGGTTACTTAAGAGTGTGAGAGCCTGGTGTCCGAGCTAGTATAAACTGTGTGACGGATCGCCAGGCCCCACAAGTTCGACGACCGAACGTAATCATTACAGTATTTTTTTTTATCTCTTAGAAATAATTATTGTGTGTGTGTGTGTGTGTGTGTGTGTGTGTGTATGTGTGTGTGTTTGTGTGTTGTGCGTGTATTCATAGTTATCTTAACTGCGTGCTTGTGGCGAAAGCGCCTTTTACGAGGCGTTAAACGCTCTGCCTACCCCGTAACGGATAAAGGCGTGATTTATGTATGTATGTATGTGCATAGTAGCTATTAAGTTAAAACAGTGAAGAGGTTTTCGATTCCGTCATAATTAACAATAGTTGTAAATTTTTATTCTTTTTGTTATATAATATTTGTCATTTTCAGTACATACCTTTTTATGAATGTAGTATAAATTGTTTATATTATTTGCGTTATTCATTTAATTTTGTTTTAAATTTTCATTCTTAAATTTTTATAATATTTGCCATTCTCAGTACATACTTTTTAATGTACCTATATAGTATATTACTGTAATGTGAAAATTGTACTTTGGGAGAATAAATGAATCTGAATACAAAATAACAAGTTATAAGTAAATATCTTAATAGTAGATGATAATACATTATTTAGCATTTTCACAGGTCAAAATAGTGCAATAATGTGTATTTATGTATAAATCCCTGAAGCGAAATCGGTTGGGTTTTTAATAAAATTGTTGAAACAAGAACAAGAGTTTTTGTAGCAACAACATCATACAATGTAGTTCCACCAAGTGCCAACAATAGCAAGTATGAATTATATAAAATTATTAAAACTATAATTCAAAATGTAACACTGTTATTTCTAAACAAAGTGAACACATCGAAACTTAATTAAAACTGATTGAATTATTTGTTACTATTGAAAAGAGGGTTGCCCTCGACGTTCCGATTCTATACGAGGAACTTCATTAAAAGAGAAGAAAGTCACACTCCACTGCCTGCCAAGTGCAACCTTCGACTGAGTCGAGTGACGAATAACACTTGTTTATCATTTACATTGAAACTACATAGGAAAAACAAAGACCAATCAACCGAAAACTCGGACAAGACAAACAAAACCAAAAAGGAACTGTTGAAAAGAAAACTAATCAACCCCACTTACAGGCGAGTGAGTGCTGCAAATAGGCGATTTATTGCTGTCTGAGGGCACAAAAGGGCTTCAGAAGGCGAGTATTGAGGGGATAGTTTATCAAAGGGACCATTATTGTGGACCCATTGTGCTTCTACTTAAGAATGAGCTGACTAGGTAACCAATGTATCGATAATAGGGTTTCGAAAGCTGAAGCTTTTGAAAAAGGATAAAGGTGGCTAAGGTGAAAAGGACTTCATAAATTGGAAACCGGCAAAGGGCAAAGTAGTTTTTCACTAGCTAAATTATGAAAGTAATTTTTTTTTTACTGGCAATATGAGGAGAATAAAAAGAAAATCCGTTGAAAATATCAGTTTGCGGGACGCTGTCCCTCACACCCGGTATATTATTTTAAATCTGTCTTTATATACTAACATATTTGTGTGAAAAATAACATTAAAAAATAAGAGAAAAACTAAAAAAAATATTTATAAATATTTAGAACACCTTCAATAAAAATGTAAGGGCACTTAAAGGGTTTAATTTCATATATACAGTTCAGTCTTTCTGACAAGAATAATGTATGAAAATTACACTGGATCTCCAACTATATCGTGTCGTGCTTTGATTAACTCTGTCTGAAACAGCTAACATACTAAAGCAAGTTTGTCGTCAAAGGAAGTGTAGTCTGCAGGAATATTTGATGTCACCCTGTTAGGAAAACAATGAAGGAACTGTGTGAAACATGGGCCATGTGGACTCTGCGAAAATGTTTCAGGTGGAGCGAAATAACATGCTCCTGTGACGTATATATAAGTTAGCTAAGAGCTCTTTGTTTAGTGACAGTTTATTTTTTTTAAGCGTAAATTCATGCTTAAAAACAAACTGGCGTTATAAAGCTTTAAGCTTACCTTTGCTTTAACTCTTTGATGTATTTATAAACTCTTTTGTTAACTCATAGAAGGTACTTCTATAAGATTTTGATAAATTGATTTGCAATACGGGTCATTTTTAAAATTAGTAATAAATTAAGTACAAACAGATTGAAGTTAATTTACGGAAACATGTTGTATTTAAGCACGGACATCGCGAAATATGCCGTATTAAGGTGCTGTTTAGTAGATGTAAAATGAGGCAAACATATGTTTATTTTTCAAATGTTTTTAGTGTTGCAAACGCTTAATCTCAATCAATGATGATATTTTTAGATTCACCTAGCTACCACACATGTTTCGCATTTATTTATTTATTCAAGAGTGGACATTGCTATATTGCTATCGATTCGCAGAGCGCACAAGTTAACTAAATATTGACTAAAATTATAGGCGTCCATTTATGTTCTCTCATGACAGAAAGTGACAGGTATAGACTTTTATTAGTTAAGTCGTGATTTGTCTAACAACGAATTAGTACCAATGGAACATGCGATCTAATCGACAAGGTTTGTTGTAAAATCTGTGTGTTATATAGGGTCAACATTAACATGGGGATTTTTCTTTTTAAAGAGGGTAATTGGAGCAATAATTAGAAAAAAAACGTACCGTACACCTAGTTTATGTAATCAAAATAAAATATAGTCTATAACAATAAATCATGAATAAATTCCGATTCCGGCACGCAGTTCAAAATTGGCTACGTCAGCCGTTTTCGGGCGCACGAGCGCTGTCATACCGACTAAGAGTCGTCGCGCCGAAGTGGTATGTATGTATGTATGTATGTAAGCTCTTTATTGTACCTTAAATATCTTAAAAGTAAAATACAAGAAGAATAAGACAACAGTGGCACAAAGGCGGACTTAGCCCATTCAGGGGTCTCTTTCAGGCAACCTTTGATAAACCAAGAGGAGACAATTGTCTCCTCTGGGTTTATCAAAGGTTGCAGGTAAACTAAGATATGTACTTGAGACGTGACATAGACAAAATAATATACTTAACAACTCAAACTTAAATGCGTAAATACTAGATATAAGTATAAATACATTAATGCTTAATATTATATGTAATAAATAGATATTTATAATATATAATAGATACCTATAAATATTATAAATAAATAAATATATAGTAGTCGCTATCATCATCATCATCCGGTTTTTATTGATGTCTCCAAATCAAAGAAATGCAATAGGTGTAAAAAATATGATACCTACATTTAAATGGGTTGACGCACAAAAAAACATTCGTACATTCGGTAAACTATACACATTATGCTTAATTGCATCAATAAATCTCGTTGTACCATAACATAAATCAAATAAGAGAGATTTACAATAACCCACAACAAAATATTAACCGGGACAGTTTACAAAAACAAAACATCCTGCGAACCGAAGTTCTGCTCAAAATAAACTGAAATTGGAGCCCCTTCGTACTGATTTATAGGACAATTCAACATTTGATAAACCGCTATCTCGCTTTCTCATAAAATATGGCCAGAATCTACGAGATATTAAGCGGAACCCGCTTAGGCTTTTTGCTCTATAATTGCGTTTAGGAAGTCAGACAAAATTTACAAAAAATGCTCAGTGGGAATGTACTAAAAGCATTTAAATTGGTACTTTGATTCTCAGAGATTCAAATTAAGAATATTTGGAAGAAACATCCGTATCTTATTAGCCAAATTGAAAATTGGCCTAGTTTTAAGCTTTTTGTAAAAATAATCATTTGTATGATTTACCTGAATTTGGTAAACATACAATCAAGTATATAAACTTATATACTTATATTATACTGTTGATATAAACCAATTCTGGCACTACGTGGTAAAGCCAGTCATCGGGGGATTTTGGCTTTATGTCAAAGGCTTTCTGCTAAGACCTTCATGTTCCTGAAACAGGTAATCCAACACGGTGCGCTACATAAAGTTATATCCACATTATTACCTGCACGCTTTACCTACAGGCTTTGTTGTTTGGCTTCAAAGCTCAGAATAACTCTAGTTACAAAGCCACGAGGCTGGATGGAAAATCAGTAGTTCCAGGGATGCATCTTTATTTTTGTGAGTGCGTGGATACATAAACCCTAAAATATTGATAGGTATATTATATTGAAATGTTAGGCATAATCTTACACAGTGATAAAATAATAAAATCGACAGCCAGTTCAATTCAATGCAAATTCAATTTGAATGAAAGCACAAGGATCCAATTTCTGCACACAAAGGTTTAAACGAGCTTGCGTAATATTTCTTATCTAAAAATGGGTAATCTTTTAAACTCTTCTCGAGAGTTAAAGCATTTTTCCACGATAAAAATCTGATTTAAGTTGCCAAGTTACCCTACAAAAAAGAAACCTTATAAATGAAGACTAAAAGCTTAACCCGTAAGACTATAAGTTATACCCGTCGCTAGAGCATTATGTGTCTCTGCTGCAGATATAAATGCACTCCGGAGCTAAGCTTATAAGGTGCTGTATATCATAGCTAGAGTCGGTGACCTCTGTAATCCTGTGTAGATATTTATAAACTTCTACCTGACATTCGGAATAGCTTTGAGTCGAGTAGTTGGAAAATCTGTGCTTTATGGTCTAGCAAACTTAGAACCCACGAAGTTGAATTTAGTTTTACCAGAGACAATTTACTTTCAAGTTGCGCTTATGCTGACTATGCAGGAAAAATAGGACTGATAGACGCACAGTAAGTTTTTGATTCTGTAATCAGTAATGGTTAAAATATTGACAAATCCTCGTAGATCTGAGGTAGGTGTCGTTCAAAATATTTTTTATTTTTCACTAGCATTCCAACTTTAGAAACAGAGGATCCGCTCTGCCGCCACCAAAGTACTTAGAACACATATTGAGAAATGGCTGATCGAAAGTTTGGCGCCATGCATCCAAAATTTACAGTCCCATTTTAAACTTGAAAACTTTCTCGAAAACAATCCGCTGAAAATCATATTTATTCCTCCCGTGACTTACAATAATCGTATTATTACTGTGCAGTTGGGAGATTAAAATTGAATTTGTACGATTTTTACACACCGTTTTAAGTTTAACTACTTATTTGTGCACGTCCGTATGAAGTGACGATTACAAATCGACTTCACAAAATTCTGCCTGATATTAGTAGCAAACAAAAAATATTTTGTGTTATAAGTAGGCATTGATTGTGCGAATGCTTGTTGACCTAACCTTTAGGTTTATCGTCGTCTTTAACTCTATCACTAGTTAGTGATTAACATGATTTTTTGTTAAGATATTGAAGTATAATTCTACAGCAACTTGTTGACTAAAATGTTAATTTTGAAAAAAAATCCTCTTGACTGCGTTAAATTGCATGCTTAAGAATTCAATTAGATGTGCAGCAAAAGAAAAACGTATTTGAATGCGTTTAAATTCTTCCCTCGAGGGGCGCCGGGCGTTTACTTTACTTTGCGGCGGTTTATCCGCACCGCAATGGTGAAACTATGTGCAGTACAGTCGCGAATAGTGATTTTTAGAAATGGTGTTATATTAATCTCGTTGTTTTTGTAACCTTCGCTAAGTAGGTAGGTACTAGCTTCTTCTTTGTGTAGACTGGTAAAATTTTGCCCCAAAAATGTTAAGTACCTACATTTTGTGTTCTTTTGTCGGTCGTTCAGTAAGCTATTTTACGCAGCTGAGTTTACTACCATCTTGTTAATATTGTGTTTCTTTTTAAAAATATTCATCTTACACAAAAACGATTTCATTGAGGTTCACATAAAAAAAAAAAACAATTAGTTACTTTGACATTGGATTTAGCCAATCTAATTGCAGTCTGGAGGCGATCAACAAAATTATTTAATTCAAAGCAAATATTAAAGTAATAGAAAATTGGCTTTTGAAGCGCCTTTAAATGCTTGGTACAACGTAATTGGAATGTCTAGAAGCCATGAGTACCCTCTTATTATTCTCTATCGACTATGCAAACCACTTTAATAACATTTAGGTAATCAAAATTTTTATCGTTATTCATCCAAAATTAGATGTATATTTTGTGTAGATAATTTTATCGTAACTTATTAATAACTGTCTAAGTTCATACAAAAGTAATACTGTTACCCTATATACTAAGGTTGTGTCCTATGAGATCGGATGCAAATTTTAATATTTGTAATTTTTTTACATTGTCACATTTTCTTCCATGCTGGCCTGGGAGCGAGAGAAAAACATAGAATGTGCCAGCTGCATTTCCTCCCGGGCATGCTGTAAAAACCAGCTAAGGGATCCGAGGGTTTTACTATGTTGTAATTTAGGCGATGGGCTGACAACCTGTTACTACAGCAATATACTTACAAATATCTTAAATAACCCTCAAAACATCTTTGTCAGACGTGGCGGAACGACCTTTGTTTGGGTCGTTTACGCTCTGCCTACCCCATTAGGGATAAACGCGTGATTATATGTATGTATGTATGTATTTTCCCAGTTTGATTAGGACAATGCACAATACTAACAAAACAACAAGAGAAACGAATATATTGGGTTGCTCATATATGTCAAAAATTGTGTGAATTCGGCTAGTTCCATACACATTATAATGATTTAATAAAGAAGTTAAAAAAAATCATGATACTATCGAATGGATTATGAAAAGTATTAACATTTCTTTCCGATGCGTTTTGTTTACACAACTTGCCACTGTATTTACGGGATTACCGTCATAAAGATAATCATATGTCTGAAATAAAGAAATAAGTATTTCTTCCGTATCCATAATATAATATGTAATTGTGGCTTGGAGAACACAACTGAATGATTCGCTAGTTGCTGCACCGTGATCTCCGTTCGTATTCCACGACGCAAGTACGATCGGCTCCGACTCGGAACGGACCCGACGGCAGCCAATTGAATACCGACGGCGCCGTTCGTAGCCGGTCAGCGCCCGTCGGGGCCGGTCGGCCGCCGCGACAGCTGAATGCATCACACGACGTCACAACGCGTCGCGGGATGCCGACGGAGGTAACAATGCGTAGGTTGCGTGCAAATAATATATGAATTGCAATTACTGTTGATTCATTTCAATGTTCTTTACCGCTATGTAAAATGCTGCCCGGCCCGGCCCGATGCGACCCGGTTGGTCTGAATCGTACCTAGGTCTACAACAATCTAAAATACAATAAAAATAAAGGATTTACTTAACAAAATTATAGGTTGGTTCGAAATCACTTGGCCAGTTTTTAAGATAATTTTAAAAGTATTTTCACTGTAAGAGTACTCTCACCATGTGTCACGTTCCCCGGCAGTAATCTGGAGCGTGCGTTGCGCTTACATCTACTGCAACTTATTTGCAGCAGCGGCGCCGCGGGTGCACCACACCGCCGCGCTCGTAAGATTAAACTGCTCAAGGAATAATACGTGGTGACGGTGTTGGAGCGTTATTAGTGACCAGGAATGTTCTATAGAACGTTGGGGACTTGGTGAAGTAAAATGTTTTACAGGTGACCATGAACATGGTGTAATAAAGTAAAGCAACATTAATACAACACCGCGTAAACAAACTTTACCTCCACCTCTTTTCTCAAGTCCGGAGTAAAGCAGCTTGCTGAATTCTATCAGTATTAGGTACTGTCCGTCGTTAAATTTATTTACACACCTCTAGTCTAGACAACAGTCCAGAGAATTCAAAAATAAATTGGAAAAATAAAACGTGCTCATTTCTAAAAAAATAACATCTTTTCTTCGATATCATCTTTGATATTTGACTATTATATTGCTTTTGATTTTACTTTGTTTATATTATATTGACAAAAGTGAGAATCCAGTGACCTGAGAATGTAATTAAATTTTGGTTGAATCCCACAATATATATTTTCATTTTTTGTGCACATAAAATTCTTGCGACGTGATAAGAAACCTTAATAAATTCAGGTTTAAATCAAGCAGCCCCTTTTCATAAAATACGGATGCTGGGGCCGCTAGCCCACATTGTCACGTAGCAGCTCTGTAAAATATTATCTGGCTGACTGCGAGCGCTAGGAGTAAGCCGGAGCTTGCAAGACATGTTGCAGTGCTCGTGTGGAAATATTAATAATACGTATTCTTTATTTCGCTGAGGATAAAACACATGAAGTTAGATTAGAAAATTGTAAGCTTGTAAATATAAACTTCCTTGTGTATTAAAGGAATCAACTCAGTTATTACTTTATAATATGGGATGATGATAGGACTAACAGACTTTATTTTTCTTGCACTGTGTGTTAATCACAAGAGTTGAAAGAAAAGTGCAATTATTTTTTGGTAATGTTCATAATAGATTGGTGGTTAAGGCTTCAAAAACGGTCTCCGACTCGATCTAGACAACAGATTTGAATTTGAAAATTAGGCAACATGTGTTTTTCCAGGTACAAAAACTTGCTGAATCCAATTCTGAACCTTGCCCAGCCAAATTTTGGCTCCACACACATACACATACATACACACAATCACGCCTTCATCCCCATAAGGTAGGCAGAGCACACACGACCCAAATAAAGGTCGCTCCGCCACGTCTGACAAATTTTAGATTTTGTTAAGACAGATTTGTAGGTATAGAATAAGAATAAGAATAAATTTATTTAAAAAGTCCACAATTATTAAAATACATAGGCCAATGACTCCTGCACTAAGTTCGAGACTTGTATCGCAGGGGTCGCGTTCCAAAACAATTGTACAAATGGACGTCATAATGCGTGTTTCATAATTACAATAGACAAAGGCAGAACAAAATATAAAAAGTTAGGTATTTTTTTAAAAGTAAAAGAAACATAATGACAAAAATAAAATAAAAGGTAATAAAAGAAACCATTATAAATAACTAAATATTGCAAAAATATTGTAGTGTGATAAACTGTATGTGTGCGTGTGTGAGTGTGTGCTTGTATGTATGAGTGTGTCCTTACGAGTGTATGTGCGCGATTGTGTAGGTATGTGAGTAGAAAAAAATCACACCAAAGGTTCCAAAAGCTCCTCTTAATATCGATAAAATTAAAACCAAAAATATAATATTATGTGTAGCCATCTGCTACGACAAGGTTACGATTGCGTAGTACACAAATAGCTCATTATTTCGTATCCATACACGAGAAAAAGTTACATAATCATAACATTAACACTTGAAGTAAGGGTTATACAAAAAAAAACTGCCTTCAACCTTCATTACTACAAAGTATATCTCTAGTATTAATCCAGTAAGACGATTTATTCCCTGAAAAAATCTCTAGAGTCGTAGATGTGTAATTATGGTGAAACCAATGATACTAAATTTAAAAGTAAAATGCAATAATAATGTACATACTCGTACTGTAACGATCGTTTATCATTACATATAGAATAATTAATTTATAAAATCAACCCAACACTTAAACAAATAGCATTTAGATTTTTCGTTCAAAAATTGAGACATCTTTACCTGACATGACCCAGCAATTAAACAAGAGTATCAAATGCATAAATACCCATACTTGTTTCTTGGAAATAGAGTTAAATTTTGAATGTTACAAAAGATATTTTACTTTGTCTTAATATAGCATAGAACTTTGAAGATTAAAAAAAAACAGAGGAACAGCGGGCATGCAGCGGGGGTTGGCAGTTGCTGACGGGCCGGGACGATGTTCTAACGCGGAAATTGCCGATGCCGAGCATCATGTGTTGTTTATTTTCGGCGTTGTGTTTTAATTCGAAGTCCATCGTTGTGATTATTACTGTTAGTGTTTTTTAACCTTACAGATAGACGATTTCGTAATAAAGTGATAGTTTCAGCTTTCTGTACCTGCAGCGTTGCGAGTTTTCAAACATCATTCAATGATAATCGTAGGGAAATGTGTTATTAGAATAGGAAATAGTAGGTGTGTGTTATGTTTAAATATCAGTGTGCGAGAGTGTGAGGATGAATAAATGCAATAAAAACTAATAGGAATATTTTGATATGTCTTTAAGATACAGTGTTACACGTTAAAACAAAACACGGTGTTTTAAAGATATTAGTGGTTAAAATCAATTACTTGTATTTTGAAATATTTAATTATTTTATATTCAGGATAACACTTTACATACATTAACTATACATCGACAAGGCTTATGGGCTCCGAGAGTAGCTGGCCCATAATCCCTCTCGAGAATTCATTCGAATAGGTATTCATACAAACCTCTAATGGTCTATTTCTCAGCTGACGTAGCGAGCTATAAAGGTGATAATTTCTTGACACAGTCTCTATCATTTGAACTGACTTCTTAGCGCATATCATGTGAGTTTGGTACAGCAGTCCTTGAAAATTATACCATATTGCAAACTGAACAGAGAAATTGATTATTAAAAGGTTTGAACATTAGTACACCATCACAGGTGACCAAAACTGCAGTTAATAGGTAACTTGTATGACTTTGATGAATGATTGGTAGTATGAAAGAAGTTTGTGAATGAATTAAGATGATCGGAATGTTTGATGGAAGGTTTGCAAGTTAGATAAGACTAGGGATTAGTGTTACTCTTTGCAAGGTTTTCGCGCGTTGGCATGGTCTGTAGGTTGGAAGGGAGGGCCATTTCATTTGCCTAGGTATCCTAATTCTAAGATCTTAAAGATCTTTATTCAAATTCCCTTCCCTGGTTATCGAGTCTTTTTACCTTTCAGCACGCTACATTAGCCGGGAGATTTAATATTAAGTATGTTTGGTTTTATTTTATTTGGGTTAGTTATGCGCAAGAAGAAAGAAGATGGAGATTCCTGATTCCTGCATTTCAGCTGAAAATATTTTATGTGAGTCGCATGTTTTATATTACTCATTTATATTTTATTTTTTGTCATTCTGTGTTATTTTTCAGCTGAATTCGATTATGAACTTTTTTACAAATAATTTATTTACTTACGTCATAATTTCAATTACGATTACCCTATTCAAACTTAACTTAAATTTGTTTCAATTTTCTATTTGAATACACAACGTATGGGTCTTTTAATTTGACATAAAATCAGTTTTTTAGACGATCACATATTTATTTATCTTTGGCCATATTAATTTTATCAGATTATTATTTAATTAGGGATAGGGTGTTACAGTACCTTGGACTTTAAATTCCATTTCACAAATTTGTCTTGAAAAAAGCACTTTTCCAAGAATCGGCAAACAAAAACAGGTAAAAGTCGGATAAGTTACTGATAAATTTATTTATTTTTGTAACTATGGAGTAATCTGGAATAAATTATTTTATTATTATTATATTATTATTCCAACGAATTGGCGCGCTCGAGAAATTCACACGTTGGATGCAGAAATAAAATTTAAACATGTAACATTTAAGCGGTTTTTGTTGATCCAAAATCAGAATCCAATGGTGGTCATCTAAAAGCTAATTTGATAATTATGATTTACTTTCCGGTTAAATTAATTTATCAAGATGGCGTAAAAAATATTGTAGGAGAGAACGTTAGTATTGTAGATCTTGGTGTGCACCATCTTTTGGGTTAAGTTAAAAATCCGGGGTCGGAGATTTTGACTCATTGTTTTGTATTACGGTAATCTTGTTACTGCTATTTTCCCTTTTTTTTCATGTTGTTGAGCCTTGTCCTAGAGTGTGCTCTAACGTTTGATCGAGCCCTTTTATGCTTGTGTGGTTTAATATATTCTATCAGGTTTTAATAAAAGACAATAAATTGCTGTTTATTTTGAACGATTCTTTAAAGTTTCAATTAGTAGCTAAGGGATCTGATGGTTTCAGTATATTGCAATTTCGGCGATGGGCTGACAACCTGTCACTACAGCAATATACCTACAAATCTATCTTAAATAACCCTTTGTCAGACGTGGCGGAATAACCTTTGTTTAGGTCGTTTACTCTCTGCCTACCCCATTAAGGATAAAGGCGTGATTATATGTATGTATGTAGTTCATCATGATTATAGTAATGCTCCCTATCTCCGATCCCATTGACTGGATGCAATAAAATAGATAATGAAATTCACTTCGTTGATAAATATTACATGTAGTTTCAAATGCAAATTAAACCACTACTGTTGGTGTTGTTACTAGATTAGTTTATGTTTACTGTTAAGTGCTTCAGTAAAATTAAACAATTTGAAGCTGTAAACTTTAAGAGGAGATTTGGAATTTCGTTTATAAGATTTTATCTATTGAAGTAGTGTAGTTATAAGTTTATTATAAACATTTATTGAATTCTTTTTTACTTATGTGGGAATTAAAAATAGTACATTATTGCAAAGGCAGCGAAATAGGCAATTGCAGGTCGAGTATAAGTTTGAAGGCCGAGCCGCAGGCGAGGACTTCAATGATACGAGACAGGCAATTGCCATTTCGGCCGAGGCATATACGAGTATAGTGCTTTTCTTAAAAAAATGCAAGGAAATAAAAAAGGGCCTTTTACATAATAAATTTAATTTTCTTTTGATTTCGCTGGAAGCAGGTTTTCCATCGCTAATTTAGCTTCTGATCTTAAATCTGGTGGAGTGCAGTCAATGACCATTTCATTTTCACTTTCAGGACCATCGGAACTCATTTAAATTTATGTTTATTAACAAAATAATTAACAACGAACTCCGCTTTACCGCCAATTTATTTTTTTATTTTACAGTTTGGTCCGAAAAGAGAGCCCGATGGTGTAGTGGATAGGGCCGCTGCCTCCTGAGCGGCAGGTCGTGGTTCGAATCCCACCACGTACCAATGTGTTTTTCGGTTTTCGAATTTCATATGTACGTTTATTCGGCGCTTTTTTCGTGCTTCGGAAGGCACGTTAAGCCGTTGTTCCCGGTTAATATCGTTTAATACCGTAGATATTAGTCGTTAAGCCATATCAGAGGCCAGTGCTAAGCATTGGCGACTTGAAAACTCTGACCTAATCTAGGATTGGGTCTGGTTTCCCTTCTGGGTTGCGGAGGTCAGATGGCAGTCGCTCTGTGTAAAAACCAGTACCCTCGTTCAATCCCCTAGATTAGATAGCCGATCCCGTGAGATACGGGATAAGGCTAGGGAGATGATGATGGTCCGAAAGGTAAACGCATCTGTGGCTATACAGCCACGAGAACGCAATGTGTACGATAGATGAAAGAGTTCTAAATTCAAACAGCACTCCGTTTCATACAACATTGCAGGCGCGCTCTTCGTTCCAAATTCAAAAAACGCACCGGGAAGTGATTTTGATTTTTCAGTCTACGTAAATATGATACTTCGCGTGTTCTTTATTCAAAAATAAAGATAATATTTTCGCGCATGTTTAAGAAAAAACTATTAATGATACTGACGGACGGCGAGACAGACCACAAAACCATAAAATACGCTTTTAAACAATTTATTTTCTTACAAAAAGTTTCAAAGCACCCATTCTTCTTCGACTTCCAGTGGTAAAATGTCTAGTGTCATACACCGCAGGCCATTAGTCAAATTAAGTGTATAATACGGCTGTTTCGTACTAATTTGTGGAAAATTGCTCCAATGCGCTTGTTGGCGTATAATGGGACAATTTTATTACGTCTGCTCGGGCTGAAAGCCGCGCCAGGATTGGTGACCATTTAATTCATAATGGACACTAGAAAACGTTAGGTGCCATAATGTATTAAATTACCCCATTTTGAAGTAAATCACATTTTAAATAACTTGCTAAGGCGTTCACTATTTTTTTATGTATTGTTTGTAATTATACATAGTAGGAACTAACTCAGAATTTTTGTCTTTGAATATTCAAAATATAAATTTTTTTGCAGTCAGATGACTGCAAGAATTTTATGAACCTAAAATGCATTTAGTCTTTTTCTGGCTTTGTAAACAGACATTATTTAAATTTTATTTGAAATGAAATTACTCATTTTTGATGGTTCAGAATATACTGACAGTGAACACAGCCTTGTTTATAAAAATATAGCGGGTGTAAGGGAAAGCGTCCCGCAATAATTATTTTAGGGGTTGCTCAGACAATGAAACTGAACAACAACAGAAAGTTCTTTCAGAAGATAAAAATACCATGTTCCCACAAAACTACTACCTCGATTGTACAATTTGTATGGAAAGCTATTTTTTTTTCCTTTCCTATAAAAATCAGGTGATAGTTTGTTTAGTTTAGTTGAATTGACGGCTGACAGGGATGAATGGAAGAAGAAAACGTACTGCGCCGACCCCAAGTAAATGGGATAAGGGCAAGCGAATGATGAGTTTGTTTAGTTTCTTTGATTGAGGAATCCCTATAAGTTTGCGGTATGCTGTCCCATAAACACCCCGTATAAAACATCGAACATAATCATGTAAAGAACCCCACACAAATTGTACGAAAATCCCCGGTTGGTTGATTTGGCTGAAATTTTGGAAAATTATTGCCTATATCATGTTGATGAGAAGTGTAAAATCGCATATCCGAATAATAACCATTATTGGAGATAATAATATATTTTTTTGAATGTTGAATCAAAATCGGTTAGTTTTATGTATTTTAAGCTGAAACTTGTACATAGTAGCTATGCTCTCCTTGCTAAAACGTAGAAGAGTATTAATCATATTTTTGACATGACTGCGCTGGGAACAAAAACCAATACTATTGATTATATTTTAATAAACAACTTATCGATCAAAAGGTAGATTACTCGAGTGTCAGTTTGACAGCTGTCATCTGAAATGAAGATTTCGTCCAAACTTATTAATTGTACCTACATGCGAGTAATCTAGGATCTATAGTTTCCGAGTTTTATGTAAAAAAAATATTAATACTCTGCTACGTTTAAGCAAGGAGTAGACAGCAAATATGAATAAGTTTTAGCTTAAATTATAGAAGGCTACTCGATTTTGATTCAAACGACAATATCTAGAAAACTGGTTATTATTCGGGCATGCGATGTTACAATTTTCATCAACATTATATGTATAGGCAATCATTGTTCAAAATTTCAGCCAAATCTATCGACCGAGGATTTTCAAACAATTTGTGGGTGGTTCCGTATGATTATTCCTTTTTATTAAATTTACATTTGTTCGATAGCCCTCAAATTCAAAACAATTGAAATCAATTTATCTGAACAGGATGAGAGAAGAGATAAATTATTCATGTCCAATTATACGAATTGCTTAAGCCGTTTAGCAATTTACGACTAGGTCCTATTAATTTCGGCTCAATGTGATTTGGTTCTAGAAAACCTATAGATAGAACATTGGGCAGACTTCATACAGTATTGGGATTTTTCATTTATTTAGGTACTATGATGTTTAGATTCAGGCACTTACTTGGTAAACAAACCTGTGTTATAGTCGCGGCATTTCCGAATTTAATAAAATCTTTTGCTTTGACTTGCTATAAAGTTCAAATTAGTTTTATTTACCCTGTCTATTGCAAAAAAACTACTAACTAAAAAGCAATGAATAGATGTAATTGATACACGGCCGTTTAATATAATATTGCCAAAATATCTGGACAACTCTAGACCTTTGACAAATATGTTTACTCAAAATATTAGACAAGCTAGAATGTAATTTTGCTCCAAAATGCTTAGATATAACATCAAACTAATAAGTGCTAAAGAAGATTGTATAATTGATATGAAACAGTTAATAAGTTTATTTTATAGCAAATCTTTAAAGCATTTTGAATGTAATAAGAATACTGTTGCATTTCACTTTAAAAACTTAACAAAGATATCGTCTTGAAAAAGAATTGTAAAATGGAATAAAATTGTATCGACAGTTATTTCAAGAGTAGGTTCAACAGAAATACCTTCCCGAACACTTTATCAAGTAAACAAAAAATGCTTACGACACTTTCTTCATAGAATTTTATTCAACCGAAGGATGCGATAGTTCCCGTGATATATATTCAGGGTTCCGTTAGGTTATAGCATTTGCATATCTTTGGGTAAAAGCTAACATACTGTATTTTTGGTTTTTATGTGATCGTGTCGTAAGAAACGATGGTTCTCCATTTGATAGGAACCCTTTGTTTGTTATGTGCGTAAGCGGTTTGTAACTAAGAGGTAGCTTTTGTATTATATTTTATAAACAGTTTTGCTATTTGTCGTAAATAGGTGATTGTACAAGCTAATTTTATTCATATATCAATAACGTTTATGTAAGGACGGCTCGGATGTATGAATTTGCATGCTTTCAATGTTATTTTTTAAATCCATGGGTATTCAACCATTCTCTGTCCATGGTAATTCGAAAGAAAGCAAACTAAATTTTCGCTTTTACCTAATTAAGTAAAAGTCGCTTTAAATCGACAATGGATTATATTGCATTCTAGATTGAAGCTATACTAAAAGCTCTTTGCCGTGGTTTGACAGGATAGAAAATTTGTAAATGGCTTCTTGAGGTTTTTAGCCGACAGTTTAAGCAGAGTTAAGGTGAGGAACGGTAGAATATAAAATTTGAAAGCAGCGAATAAAATCTTCAAACAGACAGCTAAGGCTTTGAATCTTTCTATAACGAATCAAATTTTAAGGCCGGATAAGAAGCAAATTTATTTATAGTTAATTTTTTCTACTTGTGCGAAATATAATTCTCTAAATACGATATACCTTGTAGGTTTTTTTAATCTCAATTCTTTTTAGGGAACCCAGATATTCTATAAAACGATATTAAAGGCTGGCAGCATTTTAAAGTACTTTCCCATTCAATAGTGAGAAATGTAAGTGGAAAAGAGGCAACGAATTATATCAAAGATAAAAACATTTCAGAGACATTACGATTTTGTTCTACTTTTACCTGACTGTCTCAAAAGGTCAGCTTTGTTTGAAATGTTTGCCTAAAACGTAAATTTTTCAACGTAGGTAATTTCTTGCTTGATCAGCTCCAATTTATATATAGGTATATCAACATAAAATCGGTCGCATCTATTTTATATTTTCTTCGTATTTAACTTGAAATAATTCTATTACTTGTAATTAATTTAAACGAATCTTAACAATTTACTAAAATCCTAATAAAAAGAATATTTACATTGTACTAATATTTAGAAGTACTTGAACTACTAATATTATACATACATACATATAATCACGCCTTTATCCCTAACGGGGTAGGCAGAGCGCAAACGACCTGATCAAAGGTTGCTTCGCCACGTCTGACAAAGTTTCGAGGGTTATTCAAGATAGATTTGTAGGTACACTGCTGCAGTGACAGGTTGTCAGCCCATTGCCCACATTGCAATAATTACTGAAACCCTCGGATCCCTTAGCTGATTTTTACAGCATGCCCGGGAGGAAATGCAGCTGGCTTATTCTATGTTTTTCTCTCGCTCCTAGTCCAGCATGGGAGTGATAATAATATTATAATATTTACTAATATTTGAAGAATATTTTTAAAATAACGTTGTGGTGTGAAAGAGGATATAGTGAAAGGTATAGAAAAAAATGAATGCTTATGTGGTTTGGTCATGTTGAGAGGATGGATGAAAGCAGATTAAGTAAACAGATATATATGGCGAGTGTGAGTGGGAACGTTGGAAGGAGAAGACCTTGACATACGTACCGCGACCAAATCAGGGACGTTCTAGAGAAAGGTAAGGTCAGGAGTACCCTAAACCGACGAGCGTGCATGAAAAGATTGATGAATGTATATGAAGCAAAAGAAGTTTGCAAGGACCGTAGTAAGTGGAAGGATGTAATCTCTGCCTACCCCTCCGGGAAAGAGGCGTGACGTTATGTATGTTGACCCGACTCTAAATTAATACGTTACTTTAAATTAATATTCACGTTATTAATTTATTGTTACATTAATTTATATTCAATGTTTTGTTTACTCAGTGTCATATTTCGTATCTCTGCCATGCAAAAGAAAATAAAAATATTTACAAATTATATAGGCGGTTTCTTTGCTATAGTTTTTCACTATAAAAACAATCATAAATCTTTCTATGAAGTGGGTTTAACTGTGATATTGTAAACTGAAAACTACTGGTAAGCAACCGGCAAATTAACATATTTTTATTTATTTAACAATTTATTTTACACAATAAAGAACATAAAATACAAACATGAAAAGAAAAAAAGACAACAGACACTGCTAGTTACCCGCCACTTCACTATAGAAAATATAGCATTACGTAATGTTAAGGTACGAAACCAGCTCTAATAGACCTATCCTGTTATCATTGCACGTAACACAATATCATGCATATGTCAAAATTATCTTGAGCCCTCGAATCCGCACTACCCGTTTCAAAGCGTAGTTCTGTTTACATCGGCGTTCACTGAATAGGAGAAAACAGCCAAACAATAGAGTCCCTCGTAGCTGATCAAATGCTAGCCGTAGAGGGCCGTTCTAAACTGGTATCTCTACATGCGCTACGCCTTTGCCTGCTGTCCGTAACCGACATACAAGCAACTTATTATATGCTCTGTTACCTTCCTCTATACAATGTAAGAGGATACAATTCAAATCAGTAAGACCATTCAGGGGATAGTAGGCTTGAAATCAATGGAAATAGATGCACTCCGGTGGATTGTTCTCTCTATTTGTGTGTCAGATTTAACATAGTGCCTATAACAACCTAAGCATGTAAAGACGTATATCAGGTCTATGGTTCTATAGAATGTGCTGTTACCACAGCCGTCTCTAACAGCCGGGTGGTGACATTTGGAAACAAGACAGGACATTGTACCGTTTAATCTCTTATTGACGCGTGCTTTATCCGTGCATTACAAGAAATACGAGGAGGAAGAAAGCAACATGAACCACTTTTTTATTCTATGGTTTTGAGATTCCTACATAATAATATGTTTACTAGGTCATTAAATGTGGTATTTTATTCTTGTTCTGAAACCTATCGTGTGGGGATCAAATGTAACGGCTAAATGTTTTTCTCTAAACTATAGGCCAACTGACTTTTTGTATGGATACAATGAGTCAGTTGTCAGTTTAGTTTAGTTGGCATAAAACCTAAAGAAATGATAAATAAGTAGGAAAATATTTATTTTCTAATTTTAATAAAGCAACATTTCCATATAAATTTGTATGGAAATAAATCTGTTTTTAAAAATAGAAAAATAATAGTGTGCATTGATATTTTCCAAAAAAAATACATAAGAATAGATAATGTATCAAGTGATTTGGCGTACAGCTTAGAGAAAACATTCAGCCGTTTCCTGTCAGAAGGAGTTCAAACTTTGTGGGTTTTGGTAAAGAATGATTATGATTTTTAATTTTATACAAAACAGCTAGCTGTAATGTAACTGTGTGAAATATTTTTAGAATCAGCTCAACAGGACTTTTCATTTGATACATACATACATATAATTACGTTTTTATCCCTAATGGTGAAGGCAGAGCGTAAACGACCTAAACAAACGTCTTTCCGCCACTTTTGATAAAAAATAAGGGGTAATTTAAGATTGATTTGTAGGTATATTGCTGTAGTGATAGGTTGTCAGCCCATCGCCTAAGTTACAATATACAGAAACCCTCGGATCCGTTAACTGGTATTTACAGCAGGCCCGGAAGGAAATGCAGCTGGCTGATTCTATGTTTTTCTCTCGCTTCCAGGCCAGCATGGAAAATTCATTAATTCAATTGATATCCTACACGATAGGTATAAAAACAAAAAAAACCGGTTGTAATTTGAAGGACCACACACCCCAGGTAAAAAAAAAACAATGAATCTCGGACTAGAAATACTTAAAATTACCCATCATCGTCTCCCTCATCTCCCTAGCCTTATCCCGTATTTCACGGGGTTGGCTTCCTAATCTAGGGGATATTAACGAGGGTACTGGTTTTTACACAGAGCGACTGCCATCTGACCTCCGCAACCCAGAAGGGAAACCAGACCCAATCCTAGATTAGGTCAGAGTTTTCAAGCCGCCAATGCTTAGCACTGGCCTCTGATATGGCTTAACGACTAATATCTACTGTATTAAACGATATTAACCGGGACCAACGGCTTAACGTGCCTTCCGAAGCACGGAAAAAGCACCGAATAAACGTACATATGAAATTCGAAAACCGAAAAACACATTGGTACATGGTGGGATTCGAACCACGACCTCCCGCTCAGGAGGCAGCGGCCCTATCTACTACACCATCGGGCTCTCACCTATCCACTACACCATCGGGCTCTCAAACTTAAAATTACTCAATGAACTTAATATGTAGGAAACTCTAAACTCTACAATAAAAAAATAGATTAGTATGGGAGCTTGTTTCTTATTGCCTGTTCTAAAAAATCTTTCTTTTTTTCTAGCTCGACCTCTGCCCTTGTGCTGAGAACTAGCTCGATGATTTAATTTAGGATTTTTCTGTTCTTTAGGCCCCTTCCCTCTCTTAACAGTTTCCACACATGCATATCTGCTACTGGGGGTTTTTCTACGGAAGTATATTATATAGTTTGCTTTTTGGCTTCTTACCAATAAGGCTTTGGCTTGTATTATATACCCCTGTGTAGTAATTGTCCCGAAAGTTTGTAGCACGTAATCAGAATGTCGGACAAATTATTCACTTTTTATTCTACGAACAAATACTGTTTTGTTTTAACACCGGTATATAGAAACCTTACCAAAGTTTACACGAATTTCAAAAAACCTAATCAAATGTACCTATACTACTATCTACTATAGGTCGTCAGAAATTTCAGTTAATCATTGTCGCTCTGGCAACGTTGCAAATGCGATATTCATTTCTAAATTGGCATGCAGTTATCTGTTCTCATAATGGCTGGCACTGGCACTCATAGCATTACCAGTATTACAACATTAATAACAGACTTTGCCTCCGAATAGTATAATTGCTAGTCACTGACTACATTTCGAAATTAATTAAATACCTAGCATTCTAGACATGCATACGTCACAAGCTCCTAATCCGTTTTAGATCGGAATATGAACGATGTTATTTTATCAACAGTTTCAGCATTAGCCAGATGATTCCACTGCTGATGTTCAATAAGATGACCGAAATGAAAAGAATATTTGACTATTTTTTTTTTTTATTTGAATGTAGATTTCGAACGCAAGATTTTCTAAGGGTGACGCCTACGATTTTTGGTTAACTGTTTCCGTAGGTTGCCGGTAACCATGACATAGTCATCGGTCCTGGTAAAGCTGTCCTACGCAAATTTCAAAACCTTCCAACCTTTCATTGACCGGGACTAAAAATAGAGGAGTAAATATTTCTGCAAAAATTAAGCTGCCTACTCTTTGGTTAATTTTATAAATCCCCTTTGAATTAGAAAGACTTGTACCTTATTACATTTCTACGTAGCTAAAATACATTTGTTCAAGTTTCCACGATGAATGCTGATTGCAGAACGTCTGAAATATTTGCAATCCTGATGATAATTACTAATTGATGAGTGAAGTCTGATATGAAATAGATCTTGATGAAAGTTTAATTATGTCTTCTTAATTTTGAATCTGATGAATTTATTAGAAAGAAAACATTTTAATAACAATTTTTGCAGACACCTGTCAGCGGCGCTAGGTTTAATTTAATACAATAAGATAAGTAAAATAAATAATCATATTTAAGTGATCCAGTTACTTACTCTTGTTAGCTATAAGACAATAACTTTAAGTAATTTTTCATGAACTTTTCCTTTATGAACAGCATTGTGCTTTAGTTTTAATCTAGTCGAAGATTAAATTGTGAAGAACTAGAAGTTGAAATGCTGCTAACACAATAAATCAAGTTTTTATAAACTTGACGCTCATTCGCATGTTAAACATGTGAGGGAAAAATTATCTTGCTCATATTTAAAATGTACTGTAGAAGTTAAGTAACGTAGATAGGTACTTATTTATGCTGTTATTTCAAGTTGTTATAAGGAAATAGATATTCCTTGTTTCAATGTTATTATGTTATATTTATTCAATTAATGTCAATATATAAATGTCTTCCATGCTGGACTGGGAGCGAGAAAAAATATAGAAAGTGCCAGCTGTATTTCTTCCCGGGCATGCTGTAAAAACCAGCTAAGGGATCCGAGAGAATCACTATATTGCAATTTAGGCGATGGGTTGACAACCTGTCACTACATCAATATACCTAAAAATCTATCCTAAATAACCCTCAAAACTTAGTCAGACGTGGCGGAACGACCTCTGTTTAGGTCATTTACGCTCTGCCTACCCCATTAGGGATCTCCATCCTTAGTGGGGTATGCGCCTCCGCGTGACTATATGTATGTATGTATATACGAGTAAATATCATAACTAACACTAAAATACAAATTATAAAATTATCGTCAACTAAAACTAATTAAAGAGACCGCCCAGTAACGCTCCACTCCCAAATGTGTCCATAACACTGACAGAGTTTCCTCTCTGCACAGCAAGAGAGATCCTCTGAGCGAGGTAGAAGGCCGCGCGAGGATCTGACCCCTGTTTCCTCAAGTGCTGGCCCACGCACCAGCTCCTTCGCATCGGAGCCCTACGTACCTGCAGTCTCAAACGCCACTGGGACGAAATCGTACGCAGATTCCCAGGTTGGCGTACTTGATACGTTAAAGACACCTAAACCACGTATAAGAGACCCAGCGGGAAGCGGGAGGGAGCGAGCAGCTGCTGAGACTGCTGGGTATTCCTCAAATGATGTTATATTATTTATGTTAAACATATATATATATAGCGGTTTTTTTTTTTTTATTCAAAAATGGGTTTGCTCTTGACTCCAGTCTAGGTCGGAAACGACTGAGACGGAGTCGACGATGGTGCGAGCTCACCCAGAAGTTGCCTGTTCACTCTAACTTTGAAATGTTGGGGGTTGAAGGCGTTCGGAAACACAGACGCAGGTAGTGAGTTCCACACTTTTGCCGTGCGCATTACAAAAGAGTTTTGGAAGCGCTTAGTACGTATTGGTGGAATATCAACCAGGTATGGATGGTATCCTGCGGTGCGTCTAGATGTCCGATGGTAGAAGGGAGCTGGCGGGATAAGGTCGTGGAGCTCTTGAGCACACTCACCGAAGTACAGCCTGTAGAAGACCGACAAGCAGGCGACCTTACGGCGATGTTCCAGGCTATAAAACTTGGCTTCTAGCAGTTTTTCGTCACCAATAAGCCTCTTGGCTCTGCGTTCCACCGAATCGAGTGCGGCAAGTTGGTATTTGGCTGAGCCATCCCAGAGGTGACTGCAATACTCCATGCAGGATCGGACTTGTGCTTTGTACAGGGTTAAAAGCTGTCCAGGCGTGAAGTATCGCTTCACTCTATTAAGGATACCCAGTTTCTTGGCCGCTGTTTGTGCTTTGTATTCGATGGAAGCGCCGAAGTTTAGACTAGATGACAAATCCATGCCCAGAAGCTCAAGTTTGCCAGCTATAGGTACAGATGTACTTCGGAAAGTAGGAGTCTGGTTGAAAGGACTCCTTTTGGCGGTAAAAAGACACGCTTGCGTTTTGTTGGCATTAAAAGAGACCAAATTGTCACCACCCCACTGGGAAACATGACTTAGGGTCAGATCCAATTGCTCAACCATGGCCCTTCTCAAGGAAAGTATTTCTTCCCTGCTGGTGTTTGCGCTGGATAAGTATCTCACCAAAACCGTACTATCATCTGCGTACCCAACAATACCTGGCCGAAGAAGGTCATTGATGTGCAGCAGGAACAGAGTTGCAGAGAGAACAGACCCCTGAGGAACTCCGGCATCAATAGCCATCAAGTCAGAGGAGGAGCCGTCAACGACTACTCTGATTGACCGTTCACTTAGGAAGTCAGAAATCCAGCTACAAAAATCAGCTGGGATGCCATACGCAGGAAGCTTGTTTAGCAGACTTGTGTGCCAGACTCTGTCAAAGGCCTTCGAGATGTCAAGTGAGACGGCGAGAGCTTCGCCATGCTTCTCAATGGCCTCACCCCAGCAGTGCGTAACATACACAAGAAGATCCCCAGTTGACCGTCCCCGGCGAAAGCCATATTGGCAGTCACTGAGGAGATCATTGTCTTCGAGGTAGGTCAGCAACTTACTGTTCAGTACCTTCTCCATGACTTTGCATAAGATGGAGGTAATGGCAATCGGTCTGTAATTGACAGGGTCTGAACGGTCGCCTTTTTTGGGGACCGGCTGAACATTCGCAAGCTTCCAAGACTTTGGCACAGTTCCTTTTACGAGAGAAAGGCGGAACAAGCGTGTCAACACAGGTTACAGGTACAGCGTTTGGACATAGTTATCAAAATTTGCTTTAATGTTGCAATCATTTCTTTTCTTGTGATGACCTAATGTAGATGATGATCCTAGCTTAATGTATGCCTATTAAAATGTTACACAGTTCTTTGCGTTCATTTTAAACAGTACCTTTTTAAAATATCTGTATCGTTTTTTTTCCGTCAATTTGTTGGGTTACAGGGTCAACGAATAAATCAAATCTCTCTTTAGATCTAATCATAAGAATTAATTAATTTCTTCCATGCTGGCCTGGGAGCGAGAGAAAAACATCAAATGTGCTAGCTGCATTTCCTTCCGGCCATGCTGTAAAAATCAGCTAAGGGTTCTGAGTATTTCAGTATATTGTAATTTAGGCGATAGGCTGATAATCTATCACTATACTCGTAGCTACAGCTACACTGTATACCTACATATATATCTTAAATAACCCTCAAAACATTGCCAGACGAGGCGGAACGAGCTTTGTGTCATTTACGCTCTGCCTATTCCATTAGAGATAAAGGCGTGATTATAATTTTCTTTGTAATAGCCTTGCTTGTGACTTTCTAAAAGTGTTCTTAGGAATCTATTTGCAAATAAATGATTTGACTTTGATGTGTATGTATAGAATAGAATTAACAATTCTTGCGACTATAATAAATGTATCGCTTTCCTCACGAAATTCCTCTACGGCGAGTGTCCCTTGGCCGGTAAATAAAACGTCAATGACTCAGCAAGTCTCTAAAATGGCATTAGAGAAGGTGACTTATAATTTGTCTTAAGATTGGCATCGTCGTCGTCGTAACACACATTCCGGATCGTGCCCGGAAAAAAATGCTGTTCTACGCGTGAATTGCTGTTCTATTGCAAGTATATTTGAAAAACTACACGAAAGGTCGTTACAAAAAAGTCTGTGAAAGACATGTTAAAGGGGTTTTTTTTCAACTTTAATTTCAATCGAGGAAGTAACATTAAATTAATTTCATTAATCCTATTGTCGATATTCTACATCACAATTTATCAAATTAGAAATCTCAATAATCCATTGTCTTATCATTTGCTTCATATAATGATAGCGTAGCTCGTAATGCAAGATAAATTTAGAAAACAATGTTTTGCCCTAATTTTACTGTCATAAGCACTTTAATCTGACCTTATTAGCATTACCTTGTTATAAAAGTAGAGGCCAAAATATTACGTCATTAAAATTACCTAACAGGTCTTCACTATACGGTATTACGTCCCTTCCGTTTCCGTCGTTGCCTTTCAACTCCAGAAAAGGTTTAACTACTTCAAAGTAACTAATTACTATGTCGAAGGGTCATTTCCCCGAATATTCGCCTGAATAATTTCCTTCAAGAGGGTAAAAACAACGCTTAAGTTAAAGAATTAAGGTGACACCAATTTAACAATGAAAAATGTAAAACCTCGATGGCTAAAACTTTAATAAATTTATGTTTTTTTTATGGTCCATAACATTTAAATTTTTTTTAGGTTATGCATCTATGCTAGGTATCTGACACATTTTTATCTCCAGACATAGGCGGAACCAGAATATTTTGCGCCTTTATTAGAATGTCCTCCACACGCCTAACCCGCGTCAATCTTGTCAGAGACAGGGGACAAAAACGCACTCTTTGGTAGACGACGAGTGCCTTTATTTCCGAATTAGGATACTCAGAATAGTCTATCAGTTTGGTAGTGTAAAGGCACTATGGCCTTTGTGATGACTGTAAGAGAAATCGAAAAGCAACGGTTCGTCGATTGTTGACCACTGTTTTGTCTTCAGTTCGACTCATCAGATGCGGAAATGTCCGCATTACAAGTGCTTTGCTCTCGTGAGCTTAGCTTGTTTGGATCGGAACGGAATCCAACTCTTTGAAGCAGCCGTGAAGCATGATCTCCGCAGAGCGGTAATTCAGCAGAGGTATCAGTTTGGTTATTTAGATCTGTAATAGCACATATACTAAAACATCTCAGTTTTAGAAGGCAAAAGTAAGAAATTCAACTTTTATAAACTCATAAGAAACTGGGTTGAATGTAACATTTATGAATGTAGGTAATTAAAAATGCATTGTAAGTAAAAAAACTGCAATTGCCAATCAAAACAGACTTCATTAAAATCTAACTTTGATATGAATACGATCATGTGAACCAAAGAAAAGAGCCTTTTGATAGATTGTAAAAACAAAGCTCTTTATAACGAAGGTATTTTCCAACAAGTGGGAGAAAATGATATTTTACCTTACTTCGTAATCCTCTTACATAGTAAAACTAAATGGTAACGTACTCGTGGTACCTACGATTCTAACTCGCGTGGCTTATTTATTCTTCCCCTTCACATTTAAATCTAATTCTTGAATATCTAACGTAATGACATGCAGTTTAATAAGAATATTCAGACCATGGGAATCATCATCATCATCATTCGCTTGCCCTTATCCCATTTACTTGGGGTCGGCGCAGTACGTTTTATTCTTCCATTCATCCCTGTCAGCCGTCAGTTCAACACTCACACCTGTTTTATAGATATCATCTTTCACGCAGTCCATCCATCTTTTCTTTGGTCGTCCTCTCCCAACATATCCATCCACATTCAAATTCATTACCCTTTTGCTTATATGACTTTCATCCCGGGAATACGAGAGTGAATTAAGTACACAAGATTTATCATACCGGGTGTAAGGGACAGCGTGCCGCAGACTGATAGGGGTTGCTCAGACAACGAAACTGAACAACTTTCACCAAAAAATCTTCCAAGAGATGAATAAAAAAAAACAAAACAAAATGACCTTGTGACTTTCTAAAAGTGTTCTTAGGAATCTATTTGGAAATGAATGATTTGACTTTGACTTTGACTTTGACCACCTTGTTTAGCCAATTTGTATGGAAAACCAACTTTTTTCTTTCACTCCCTGAAAAAAATCCTGGTGATAGTTGTTCGGTTACGTGAACTGAGCCATTGCTATCAGTTTGCGGGACGCTTTCCCTAACACCCCGTTTTATGGTATGTTCAACGAAACATAGGCACTTGCTAATTGTTAATAGACAGCGCTTTTATTCAGCAGTGGGAGCGTGCAGGGCCGGGCCTCCTTCAAATCTGGTACACCTGAGAGCTATCTATGTACTACTACTTCTATTACTTCTTGGTGGGACGGCTGCGATGCACGCAGACGGGTGATCAGCTCCTGATGTTGGAACTATTTCACCCAATTCCCAGTGGTGGAGCACTGGGTTCACTGGTGCTCCGTCAGCGTCACCTCCCTGAATCTACCGGTGGCCCTGCAGAAGTGCAGAATGTCTAATAAGGAAATGTTTTCTAAGTCCTTTGTCTCTAGTTTGTCAGTTCCTAAGTATTCCCAACTTGGCAGTGAGTAGCTAGGACATTCGGCTAAGAAGTGGAGACTACTTTCCTCCTGTCCGCACTCAGGGCAATTTGGGTTATCTATTAATCTCATAGTGTGTAGGTGTTTGTTCAGTCCGCAATGTCCTGTCAGTAACCCTACCAAGAGTCTGATATGTTTTTTACTAAGTTGTAGTAATCTACGCGTTTTTCTAAAATCTAAGCATTTTATGAAAAGCTTAGATTGTCGACAGGACTGTAAGTTATTCCATCTACTGTTACTATCGTTTTTAATTTTTATGTTAATAACGCCTTTTGTTATTTGGCCTGGAATTGGTAGACATGGTTCAGGGCCCATAAAGGTTTCATCTGCCCCGGTCCTGGCCAATTTGTCTGCTATTTCGTTTCCTTCATTGTCTTGGTGCCCTGGCACCCAGGCAATTGTGATACTAGTTTTGGTACATAATCTGTTTAGAGTCAGTTTGCATTCCTTAACTAATGCAGAGGTTGTACAGGTTTTGTTTAGCGCTTTTAATGCTGCCTGACTGTCGCTATAGATTATGACTTCTGGTGTCAGTTCTATATTTTCTAACTCGCCGGCGCACTCCAGGATGGCCTGCACCTCAGCCTGGAAAATGCTGGCGAATTTTCCTAAAGGTATTGTTCTATACAGACGTGGCGAGTTTTCTATGTAAATGCCCGCCCCCGATAATTTGGTGTTTTCTTTCCTAGATCCGTCAGTGTAACAGATCGTTGTCGGGTTGTCTGTGTGAATTTTCCATTCATCTCTTGAGCCTATGTGTATTCTGTACTTTTTATCAAAAATCTCTTGTTTCTCTATCAAATCGTTGTTTGCAAGAATCATCGAGATATTTTGTCCTATCACCGAGTCTATCCTAACATGCCCTTTGTCCAGATGGTTACCCTTCCAAGACTTAAAGGACTTCATTCTAAACCATTGTTCTAAGGCTACCTTCTTCACCTGTAGGTCAATAGGATAGAGACCCAGGATCATATTTAAGGTGCTGTGGGAGTTGTTCTCATTGCCCCAGTGATCATCAGTGCAGCTAAGCGTTGGACCTGGTCCATCGCTGTTTTATTCTTGATGATAGAGGTTCTATGCCACCATACTATTGCTCCGTAACTAAGTCTGGGGAGAATTATAGCTTTATAGATCCATAGGACTATATGTGGCTTTATTCCCCATGTCTTACCGACGGCTCTTCTGCATTGCACTAAGGCCATCTTTGCTTTTTTGCTTGAGTTTTCTATGTGTGTGTTAAAAATCAGTTTACTGTCTATGTCCACACCTAGGTATCTTATCTCCTCTACTACTTCCAGTTCAACTCCATCGATTCGGACTGGTAGTTCTAAATGTTTATTTCTTTTCCTTGTGAAGATGATTAGTTTGGTTTTATTCGGGTTGAGGTTTAAACCTTTATCCCTGCACCATTGAAGGACCAGTTTCAGTGTCCTGTTCATGATATTACTAATCATGTTCAATTCTCTTCCAGTAGCTAGTATAACTCCGTCATCGGAGTATGCTTGCATATATACCATGGTTCTGTTTATAGTCTTTATTAGGTCATCCAGAAGAAGACACCACATAAGTGGTGAGAGACAGCCTCCCTGTGGGAAACCTCTTCTGGCTCGAACAGTGTGCGATGTACCTCCTAGCTCTGCCGTAATGGCACGATGTTTCAGAGCGTTCATCACCCATCTGGCTAGATTTTGTGCTATTCCTTCTCTCTCTAGGGAGTTTGCTATGGCATATGAGGTCGCCTTGTCAAAGGCACCCTCAATGTCAAAGAAACATCCCATAGCGTATTCTTTATTATGTATAGATCTTTCAGCTTTGACTATCAGGTTATTAAGAGCAGTGTCCGTGGATTTTCCTTGCATATATGCATGCTGATTTGCATGCAGCAGGTTGCCACTCCTGCTTATCTTCGACCTGATGAATCTGTCTATAATCTTTTCTAGTGCTTTCATGATGTATGACGATAAGCTGATGCATCTGAAAGATTTGGCTTCTTGATAATTGTTTTTCCCCGGTTTAGGAATAAAGGTGGCTTTGACCTTCCTCCATATTTTGGGGATATAGCCTGTATTTAGACTTTCTTTGTATAGGTGAATCAAATCGTCTATAATGTGGACTAGTGCTATCTGTAACATTTTAGGAAAAATGCCATCTGGTCCCGGCGCTTTATATGGTGCGAACGATAGTATGCTCCATGTTACAGCTTCTTTATTTATCACGTCATCAACTTCTTCCCACTTGGTATTGGGGTTGATGTTGAGTTGGTCTTCTTGATGTTCTTTACACTCTGGAAAATGGGTTTTCATCATTATGTCCAAAATTAATTTTGGTTCGGTAATGATATTCCCTTCTATCCTTAGGCTTCCTAGTCTGCAAGTGGTGTCTTTCGCTAGGGTTCTCATGAGTTTGGCGGCTTGTGGTGTGTTGTGAATTTCTTCACAGAAATGACGCCATCCTTTTTTGCTTTCTCTGCGACTGGTGTTTCGCATGTTATTTCTAGCTTTCCTGTACTCATTCCAGCTCGCCGGGTCATCCCTTTTTAGGGCTGTTCTTAATTTACGGCGAGCTAGTTTTCTCTTCTTTTTTAAGTCTTTGTTCCACCATTTTGCCCCTTTCCTGTTCTCAATTCTTGGAGAGGGCATGATTCATGGAACGCCTTGTTTAGGGTCTTATTTAGTCTTAATGAATCTACCTCTAACTTGTCTATGACGTTAGAGGTCTTTTTGTCTTTAGGGGTCCCTACTTTGAGAATTTCAACGAAGGTGTCCCAGTTAGTCTTCCTAGCGTTTCTAATCATTGTCTTTTCTATCCTACATTCGAGTTGAAAGGTGATCCTTCTGTGGTCAGAGAAACTTTCCTCAGTGTCCACCCTCCAACTCATAATGTAGTTGCTAAAGTATGAGGTAGCTAGTGTAATGTCTAGTACTTCTCGTCTTGTCTTAGTCACAAAGGTTGCGGTATCGCCAATGTTAACTATGTCTAAGTCATTACTTACTATGAAGTCCAGCATAAGGTCGCCCTTCTCATTTATGCCTGTGCTGCCCCAGGCCTCATGGTGCGAGTTGGCATCACAGCCGACAATAAATGGAATATTCTTACTTCTGTATAGCTGGACCGCTTCTTCTAGTTCTTTCGTGGGTGGTTTGAAATCCGTTTCGCTAGGGATGTAAGCAGATATCATCGCTACCCTTTTCTCAGTCTCGTTTGCCATTTTGATATTCATCTCAACGGCTACAAGGTCTCTGTAACATATGCTTTGTATTAGTCCTAGTTGTGTTGTCCTGTTGCTAGCATATATACATGTTCTGGGATTTGACTCACCACCGAGGTAGATGATTTGTCCTCCCAGACTGTTAATGCCAACCACTTTCCCATTATAATAGCTATTTATGTAACTGCATAACCAAAGCCGAGCAGCCTAATATAATTTTACAAAGATTCATCTAAATAGAGTCGTGTTTACTGTAAAACAGTTAGCAAATTATTACCACATATATTTTTGCTAACTATAATTTCATTAACATCGGTCATTTTGATAATTCGTTTCTCAGATTTTTGATGTATTAAAACTTATATCAAAAACCATTTTGACATTAAACTGCAAAGTAAATTTAAAAAACGGATGTTTTTTCTCTCTTTTTACACATTATATTATGTTACAAACAGCATACGTACGATGTAACTAAATAGAGTTAAAAAACAACCCAGACACCAAACTGTATTGACTCTACGGATAAAACTTCTAGACTTTAGTAAGAGAAACTTAGACCCCTTTGCGGTCGTTCTCTTGAATAAATTATGGGCTTATCCCTAGTGTGCGTTTTTCTCCAACCATGATAGGAACTCGTGAGATAGGTGATTAGGCAGTAAGTACTGTTAATGTATCTTATTATACTGTTCATTCAAAACTTGATTGGTTTACATTTTAATCAAACATACAACATTTAATCCCATTTAATTGATTGCACGATGTAATGGTAATCAAATTTTTCATTACATCGTAAAATAAACATTAAAATTAAACTATTACCTTCAGCATTACCCCCAATTTTTAACACGTTTTGCTTGCAATGAACATTTTCGAAAGGAATGACGAAGCAACAAAGCCCTTCCTATCCACAACGAACCGTGTTACTTATTTTTACTTCATAAAACCAAGAGTCATCTTCCCAAAAATCTTTTGAATAAATTATTTGATTTCCCAAGTGCGTGTTTTTCACGCGTTTGTTAAAAATACAAAAAAGTCTCTTGAGCGTCCTAGCCCGCGGTTTCAATTATGGCCACGCGTTAATGTTATGTAAAGTTGTGTTATTATTAATGTGTCCATGATGTTAGATTTATTTATTTATTATTATCTTGTAAAGAACATTGGTAAATTTAAAAATACAATTACGATTTCAATACAATAACAAATTTAGTTGTATATCGTATCGTATGACAACTATCCCTGCAACTCTAGGTAAAATCTCAAAAACGCTTTCCTAATTAGAGAGTATTTTCTATGCCGGAAAGCATATTTTGTAATAATCCCCATATATGTAACATCTTTCATTACGCTTGCCAATATACCAGCCAAGTTCATTGAGTTTGCTTGGTAATTAACCAGCATGGATGTGGTTGGTGTTATTTAAAATTTATATTTTTACCTAATCTTCAGAAATTTGTCCTAGACCTGCAGGAAAACTAGTCACCCCAGTTATCACGAACTTTGTACCGTTGAGCGTCTCGTGATGCGGCCACGGCACATGTAAATGAGTTGAATACAAAAATATTAACCCCAGAGGGTCCGATACTCGAGTACGGGATTAAGCTAACAAACCAGACGAGCTTTCTGCCTCAAAATTTACTGTTGAATTTTTGAAGAAATAATTTCACTAACTTATTTTTTTGAGGTTTTGTTGCGATTAGCGATTTCCTTGCGTTTGACGGGAATTGATTATTTATTTAATTAAAAATTCCAGTGTCAATATTTATTTGAAAGGTATATTTACGTACATAAATATTTAAAGAAATATTATAGTATATATAAAGTATTATTTCGCGTTGAATGTAGCGCATAATGTCCTTACATACATACATATAGTCGCGCCTTTATCTGTAATGGGGTAGTTAGAGTGTCTGACAAAGGTTTGAGGGTTAAGATAGATTTGTAGGTATATTGCTGTAGTGACAGGTTGTCAGCCCATCGCCTAAATTGCAATATACTGAAACCCTCGGATCCGTTAGCTGATTTTTACAGCATGCGCGGGAATCCTACGAATATGCAGATATATGGGAATATGCAGCTGGCACATTCTATGTTTTTCTCTCGATCCCAGTCTAGCATGGAAGATATAATAATGTTCTTAACAAGTTCAAAATCCGATGATGAGGCACAAGTGCCATAGCGCCATTGATGATGACGTGTCGAAAGTAGGCAGCAAATTGCTTCGACATTGTGAACCTGAACCTGTTATTCTTCTTGTTACAAAGCGGCCATTAAAAGAATACGCTATTTACCTACTAGACAAATCGTCAACTTTTATGAAATATCTAATACGCTTTTTGTATGTAAATAGTGTTTTATGACGTCACTCGCCTGTAAATATTGACTACTCAAATTAATATCTTCAATATTTTTAACTCGATTATTAAATCTAAATGTGCATTTTTCAAATGATTAATTAGATCTACAGTATTTTGGCCAATTTTAAGTATAAACGTATTGTTTTTTTAGCCACCCAGTCAACATGCCTATTCGCTTGCAAGTAGGAATGTTGACCCTTCTCGTACATTTTCAGGCACGAGTTTTCTTCCTTGTTACATCTTGTTACACTTGAGTATAGTCCTGCTGACGTCATTTCGTGGTCAGATGTCAGAACACCATTCACCATTCTCAGCTCATGTATAAATGCAAACTACATTTTTGGCGCTAGTTTCAACTGTATTTTTGAGCACTCTCTGTTTTCGAGTTATTTTGGAATGTAAAGTGAGGTTTTTCCAATTTATAAATATAATTCATAAAGTAATTCCTGTTTTTTTTAGTACTATGAGCAATATACCGGAAATACACAGAAATCACGGTTGAATAAATTACTATTTCAATAATATTCACTTTTAAATGTGATTTATAATGCATAAAAATAATGTGGTTTAAATTATAGCCTGCCAAAATTGGGTTTGGTGTTGAAAAGCTGTTCTATTTTAGGGGTTGTTTACTTTCACGCTTGAGGTGCTCTAAGCAAAGTCTGTATTATACATGTGCAACATTGTGTGACTTGTGTACTTAAATAGGAAGTTAAGAACCTTGTGAAAATGGGATGTGTCAGTGCGTCAAGCAGGCGTCAGGTGCTCTGAACATACTTAAGTTTGTAGGTGTACACATGTATTGTATGAGCGTAAGTAGATATTCATATAGAAGCACCTTCTGATATAGTTATGGTGACAACCACTATCAAAGACAGTGACTGGAACCGACGGCCCTGTGAGGTAACCTGTGCCCTGGTGAAGCACGAAATCGCGCGAAAGACGTCCAGATGATTCAGCTTGCGTTGTCCTTTACCTATGCCTTATACCACCGCGAAAATCGATCTCACGATTTCCAAACCGGGATCCTATGCTCAGATCACTAGACTATTGAGGCAGTCAAATAAGAAAGTAAGAAGTTGGTAAAAATGGAGAATCGTACCCAGTTAACCTTTGAACCAAGTGTCAGTGACCGTTAACAAACGCTGCATGCGGGGGCACGTATTAAGGGGCCAAATGTTATATTTATTGCATTTTCACTTTGGCTTTGAGGTTATTGATTACTTATATTCTTTTCATTGTCATAACTTGTCATCGCAAGGTAATAATAATGTACTGATTGAAACAATCAAATAAATAAATTTTAAAGTACCTTCTGAACATGATGTCCAAACGAAACCCAACTAAGTACTTGTACTTCCCCAAAAGTATTTTTTTCTTTCCCTTTTGTCTAACTACAGAATCGTGTTAGTCAGTTCCTTTATTATGCCAACAAAGGGCGGATTCAGGTTTTTTTTTTCTGAGGGGGCACAAGTATGTACTCTGATGAAACCACTACAGTACAAAAAAACACCGTTCCGGGGGGGGGGGGGGATATTCACCCTCGTACCGCCCCCCCCCCCCCTAAATCCACCCTTGATGCCACCTTACCAACTTTATATACTAAAAAGTCATACAAGTTGCTTTCTTTTCGTGCACGCAATGGATCGATCAGGAAAAATAATTTAAACTTCGCTTTGATGTACATTTTAGCTTCCAGTATCTTGTGTCTGCATTCCTCTTTTACGACATTTTCCAAAGGTTTTTCATACTCCAACACCAGGGATACTTTTAGGGAAATTTCTAGTTGGATCGGATTGAACCATCGTCCCGTCTTCATAAAGGATTAAAATAAATTTGTCTGTATTACATAATATCGTCAGCCTAGTAAATCCTTGATATCATAAATTCAAAGTTACTGAGTTATTCAAATGTTGCGTGCCTATATCCTCAAATGAGACTGATTACCGAGCTCAGAGTAATTTACGACCGCTATGAATCGGCCTCGTAAAATTATCTAGTCTCGTCTGATT
This sequence comes from Scrobipalpa costella, assembly GCA_949820665.1. Classification (NCBI taxonomy): domain Eukaryota; kingdom Metazoa; phylum Arthropoda; class Insecta; order Lepidoptera; family Gelechiidae; genus Scrobipalpa; species Scrobipalpa costella. The sequence continues at coordinate 24,004,352 of OX463297.1, forward strand.
GATTGCATTCAATTATGTTCTTCCCCCAGAGATAGACCTCAACGGGTTTTTGATGAGGCTACTATTAGATATCCTAATGTTTTATTATACCATGTTCGACTTAAGAGAGGTAGTTTTGGTGAAATATTTAATCTATAATTAAAAAAACAATCAAATATTTGAAAACGCAGTTCATATTCTACCTGCTAAGCTACAGGCGTAATTTTATGTTCCATAAAACGATTATAGCGTAAGTATAATTTCACAATATAACAAAAACATCAGTTAATAAATAAATACAATACATACAAAGAAGGAAATGTTACTGTGATACCATTGTGTTCATCTGAAACTTCAATTATTTCCTTTTATTTTCGCTAATTATATTCATTAATGTCTCGTTTTAGCTTTATACGCAATCTCATTATATTTTCTGACGTAAATTAGATTTCGGTTACTCTCACAAGTGCCTCAATCTTACTAATTAATTCCAGCTTATACACACAGAAAGAAGGCCCGGGAGGAAATACGAAGTCGAAATTACTTGCGAACTGTTTAATAACAGAACTTGGCTTCCTCGCCTCCCGTTTTCACACAGTTTTCACTGAGTTCCTGCTCGGCTCAATCGATCAGAGTCATAATCAGAAGCTATTCAATTAGCTGTAGCATTCGAAAATTCATCATCAGTAATTAATACGTCAAAATCACGCTGTTACAAAGTCGCGAAAATGTTTTGAATGTTATAAAACTAATGTACCTACAGCGTTAGCTAATATTATATTTTCTTTGCCTACAGGGTGAAAAGGAAAAGGAGTTTTAAATTCTGATAGAATTTAATGTACAACATTGCTTAGATTATCATATTATCAACTTTTCTTAGATTATCCGTGCGCTGGGTCAGATGAGCATGTCAAATTCGGGAGCGGTCATACCATCCCATCATAATTAGGTATTGAAAGAATTGAGATTTCGATTGTGTTGCTTAAGCACTCAGGCATTTAAAACATGACCCGCATAATTCTGAAAAGAAACTCAACAGGTAAAATTATAAAAATCACAGGAATTTATAAAAATCAGAATAAACTCAAAGTCAATAATAAAATGCATTATTCCGTAATGAAACACAACGTTCACATTTGGAAAACATCTTCGAACGGGATTCGAAGTGCACTCTGTGAATAAATAAATCTGCCAGCAGCAGCCAACAAATCACCACAGACACGGAGTTCTATCTATCAGCGATAGCGCAAACATTTTGCTGGCCATGTCTGCCGGCAAACATTGGCGAATGCATTCCGTCGTGTCAGCCCGACGGCTCTCGGCAGAGTTTAGGATCGGATACTAACATCAGAATAGAAAGCCTATGTATGCAGATTTGGATACTTGTATCACTAAAAGGTTTGAATGTGCTCAAATTGATTATATTTCCCAGAATAATACCTACTGATTGAAAAAAAAAATATTGCCTTTCGTTTTATTTGATAAAAGAGCTAGAAAAACCTCGAGATTTCCTTTAGTCCTAAATCTTCCCACCGTCGTCAATGTTTAAAGAGGCGCAACATGGCGCATGCCTCCGAGCTGTTGTTATTCCAGGCACGCAATATCAGGTCCTTGTGTTCGTCGAGCGCTTGCATATAGGTGCTGAAGCTATGATGCAATTTGGCTGGGTTATTGGATTACTTGCTCTGACTATGTCAGCTGTTGCGTCGCGACGGTCAGTTATGAAAAATTGTTTACTGTCGCAACTTCATGTAGTCTTGGTAGAGGCATGTTAAATTAAATTCTTGCGAAATACTTTTTCTGTTCGTCGCTCATTTTATTTTCACAAAGTTTATAAACTATTCGGCGGCTCTCTTTATTAAACTGAGTTTCTACAATTTTATCCATGGCATAGGATGCTAAAAGTATCGGTAAAGTTTCGGGGTACTAATTTAATATAATAAATAAATAAAATCGCTGTTTAGTAGTTAGGTATGTTAAGTTACCATTCCATTATGGGCATGCTTTTTGAGTTGATAGTAAATGTTCACTTAGTTTTCTTTTGAAAGTAATTTTTGATTTTAAGGATCGGAGTAAGATCGTTCCAGCATTTAGAAGCTTGGTAACAAGGAAGCAGTACGGTGTTTTGGTATATGAAAAAAGCATGTTATCGGATAAATCCTTGATTTCCGAAATTAAGCGTCTGTCGTAGCATTGGAGTCCAATTGTTTTATGATTTTATTAAACTCTGATTTATTATCGTTTGCTGTGATACCTCGTATATGTTTGAATTTAACGTCAAGAGTTTAAAGTCAAGTTTAGTGTCCAACATGTCCGAAAACTCTGACAGAGTGAAAAATGGCGTAACTGGTGGCAATTTTGGTAGCGCAGTACTAACCCCTGCGCCGCCACTCTCGCAGGGGTGTCGCTAGTGAACCTTCGATTCTTAAAGGAATTTATAGAATGCCGATTTGGCGACTCACTCCGGATTCAGATTCGAGTTTTGACATTTAGCTTTACAGAATTGCACTGCTGCTCCCGACGCAGCCGCGGATGGCAATGACTATTCATGCGGCTCGGCTTCTTTGTATGACATATTCATATTGTTATCCTTTGTTTGGATTTGAGATTGTATATTTGTGCGCACCGGTGTGGAATCGCCCCTTTTCCTCGCATACGGACAGGTGTTCCTGGAATTGCCCGTTATGTTTAATTTCAGAGGTCAGTAATGTTATTCTTGTATACAGTCATGGTGATAGCGGCCTTTGCACTTGCTGCAATTCAGCAATACTTTTCGGTCATATGTATGACGCACGTACTTCCGTTAGTGTACGTGTTGTAGCGTATCGCTGACGCAGATGTAGTAAAAAACTATGCGTGCCATCTCTATAAGTGGCAACTAACAAAAATGGGGGCAGATCTTCACTATTATAAAATTTACAATACCTCGAGAACTATTCATAAGATTTCAGTACGGTTTTTTTAAACTCTAGTTCTATAATACATATGCACTTAATTTTCTGAATACGCTGTACCATTATGTCAAAAACGCTTTGACTGGAACGAAGTAACTAAATTGGAGTTGTAATTTTTTTTAGAAGACGTGAAAATAAAAAAACCGTTTAGAGATATTTTGATGATAAATCATATTTTTAATGCCCAATACTAAAAATATTAAATCAAATATGATTTAAATACGATCACGGTTTGTTTCCATTTCAAATCAAATTTGGGAGAGATGGATCCACTAAACCCAGCGCAAAGGATTTAAACCCGCATTTAACTCATTTTTGTTTTTTTTTGCCCATTTTAGAAACCAAAACCTTCGATATACTTACAATGAGACTATCACGAGACAATTCATTTAGTACCCAGTGTTCTGAATATTCGGATTATTCGAAGGATTTTGTAATGTGACACCAACACGGTGGAACGCTTATATACTTTAGCTTTGCATCATCTTAAAACACTAAAAATTAAAAATAACCCAAGTGTTTTCAAATCTCTGGGTGTTATTCGGATGCTTGCTCATCAGTGCCATATTTTGTCAATTAGTATGGCACGTTGACGTTATTGGTTTTTCTAAAACAAGTACAAGATTTTTTCATTCTGCACAAGAAACAAACAGTATGTTATAGTGACATCGGTGTAAATTTATGAATTAATCATAAAATAAAAATATTGGAGTTATTTTTTTTAAAGTTGTGTAAAATTACGTAGATTCAGAATAAAAATACATTTTGTCATTTTGCCCAGGCTAATTGATTAAATCTATTTTATAAAACCTTTGATTGCATGTTATCTTTTTCAATTCCTTCTAATATATCTGCAGCTAAAACCAATCTAAAATTCTGCTGCTTTCTGTACGTAGCTATTTATCTTTCTCGTATGAAATCAGGAACATGGATTTTTCTAGTACATTTATGAAATATGGTTGAACATAAGTTTATATAGACTGATGTTCGTGACGGTGCGGACATTGTTTCAAGACTTTGATATAGGAGCTTGTTATAGTATAGTGTATGTAAAATTTAAAGTGACAACTGTCATCACAGTAAATATGCAAATGTGAAATTTAAAATAAAATTTATGGAGCGTACAACATGTGCGGTGTACAATATAATTATCGGTTTTCAGTGGCAACATGTTAAGCCCATTACAATTAATTGTTCCATTTAAAGTCGTTTCCAATTGAATAACATACATATTGGCACGTATTTAATTGTTTTCTGAAACGAAATGAAACACTTGAATGTCACCAAATGCCGAATTCTTGTAGGTCTTGGTGACATTCAGGTTACAAAAAACAATTATTTAAATTTTGTGTCTTACTGCAAGTTAAATATTGTTAAAATCTAAGGAGGGATTTTTAATAAGCAGTTTAGTTTAATTTTTATACTAGCCCTTTCGTGTATACTACATACTTTTAATTGAAAAGATTAGTATAGTTATAACAATAGTAACTGCGCTATCCCGCATAATATTATAAAAGGCCCAAAGGTTGCCTGGCAGAAATAGCTACCCTAACAATAAGGCCGCCTAATTGTAATCTGTTTGTTTTGTAATGTTTGTTCCTGTACAATGTGTTGTTTACGTGCATTAAAGAATATTTGTATTGCATAGCAGACTTTTGCGTGCTCGCGTTCCGATCCAGACAAGCTAAGCTCACAAGAGCGAAGCACTTACAAACCAACTGTAATGCGGACACTTCCGCATCTGATTATTCGAAATGAAGTCGAAACAGTGGTCAACAAACGACGAACCGATGCGTTTCGTTTTCTCTCATATTCATCACAAAAGTCAAAGTGCCTTCGATACTATTGTTAGCATAAAATTCAAATTAAACTTTTAAAATAGAATAGAACATTAATACAATATTATTTATAGTGAATATCAAAATTAATTATAGTTTCCCGAAAATGTACAGTTTAAATTTAGGACAAGTGCTAAGGGCGACGGTCAGTAGTAGAGATCTCTCTCTACTACTGACAACGAATAACAGATGAGTTTGGATATATTTCAATGTCAAACAGAACGACGGTCAAATGTCATGATCACATTATAATTGTTTCTAACCTTAAACAAATAAGATCCAATATGGCAAACATTAGTTGTAATTGACTGTCCCTGCCAGCTACAATTCTTACACGTAGAGAAATGTTATTGGATAATTATTTGTATTGAAAATAATAAACATTAAATGGGCAGAAGAAGTTAAAATTACAGATCACACATTAGGTATAATTCAATAGAAGCAAATATGTATTTAGAATTTACATTACTTCTTAAAACTAAAACTGTCGAGCTTCTGGGCGTAGACACAATGAATAAATAAAACTTTACTTGCGCTATTCTTTGATGTTATATTTAAAGTTGGTACTTGAGTTGGAACCACGCTGTACCTGCGTTAAATATATTCAGTACTAATGTTAACCAATGAAATTCAATTGTAACTTTCGAGCATAATTAAATGTATTACTGGTAAATAAATAATGATTTATCTTATCAAGCACGCTATTGTTTATTTCTGCATGATGAAAAGTATAAATTGCAGTTCTAGCAACTGCCCTACAAAAAGTAATTAAAACTGCACAAGTTAAACATTGCTAAATGACACAGCTGGTACAGGAGAAAATTCCGCTATAATTAATTAAGAGTTAAGTTCCTTTAACATGTCGTGAGAGCTTGGCTAATTAGAGCTTCTCAAGTGCAATGTTCGCTTACATCGTCGGGGCTTTGTTTCTGTTTAATTACTCACACTAAAAAGACATAAATAAGGTTATTTATTTACTAAAGTACTTATGTGTATAACATAATGATTCTACCTAGGTACCTATTTTAAGTGTCTGCTCAACATAATTGTTGAAAGACGTGAAAATGAAACTATAAAATTACCTAAAATACCTTCAAATAAAAAAAAGGGAATTAGAGATAGTAACGTTAAGAATGTTTTTCTATCTTTGGACCATTAATTACGATACACACATTGACGGACATCTATAACAAAGACACACAGATTAGTCTATAATCTACTTTTATAATTACTAAAAGCACCTTAGCATAATGGTAGCAATTTTATTCTTATGAAGGTAATATAACCAGTGTTAGCGTTATAGTTCTCCACTCCAGCTAATTCCGTTATCATAAACATAACATGACATAAATTAATCTGTTGGAAATTTTATTTCAGAACACGAGTGCTGCCCAGCCGCCATCCATCACAGACATGTACAAATACATACCTATTCCGAGAGCAGTCTGAACATCGCCGCGAGGCGCGGCAAGAGCAGGATGGCCGAGTGTTAGCGATATCTCCATTCCAGGTAATTCCGTTACAATAATGTCAATGGTTAAACTACGGGGCCGGGAAAATAATGTTTAATCATTTTATTTATGGATTATTAATTATTTACATTGATATTCATATTTTATTGATTTATAAGTCGGCAATTATTATTTTCTACGAGTGGCAATATTGGGGTTGATTTATATCATTCAAACGGTGGTGCTTAGAAGCAATTGAGGTTATGTTGTAACGGACCGAAGTGCAAGAGTACATGAGTGTCAAGAGTACAAATAAATTTTATTCCTGTCTTCCGTGGACCCCCATAACACCAGAGAAGAGGCTGATATCCTATAAACCGGAAAACTAGTTTAGGTATCAGTTACACTACATTTGTTAAAATTACTTTGTTTTATGCTGATAAAGATATTAAGTTACATTATGTATTAGTTTGAGACGTAGGGAGCGTGCAGGAGCAGGTGCAGGGAATTTAAAGAGCCGGAATCAGGTATTGACGATATTTATTATGAATCTAAAAACACCTGAAATAGATATGAAGATGAGTATATACAAGAATAGGAGACGAGACAATGATGTAAAGATGGGGAAGAAGTTGGTAAGTTACCGGACGCTGCCGGTGCCTTTTTCAGTATTTATGCAGTTCTGAGTGGATTTGTAGCTGGTGATGATTATGTTGCGGTGATATTCGCTTCAATAGTATTGCGGTTTGATTTTGAGAAGTAACGGCAAAGAAATTTTAACTGAAATCTTTGATTTTTTTTGGTAGGTATGGGCTTCGTAAGACAAACTGCAACACCAATACAGCCATGGCATGTTTTCTGTATGCCTGAAAGAGCCTGTGCAAAGATGTTTTAACTTTAAAGATTTAAGTCTTCTTTGGCGTTACTTTTTGGTAGGTATGGTCTTCGTAAGACAAGCCGCAAAACCGATTCAGCATGTATGCGTTCGAACACACAGTAAAAAGTTAAGGCGTTTGTGCACACATCCATATAAGATTCATATCCGAATTGGCCTTCCTAGTTATTGTATGACAGCTTGTGCACACATCTATATTCATTTCAAATTGTTTTTTTTTCTGATAGGTACAAATTGGATACGAATGTAATATGTATGAGTGCACAAACGCCCGTATACCCGCTGAAAATAAATGAAATTATCTACGAAATAACCAGCTGGATATGTTTCATTTGATATGTTTCATCACCCCACTCATTCCTCTTCTTGTAAAAGAATGTCGATACAAAGAAACATTCACAAATAATACCAGACCACGAACATAAAACAAACCGCGAAACGAATCTGAGACCTACTCAAAAATATATGGTACAACCAGTTTATTACGCTTAGTCAGGTTGACCGAACGCAAAAGGTATTAAATTCAAAAATAAGTGAAATATTAAATTAATACTATAAACGGCTTTTGATCATTTTACGCTGTTATTGTAACAAGCCCGAAATTCCCTTCCTTTCCTCGTCATCTCTTCCCTTTGTGAACGTTTCATGAAACAATAAACAGCGTCACTTAATTTCCATACTCAATAGGTGCCGGTACTTCATTGTAATTCATGACTCTCGAAAACGAATTAATTCTGTATTTTTGACGGAATTCATGATCCGTAATCTGACTTGTTTTATTTTATATGATAATGCTAGCAATGCAGATTACCAAATCAAAATAAATTCATTAACATTTATCGAATAATTTCATTAATCTGTAATGAATAAATACATTAATATTTGATGAATATTTCAAAATCGTACACATAATAGCAGATGGACAAAATGATTAGACAAATATTTACTTGTTGTTGAATAATACCAAATGAAGTACGAAAAGAATATTTAGAAAGTAGTAGCAAATTATAATATTTAAAGTTTTGTTGACATAATCTTCGCCTAAATAATTCATATTTCCAAGTGACTGCTTGTAAGAAGTATTCATGCTTACCATGAACATTATGTATTGATATGGATATTCTGTTTTTTAAATCAGCTCAAACGCCCTTTCATAATACATAGGAATTTGATAAAAAATTGTATTTTTCCCTTTCAATAAAAGTAAACACCCACTTATGCACAACTCCGCCTGGGTGAAGAAACTAAAAGAGTCATATTGAGTAATAAATGAAGCAATTACAATATAGCCAAGCCATTATAATACAATATTATCAACTAGCGACCTGCCCCGGCTTAGCACGGAAATCATCAGTGTTTCTCTACTATATTATGCATGTATTATACATATAAAACTTTCTCTTGAATCACTCTATTCATTTACAGAAACCGCATCAAAATCCGTTGCGTAGTTTCAAATATCTAAGCATACATAGGGATATAGGGACTGAGAAATCGACTTTGTTTTATACTATGTAGTGATTGTAGCAATTTTTCGGGCTTTTCTTAGGGGGTCCGAGCGGTTCCTACTGGACTATAATATACGGATCACTGTTTGTGTTTCCTCTTTATACTTTAATATATTTTTATGAGGATAATTTTAATAATTATAGCCCGGAGTAAAACCATATAGTCATATGCCTATCTATACAAATTAATTAGACAACGTATCTTGCTGGAACCACAATAAATACTACTTACGACTAGCTGGAAAAATGTGGTCATAATTTCAGTTATTCTTACATCTACACTGAAGCCAAGGTACGGCAAACACGTTAGCTCTCACTTTTACGAATAAATATAAAACCAGCATAAAATCTGACATGTGTTATTTCAGGCTATAAAGCTTTTCAGAGATGCGTGGCAGGTGGGTGTCGTAATAGTGAATATTACATAGGTACTTAACCCTTCAAAGATATTTTTATTCCTTTGTTTCTTTCAGGTGTTTACGAGTTTTAGAAAGTACGAATAGATACCTAATGTCTTTGGTCTATGTCTATCTGCCATCTAGTCCGGAATAAATCACATTAATAAAATTACTGGTAATAATTTTCATCTAATATTATTCTGTTTCGTATTATACTACCCATGATTTAGAAATAAAACATAATCCTAAATGATTTAGATTATTGTTTACGTCTATTCAAATTTCCATTTAAACATTTGAAATTGCCTTTAACAGCCCACAATAAAGCATGCGAAAGATATAAATTTAGATAAGTGCCCGTAATAACCCTAGTAAAACGTTTTAAAGCCCACTCAACAATTTTATCCGCGGAAATGGGTCAAGCCAAATGGCATAAATGGGAAAATAGCAATGCTTCCTCGTGCAAGGGATTTGTAAATACTTCGAAATTTCTTCCATTTGTAAAATCAATACTTTTTATGATTACACGTATGCAAATAAGCCAAATCTGGTTATGAGGGGTAGTAGATAACTAAGTATTTTCAAAATCTTCGCCCTTAATTGTTTTAATATTTGAGAAGCAAGAAATACCAACTTATGTATATGAATATTGTAATACTTTATCCTCCTTGCGTTCCGTTTTAGAGGGTTTTTTTCCTGATACAATTTTTATTTTATTTTGCGGTAAGTATTTTAAAGTAGCCACACGTACATACATACATACATAAAATCACGCCTTTATCCCTAATGGGATAGGCAGAGCGGAAAAGACCTAAATGAAGGTCGTTCCGCCACGTCTGATGAAGTTTTGAGGGTTAATTAGTCAGATAGATTTGTTGGTATATTTCTGTAGTAATAGGTTGTCAGCCCATCGCCTAAATTGCAATATACTGAAACCCTCGGATCCCTTAGCTGATTTTTACAGTATGCCTTTAAGGAAATGCAGCTGGTACATTCTATGTTTTTCTCTCGCTCCCAGTCCAGCATGCAAGCATACATTAGCCACACAGTATTTGAAAATATAATTTCACGCCATAATTTCTCTTGACTTGACGATATTTGTAACACAAACACGTCGCTTAATTTCTTGTTACCATTAAGCAAAACATCGAGTAAATAATGAGATGTGAACGTCACCAAAATATCGTATTTTTTTCTGATATTTCAGTACAAATTGACGTAAGCCCGATGTGAATGTCTGCACTTTGTAATAAAGGGGTGTCAACTGAGAGGAAGATGATGGATGGAAAATAAAATTGGACGTCGTTTAGGTATTGGTAAAAAGTATCTATAATGAAGTATTAGATATTCAAATATTTAATATTCTAAAAATATGCCCATAAACTGCATAAAGTATTTTGACTAAGATAAAGTGTTATTGTTGTTGAAAATTGTAGAGAGACTTTAACTTTAATGGCTTGACTCGTAAACTAAGAGCCCTTTTACAGCGAGTGTTTTGATGGCATTTTCTATTTGAAGAGTATGTTTAAAGATAAATTATTTTAAGGACAACATATTCCAAGAAACGTAATAAGATTTTTTGCTCCGCTCAGGGTCGGGACTCGAGAGCTTTTTTTTAAAGAGATATCAGAAGAAAGAATAAGTCTGTTATGTAAAATCGTAAACATAGTTATGTGAAAAGAATTCAGAATGCTAAAGTGACAATAGGAAAAAGATTGAATTTCTATAAAAATACTAAATGTTTTCTATCAATTTCTTTCAAAATATTATGTATGGAGCACAATACTGTTTTTCGCGTTTGGAGTTAATTTTTTGGCGTTATGAAAATAAACCATATAATTTGTTTCTTTAGCTGTACCTATATGGTTCCTGGTTAAGGAATCAACTGTTACACACTGTCGAAACGTCAAACAATTTGTCAATTATTTGGTGCTATAAGCGGTTCTAGGAACGACAGATATATATACTAATCAACACTAATGGAATGCAGATTCCATTACCGTAACCGACAATATTAAAGCTTAACAGTATACTCGGCTGATTGACTGTGTCGCGACTTGATCCATTATTGAGACTGATTACACGGTTCTTGAGCAAATACAATCAACATATTTCAAGCGTATCTTCCGGTTTGAACGAGGTCTTCGATGTTCTCATATAAGTATTCGGAATACTTGACTAAGTTGTAAAATGAAAACATTGGATGATGACATTCTTTAAAGATGATGAGACCAAATTTCACACGGGCAGTTGAAGACATGAGTTTTATTTGCAAGCGAGCATTATGTAATTTCCTTTTTAAGGCTTTTTATGACTTTTCTTAACACTGCTTCTGCTTGTTAAAATGCTGACATTACTTTGCCTTACTCAACTTGTTATAAAATATCATCATAAACTTAATAACATTGCTCTTATCGGTGGAGTATGAAGTAAACGCCAGTCATCTCTGTTGTTTTTTATCTTCATAATATAAAATATCACTATATAGTATAAAACCATTTCTTCCATGCTGGACTGGGACTGAGAGAAAAACATAGAATCTGCCAGCTGCATTTCCTCCCGGGCATGCTGTAAAAACCAGCTAATGGATCCGAGGGTGTCTGTATATTGCAATTTAGGACACAGGCTGACAACCTGTCACTACAGCAATATACCTACAAATCTATCTTAAATAACCCTCAAAACTTTGTCAGACGAGGCGGAACGATCTTTGTTCAGGTCGTTTACGCTCTGCCTACCCAATTAGGGATAAAGGCGTGATTATATGTATGTATGTAGTATAAAACAAATTCGCTTTCTCTGCCCCTATATCCCTATGTATGCATAAATCTTTAAAAATACGCAACGGATTTTGATGCGGTTTATTTTAGTGGATAGAGTGATTCAAGAGGAAGGTTCATATGTATAATACATGCATAGTATAGTAGAGAAACACTGATAATTTCCGTGCGAAGCCGGGGCGGGTCGCTAGTAAACAATAAAATTTAAACGTTACAATACACGAAAAAAAGATATTTTGAAAATACAACACTTGTGTATAGTAAGTAATTTATCTTGTGTTTCAAAATCAATGTATGTCTGTAAAGAAAATATTTATATCTATAATAGATTTTTGCACTCACAGTGCTATGTTAGTTCTGAGAATATTAGAAACTCGAAGCATGGCTGCTGTTTAGAGCGTTGGGCCGGTTTTCTAAAGGTGCTGATTCAAATCCCGTAAGCGGTCGAGCTTCTCATTCTCATATTTTAGAAGCTCAGTAATTTTATACATTTTTGTTAATAATATTCAGTAAGCAAAAGAAGTAGCCTAAGTAACCATGATGAATAAGATGATAGAGTTAGCTAAAATAAGATCATTCTAATTTCGTCTGAAGAATAAAGTAAGAAAAATCATTTATTCACGAAACAAAACAAATCTCAACATACAATAAAATCATATTAATTAACTAAAAACAATCATTATTTTTAATTGAGTGTTGTGATCTGTATTGCACGAGAAATGGAGTAAAGTCTCCAATAATAAAAATAATACAAACCCTCATCAATAATGCAGGATTTGTTAATATTTTCTTGACCACCTAAATAATAATCTTCTGATGACACGTAGATATACAATGGGATAGATTCCGTCCATTTCCTTCCTCATATAATGCGATTATCGAAGCAAATACATGTCTTCTGCAGTTAATACAATATGTTGCTCGTTGTACTGGGCAGACAATCACATTGATGTTATTGGAATGGGGTCAATCGTGTATGTAGGTATGTATTAATGTGCTTACCGACATGAAAGTGATTTGCGAATAATGTGCGGACGTATCAACTAAATTAATGTTGCGTTATGAAATAATTTGTTTGAATTTCCGGAAATACATACATATATAAATTAACACCTTAATCCCTTATGGGGTAGGCAGAGCGTAAGACGCCTCGAAAATGGTGTTTTTGCCACGTCTGACAGAAATTGAGGGCAACTTTAGATTGTAACGTGTATTGCTGTAGTGACAGGTTGTCAGCCCATCGCCTAAGTTACAATAACCCTCGAATCCCTTTTCCTGACTTCTACAGCATGCCCGGGAGAAAGGGAAACAGGATAGGAACATTCTATGTTTTCCTATCTCTTCCAGTCCAGCATGGAAATTTTAAGAACAAATTACTATACGCAATAAACCTATATCACTGTGGCAAAAATATGTCCAATAAATAGTAAACCAACAAATTGTAAGCAAAAAAGTTACATTTCACCGATGATGTTTGTATTAAAGAAGTTTGGAGTTCACTCAGAAAGTATAGCAATAAAAAGAGGTGAAAGCACGTTGTAGGCATGTAAGTATAGACGTGTATCGAAGAATGTAGTCGTTCGTGCTAAACCAATCCTGGGGCGGTAGTTTACCAAATGAAATCCGGGATAAACAGATAGAGAGACGGGCGGGCCGTGAAACCTGCTGTTTGTATATCTTCTTCTTTGAAATTGCAAATCTACACTGGCGTTTCAATGTACTTGGAACGAATCTTAGCCTCACGTACATACAGAACTTTAATGTTTGTCTGAACGTGTGTGCAGTTGATACGGCATTCAGTCAGAGTTTCAGCTGGTACATTTCGTATACCTCACTCGGGCTGGGTTACCAAAATATCGTACTTATTTTTATTTACAAACTAGAAATGTTATTTTCCACTTCAATCTCGAAGTGGTTATAGGCCCGCACGAGTGCTGCTAGTGTAAAATAAAGAGCAATCGTGTAAAAATTAAAGTATGAATCAGACTAAGTCAAACTGTAAATGTGAAAAAAAGGCATGGCGGAATTTACACAAATCATAATACTCGTGTAAAATAGATCTCAATACTTTATTAAACGTAAACGTACGTCACGCTTAGAAGAAAGGGTTAGTACCTTATCTCTTACGGGGTACTTCTATAGGTGCCTTTACCATAATACGTATGTTTTATTATGTGATTTGATATTTTAAACGAAGAAAAAAAAACATATACGTTCTTTATCTCTGGCTTAGTGGCCTCAATACAAAAATATCACCTACCATTCGGTAAGTTGTTTGACGAACTTGAAGTGCCAATGCAGCTATTGGTAAGGAAAAAAATATAGAAAGGAATCTTTTTTCATACAAAATATCTTGTTACGTGAGCAAGCTATTGTTTTTGTTCACATACGCAAAATCCCGTTAGAGGTTACGTGTGGAAGTTTTTCTGTTACATTTCATAAAATATGGCTTTTGTAGGATCAGAATCTTAAATAAGGACCTGTTTCTATCTCATGGTAAGATTGATATTTAGATAAGACCAGTGATGATGTAATATAGATAATGTAGGAATCCACTATTGACCTGGGCATAGACGTGTTTACGCTAAGATACTTTTTATCTTTATTGTAGGTACTTATGATCACCACTATCTTAAAGACCGGGTAGGTGAATCCATAACAGTCTAGCAAATGCGTTTTTGTCATTAGTGAAAATTACTTAATTATAATATTAGTTAACTTTAGTTGTTTTTTTGTATGTAAGCAGATAATGACATTGAGACAAACTTGGTAAAGGTTTAGCGATGTCATTTAACTTGTTAAATTGTGTTATGTAAATGTTGATAATAAATTAATAGTAGACTAATTTTTACGACATGTTATACCTCAATTACACACCAAAATCACAAAGCCGCAGTTGAAACTAGAGGTCTGATAGCTTTTCGTTAATTTCATGAAAATTTACTCTACCCAAATAGGTACATTATATTTTTAGTTCGTACACGTGGAGTGGTAAGTATTTATGAATATGTATAAATGTTTTCTTTATCCGGCCTCATGGCCGTTTGTTTCTGGGGATCAATAATGTGACACGTGTAGACACTCGTGACAAAGATCAGTGTCCTATATATAAAAAGCCTTATTTAGAAGTATTGAATTAGTCCTATGGTCATCAGATGAAACCTGAATAACGCATGTTCTGTAGCTAAGCTTTTGTCGTTAATCAAACAGGTATAAACTTTTAACAAACTCCGCGGCCCATAAGCAATAATAAAATGTAGTCAGTATGTTCTACGTATAATGTGCAAAAAAAGTGACGCTAGGTAATTCTAAATATACCAAAATTGAAAAATGGCAAAAGTTCAAAATCTACGCCAAAACTGAATTGCAAAATACGAATGACAAGTGGCACGAACAAATTTCTTGTTACTCGTATCCATTATTCAGAACTTCCGCAGCAGGAGCTGTTAATATTTCATCTCGGAATGAGATGTCTCCGTGTGAACAAGGGGGTAATGACGATCATGTTCGTGTACACTCGTGTACATAGAAGAAACTCGTTAAAATTCAACGGCTGTCCGAATCAGTTCCGTGAGCTTTAGCTAATTGGTGCAAGTTATAAGAGAATGTTAACATGCAAAAATAAAACTAGCACTGTTTTACATACTATTGAAATTTTGTATTTAATTTTAGTAAACGAGGTCTGGATTCCAGTAACTAAAAAAAAACAAAGGAATGGAACACGGTCAGTTAAAAATATATTTTATTTATTTATTATATTGTTGTTAAAAACAAAGAATAAAATTGTCAAATACTTAAAATTATAAAAGGGCACTTAAAAATCCCTAACAGGAACGACGAAACGACGAAACCCGCATGATAAATTAATTTAGTCATAAAGAATCACGAACCTGTAATTGAATCGTCAATTGCCCATAAAAGATCCCTAATGAGGTGATTGGACTCGTAAAATGCAATTTTGTACTGCTAATGCTCGATTTAAGGAATTTATGCGATAGGAATTAAGTTATTTAAATTCTGTTAGCGTTTTCATTTAGCGAAAAGGTAGCTATTACGATTAACGATTACATCCCTAAAAGCTGCTAGAATATCTTCTTATAAATGTATTTAATAATATATTGTACACTAAAACATAATTAAAACAGGACATAAAAAACAAAGACACAACTTCTAAACAGAAATTTCTTATAGGAGACCTACAGAAGTGATAATTTGTGATGATACGCCGATAAAACGTGTACAAAATTGACTACCTACTATTAAAATAAAACTACTGTAAAATACTTCTTATAATATTTATATACTACTTCATTCATATATTCCTTCCAGTAACGAAAGTTGAGAAGAAAATTTGTAGGTATTTTGTCAGTAATCAATAGCACACATTACTGTTACAAGCAAAGCATTGCAGCAAATTGATGAGAACAGGACGCCATCATCAGCCCGTAGGTACACTTTGTATCAAGCTATTTCAACCACAACAGCCCTATACATCGACAAATTAGACGGTTCATTCAATATTGAAAAGCAGGTAGATAAGTGCAGTGCCTTATGAAGTTTTAAAATCAAAACGACAAAGTTTTAACCATGGGTATAACACAGTTTCGTGGCACTAGAGATTCATACTATTTAATACATTTTGAATATAATTATTTACACTCTCAACTCACTTTACATTTACACTCGTCATAAAACGTTTCCTTTTCTCTTATTTCTTCAACCGCCTCAAACTATCCGATTTAATTCAATAAATCCGTGTAGCGTCGTCAGCACTTTAATATGAATGATTTATGTCTGCTGTAAATGGCATCCGCTTTCAACGTTACGGTTCTAATGTATTTTCCGCAATGTTTTTGGTTATTTTCCTTCTGCTGATTCGTTTAGGTGATCTATGTTTCTTTTTCTCACTTTTATAACAGTTTTGCCAAGAAACTTCAATTATGTGTTTCGGATAATATGCTGGGTAAAATCTTTTTATTTACAAAAATCATTAAAAATATTTACAAAATTAACTTAAATATAATTAAATGTAATAAATGGCCTCCAGAGCGTCCTGCTGTGGCATGGTGCCCAGCACGCTGGCAGCATTCCCCCTTTGGATAGCGAGGCTAATCTGCGCAAGGAAGCCGCCAGCCCTGCGGACACCAGTGACCTCAGAAAGACGCCCTGAAAGGTCCTTCATATTTGTTTTTCATCTGTTTTGACAAGCCCTATGTATAAGTATATTTCAGTCCGAAAATTCTCGGACGGAAGATGGTGCTTGGTACTTCCATTTCAGAACAAGAAACTTGTAAGGATCACGCTAATTAGTTTGAGCTACTTTAATTTTACCAACTCTTACTACACATTACATGGTTCTCCAACTTTTCTTCACAAAGTATTCAAACTGCAAAATCTCCACCACAAGTTTCAGTTGTTGAGGAGCAACTTTGCTTGTTTTTATTCAATCAATGCTTGAAAATGGTGTTTTCCATTAAGCAACTTTAAGCAATTTTTAATAAAAATTAATTGATAGATACCTACGCTATGTAGTAAATAAAAATATTGCAGTGTGAAAGTAGGCGTTTCTTGGTTAAGAATTAATTTAATTTCAGGTTGTACACATCTACGTATACCATTGTTATAAAGATGAAAGATTTGTATTTTTAGATATATGTATGTTTGTAACAAATAAACTCAAACTACTCGATCGATTTCAAAAAATCTTTTACCTTTAGAAAGCCACGTTTGCCTTGAGTAACATAAGCTACATTTTACCGCGGGAAAGTAGACCATTCCCATTTAGCAGCGGGTGAAACCGCTAACAGGAGGCTAGCATTACCAAATATACAACATACATACAAATAATCACGCCTTTATCCCTAATGTGGTAGGCAGAGCGTAAACGGCCTAAACAAAGGTTGTTTCGCCACGTCTGACAAAGTTTTGAGGGTAACTTAAGGTGGATTTGTAGGTATATTGCTGTAGTGACAGGTTGTCAGCCCATCGCCTAAATTACAATATACTGAAACCCTCGGATCCCTTAGCTGGTTTTTACAGCATGCCCGGGAGGAAATGCAGCTGGTACATTGTATGTTTTTCTCTCGCTCCCGGCCAGCATGGAGTAAATATACCCACACAAAAGTAGACAGAGGTTGATATTCATGAACATTAATAGTTTATTCATCAGATTCACACATTTTGTAGTAAAAAGTAACCGTGTGAACAATACCAACCACAACACGATCCACGTCGCAGCCGCAACGCAATCACCACGAAAAGTTCCATTCCTCATTATTGATGCGAGTACAACAGTACCCCAATTCTCATTCTCAATATCGCATTTTTAGTATCTACAAAGAAGATATTTTTCATTAGTTTCGCTCATAATTAGTCACAGATTATATAAACTACTTACTATAATAGTTCCATGCTGGACTGGGTGCGAGAGAAAAAATAGAATGTGCCGGCTGCATTTCCTTTCGGGTTAGCTGTAAAAAGCAGTTACGGGATCCAAGGGTTTTTGTATATTGCAATTTAGGCGATGGGCTGACAACCTGTCCCTACAGCAATATACCTACAAATATATCTTAAATAACCCTGATTTTTTATTTAGATGTCGCGGAACGACCTATGGCGTACGAACGAACGATCTATGTATTTTATAAGCTATCTTATGTTATTTCGCACACAGACTGTCTGTTTTTGAATAAATTAATTTAAATTGAGGTCGTTTACGCTCTGCTTTAGGATAACCTCAATGGATAAGCAGAGCCTTTATAGGCGTGATTTATATGCATTTATGTAGATTATATAAAATGGACATTCTGTAATTAGACACTTAAACGCTTTAGAAGATAAAACTTTCCGTGATTGGCAGCGTGAAATCTCTCTTTGGTTAGCTGCAACTAAATCATGTAGGGCACGAGTACCTTAAAGAGTAAGGCTGACTTTCCACCAGAGATAGGCGAGGATAGGTAGCGGGGGATGTGTTTTTAACTACCAATAGGATCGCTCCATTTACCTCGCCTCTCTCAGCACAGCTCTGTTGGAAACGGCTTTAGCGGAGCGAGGGTTTGTCCGTACGGCACATTTTACAGCTTAGTAACGCATCCTCGCTCGGCTCGCAACGCATATTAATACACATTTTGATACATTAATGCGCATTTTGACAGCTCCACTACACATACTCTTACGACACATTTTCACAGCACAGCCTTAAGATGCCTTGCCACCAAAGGTAGGCGAGTCGCACAGCTCTGGTGGAAACGCAGCCTAACTACGTACGAGTAGAGCGTTATATCCAGGTAGATCTAAATCGCTTTGGTGGGCTCGCGTTCGCATTTGAGTCCGAATCATAACAATATATCGACACATCATTTATATACGTTATTACTACATACATACATCACGCCTTTATCCCTAATGGGGTAGGCAGAGCGTCAACGACCTGAACAAAGGTTATTTTGTCACGTCTGACAAGTTTTGAGGGTAGTTTAAGATAGATCTGCATATTGCTGTAGTGACAGGTTGTCAGCCCATCGCCTAAATTACAATATACAGAAACCCTCAAATCACTTAGCTGATTTTTATAGCATACCCGGCAGGAGGTGCAGCTGGAGTATTCCATGTTTTTCTGTAGCTCCCAGTCCAGTATTGGAAGTAATTACTTCTTAGTGAAAATATCAGGTCATGCATAAGATATAGTTTAGGTACACAATATCTTTAGCCACAGAAGAAAAAAAACATTTTGATTTAAAATGCTTCTTCAAACTACTGATAAGCTTCTAAAAGACTGAACCCACTGTTTTCTTTGAATATCTTGTTCGCAAGAAAAAGTAAATAAGCCGCGGGTGAAACAGGGAGAGTGCTAGTTTTAAATAAAAACCCAAATCTACCGTGAATCCTTACTTATTTATTTTTTTCTTTGTTATTTTCCGTACTCCTATATTCCTAGTCAGTGATATTCAAAAAAATCCCCTTTGTATCCTGTTCCGGGCGGAAGCGTAAAATAATGCAGCGCGGAGGCCATTAGCGCTTTTAGTTTTTCGAGTGCTCTTACACTGAGTAATGCTGAGAAATAGTCGGGATAAACAGCTTATACACACGTTACTCACGGATTTAGGCAGCGAAGAAAAATTACTAGGGAATATTGCGAAGATATTTAGCTAAAGCCATTTAAGTAGGTAAGTATTTAATAACTCGGTTTAGAAAGATATTCTGAACTAGGCTTAGGTCTTAGCTGAGTATGATTTGGCGAGAAAAGAGAACAAATTTTTTAAGTTAAGTTTCTTCTAGTGATCTTATTAGCAGAAGTATGAAAATTGGTATGAAGTAAGATTCGAATGCAAGTAGAGAATTCACTTGAATTAATTATACCTATACCTATACTAAGTTGTACTTCGTTAATGTTGGTATTATAATGGATAGTAGTGTTAAATTCCTGAATGTGCTTCAAGGTATATCAAGCCGCTTATGTCACTTACCTAGATATATCTGTTTCCGGGTGAACGCTTTAAATAATGCAGGTTCGACGCGGCCATTAGAGCTTTTAGTCTTCCGAAAGCTTTCACCTTGATGGGACAGCGGTTTACCATCATTATTGATTCTGGATTGAACCAGATTATATTAAATATCAATATTAAATAATTACTTCAGTATTCATAAATATTTCGTCTTATTTCTTATATAAATATGGGGTGTAAGGGGGCCCAAACTACATCTCTCGGGCCCTAAGCCAACCTCTCCTGCTCGCGGTGCACCCTGCTGGATTACAAACGAGGCTCTGGCGCCTCACCAACCCGCACTGGGCCAGCGTGGTGGGTAACGGCCCATATTCCCCCCTATGGATAGTACAATCGAAAATCGGCCCCAAGTGCCCGGCGGCCCCGGTGGCCGAGCCGATCTAGGCGAAAGTCGGCCCGGCGCCGAGAACAGAGGTGCTAAAAATCTCCGGGCGGCGTGGACCTCTCGCCGAAAGAACTTGGCCCTGGCAACCTACAACTGTGGCACTTTGCGATTGGATGAGAAGTTGGTAGAACTCGAGGAGGAATTGAGCAGGTTACGATTGGACATTGTGGGGCTATCTGAAGTCCGAAGAGAGGGAGAGGACTCGATAGTCCTTAAGTCAGGTAACCTGTTCTATTTCCGGGAGGGCGAACGTCTGTCCCAACATGGTGTCGGGTTCATCGTCCACAGGTCCCTCGTGAACAACGTTGTACAGGTCGGAAGTGTCTCGAATAGGGTGATATACCTTATACTCAGAATAACTAAACGTTATTCGTTGAAGGTCATACAGGTGTACGCCCCAACATCGAGATCACCCGATGAGGACGTGGAGGTGATGTATGAGGACATATCTAGAGCCATGAATACCTCCAGGACCCATTACACGGTGGTCATGGGGGACTTCAACGCTAAACTGGGCAAACGATGCGGTGACGAGCTGAGAATTGGGCCATTTGGTACTGGGACGAGGAATGGTCGAGGTCAAATGCTGGTCGACTTCATGGAGAAGGAGGGACTCTTTATGTTGAACACTTTCTACATGAAACGGCCACATCGAAAATGGACCTGGAAGGGCCCCAATGGTGTCACCAAAAATGAGACAGACTTCATCATGACAGACAAAAAGCGGATATTCAATGATGTCTCTGTGATCAATTCGTTCAAAACGGGCAGCGATCACCGAATGGTGAGAGGCACATTGAATCTAAATGTCAAAACCGAGAGGTCACGTCTGATGAAGTCTACGCTCCGACCGGCACCTACCCAAATCCAAAACCCTGACAGTTTTCAGCTCGAACTGAAAAACCGCTTTGATTGCCTAGGTGAGTGCTTGGAAATGGACGATTATAACGACAGGGTCGTGGAATCTGTCCTTACGGTTGGTTCTAAATTCTTTAAAGCCAAACGTAAAAAAAGGAACCAAAAAAATCTCTGTCCATACCCTGAAGCTCATGGAGGAACGACGCGATATGGCTCTGCAGTCGTCGGAAGACACTTCGCGATATCGGCAGCTTAACAGGCAGATCTCCAAATCTTTGACTCGTGACATACGCCAGTTTAATACCGACCGTATTAAAGAGGCAATCGAGTACAACAAAGGCTCCAAAGTGTTCGCGAGAGATCTGTCTATAGGCCAAAGCCAGTTGGCGAAGTTGAAGACCGATGATGGCAGAATCGTATCGTCCAAACCAGAGCTTCTGGAGGAGGTCAAGAAGTTTTATGGGCAGTTATACGCTACCACACGATCGTCTGTTAATAATCTGGCTGCAGACCCAAGAGCCAGATTAACCCGACACTACACGGAAGATATTCCGGACGTCAGCTTGTACGAGATTAGTATGGCTCTGAAACAGCTTAAAAACAACAAGGCGCCGGGTGATGATGGAGTAACGGCAGAGCTTCTAAAAGCCGGTGGTAAACCGATGTTAAAAGCACTGCAGAAGCTCTTCAACTCTGTCATACTCGAAAGCAAAACGCCACGGGCATGGCACAGAGGCGTGGTGGTGCTGTTTTTCAAAAAGGGCGATAAGTCCTTGCTGAGAAACTACAGACCCATCACGCTTCTGAGCCATATCTACAAGCTGTTCTCAAGAGTCATTACGAACCGTCTCGCACGCAAGCTCGACGATTTCCAGCCTCCCGAACAAGCCGGTTTCCGAAAAGGTTTTAGCACCGTAGACCACATCCATACACTGAGGCAAGTTATACAGAAGACCGAAGAGTATAACCAACCACTCTGCCTCGCGTTTGTGGACTACGAAAAAGCCTTCGATTCGATCGAAACATGGGCCGTACTGGAGTCACTCCAGCGGTGCCAAATCGACTACCGGTACATCGAAGTGCTGAAGTCTTTGTACGAAAACGCCACCATGTCAGTCCGTCTTCAGGACCAGAACTCGAAGCCTATCCAGTTGCAGCGAGGAGTGAGACAGGGAGATGTTATATCTCCAAAACTGTTCACCGCAGCACTGGAAGACGTCTTCAAGCTTCTGGACTGGAAGGATCTTGGCATTAATATCAATGGCGAGAATATGACTCACCTTCGTTTTGCCGATGATATTGTTATTGTGGCTGAAACCCTGGAGGACCTCGGTACAATGCTCGATGACCTCAATAGAGCCTCTCAACAAGTGGGTCTTAAAATGAACATGGAGAAGACGAAGATCATGTCAAACTCCCTTGTTGCACCCACTTCCCTGACGGTTGGAGGCTCTACTCTGGAAGTTGTCGACGAGTATGTCTACCTGGGACAAAAAGTCCAGTTGGGTAGGTCCAACTTTCAGAAGGAGGTCGATCGTCGAATCCAACTCGGCTGGGCAGCGTTCGGGAAGCTACGTAACATCTTCTCATCCAAACAACTACCGCAATGTCTCAAGACAAAAGTCTGGGACCAGTGCGTGTTGCCAGTGATGACCTACGGAACCGAAACGTGGCCACTCACAATGGGCCTCATAAGAAGGCTCAAGGTCACTCAAAGGGCAATGGAAAGGGCTATGCTCGGAGTTTCCCTCCGCGATCGAATCCGAAACGAGGAGATCCGGAGGAGAACCAAGGTCACCGACATAGCTCGAAGAGTTGCTCAACTTAAGTGGCAGTGGGCGGGGCACATTGCTCGCAGGACCGACTCTCGCTGGGGTAGGAAAGTCCTGGAGTGGCTGCCTTGGCACGGTAGACGCAGCGTAGGCAGGCCTCCCACAAGGTGGACCGACGATCTGGTGAAGGTCGCGGGAAGCTGCTGGATGCAGAAGGCGCTAGACCGATCATCGTGGAGGTCCTTGGGGGAGGCCTATGTCCTGCAGTGGACGTCTATCGGCTGAGACGACGACGACGACGATTTCTTATATTTTTTTTTTGGAAATAAACATTTATTCACTTTTCACGCCATCATCGGAATAAAACAGATGATCAAATTTCAAGACATACCTAATTCCCAATATTCCACTTCCCAATATTGGAAAATAACTCACTTCTACAAACATACTCATTTGGTTGAAGCCACAGGACGTAAAGCTTCTCATATGTTTTTGTTTTCTTTTTGTGAATGTTCAAATTATCATTACGCATTTCTTATTAATATTTAACAAACATAAAACCATTTTACTCAAATCCAATACATTGAACTATAAACGCTTAAACCAGACACCGCAGGTCGTAATGCAAATGTAGGCATTTAGAGTTCATCACTATGCAATCAACAGTGATCAAAGCGTAATTCGATCGGCGGCTATCCGCAACTAGACATCAATTTAGGCTTATACTAATTACGCACCTAAAACAGTACTCTATTGCTTTGATCGCTCGCCATAAGCAAAAAATATTTGATATTAAACTAGTTCTAAAATAAGTTTCTCAAAAGGCTCTATGGCCTTTCTGATGAATGTCAAAGAACACGAAACGCATCGGTTCCGTATCCACCACTGTTTCGTCTTTAATTCGACTCATCAGATGCGGAAGTGTCCGCATGACAGTTGGTTTGCAATAGATTTGCTCTTGTGAGTTTAGCTTGTTTGGCAAACGCATATCTCGAAAGTGATACAAGTGGGAAAGGGCCCCCTTGCGGGGAGGACTACTCTACGGAGATCATGCCTAACGGCTGCTCCTAAAGAGTTGGATTCCGTTCCGATACAAACAAGCTAAGCTCACAAGAGCAAAGCACTTGCAATTAGTATTTTTTTTGTATAATATGTTACTGTTAAAGCCCGAAGTACGGTAAAACCTAGGATTTACCGGTAAAACCTAACATTTACCAATCATTCTTGGTAAAACCCCGAAAATATTGTACTCAATGTTCATTTTGCACTTTTACCACCATTCACTTGGTAATTCCTCAGAAGACGGTAAATCTTGAAATAAACATTTCACAACATGTTTGGCGAGCTATATTAATAGTCGTAAGTAGTCGTAGATGGTCTGTAGTCCCCTGCCACAATTTTCAATCAGTGGACTGTTTCAACTTGTGGTACTAGTTATGGCACTTTCCTAAAATCTAAATTCACCTTTTTTTCAGCTTCGACTTCCTTTAAACATTTTTTTAACGAAATAACGTGTAGCGAGGATTTACATGCTGTCTATGACTACGAGACGGCTTGGAAAATACGTTACGATATATTTATTTCAACATTTACCTGTGTTCTGAGGTATATAGAGAATTTACTAAGTCAATGGTGGTAAAAATCCGATTTACGTTTTTTTTATAATCATTTTCCGGTAAATTCTAAGATTTAATACACTTTGTGCTTTTATAGTAACATAGACATTATGATTTATCATAGAAGTTCAATTTATTTGAAAATAATTTAAATTTACTTATTATAGCTTTTTTTACAAGTAAAATCTAGTAAGCAGAAACTGTCGAGTAATAAATACCCTTAGACTAATAGAAGAAAGATAAATTTTCAGAAATTATACAGCGAGCGCAGAATTCAGAGCGATAGACAAAGAAGCCAAACGAAGCATTCGAAGGGACTTAAGGTACTTTAACCATACATACATACATAAAATCACGCCTTTATCCCTTACGGGGTAGGCGTTTTACGCTCTGCCTACTTTTACCAGAATCAAATACAAAATGTCTTAGAACAAAATAAGTCTCTTCGGACAGCTAGACAAGGTATTACAAAATGCAAGCCATGGATTACGTGTCTTTAAGATAGTAAAGGTGTAAAACAAGCAAATCGGAAGAAGATAATTACCATCAGCACAGAATTTTATAAAAATCTATATTCAGACCCCAGCCAAAGTATGACGATGACATCCCTCTAATATCCGGACAAGAAGTCCATCGAGTATTAAGCAAAATGCGATATAATAAAAGCCCCGGAGAGGATGGCATTACCGCTGATGCATTAAAAATAGGAAAAGACATTCTCTTACCCCATCTTACAAATTTATTTAATGCCATGTTACTTACAGGCAAAATACCAACGAACTTTTGCCACTCTAATATAATTCTGCTTCATAAAAAGGGGAAAAATCCAATATTAACAACTACCGCCCGATAAGTCTAACATCTCACGTCTACAAACTATTTATTAAAGTAATCGAGCACCGAATAGCAGGGCAACTCGACCTTCACCAACCCCCTGAGCAAGCTGGCTTCCGACCCGATCTCTCTACGACTGATCATTTGCACACGCTGAATCAGATCATAGAAAAGCATATCGAATATAATTTGCCCCTGTACTTGGCGTCCGTGAACTACTCCAAGACATTCGATAGCTTAAAGCACTCTTCCCTGTTTGACGCCCTCCATAAACAAGAAATTGACCCAACTTACACAAACCTTTTGAAACTTATCTATAATGAAAGCACAGCTGTAATAAAATTATAACGTACTGGTCCAACTTTTAGGATGCGCAAAGGTGTCAAACAGGGAGACCCACTGTCCCCAAAATTGTTTACCAGTGCCTTGGAGGAAGTATTTAGAAAAGTTGCGGATGCGTGGGAAGGGCGAGGCATTGACGTCGGCGGTACGAAGTTAACCAACCTTCGTTTCGCGGACGACATCGTCTTGCTCTCTCATCAGCTACAGAACTAGACCTCATGCTTCAAAATCTCAGCACCGCAAGCCTCGGGTCTGGATTAATGATGAATATGTCAAAGACCAAGCTTATGTCAAATAGCATCTAAAAGACAGTAACAGTCGATGGCGGGAGAATGGAATATGTACACGAGTATATTTACCTCAGCCAATTAATTTCCTTCCAGGCTCACCAAGAGCAGGAAGTGGCACTACGCTTTGAAAACGCCTGGAGGAGTTATTGGTCGATGAAGGAGCACATGAAAGGCGATTTGCTTCTTTCATTGAAACGAAAACTCATGGACATATGTATTCTTCCGATACTGACATATGGGGCGCAGACTTGGTCTTTGACGGAAGTTCAAAGATTCAGACTCGGTGTATGCCAACGAGCCATGAAGCGAAGTATATTAGGTTTGAAACTCACGGACAAAGTCCGAAACGTCATAATTCGCTCCAAAACCGGAATAGCTGATGTAACTGTGACTGGGCAGGTCACGTGTGCCAGGTGAATTATGGGCGAAGATTACCACCGGGTGGATGCCCAGAAGAGAAAGACGGCGGCGTGGCCGGCCCAGGCGGCGATGGAAGGATGAGCTCGATGCCTTCCTCAAAAATTGGCCAGAAGAAGCACAGAATAGGGAGTCGTGGAGAGACCGGAGGGAGGCCTTTGCCCAGCAGTGGGACATTAACGGCTAAATAAGATAAGAAGATAAACCTTTTTTACATAAATAAAGGTACATAATGTCACGCATTTATCCCTTAGGGGGTAGGTAAACGATAAATACGTGGCTTTCCGCTGATGGAAGAATTGGTGTCTAAGTTTCAGGTTCCCGGGCACTCAGACATGTACTTTGCATCAATATAATCGTTTAAATATCAGTATATCAAGGTGTTTGTAACTTAGTGAATAGAAGATCCAAGCGTCTGGGAAGTGCGGAGTCAGCGTGAAGTTGTTATGTGCGTAGTGTACTTGAATAGCAATAAATTTCTACCAATTCGACTATCTAACACCAAAGTTGGTTTTGGGGAGGCAGGGAAAAAGGAACTATAATATTTAATTTATTAATTTAAAGTAAGGATAAATTACCTATGTAACAAGTAATGCTAAACTCTGTATCCGTTTTAGGAGCGACCGCCACATTTATTTATTATTTCGCAAAAAAGCAATGTCGTGCAGCCTCCTTTAATCAAAAATGAAGCCAAAATTTAGGGGTGTACTAAGCGACAAAAAAATCGTCAGATCGACGCGAAACTCAACTCAAACGACGCAGAATAAATTGCTGATTCCGTATATTTTAAAAAGACATTTTGCTCCGAGGTGTCGCTTAGCCCCTTTTTCCTTTCAACAGTCGATATAATTAATAAATGAAGACCAGGAACGGCAAAGGGCATATCAGGGATATGTTGTGTTGTGAGAAGAATCGAAGGGTGGACTCCAGACGCGCTGCTCCCTAAACGCGAAGCCATGAGTTTCACCAACTTAACAAAATGTCGCTACTGTAACGCCACCCCCCCCCCCCCCCCTTACTTCAATAAATATAAAGGATGGGAAAGGGAGTGTGAGAGGAAGGTGTGGAGGAGAAGAAGAGTGAAAGGGAATAATGGAAAGGATTGGAGGAGGAAGGAAATAATGGCTCGTGATTGTGATCGTCTAGTATCAAAAGTAAGGACCGTACGTTGTGTAATAAAGTTTATAAAAGTAACCCAAATTCTTTAAAGTGGTGGTGGGATGTCATAACTTAGCTCTCTTTAGGTTCTTGGGACAGTGCGCAACGGGATAACGGAACCTCCGATTCCAGCTCCAACCAGTCGCTGGTCGAGGATTGATGTGCTCGCCAACCATCAACGAATGAGATTTACTTCCATTACCAATTCCCAGACACTAATAAAGACAGTAAATAGCCTAGGAACTTGTCCTTGATGCAAAACCCATCATGCAAGCCCCAGAAAAGGAAAGTGGTGGCACTTCTGTGCCCTCCAATTGGTTTTAAAGTGGTTTATATTTTGGCCAAGCCTCAGGCCAGAGATAAGTGACAAGCACTTAGGAATTTTGGAACGAGTCTAGATTGATGAACAACATCATGTAAAATATTATTAATTTGAGCCGATTTATTGGTCAGCCAACCAAGACAGAGCAAGACATGTCTGATGTAATTTGTAAAAAGTTGTGATGTCCAATTGAAAAACATGGCCCCAACAAAGGTTTTATAAATTGTTGTCCAGCTATGCTGGAAGCACCGACTATGAAACTGCACCAGTCATCGATCTCCGAAGTCAGTAGAATAGATAGGGATGCCGAAGCTAGTCCCAGATTATATAATATAACGATCATTCACACCGCAAGCCATAGATTTGTTGTAGATATGGGAGTGATAGGCAAGAGCAAGTAGTGACTGATTGTCAGACTTATTTAGTGCAGAATAACCTTCTGTGATCCAAATGCTGTTAAAGACATATCGAATGCTAAGATGTAGTATGTGATGGAGGTTTGACCATGGCTGATACCATGTCGCTCAATTGACATCAAGTCAAGTAAGTATTCAGTAGTAAAATGGCTTGTCAAACTCAACTGACCATAAATCAGTCATATAAAATTCACATAAAGTAAATAAATATAAATTTTAATTCCTGACCCATCCAGGGTAATTTGAGGTTGTAGCTAGGATACAGATAACATCATCCCACATTCCATGTTGTATTGGTTTGGTAAGTATAATAAATGGTGAATACTCCCTTTAGGTAGTTGGACCATAGTCCCAATCAGTTGTAAGTATAAAAACCACACATCAGTAGGTATATTATCAAAGATAAACTTTGTCAGTCTGAAGAATAGAATCATCATTTGTATAAAACTACATAGTAGGTATCATAGTTGAACATTCCCACCAAGTTAGTAGTTGATAGAGTTTTTACATACATTCATAAGGATCATACATACATACATACATATAATCACGCCTTTATCCCTTATGGGGTAGGCAGAGCGTAAACGACCTAAACAAAGGTCGTTCCGCCACGTCTGACAAAGTTTTGAGGGTTATTTAAGATATAATTATAGGTAGGTATACTGCATAAGGATCATGAATCCAATAAATGTTTTAAAACATTGTCCGTTGGACATATTTCACAATAAAGTGAATATAAAATCAATTCAATATCCACTGAACTACTAGGTATGAATGACTCATACATAGGTATTGAATCCACAGTTAAGTGAATAAAAATCAATTTAGTTGTTTGATTGATAAGAAGAAATCTTTGTCTCCTCTGCCAGGATATGTAGGTAAATTGTAATGTATGAACAATTCATACAGAGATATAGTTATTAAAACATAGAATGTGTTAAAATAATGTATACATTCCACTGCTGGGCATATTATGAAACGTTAGGATGATGCTTTTCTGCTTAAAGGAAAGGTAAGGCAGGAATTTTGGTAAAGGGAACTAGAATCCCAAATAGCTACCCCCACCTACTTTCCTAGATATTGTCCTAATTCCTATTACTTAGGATGCATAATATCCACCTAAACCTACCTGAAGACTTTTCGGGGTTTACGGCGATACAGTAAAACACCTTTGAAAGTATTAATTTGCTGGAATTGAATGAAAATCTCAATTTGTGACCGCGTAACATGGATCAGGCTAATACGGAAGATATCTTATAATCTATGCTTAAAAACTATGACGTATGTATGACGACATCCGGTGCTACGATACCGCGGGAACTTAAACGCGTAAACATCCCCCCGGGCGTTGGAAGCTGCTGCTTTCAACAGAAGAACTCATCAGACTGGAAGCGGGCAAATCTTACTGAACGCTCTTCGAATGATCCCTGTAGAGGTCCTGATATCCGCTACACGGTTGACACCATCTTGTCCAGGAACTACACCAACAATACGACCAAGTCTCCATTTCATTGGTGGAGTGTTATCTTCCTTGATAACCACCATGGTATCTACAGATAGAGGTTGGGTAGACATACGCCATTTGGTGCGTTGCTGCAACTCGGAGACGTATTCCTTGCTCCACCGTTGCCAAAAGTGTTGTCGGTAACGTTCGATGCGCTGGTACCGATTTAGAAGATTCACATTTTCATCGTTGTAGGAAGGAACAGGTAAGGCCGTCAAGGGTCGTCCAATCAAAAAATGGCCTGGCGTCAGAGGCAGAAGGTCTTTTGGATTCGATGACAAGGGCGTTAGAGGGCGAGAATTAAGAATCGCTTCAATTTGTGTCAGTACAGTTTGTAAATCCTCATAAGTTAAGTGACAATTTCCCAGCACTCTAACTAAATGATGTTTTGTAGACTTGACCCCCGCTTCCCAAAGTCCACCAAAATGTAAAGCATAAGGAGGTGTGAAATGAAAATTAATGCATTCCTTTGAAACGTTCTCAGATAAAAGATTACTTTGATATTTAAGAAATTTTGAAATTTCGTTTGATGCACCGACAAAAGCAGTGCCATTATCAGAAAAAATGTGAACAGGTTTACCTCGTCGACTTATAAATCTACGTAACGCAGATAAAAAACAATTGCTTGTTAGGTCGCCCACTAACTCGATATGTATCGCTTTGGTTGTGAAACACACGAAAATCGCAATATATACTTTGACAAGTCTAGAACCACGACCCTGACGACTTAAGGCCAATACAGGGCCCGCGTAATCGATGCCACAATTCTCAAATGGGAAACCACCAGGCTGCAAGCGATAGTGTGGAAAATCTCCCATCAAAGGCGCAACAACTTGACCTTTCATTCTGCTACATTTAACACAGTTTCGATAACATGCTCGAGCCAGGTTCCTACCACCAATAGGCCAAAAGGACTCCCTAATTGATGCGAGCAATAAATTAGGTCCTGCATGCAAGAGCTCTTTGTGTCGTTGTTCAAATAATAATTTTGTGTATCTGTGATTGCTATAAATTATGATAGGATGCTTCTTGCTATATTCAAAATCAGAGTTACTGAGACGAACTCCCACTAACATTAAACCGTTAGAGTCTAAAAATGGGTTGAATTTTAACAATGGGCTTTTATCTGGCAGATTATGTTCTTTAATCAGTTTGATATTCGTCAAAATATTCAGTCTGTACTTGTTTCTGTATGACTATCGAAGCCTGATTTAATTCATGTGCACTGAGGCTTAACGACTTTTTATCTCGTGATCTGCAGTTGTGTATAAACCTTAACACGTAAGCAACTGCACGTGTCAGACGTGATAATCTGGAAAAACGATTAAAGTCAATCAGATTCGAAACATTCGAATGAGTGGTGAGTAATGTAACTTCAGCACAAAGTTCAGGCAACTCATTTGATCCACCCAAATTTGGTGGATAACCTGACTCATCACCCTTCAAAAATTCTGGTCCCTCCCACCATTGATCAAGAGACTGCATCGATGAGACATTAACAACCCGAGATATATAATCAGCCGGGTTTTGGTCGTCTGGCACATGACGCCAGCCCCATTGACCGGTTGTTTCAAGAATTTCACCGACTCGGTTTTTTACAAATGGCTGTAGTTTCGTTGGATGCATCTTTAACCAACCCAAAACAATGGTGGAATCGGTATAAAATACACAGCGACCAATATTCATTCGCAATGAAATCATTATTTTGACGTATAATCGAGAGCTAGTCAAAGCACCGCACGACTCGAGTCGCGGAATTGT
Source organism: Scrobipalpa costella (assembly GCA_949820665.1). NCBI lineage: Eukaryota > Metazoa > Arthropoda > Insecta > Lepidoptera > Gelechiidae > Scrobipalpa > Scrobipalpa costella. The sequence continues at coordinate 24,036,334 of OX463297.1, forward strand.
AGTCGCGGTAAGACGCGCAACACGGCTCTTAGCCATTAATAGACGTACTGTGACATTACCAAATTCATTAATGCTTTTAACATAAGCGCATGCACCGTACGCCTTTTGAGATGCGTCTGAGAAAATATGAATATCTATCGGCTGTATAGTGTCACACATAACGCGACAGGGAATTCTGATTTTATTTAATAAAGACAGAGATTCAAATGTATCAGCAAGCAGTTGTCTGATAACTGACGGAACACGCTCGTCCCACGACAACTTATGCAACCATAAATCCTGCATCATCATCTTGAAAAAAATCACACAAGGTGAAAGTAAACCCAAAGGATCAAAGATCTTGGATATGACTGATAAGACCGTGCGTTTTGTAAACTCTTCAGGTACATCAATATTATTTGAGAAATGCAACTCGTCGCTTGGGGTTGCCAACCAAGGCCCAAAGTTTTACATGGCTCACTGGCTCCCATATTGAGATCTAGAAAAGAGTACTCTTCGTTGTTAGGTGACAATAGCGAAGGTTCATTTTCTCAATGGCATACATGCTGAAGCAAGTACCTCAGTAATGTCATTACGTAATTTCTGTCCTGCCTCAATAGAGTCTACACCTGTCAACAGGTCATCAACATAAAAGTCATTAAGTATCACCTCCGATACTTTTTCATCTTTACAATCTAAGCCTAGTTGCTTGAGACACCGGCAGGCGAGATAAGGGGCGCTGGCGGTGCCATAGGAAATTGTATTTAGCGAATATATTTTGATAGGGGCAGTAGAATCTGCACGCCACAATATGTTTTGCAAATAACGGTCATCAGGATGCACTAACACTTGGCGATACATCTTCTCGATGTCAGCTGACAAAATGTATTTGTGTTGCCTAAACCTTGCAAGAATTGAATGTAAATCACTTTGAACAGTTGGCCCCACCATTTGAATATTATTTAGAGACCTTCCTGAACAAGTTGGGCAGCTAGCATTAAATACAACCCTTAATTTAGTAGTTGTGCTGCTCTCTCGCAGGACTCCATGGTAAGGTATAAAATTTAATAATTTGTGATATGATTTACATTCCGTCATGTGACCTAGTGACTCATACTCAGACATAAAGTCACAGTAACGTTGCTTCAGATCGGAATTATTCTCAAGTCTGCGTTCCATTGATAAAAAATGTTTTTTAGCTTTTTCATACGAATCACCTAACACCTGAGGTGATTCCTTCAAAGGAATTCTAACGCAAATCTCCCGTCAGGCAAACGACTTGTATTTTTTACAAAGTGCTCTTCACACAATTTCTCTTCTTGAGAATAACATGGTGATTTATTATCTACCTCTTCTAACTCCCAGAAACGAGACAAACGACGATCAATTTCATCATTTGAATTAGAGGTCACCTGCACGAAATGGCACTTAATAGGGTTGGAGTTATTAAATGAGAGGTCAACTAATGGACCCGAGACTGTCCACCCTAATTTTGTCTCAATTAAACATGGCTTCCCTGGACCTAAACTAATCTTTTGCGTCCCTAGTAATTCCCAGAATAAATCCAGTCCAATAATCAGGTCAATATCTGACGGAGTATTGAAATCAGGATCGCTTAAAGATATACCATCCGGAATATTATATTCTGATATGTCTCTATGACGGGATGGAATATGGTCCGTAATTGTGGGAAGAATAAAACAAGTAATAATTCTTTTATATTTTTTATCCATGGATGACAAATTACAATCGCACATTTTCCCTAACGTGACTTGCCAACGCCAGTCACAGTTTGATTTATTTGTTTCATGGGTAGGTTTAACTTTTTAAATAACTTCTCGGTCATAAGACTCGACATACTGGCGTTATCGAGCACAGCACGCACGACGTGATCACGCCCGGTGACATCCTGCACCTTGACGAGCACCCTAGCCATAATCCCCTCGTGGCCGCTCACACTCACGCCTCCGCCAGCGCCCTCACTCACGCTCACTGATAACGTCACATTTGGGTTCACACATGTGGGCGGAAGTAGCTCTGGAGTAGGAGCACTAGAGTTAGGTAAAGCAATTCCTTCATTAGTCGTAGAATGACGTCTCTTCTCACTAGTTACATGAATGAGAGAATTGTGTCTCTTCTTGCAAATTTTGCATCCATTCTTTTTGCACTGATTAGCAAAATGCCCTTTTTGTAAACAATTAAAACAGACTTTAATTTTGGGCAACAACTGCAGACGCTCTTCGTTCGTTAAACTTAAAAACTGAGAACAATCACGAAGTAAATGTTCACCGCTACATTTTGGACATAAAACTGTACCTGCCGGAGCTATCGGGTTTTGCTGAGTGTTTGTTACAGTTATCATGCTTTTAATTTTATTATTACTATGAGACCTATGAGACTGATTCGTGTTATTATACGTTATTTCTAACGTCTCGAGAAGGTCTGCTCTACTGCGCAAAAAAGTGACAAGTGTGTCTAAGGTGATAGACTTTGTCTTATCAACATGAGATTTTAATTCTTCCCACTCACGGTATGACTTCGAATCTAACTTACTACTCACAATATAAATAAGAAGAGTATCCCAGTGGTCTGTGGGTTCCTTTAAGGTTTCGAGTGCGCGTAAGTTTTTATTTAAAACATCAATGATTTGACGAATTGACGCAGAAGTTTCTTTTGTTATCGGGCTCATGTTAAATATAGCAGAAACATGATTCTGAATTAAAAGTCGCTTGTTATCAAATCTGTCACACAACAGCTCCCATGCAACTTGGTAGTTGGCCGCAGAAAACTCAATAGACTTTATTACAACCTTGGCACTTCCCTCTATTGATGCACGCAAGTAGTGGAACTTATTTATATCTGGAATTTTACTTTCATTATGTATGAGAGCCAAATAAGTGTCGTGGAACTCCAGCCAGTTTTCATATGAACCGTTAAACTTAGGCAACGCAATAGTGGGCAACTTAACAAAGCTTTGTGTATGAAAGTTGTCATGAATATGAGAAGATGAACTCTTATAAGATTATATAGGCCCGATGGTGTAGTGGATAGATAGGCCCGATGGTGTAGTGGATAGATAGGCCCGATGGTGTAGTGGATAGGGCCGCTGCCTCCTAAGCGGGAGGTCGTGGTTCGAATCCCACCACGTACCAATGTGTTTTTCGGTTTCCGAATTTCATATGTACATTTATTCGGTGCTTTTTCCGTGCTTCGGAAGGCACGTTAAGCCGTTTATATCGTTTAATACCGTAGATATTAGTCGTTAAGCCATATTAGAGGCCAGTCCTAAGCATTGGCGGCTTGAAAACTCTGACCTAATCTAGGATTGGGTCTGGTTTCCCTTCTGGGTTGCGGAGGACAGATGGCAGTCGCTCTGTGTAAAAACCAGTACCCTCGTTCAATTCCTTAGATTAGGAAGCCGGCCCCGTGAGATACGGGATAAGGCTAGGGAGACTGAACTCTTATAAGATTCAACAGGCACGGATTGAGAATAAAACTCGATAATTTCCTGAGCCTTACCTATGTTGGCATAATAAATAGACTCAAATTCTTCTCGCTCTAAAAACTGCGAGTCCTGACTATCCGATTCACATTCAATCATCGATTGTACATCATCGTAGTGGTCGAACAATTTCATCATCTGACTAACACGTAATTGCAAAGCATTTACCTGAGAACGGTCCAAAGTCTTACTCAAACCTGCGATGTAGTTTTTGAACAAAGTAAGACGACCTTTTATGGTTCCTCGCTTCTTCACTAAATCCCTCAAAATATCCTTAGATTCTTTTGAATCACTAGCATTTTGTTGCTCATCATCACTTGGTTTCATTTTGGAAAGCGGTTATCAAACCTGGAATTTACAGAAATAAACTTATATTAAACAGTGCACTAGACTAGTTATGATTTATGTTAAACACTTTTATCTGATATTTCTATTGAACGTGTTTTCTATAACACAAAATTAACAATATTGTATGCACTAAATGTACTGTATTTACTGCTTATGTTACACACAATAATTACATGAAATAGCATAGAAATCAGCAAGTAGTTATACCTAAATACAAGTTAATAAGATAATGCTTAGCTTTATGGCGTTATTTAGCACTATTTGTAAGGCATTCACTGGATTTAACCTTAAAATTGTAATATAATATACATAAAGATTGTAAACAACGTTTAACGTGATCGAGTGAATGTTTTTAGCTGAGCGAGTTTAAAGCAAGCGCTGTATACACAATTAGTGCAATAAACGAATCGATAACGCATACAAAAGACATCAACGCGCTATGCGTACTATGCAACAGCGATGATTGTCATTAAATACGTAATACAGGCTTCGTTCAATTAGGATTTTAATTAGCACTGATTTAATGCACTTAGCGGTAAACTATTTAACTTTTACAGCCATATAAAATAAAACAGTACATACCTAAGGTAATACCTAACGATTACCTGATCCGATTTTACCTATTGGAAAAGAATGCTGGGTGAAAATAACACAAAAACACTGTTAATTGACGAAATATCCACGCCCTGAAGCCCTGTTTCTTGACCTCCGTGATGATATTACTGGATTTATTCCAATGTCTTTGTTCCCAACGACCTTTTGTCCTTCACCGATGACTAGGTATTTTTGCGAAGTTGCAGATTGGAGAACTTTTCAAAAATCCGACTCCAGGACCATGAAGACTTTTCGGGGTTTACGGCGACACAGTAAAACACCTTTGAAAGTATTAATTTGCTGGAATTTAATGAAAATCTCAATTTGTGACCGCGTAACATGGATCAGGCTAATACGGAAGATATCTTATAATCTATGCTTAAAAATTATGACGTATGTTTGACGACATCCGGTGCTACGATACCGCGGGAACTTAAACACGTAAACACTACCCCTACCTAACCTACTCCTACTATGGACCTAAACTGCCTATTTACCTAACCGCATAGCTGTGTATGAATTATCTAATTGCATGCTAACCCGACCTACAATCCTACATATATAACTCATTAACCGTACCAATCATATAAGAAATAAGATATATATAAAAAAATAGAACGGCCTTTAGAAAGTATGAAATATCTAAAAAAAGGATTGCTAATTAAACAGGGAATAACATTGTAAATAAACAAAGTCTGAAATGAACAGGATAATGAAATAAATGTAGAAATGTTAAAGTAAATTTATTCAAGAACAAGTAAATAAATGAATGCATCATGATTTGATGCAGGAATACCTTGTGTGTAGGTTTACCCATCCTTTAGAATATTTATAGTTGGCGCTCCACCAGTTCTGTATGGCTTCACTGTCAGCATCTTCCACTCCACTATGTAGAAGAACAGCTGATCGTCAGGTCACTGCCCTCCGTCTACAACAGGAACAACTGATGGCACCAACGTCCCACCATAGTAGGTCTCATGGTTGCCTCCCGGCTGCATACTCTCCTCTCCTCTTTAATGTGTACACTTTCACTGGTAAAAGTTAACCCGATACTCTTCCAAAGTAAACTAAACTTTAAGTAAAACTAAACTTCAAGTAAAACTAAACTTCCAGTCAAACTAAACTTGCTCCCTCTCAGTACCAGCCGCTATTTATATCCCCCGGCATCCTTCTTGATTCCCCGTCACCCTTGTCTTCCAAGTTTCAGGCCAACCCCGACTTTTCGAGAGCCTTCATTCGTACTTCCTTTATAGTTCTGCTATTCTCCTCCAGATGGCATCGCGTGTCCTTCTGGTTCTGTGTTGTCGAAACCTATCTTCATAATTTCTGCACACAATTCAAATACTCGACATTTTATTATTATTAAGTAATTATAAAATGCTTATCCTATATAACATGTGTAATAAACCAATACCACACAATAAAACAATTAACTTACCTCATAAAATATAATCTTTATATTTTTTCAATCTAGTATAACACCTTTAATATACTTCAAATATAATAACGACCACTTTCAAAGACAGCGACCGGGGCCGACGGCTTAACGTGCCCTCCAAAGTATGGAATCTTATTTCTTTTCGGACAATCAGGTGATTCAGCCTGCAATGTCCTAACTAAACTGGGAAAAACCTCACATAGTGATAAATTGACAAATATCAACTTTGTGTTTCCCCCTGTAAATCGAACCCACGACCTCCGGATCGTAAGCCCATGGCTCTAGCAACTAGACCACGGAGGCAGTTAAATTAACGCAATTAACTCATTAGATTGACACTGATTAAATTTGAAGGTAAATTTAATTCAAAATAGCGTAAGTATTAAATTCCCTAACCCTAATCTAGTGCCGAACAATAGGGGCGAATCCTTGCACGCCAGTTATCCATTTGGATATTATAAACCCAGACGTGGGTCTACTGAGTTTTCATTACTGCAGTCTCGCTCATTACAGGCGAGCTTTAATTGTCACCTTTGTTCAGGAGACAAAAGCGCAAATTCAGCAGCGGACAGAGACGGAATGCCATTATTTCGGCACAGTGTGTAGTGTACATGTAAATAATGAATTTGGGTTAGTGTCTTGACGTTTTAATCAGCTAAGCTTCTTAACCAGCGAGCTGGAACTGTGTTACCTTCGAGGTTTAGGCAGGATACTTAAAATTTGAAGGTAAATATGTAAATTTCAACCACTACTCTGTACTAGTATAGCTAATATCGTAATTATGCCGATCACAAAATTATCGCAAAATATTATGGAACCATTAAGGAAGGGTAACTGGCTTATTCAAGCGGAAGTTATGCTAGTACGACAAAAGATATGAAAAAATATTGAAACTCTCATAACCGAAGACTCTCCGGCGGCAGATCAACACAACAAGGAGATAGAAATAGCTAAATCCAAACTAATTCCCACAATCGCTCCTCCCGAATTACAACAAAACACAGTTTCATATCCTTCTATTATTATTTCCATCGATATAAAATCAAATAATATAAAAAATCTAAAGCTAAGAGATATTTTCGCTCCACACTACGCAGTATTAAATTTTAATAGATCTTTCCTTCGAATCTGTCATCGTGATGAGATCCTGAAAGTATATCATCGCGATAACAACTAGTTACTCCTGAATTCTTCTGGACCGCTGAAAAGGTCGGTCACTCTACTAGAAAAATCTTCTGCTGCAACGGCCCTTAAGTTTCTAGGAGTACCATGACCTCCCAAAGGCCTTCGAAGGAACCCCCACTTTTGCGTCAGCCATCGACCTTGAAGGCGTGCAAAGGTTACCGGTCAACTAGGAGAGGCCTCACTCATTTCCTCGAATTTACCTTAATAAATATTGTATAACTTACATTCCCTAATTATCTTCTTTTTCTTTGGTTACGTAGGCTAGTCCGAGGGCTTAGATAGGGCGCCTACATGCATACACAAACACTATACACTACCTACTCAATTAGGCTCCAAGGAGTGGCGGGCATGCCGTTGTGGGCACTTTACACTTAGCTGATTCCTGAGTAGATACACTCATACATTTACCTGGGTTCCTTGGTGCCTTGGCAAAAAGGTAAGTACTTACTTTAGGACGCCACGAGTGTCAGCACATTACCTGCCCCGCACCTAGGTCGCACCACAAAATCAACGTGCCCGGCTGCCAAGTTTGCAGCAGCCAAATGAAAAATATGCCGCACTTAACACACAACTACTGTTTTGTACCAATGGCAGTGGTAAACACCGGCTGCTGGGGCAAAGATTACTGAACTTGGCCGCCGATTCAGGGAGAGCGGTCAAGATCATGCTCCGGGTCACTTCTGGCCTAAAGGCTGTCCATCACAATCCAACGCGGAAATGCGGCGAGTGTGATGGGGCACCTTTGTTTTATTTTATTAGTTATTGTAAATATTATTCTTACCCTTTTGTATTTCAAATAAAAAATACAATGTACATTCATATGACCTTGAATTGGGTTAAAAGTCGTGATATTTGGACCTTTTACCGACCTACCTGAAAAAAATAAACCCCTTTCATTAATTACTAACCTACATCACCCACCTGTCAGTTCAACGCCAGCCAGCTTAGAGCCCCAGCCCATACATCATCCAGCCTCTCATCAAAAAAGTAAATCTGTAGTACTTTTATTTTTTGTATGAACATAATTTTTTTTGTATCGAAGAGGAAGAGCTCGTGTAAAGAGAATCGTCGACATTAATTTCCCTGGAGAGCTCGTCGTCAATACGCCATATTCGTTGGAAAATTGTTGAATGTGCTTACTTCTCTTCCGCACCTTATCTTTATGACAACATATTAGCATCAACTCCCATATAACCTTGCCATTTCCCAATGATTTATTTAGAATATTATTTAAAGAAATGTAAAATATTTTTGTGGCTATTACCAGTTTCATTACACTTCTTTAGTACCTTAAAATAATATCAGATCCTAATTATGAAAAGTTGTGGTTAAACTCCAACTTCTTTTCATATGCGTGCATTTGTGATAATGTGATTTTTTTTTTTAATTATAATTTTAGTACAAGTTTAATTACCTTTTTTTTATAGTTTTAATAGATTTTATGAAAAAAAAAAATCGCACACAGTACACACGGTTTATTGAATAAATTATATGAAAGATGTAATTTTAATTGAGAAGTGCACAAATGCTTAAAATACGGATATTTAATTTCTAGTTAAAGTTTTGGCCGTCAGATTGTCACCCCATACCAAGCTTATTTTGCTAGAACTGAACTAATGTAATGTTCATATTTTAAAGAAATAGTTGGTAATGGCAATCTTAGTAGTATTAGAGAAGTAAAAATTTCATACATAGGGTGAGATTTATCTAACTAAATTTCATTCATAAAAAAATCAATTGCTAAGGTAAAAAAGGTGTTTCACTGGTTCTACAAGTGTCTAAGCTTTTTGAGATTTCAAAGATTCCTTGGTCTTTGATGTCAGAAGTGATTGTATCAAAAGCACAATAGGCAGATTAAAAGAGGTTTATTTTCACAATAGGAAGTGTTGTAATCTTGTCATTGTATAGGAAATATAGAATCCTTCAGATTTCAAAATATTGTAACAAATAGAAATATTTATAACAAAACCTATTCAAAAATATTTGATAAAAGACAAGATACATCTCTCCTCTACTAAGTTTTTTGTACACTTTTACTTATACTACTTACTTTTACACTACCTCGTACTATTTATAAGGAAATATTGGGTAACAGTCTCAGTTATTCACCAAATTATTTTGTTTCAAGAGCTAAACAACGTTGCTTCACTGAAGAATGACATAAATCTAGCTCGTGGAAGAATTGATTACAAGCACTTTACAGTTTCTCGAAGATTCTGAACATTGTCGGAAACGAGAAAAATTCCTGCGCCAAATTAGTAAGTTCTTCGCATACCAGAACATGTGAAAAAGCAGTGAGTCGACTAACTGGAATACCAAACATTCCTCATTAAAGGAAATCGATAAACACGCATGTTTTCCATTATCTCCCGGGAGTTGTTGGGACTCAGTTTCGGAGGAATTCCAAGATTGCAATGATCACTTTACCTTGTTTACAAATTGAAGCTATTTATTACAGAATGAAATAGTGAACACATTCAGTTGTCTCCAAACAAAACAATATTGTACATCAAATATACGAGTAATATTCAGTCCTTTGTAGACAAATCAAATATTAATAAAAGCTCTCACTCACTTATCAAGCCTTCATTGAATAAAATATAAATAGACTACCTATGGAATTTTCAAATTTAATTCATTTATTTTTGATTTGAAGACAAAAACGATACTACGTAACAGATAAGGTACACTTGTTTGAAAAAACAGAAGCCTTAGGGCGTTATTGCACTGCTTTGCAAAATTATATGGAAGCTGTCAAACATTTTCGAGCCAATACATATAATTTTTCACGAATACAAACCAAATACGGAGCACTGCAAAAACGCCCTTACTCTGAAGTGGTTGGAAAAAAATAACGACTTGTATTCAAACATACAATAGGAAGTGAATTTTGTCTTAGCGACAGAACAAGGCACTATTCCTTTTCACAGTGATAAATTGAATATACCCGGAGAACAGTTTTCTATGCAAACAGTAGCAGTCGCAATGATTCAATGTCCGATAGCCCAGAAGAAAACAAATAGGAGGATTCAGGGGAGTTTGAACCAAAGGAAATGCAAGTAGATTGTAGCTTTCACCATTTGTGTTTCAGAGACGTGCAAAGATAAATGCTTAGTCTAAACAGATTTTGAATACTAAATTGGTTATGTCAGCTAGACTAGATATGCGTACGAGATAGTTAAGAAGATATTAAAATCTTTGTCGAGTATTTTTGTCAATCTTTTACTGTATACAAAAAAGCTAACAATCGAAAATCTTCGTAACAATCGAGTATTTCTGTCAATTATTTACGTAGCACATTATTGAAAGTACCTTAATTAAGGCTTAGATAGGTTACAGATTGATTTATAATCAGTGATCGGAATAGGTAGAGTATATTTACCTAAACTTCTAAGAATGATTGGGAAAATGGAGACTTCCTTACTACTAAAACTTTTTGCGGGACATCTTGCGGGACATCACATAAGTAAGCTAGAAATATACTTTTCACTTCTCATGCTCGAAAAAGTACTACTTTATGCAGAATCTAGGCGACATAAAGTTGAACTTTATGCACAAGGGCAAAAAAGTAGCTTTTTAAATGTATCTATACTAAGGCAGTGACCATTTAGACCATGCAGCCAAACATAATAAATTGTGCACGGATAAAACTTGCTAATTTATAATATATCCTTCCCTATTTGCATTTTTGGTTTATAATAAGATAATACGAAAAAAGTAACTAAATATCAAGACATATTCATTACTAAAGAAAACAATATTCCAAAATAATTTAAGAGTAGGCTGTATATATTTTATTCTTTGCCCGAAAATCATGCACAAATATTAAAAAAAGTAAAGTAGCGGGAAAGAAGCTGTGAAATTTTCGTATTGTACTAATTTTACTTTGAATTTTAATTAAATAAATGTTAGTATGTTATGTTACTGTTTTATTTTCTCGCAATCGAAGTGAAAAGCAGAGTTTATAACTCGTGCACAAATCATTTTTATCCTCGACTTCTTCATCTGCCTTCGCCCTGCGGGCTCGGGCATATAACGATCTCGGATAATAATGACTTGCTTTATGCACTCGGCATAAAATCTACTATTGAACCATGGTAATTAAATCGAAGCCGGCGACTAGTTCCTATTCTATGGACAAATACAAGCTAAAAATATACTTGGTGATTTTTGGCTACAGTGTCACATTGCCTAGATATTTTGAATTAAAGAATTTCTTACTGTATAGCTTTAAAACGGCTGTGTAGGAAAAAATTATTAGGAAAAAAAAATACGCAAATTTTGTGCTGCATAATTTATTCATAGGTGTCAACATCGTACGAGCTACAGAAACCAAGATATTTACGAAACATTGTTTTTTTTTACATTTGACCTTGAATAGCTTATATTCCTGGTTGGTTTTTTGAGGCAGCATTTCGTACGCCAAAATAAATCTGTAAAAAGTCGTGGGTTCGATTAAGATAAACCGATGCTCTTAATAAGTTTCACTTAGCCAAACATTGATAACAACGCCGTAAAGAGTATGATAAAATACACACAAAGTAATTTTAATTGTAAGAAGACTTGTATTGATAGTAATATGCTTTTAAATACGTGCCGTTTATTCACAAATAAACAACAACTTCGTAAACAAAGCGATTAAGTAGAACTACACAAAAGAAGCTCATTTGTCAAAAGGCTTGCACTAATAATTTTTACCTGAAAAGTGATTCCAAACACTGACAAAACACGTGCTGTAAATGAATGGAAACAAATTATTTGCGAATTTCGAACCGTCAACTTTGCAAGATAAAACCAAATGCATATAAAGCAAGTCATAAAACAATCGAACAATAGGAAATGGGGCTTGAATGATCAACAAGCATTTCTGTACTATACGTGACTATACGCCACATAATAGAACTAGTAGAGAAATAGTAGGCCATTATTGACCGGTTATCTATGGCCAAACGACAAAATCGCAATCTTTAGATCAAAGTGTCTTGGTAATGTAATATTTTGTTTTATATTTGTTTCATGTTCAAACGGCACACGGTTGATCGTACGCCAGCCAACTTGAACCAAATCTCAGTTAAATATCTGCAAAATATTTAGTATGCCAGATACTTTCATACCTCTTTCGAAATATGAATTTTGTTTTTTGTAGTTTTCAATCATAAAAGTTAAATTTGTTTTTTGAAACTTAAGGTACAAATGAAAGAACCAATAAAAATTAAAATAAAGCATATTTTTATTAAAGAAGACAATTATTCATGTAATACAGCCCAAAAAACCTGATTGCGTAAGGTACATCGTAAATGCGATTAATTTTACTCAATAAATAATATATTTTATATGTCGTTAATGTCTTCGTCTTCAGTGACAGAATCTGAAGATACTGACGAAATATTGCTTTCTTGCAAGGAATTGAAGTAGATGATACACTTAAAATCCACTTATAGGTGGAAAAGGACCTTTCAACATCCACAGATGTAAGAAGAGCATATTTAAAAAATGCTTCGTCATGTATTTCGATTTCCTTTACAATTTTTTCACTTATTGTTCTAATAAAATCGTAGTCCGGAATTCTGTTTAAAACTTTTTCAAATTTATTGTGAATTATCTGATTTGTTGACCAGCTTAAAACACAACTAACATCGTCTATAATATGAAAACTTTCAAATATCATTAAATTGCTTTTTTGCAGATTGTTAAGAGCTAGGTACTTGTAAAATTGAATAATTTTTATCAATGAAATTAAGTTCTGATTGAATATTTTCATTTTTAATAGCGGGTTTCGCTTTTCTCATTTACAAGGCTTCGTTGCTATTTAAACTATTAAAAACATTCGATATTTCATCAAAATATTTTGAATAATAAGATGCTGCTTTCAACCATGTACCCCACCTCGTTATTACAGGTTCAGGAGGAAAGGAAGCTAGGGTACATGTTTTTAAATACTTTAACCCTGTTGGGTGATTTTAAAAATATATTTTTTACATTTAAAATAAGATCGTCAACATTTTCGTACTGCGATCGTACTTGTTCCGCCATTCTGTTGAGCGCATGAGCCATACATGTAAAATGTAACATATGATGGAACTAGCTTTTTAATAAACGTCCAGCTCGCAACATATATGCTGCGCTGTCAGTGCACAGCATCAAAACATTATTTGAATTGTCTATAAATGATCCATCCCACATTTCCCTTAAAGATTCGGTAACAAAGTGTGCTACAGTTGCCCCGTTTACAGTTTCCAAAACTTTACACGCAATAAGGTACGGTCGAGTAGGTACATTTCTAATCAGTGGCATCACTTATAAATTCACCACGTTCTAGTTTCGTCAAGTGATATCCATATTTTATTGTTTCCTATTGCGTTGTATATTGATTTTGATCGATTTATAAAAACGACATGAAGATATTTTTTTGCGTAACAATGATTCTGATGGGACAATTTACTTGGAGCAAATACAGCAACATTTACAACAAATATATTTATTTAAAAAAATCTGAAAGGCTAATTTACTGACTTGCATCCATATTTTATTGTTTCCTATTGCGTTGTATATTGATTTTGATCGATTTATAAAAACGACATGAAGATATTTTTTTGCGTAACAATGATTCTGATGGGACAATTTACTTGGAGCAAATACAGCAACATTTACAACAAATATATTTATTTAAAAAAATCTGAAAGGCTGATTTACTGACTTGCTATTGACTGCACAGTATCAAAAAAAATATGAGGTCAGAGTAAAATTCCTCTTCAGGCTTTTGCCATCTATCTTGATGCACGGCTCCATTCACATGTCGATTAACGTTGCCTTTTTGAGACGCTGTAATTGAATTCTCACATTTTGTGCAGAATATGACACCACTTGCTTCATCGTAGATTAGCTCTGGATGGTTTACAATCCAAGATTTTACAAGTTCGGGTCTCACAATTCTCGCCATAATTAACAAAAGTTGGAAATACTTCAAAGCAAAGTATGTAGGTACCTGAAATTTTAATTTTATATAATATGGCGATTGTCCTGTTTCTACCAAAATCGAACATCAAAAACATCATTGCATAAAACACATCAAATAGGACAACTATGTTTATACAGACAGAGAACAGAAGATAAATTCAAAACTTCATAATGTTGGTAAAACTAATGTGAATCTGTGAACTTATCCAGAAAAATTAGAATTTATTTTCTTTTTGTTTCTAAATAAAAGACATTTCATACCTTGAAAGATTGTACACCAGCTGTAAGTAATATCCGTTAGTCAAAATCCAACCAAAGTGTAGTCAGTATCCAAATTCAAGTCAAGTAGTCAAGTAAAACAGATGAAATTCCAGTAAACAAGTCAAGATCACAAATTAAATATCCACGGATTTAGAATACCACACGTGCGCACTGAAGAAGATTCAACGAGAGTGTTTTTGCAATTGTCCGGTGCTTAAAAAGATAAGCAGCGATAGCGGCAAATATCTTTGTTAAGTGAAAACAAAAGAAACCACATAAAAAAGAGACGCAATGACTAATCTTCCTATCTCTGTAACACATAGACAAACAAAATATATTTAATTTTCTAGAGAAAAAAAACACGGGCACTTTAAGGAAAGTATAGTCTTTCCCTTCCTCTTAAGTTATTCAAGTTCAAGAAAAGAAAAAAACTTGGTTTCTATAACTCCAACGATGTTGACACCTACAAAAAAATATACAACACAAATTACGCGATATTTTTTTCCCCTATCATTTTTTCCTACACACAGCCGTTGTAAAGCTATAAAATTAGAGAATCTTTAATTCAAAATATCTGGGCAATGTGACACTGTAGCCGTAAATCACCAAGTATATTTTTAGCTTGTATTTATCCATAGAATTAAATGCCATGGTTCAAAGTATGTTTCTAGCTTACTTATGTGATGTCCCGCAAGATGTCCTGCAAAAAGTTTTAGTAGTAAGTGAACGCGCCACTGGTAAGCAAGATAACGTAAGCAGCTCTGCTACCAGCACCCTCTTGTGGAGGAGTGCAAAGATGTCCGGTACAACTACGAGTATGGGAAATCCAATCCGTAGCCCCACCAGACGCCTCACGTTTCTGCAACTGTGTTACACAGCGCAGTATCGTCGTGCGTCAACGATAGAAATTAAATACCTAAACTAATTATCTTATTATGCTAAAATCCGACGGCCAACAGTGCCCCCAACAGTCGGTACAAACAATTATCCTATCAGTAGGGTTTACACTCAACAACAAAACCGGAAAAATTATAAAAGATAAATTTAATTATCCGTTTGCCTCAAAATGTTAAATTCGGAGAATTACCCCCATATCGTTTCCAAACGTCTCCATGAACGTCCCGGACGCAAAGTATAATCAAATGGAAATTAAATCCCAATTATCTGTTACCAATATGACTCGCGCTTGACTAAAAAAAATCTATTGCCAAAATCAAAGAAGAATTCCGATCCGAACAAACAATTAAATTCGAGCCCCGAATGAGATGTACGTGCAGAATATATCGAGCCGAGATGCCTATGGGAAAAATACCCATAATCAAATCAATTAACCACGCCAACAAAGGGAAAATACAAGTTTTTTAATACTTGAAAATCTTCAACATAAACGGAAACATCCAATAAACACGTAATAGTATATAAGTTTTATCACTAACCTTATTGTCCGACGCAGGCGAGTCCGCAGTTCGGGTAAGAAAGATAGGATTCAATGGGATAGGAAAATAAAATATATAAATAGTGGGATCAAGAAAAAACCTGTATGAAAACCTGATGCATCCAAAAGGCAGCTAATCCAGGCACGCGTCGTTTTCCGACCCTCGATACAATTGACACCAACAATGTTTAAAAATCTCCGTCACGAATCCGACCGACCACACCCTGTCAGATCAGGGGTCCCACAAAGTTCCAAAATCGCGAATTAAGTTTCACAAAATCTGCCTCGCAACGCCTTCCGGAAGACGGCAGTCTTTAATCCAAAAATCTTATATTATACTACAAATATTACAAAGCACCGAAGTGTCGCGAAAATGCGCTCCCAACAAAACAAGCGTGCGTCTAGTTTATAATCGTAATAACTGACTAACCTCTGCAAAAAAATCACCACGCTGCTTAATGAGCCAATTGCTCGCGACCCCCCCCGCGCGCCGGACCTCGGCTACCCTACGGCCCTATGGCGCGACACAATCGATAATATGGTCGATTGAAACTAAACAATCCCCCGTCCCGAACCGAATCAATTTCGGGTCGTTACTCCAAAGGAAGGCGGGACAAACTAGAAACCGCACGTTGAATAACGGTATCCTTAACCATGACCTCGGCTAACCTGGGAACCCCGTCGGATCCCGTCAACAATTTTACAATACGTCCCCGACGCCAATGTAGGGGTGGCAAATTCGCCTCTTTTATCAAAACGAGGTCACCTATCTTAGGAGGATCCGTTTTATCCGTCCACTTAACGCGCTGCTGCAGAGTGTGCAAATATTCAAGATGCCAACGCTTACAGAAGCTCTGCGTGAGCTGCTGAATCAATTGAAAACGTGACAGTCGATTACAATTAACTTCCAACAACAGGGACTCTGGCAGAGCGGTAAGCGGCTGTCCTATCAAAAAATGACCGGGCGTCAATACCTCCTGATCATTCGGATCAGATGTCAAGGGGCACAATGGACGGGAATTTAGTACTGCCTCAATTTTGGCAAACACAGTCGCGAGCTCCTCAAAGGTGAGTATCGTCTCACCGATCATGCGACGGAAATGAGTTTTCGCGGATTTAACAACGGCTTCAAATAAGCCGCCCCAATGAGGGCAAACCGGAGGACTAAATTTCCAAGTGATTCCCCTGAGAGCCATCTCGCGACCCAACGCACCCTTTTGACATTCGAGGAATTCGTAAACCTCCTTCAAATAATTGTTTGTACCGTGGTAGTTGGTCCCGTTATCGGATCTGATTACCGACGGAAGTCCCCGTCGGGACGAAAATCGGCTTAGGGCCGCTACAAAGGCTTCCGTAGTAAGCGGAAACACCACGTCTAAATATACGGCCTTCGAGGTCATACGAACGAACACACACAAATAGACCTTTAGTTGGCATTTCGAAGATGCGAAGCTTTTACCCAAAAGGGACCAGCAAAATCCGTGCCGACTGAAACAAAGGGCCGAACCTGTTGAGTAACACGGTCCGATGGCAAATCGCCCATCAAAGGCTGCATAGTGGATGCCTTCAATCGATAGCATGGCAAACAACGGAACACAACTCCCCTAACAAGACGCCTGGCTGCCAATATCCAAAAATCTCGCTGTAAGATAGCCATCAAGAAGTTACAGCCAGCGTGGGAGTTTTTAATGTGACGGTCCATCACCAACAAACGCACAAAGTGACCGTCCTTAGGCAAGAGGAGTTTATGTCGGGCTCCATAAACCAATTTGGAGTTGCGAATTCGACCTCCAGCCCGCAACAAACCGTTGCTGTCCAAAAAAGGATTCAACCGCACAACAGCACCCTTCAGCTTTTGACGGAACTCCTTCAAAATCTTAATTTCGTCAGAGAAGTTCTCGGATTGTACAACACGAATCCATACAATGGAAGCCTCTTGACGTCTCCGTGGAGTCGGGAACGGTGCCATTCGTTTGGCATCACGATTCTTGACATTATGACGCCATCGTTTAATCCAAGCTGTGACATTCAACAACTTGTCCAGCGAGCTATACTTGTTCAACAAAACATCAGGATCGAATGGGGGTTCCTTGTCTACCACCGACAACCCAACAAAGCCTACTAAAGGTGGGACAGGAGGCAACAAACCCATCGGCCAAGTAGAGCTATCTCCGTGAAGCCAGTCAGGTCTCCACCACAAAGGTTGATTCAAAATCTGCGGGGCCATGCAGCCACGTGATGCACAATCCGCGGGATTCAGATTACCGGGCACGTGCCGCCAAACCAACTTGGACTCCAAAGACTGTATAGCCGATACACGATTTGCACAACAGAAAAAACTTCTGGTAAACATTTGGTAGTATACCATTCGGCGTTAATGCTTCTTTGATCTCGTAAGGGAATTGAGGCCAAGTGGCCAGTCAAATTAAAAAAGCTGACGATCAAAATCTTCCCCCCGCTTCGAGATCGCTTCACTTTGGTAGGCGTTGGTTCATTTTGAAACACCCAAACTGTCGACTGGCGCTTGGTTTCTGGATCGTATTGATAAATCCAGGACTCATCACCTGTTACGATGTCGTAAACACGCCGAGACGAGCCTGCTTAAAATTTGTTCAGCATATCACGGCACCATTCCACCCAGGCCTGCTTCTGAGCGTCGGTGAGGTAGTGCGGCACCCAGCGCGATACTATCCTCCTCACGCGAAGATGCCCTTGTAGAATCTCGTGAACGCTTCCCGATCCAATCTTTAATATGTGCTGAATCTCCTGATATGTAATTTGCCTATTATCTTGGATTAAATTTTTCACTGCTAGCACGTTTTCTTCCGTAATATCCGTCAAAGGGCGACCGCTTCTTTCTTCATCCCCCAAGGTTGGTCGACCGCGCCTAAATTCGTTATACCAACGATACACGGTTGCCATGGAGGGGCTTTCATCCATAAATGCCACTTGAAGTCTATCGAACGATTCATCCGGTTTCAGGCGACACTTGAAATCGTAAAAAATCATAGCTCTAAAATGTTCCCGGCGCAGATCCATTTTTCTGTAAGACACGATACTTTGAATTGGCTCGCAAAAAATGTGGAGGGAAATTTTGAAAATGGAACACACATATTTTTACTTACAAGTAATCATATTTTCAAAAAAGATTCTAACCGGCCAGTCTGCCATATATAAAAACTATTTATCGCAATACTTTCTGAGTGGCCTGGTAAGGGTCCTGATTCGCGCGACCTTGCTCTTGGCTACAATGGGGGAGACCATGACATTACCTTCCGCATCTACCGTTTGTAGATATACAACAGCGGCGTACCCCCTCTCCGAGGCGTCACAAAAGCCATGAAGGCTCGCCTTATATTTTCCACTGGGAAGAAATCTCCGGGGCATCATAATCTTATTGATTTCTGGCAAAGTGGACACATATTCCAACCATTCTAAAAGCAAAGTTCCAAATAAAGGCTCATCCCATGACAAATCTGCCGCCCACAACTTCTGCAAAAAGCACTTTGCCCAAAAGTTTACCGGACTGATCCACCCATTCGGATCAAAAGTCCTAGCAATAGTGGATAACACCGACAAACTGTCCCGGTACTCTATGTAGGTCTCGCGCTACAAACACGAGCGCGATGGTGGGATCTGCCTCTTTGAGTACACTAACTATATCCAGTAGATGCTTTCTTTTCTTATCTTCCCCCTTCCTTGTCATATTTTTGCGATTCTTCTGCTTGATAATATCGAACAGCAAAGTCTTGGCAAAAACAATTTCACTGTCGGTGTTGTGACTTTCACAAATGTCAATTATACTTTTCTCCGACATCACATTCATTTTAGATTGTACGAAGCATAGCAGTTCGTTGATGATTATATTGCACGATGTGCAAGTAACCGACATGTTCATATTGTCAGGGTAGGATGCCATAACAGACACTATGTTGATAAGGACACTTATTCAAATTACGTAGGTAGTCCGATCGAGCGGAGGTAAACAATATGCGTAGTTACGCGCAGTAGGTGTGAGCGACCGCTACCCGCGGCTATATCCACATGGTAAGTGAATGAATCCTGGATTGGTCGATATTGTACCCCAAGCCCAGTCAGCATATCCGGATTATCAGCGTTCTGAAATACGTGAGGATTCTGCTGATATTCCTCTGGCAGGTCTGCAAGAAGCCTAGGAGAGTTGGATAACCATTTACGAAGTTCGTAGCCTCCAGCCTTCATGATACCAATCAATTCGTCCCGCAGAAAAAGGGCCTCCTCCTCAGACGTGGCTCCAGTACAACAGTCATCGACGTAGAAGTCCTCCTGGATGACAGCCGCCGCGCGAGGGAACCTAATCCTTTCCAGTTCTGCTAACTCCAAAAGAGACCGTATCGCTATGAAAGGACTGGATCTCAACCCAAATGTATTCACCGTGATTTCGTAAACAACCATAGGGTCGTCCGGATGCTCTCTCCTCAAAATCAACTGATAACGGTGGTCATCAGGATAAATCACCGTCTGATCAAACATCTGGAGGATATCAGTCACCAAAACAATCAAATGTCGACGAAATCCAGTAAGGATATCTCCAATGTCGCGATGCAATTTCGGGCCAGTGTGAAGACACTGATTCAAGGACACTCCAGAGGAAGTGATCGCAGCTCCATCACTAACAATTCTGATTTTCCTTTGCGAGGTTCTCAAAACCCCATGCTGAGGAAGAAAACAATGTTCAACCGAACTGTAACCGAACCTAGCCTCAACCATGTATCCGGCTTTTTCAAATTCACGCATGTATTCGACGTACTTATCTCGGAAGGCCTTGTCCCTTCTCATGCGACGCTCCATTGACAACAATCGGTTCTCTGCCGTGCGTCTAGACTCACCAAGAGAAGGTCTATTAGCCAAAAAGGGGAGCCTGGTCATAAATCTGCCAGAAGCCAAACGCTTCGTGTTACATCGGTAGATCTGCTCGTATTCCTCGTCGACAAGGTTCAAACGTGGAGCAGATGGAAACTTCTGCACCGCGTCCGAAAGCGCCGAACCAACAAATGGCGCTTCCTCCTTCGAACTTGCGTTCTCCAACGGATGGATAGGACCCAAAAATACAGAACCAAAAATTGTCGGTACCACCGTCAAACCATCAGTCTGTAGCTCTCTCCAAGCACCCGTAACGACTTTGCCCAAAACATTACAACCTATCAACAGGTCCACCGGACCAGGTGTATGGAACAAAGGGTCGGCCGGTACAATACCTTTTGTTAACTTAACGACCGAATCGGGGAGAGTTGCCGCTGGATGATCCCCCAAAATGACTTCCATTACCATAGCCGAAATCGGAATACGACGAGAATCGTGTGGCAACGGAGAAAACCTAAAACCTGTGCGCCCAACAGGACACGCAACTGGCACATTACCAACTCCCACAACCGGAAATGGGGACGTAACAACAAACATATCTAATTCCCTCGCCAGCCAAGCTGAAACAATGCACTCCTGGGCACCCGAGTCCAAATAGGCACGAACAACAAAAGAATCGCCCCTCGGGCCCCATACCCTTACCGAAGCAGTGGGCAACAACGTATTTTCCGGGGTGTCAGCGTGGCGTGCGGGAAGTAGTTATTGTGGGTATGAATATCTTGATCCATCATAGGCTGAGTTGGCCAGCGGGTGATGTGGATCGAACCGCGGCATACCCCGATCTCCCTGACGCATGTGAATAGGCGCGTAGATCAACGTTCGGCGCGTAAGGCGATTCTCCAAACGCGGCCGCTCCAATAAGGGGGGAGAATACCGCTGAGTCGAGCTCTGGGGCTGTTCCAAATAAGGAAACGACCGGCGTCCACCCCCGCCCCTGCGAGGCTCATCCGCTGGAGGAGACGCGACTCTGCCCCCGCCCGTACAGGCATCCACTATAAGGGGAGATCTCCTTCCTCCGATGCTCACTACGGCCTGAGCATCGGAGCCCTTGCCTTGCGAAGACCCGTGTGCAGGCGGCGTGCCTGTATGATTTCTATTGGCATACAATATTGAGTGGTGGCTTCCACCACAGTGTCCGCAAGGATTGGGTCTGGAGCAATCCTTGCCGAAGTGATCGCCCAAACAATAGAAGCAAAGTCGCCTATCCTTTGTGATCTGGCGACGAGCAACCACTGGCTTCTCCAACAACTTGGGACAACGCGTAGTTGGGTGCTCCGGACGTCTACAAATATTGAAAAGGGCCGTACCCCCTTGTACAGCACCAAATCGGGCCCCACGTGGCCTCGCTGTGGGTGGGGTGGGCCGTTGGACCTGCACTCGCCGGCTCGTTCTCTAAGAACCACTGCAGGTCCTTGTAATCGGGGAGATGTGTGGAATCATCCCCTCCACAATCCCGTTCAAAGCGCAGACGCATGTCTGCCGGCAGTTTCGCAAAAACAATGTGCATAAAAGAAAAAGACCACTCCTCAACCGGGAGCCCCAGTCGCTTTAATGCATTAAGAGACCGTAACTGGGTTCAAGATGTCCGCACGTAATGAGAAGAACTCACGGAAATTCGGCAAGCGTAAGATCTGGGCGACGTGAGCATCCGCTAATCGTCGCACGTCATGGTACCGGCTCTTCAACAACTCCTTGGCTGTTTCGTAGGCAGCATTCTCTACCTGTAGGTGCTGCACCAAACTACGAGCTTCCCCCTGCAACGAGCCCACAAGATACGCCCATCTTTTGGGCGTCAGATAGGTCGGGCCTAGAGTCAACCAAACTTTCAAATAGGCCGATGTACCCTAACCAGCTTTCCAAAGTCCCATCAAAGGACGGCAACTGCAGGGTGGGAAGATGACTCATCAAAGGGACCCCCTTCGAGCTGACCTTACAACTCTCCCCTGATGCATCATGGCTGATTTCCGCTGCCGTTTGACATATATCGTCCGCAAGATCCAAAATTTGCAGGAAATCCCTTTCTAATCTTTCCTTCTGCTCCTCTGTAACCGCAGCAGTTACCAAATCTATAGCCCGTCGGTGAATTTCTTCCACTACAATGACACGTCCGGGAGCATCCGACGCTCTTTTCAAAAGAGCATCCTTACGGTCGGATCTGACTATGAGGGCCGCAGCCGATTCAAACCACCTGAGGTTCGTGGTAAGTGCGGACTTGCAACTAGCGAACGAAGTAAGAGCAGCCATCGTAATTCGCTAAACTTAAATAAAATAACTTAAAACAAAACAAAACGAGTTGCCGGGTTTAACCAACAATCAATCAAAACAACAAAACAAAAAAAAAACAAAAGAGAATCAAATTTAAAACAAACAACAATATGATATTATATCGGATCCGGGCTACCACAGCCACCAAACGCGGATCGGGCAACCACGCTACTGGGCGCGCAATAACCACGCTACTGGGCGCTCTGCTTTAAGAAAATGAACGCGCCACTGGTAAGCAAGATAAAGAAAATCCGTAACCCCACCAGACACCTCACGTTTCTGCAACTGTGTTACACAGCACAGTATCGTCGTGCGTCAACGATAGAAATTAAATACCTAAACTAATTATCTTATTATGCTAAAATCCGACGGCCAACAGTGCCCCCAACAGTCGGTACAAACAATTATCCTATCAGTAGGGTTTACACTCAACAACAAAACCGGAAAAATTATAAAAGATAAATTTAATTATCCGTTTCCCTCAAAATGTTAAATTCGGAGAATTACCGCCATATCGTTTCCAAACGTCTCCATAAACGTCCCGGACGCAAAGTATAATCAAATGGAAATTTAATCCCGATTATCTGTTACCCTCAAATATGACTCGCGCTTGACCAAAAAATTCTATTGCCAAAATCAAAGAAGAATTCCGATCCGAACAAACAATTAAATTCGAGCCCAGACTGAGATGTACGTGCAGGTTATATCGAGCCGAGATGCCTATTATTTTTCCCCCAATCAAATCAATTAACCACAACAAAGGGAAAATACACGTTTTTTAATACTTGAAAATCTTCAACATAAACGGAAACATCTAATAAACACGTAATAGTATATAAGTTTTATCACTAACCTTATTGTCCGACGCAGGCGAGTCCGCAGTTCGGGTAAGAAAGATAGGATTCAATGGGATAGGAAAATAAAATTTATAAATAGTAGGATCAAGGAAAAACCTGCGATGCATCCAAAAGGCAGCTAATCCAGCCACGCGTCGCTTTCCGACCCTCAATACAATTGACACCAACAATGTTTAAAAATGTCCGTCACGAATCCAACCGACCACACCCTGTCAGATCAGGGGTCCCACAAAGTTCCAAAATCGCGATTTAAGTTTCACAAAATCTGCCTCGCAACGCCTTCCGGAAGACGGCAGTCGTTAATCCAAAAATCTTATATTGTACTACAAATATTACAAAGCACCGAAGCGTCGCGAAAATGCGCTCCCAACAAAACAAGCGTGCGTCTAGTTTATAATCGTAATAACTGACTAACCTCTGCAAAAATATCACCACGTTGCCTAATGAGCCTATTGCTCGCGATCCCCCCCCCCCCGCGCGCCGGACCTCGGCTACCCTACGGCCCTATGGCGCGACACAATCGATAATATGGTCAATTGAAACTAAATAGTAACGAAGTCTCCATTTTCCGCTTCTGTTCTTAGAAGTTTAGGTAAATATATTCTACCTACTCCGATCACTGTTTATAATACACTTTATTCGTTTTTAAAGAGATAAGTACCGCCATACTGAAACGTTGATTTTGTACGCCAAACATATATTACCTACCTGTACATTATATATGTGGTACAAAGGCAATTTATTTTCTCTTTTCTTTCTTTAGGCGTATCTAAAACATAAACACGGCAAAAATAGATAGCAAAAATAGATAAGCAAACTATAAATGTTGAAAACACACAAACACCTCAAAAGTGGTATGGAATTGACCTAGATCCCTCTCAGTAATAGTAGCACTTTACTCTCCTAGTAGCACTTTTGTTGGAAGGTTTGCCACAGTGATCATTATACTACTCGCAATAGATGCACAAACTTAAGCACAAGCCCATTATAGTAGTTTTCTCTTACGAGGGATATTAGTTCACCCATTTGCCAAATCTATGGAGCTTTTCCAAACGAGAACTGCTTCGGCTATTACCTTTAATGCTTTCAAATTAGAATAAAGAGATATTTAATGGAAATGTAATTATTACAACTTACATTCATTATCTTAAATATTCAGTAAACTACCTTTAACCCGCAATGATATCGATTTGTTGAGGGCACGACTAAGCTAAATCTTGACTAAAAGTAGTGCCGTTCTTTCTATCTTGATAAATAAATTACAGGTATAGACTTATATTAGTTCTTTCAGAAAGGTTGTTTAGTTTCTGTAGCATTTTCAGAGTACAGGAGAATGACCCGTAACCATTTTGATTAATTTATGTTCAATTTACATACATACATACATATAATCACGCCTTTATCCCTTATATATATATATTATATATATATATATATATATATACTTTATTGCATAAACACAAAAGAAATGTAATTTACAAATATAGTGTGCAAGGGTGAACTTATCTCTATGAAGAGATCTCTTCCAGCCAACCCAATGGTAGTAAGAAAAAGTTAATAATTTTTAGTTTTAGTTTACAAGAAAATGCAACATTAACAGAGGCTAGTAAAACAAAAAAGTAAAATAAATAAAAATACTTACATACCTATACATAGAATAAATACCTACCGTATATTACTATCTTAAATAAACATACATATATACTAAACAATATATTGATACATACATATACGAATAAACTACATAAATACATACATCAAAATTGTTTAGATAAGAAGTGCCCTTTTAATCTTTTCTTAAAGACATTCACTGAGGGACTTTCTTGAATTGTCTTAGGCAGTTTATTCCACAGTTGTGCAGCTTTTACAGAAAAGGAGTTGAAGAAGAACTTGGTATTCGCACTAGGCAACTCCAGCACCTTAGATATGCAGGCGCGCCTAGGGCGGGGATTTGGAGGAAGGTGTTGGAAACGGGAGCGGAGATAGTCAGGAGTGACAGGATTGTGAAGGATGTTGTAAAGAGTGGTCAGGATGTGCACATCACGCCGAAGTCGAATTAGAAGCCATTTAAGCTGAGCACGAAATTCAGAGACATGATCGTACTTACGAAGTCCGAAAATAAATCTAATTGCCAGGTTTTGTAGGCGCTCAAGCTTGTTAAGTAATTCTTCCGTCGCATCCAAATAACAAACTTTAGCGTAGTCGAGAATAGGGAGAAGAAGAGCTTGTGAAAGCATGATTTTAGTTTTAAAAGGAAGAAAATTCTGGAGTCGCTTAAGAGAGTGGAAAGAATAGTGCATGCGCCTGCTCACCCCATTAACGTGTGAGAACCAAGACATGTGACAGTCAAAGATAACACCTACATTTTTAGCTTTATCAGTGTATGGAATGCATTTGCCGTCATAATAAACCAATGGAACATCAGCAAAGTCCAGTCTACACCTTATGTTGCTGCTGCCAATTATTAGTGCTTGGGACTTATCAGGGTTTACAAGAAGTCCAAAGGTTTTTGCCCAAGTTTGAACCGCCGCTAGATCTAAGTTAATAGCCACAATAGCCTCAGATACTTCATTCGGAAAAGTGTCGATAGATTTGTAGGTCATCTGCATACAGGTGGTAGGGCGAAGAAATGACTCGCGAAATGTTATTAATAAAAATAGAAAAAGAAGAGGAGAAAGAACGCCACCTTGTGGTACACCAGCAGTTAAGCTAGACCAATCCGATGAAACATCGTTGGTTTTCACACACTGCTGACGACCGTGAAGATATGAAGAGAATCAGTCGACTACAGAAGGAGAGATGTTAATTGAGCGGAGGGAAGCAAGAAGGATATCAAAGTCCACAGAGTTAAAGGCACTGCTAAAGTCTAAGAGTGTAACAACATTAAGCTTGGTGTTATCCATAGCAGACCGAATATCCTCAGTGACATTTAGCAGAGCACTAACTGTACTGTGAGCCGGACGGAAGCCAGATTGAAAAGGACATAAAAGGTTATAGGAAGTGAGGAAAGAGTAAAGTTGCTTATGAACAATACTCTCAAGGACTTTGGAAAGGACAGGGAGGTTGGAGATTGGACGGAATTGTGAGAAAAAAGTGGGATTCGAAATTTTAGGTAGAGGAATAACATAAGCCTTTTTCCATGCTGTAGGAAAAACATTGACCATCAGAGAAAAGTTGATGATGTGTGTAATGATTGGTGCAATGCCATCCAACACTGGTATGAGCATATTCAGACTTATGTTATCATCACCCACAGCCTTCGTGGAAATGGATAGGATGCTCTTTTTAATATCCCCCTCAGAAACCGACTGGAAATTAAATGGAGAGCAGTTGGGTGGGACAAGATGTGAAAGATGCGAAAGAGAAATAGATTTGGTTGCATCATCTAGGATGACTGGTGGAGTCGAGAAATGCTTATTTAGAGAATTGATATCCACAGCACCTATGGAGGTGTCTGTGGTTTTGCCCACACCCAAAGACTTTAAAAATTTCCATGTCTGAGCCTGAGAAAGTGAATCTAAAGAGGAATGTATATAGCGTCGCTTAGCATCCCTACACATCCTGTTGCAGATGTTACGAAGTTTTTTATATGCAGCAAAGTTTTCATCAGTTTTATCTTTCCTGTACCTACTCTTTCCTGTACATACCATGACTCTTCTGATAGTATCAG
Organism: Scrobipalpa costella; assembly: GCA_949820665.1. Taxonomy (NCBI): domain Eukaryota; kingdom Metazoa; phylum Arthropoda; class Insecta; order Lepidoptera; family Gelechiidae; genus Scrobipalpa; species Scrobipalpa costella. Next base: position 24,063,727 of record OX463297.1, read on the forward strand.
TTAGCCAAGGAGCTGGCGCATGCCTCACCCTAACAGGTCGAACAGGCGTATGAACATCAAACAGTTCAGTACTAATTTTGCAAAAAGCAGCTCCCTTTGCATCAGCACTATCTGCGGATAACACTGGCGTCCAATCAATATTTTGAACATCCTCTCTTAAGCCATCCAGATTCATGTTGCGAAAACTACGCTGAAGAATGACTTTACTTTTGATCTTGGGAGGGCGCACTTTATAGGCAAGATAAAGAAGATCATGATGTGAAAATGGAGCACACATTTGACCGTGAGAAAGAACTGAATTCAGTTTGGAAGTAATAATGACGTCAATAGTTGAGGATCTACAATTTGGAAAATGGTGAGTGGGAGAAAATGGAAGCAGATGTAAGTTAAGAGAAGAAGTAAGAGAAATGAGATTGTTTGATCTGTAGTCATCCTTCGCCAGACATGTGTTTAAGTCGCCCATAATGATAACGTGTTCATACAATGTGGTATAGGTTTCAAGTGTAGATTCAAACGAGCTAAAGTAATTAACATCATCATCAGGGCTATAAGCAACTCCTAAAAGAATCTTATTGTGTTGAAGGATGACCTCCAGCAAAAGGTATTCCAGGAAACCAGAGTACTGGGATGGTGAAGCACTAAGTACAGTAGCGGGGATGTCACCGCGGATATATATGCCAACTCCACCGCAACCCGCACCAAGACGATCGTTCCGGAAGAGCTTGTAGCCTGGAAGAGAACAAGAAGTAGAAGGGAGAGATGGTTTTAGAAAAGTTTCTGACACAAGAATAGCATCATCTACGCTGCTGTTAAAGGATGCGAGAAGATCTGAATGATGAGCCAAGAGGCCCTGAGCATTGATGTGCACCAGGGATAGGAAAGGTGAGCCACTAGGGAAGACAGACGAAAGTTTGTCTCCGAGCGGCTCAGAGTCAGAAAGAGAAGAGTTGTTAAGACAATGAGCACTTTCATACTCATCAGATGATGAGCAAGATAAATAATTATCATATATCATATAATAAATAAATACTTATAAAAATATATAAAATAACAAAAAGAATCCCACAAATATATAAAACAATTCTCTTACACCGGCATGAGTTGACTGAAAGAAAATGAACACAAATTCACAACAAAAAAGAAAAGACACAACTAAACAAATAATACAAAACAATACTAAAAAAAAAAAAAGAAACAACTAAACGCACATCATATAAAATATTTGTGTATCCGAGCGTGTAAAAAATTTTTGAACGAAAAAAGTACATTTGACAATTTTGACAGTGACAGTTGGAGAATTTTGACAAGCTAGCTAACATAACCAAAAGAAAACAAATTTAGAATTTTATTGCAAGGCAAACTATAAACTGTATAAAAAGAAAAAAGTCTAAAACATACATACTACCCGGTACTTTAACACAAACACAGTGCACAGTAAATGAGTCTATCAGGATGAACATAAGATACAAAATAGTTTAACGCGTCACTCGGTAACCACAAGGAAAATATACTGATATGAGACCTTACGATCTGGTGTTGGACGTAGACTCCTTCGTCGGATACTTCACCATCAGCGGCTTGAGCTCAGACATGGACTGCACCTTCTTACGACTTTTATCTGGCAGCAAAATAACAATTGTACCATCAGACGACCAACATTGTTTCATGCCAAAGTACTTTCTAGCAGCGGCAAATTTATTTATTTTAATTGCTTAAATGCACTAACAGATATGCATCCAATGCGTGCATTAAGCTAAATATTCATTACAGTTTCTTAATCTAACTTAAATAACTAACACATGATTCAATAAATTTACGAAGACTATCATTAAAAACATCTACATGACGGTGTTTAGCAATCAAGGCGTTGATGTGATTCACGGCTTGAGCAGTGGGCGCGTTCTGTGCGGTGCACGTGCGCGCGTACGCCTCGCGGAGCAGCCACAGCGAGCGTAGCCGGCACGCTCGCTGTGGGGCGTACAAGTAGCATCGCGACAGAGTAGTAGGGTTGTCGATCCTGCCATTCAACAGCAGGTAGTAGTGTATCAATAGGGCACACTTTCGTCTTAGCTCTAAGGTGTTGATGCCTACCATACCACCTACAAAGAGAGAGGGATATAAGAAAGGATAATATCCAAAGAGCTTCTTGTAAAGGTAACGAGCAAATTTTTTCTGCAAACACTTCTTGGCGCGGCTTTGTAAGAAACTCAGATACAGAGATTTTCGAGCCCTTCAGCATAGTCTTCGCCTTCCACACTGCAGATTTAAAAGACATGCTTGCAAATCGCACCAACACTGGCCTATCTCTGTCAGCCCTCACGCCCAAACGATGACAGGCTTCTATTGCTCCAGAATCCAATGTCAGCTTCATACGCTCCCGTGATACGCTGAGAACCTTCTGGACCAGCTCTTCATCCTTGGCTTCTGGTACACCATGTAGTAACAGAACTTTCCTGCGAGAGTGTGTCTCAAGGCGATCCTGGTTGTCCACGATTAACTGCAGCTGTGCCTTTAACATGCCGAGGGTTTTCCACACCATTGTTTTGAAGGCCGTATAATCAGCAGACAAGGTCTTGACTGTAGGATTGCCAGAGGAGAGTGGTTGTTGCTGACTTTTCTCAAATTCATTGAGTCTGGTGTCAACAAAAGTGGCTAACTCCATCATACCTTTTATCAGCTCAGCTGTAGTGTTCTCCATTATTTGAAATGTGTAGTTTTGTTGTAAATAATATTTAATTCGAAAGATTGTTGTCAACTAATGCACTTGGTAAGCTTAAATCTCATTTATCTGTAAATATTCTGGGTTCCTTTTGGGGTAGGCAGAGCGTAAATGACCTAAACAAAGGTCGTTATGCCACGTCTGACAATTTTTTTGGTATATTGCTTAAGGGTTCAACTTGTAGGTATATTGCTGAAGTGACAGGTTGTCAGCCCATCGCCTAAAATACAATATACTAAAATCCTCGGATCCCTTAGCTGTCTTTTACAGCATGCCCGGTAGAAAATGCAGCTGGTACATTCTATGTTTTTCTCTCGCTCCCAGTCCAGCATGGAAGCAGTATGTATATTTATTTTAAGCTCCATGCGAAAAACATAGAATGTGCCAGCTGCTATTCTCCCGGGCACGTCGTAAATACCAGCACAGGATCTGAGGGTTTTTGTTGTGGTTGTTTTTTATATTGAGCCCATCGGCTGACAACCTGTCACTATAGAAATCTATCGTAAATAACCCTCAAAACTTTGTCAGACGTGGCGGAACGACCTTTGTTTAGGTCGTTTCCGCTCTGCCTACCCCATTAGGAATAAAGGCGTGATTATGTGTATGTATGTATTTTAAGTTATGTACTGTGTTACCCATCCCATCGATATATGAAATTAAATGTTTCTCTTTTGATTAATTTATTTCAACATGTAGAGTATTACATAAAAAATCTGGAAATAATAAATTATTAAAAGTGGTAAAGAAAATAAACAAATTTCTTCTAAACACATTAAAACAATAACAAAGACCCTTCATTTTGGATGAACAAAATAAAAGTATTGTTTTCGTAAAAGTACCGTTAATGAAGCAGTCTTCTTTAATGCATTCCGTCGCTAATTCTCTTTCCAATCAACGCACTCTTCTTCACTCGTAATTAGAAGGCCACGATAATAAATTATTAGCGAGGGGTGATAAGTCAACGTCAGCTTACCAGACTAACGATGAAACATTGTGATTGATTATAATGAGCACTGGTCAACGGTACACGCGAAAAACAAGCATTTTCTGACAGCGCAACATCTTGATCGAATGAATAGGAAAATCATTACATGCTTCTTAATATCTCTATGAGCGGTGTTTTAAGGTATTTGACTAAAATTATTTACGTACATACATACATGTAAACACGCCTCCATCCCTAATGGGGTAGGCAGAGCGCAAACGACCCAAACAAAGGTCGGTCCGCCACGTCTTGACAAAGTTGTGAGAATTTTTAAGATAGAGTTGTACGTATATTGCTGTTAGTGACAAGTTGTCAGCCCAACGCCTAAATTGCAATATACTGAAACCCTCGGATCCCTTATTATAAGTAAAATTATTTATTTCATTTAAAATTAATCTTCCATGCTGGCCTAGGAGCGAAAGAAAAACATAGAATGTGCCAGCTGCTTTTCCTCCCGGGTATGCTGTAAAAGCCAGCTAAGGGATTACGAGGGTTTCAGTATATTGCAATTTAGGGGATGGGCTGACAACCTGTTACTACAGCAATATACCTACAAACCTATCTTTAATAACCCTCAAAACTTTGTCAGACGTGGCGGAACGACCTTTGTTTACGTCGTTTACGCTCTGCCTACTTCATTAGGGATAAAGGCGTGATCAAATATATGAGTGTACTAAAATTATTAATTCAGGTATCAATTTCTAATTTTGTTTCTATTTTTTTTTTGTTAATTAGGTATTATTTTTAATAAGTTTGGGATTAATTTCCTTAAATTTAGGCGGGACGGGGAATTTGCGTTCCCGGTGAGTTATTTGACCCAATTTAACACGTGTAACGATAGCACACAACTTGGCTGCTGCTAAACCCATTTTGAGGTATTTGAGAGATGTTGCGCCGTCGAGCCCTGTGACTTAGAATTAGGGTACAACGCTTATTTAATAACTTCTTCTTAGCGAGTCAAACGACCCGATTAACCCTGATGTCAGATTTTTTAAACCGCTTAGTAGCACATTTATTAGGCCTCTGACGTGGTTTGTGTATTGACCGCTATGGAAGACAGACCGGAACCGACGGCTTAACGTGCCCTCTTTAAGCACGGAATCCTTATTCATTTTTAGATAATCAGGTGATTCAGCCTTGCAATGTCCTTACCAAACTAGGGAAAACCTCACGAAGTGATAAATTGACAAATATCAACTTTCGTGTCCACCTCTGGGAATCGAACCCAGTACCTCCGGAACGTAAGCCCACAGCTCTGACCACTAGACCACGGGGGCAGTTTATTTTATTTCATTACTGATTCTAGTACTGTTTGATATGTTGCACCATAATCCGAGAGGTGCCAGACTAGCACACTCGGGAAAAATTTACGTTGAAATTAGGTCCCACTTTTAGGTTTATCGCTTATATATCAAAAATGGTGCATTTCAGGAGAAAACTGACAGTAGTCAAACAAAAGCTTATAAAATTCTGTTTAAAAAAAGTGATGGAAACGTAAACGACCTAAGCAAAGGCCGCTCCGCCACGTCTGACAAAGTCTTGAGGGCCATTCAATAAATATTTGTACATATATACCTAATTGCTGTAGTGATAGGTTGTCAGCCCATCGCCTAAATTACAATATACTGAAACCCTCAGATCCCTTAACTGGTTTTTACAGCATGCTCGGGAGGAAATGCAGTTGGCACATTTTTCTCTCACTTCCAGTCCAGTATAAAAGAAAAAAATAAAAGATAATATGTTGAAACAAAAAATGATCAATAATCTCAAATTAATTTCCTTACTGATTGAGTGATCGATGCACTTATAAACGCGGAGCCGTAACTACTAAATCTAGAATCATTAAATTTTAACAGCAGGTTTCTTTTATAACATGACCTTCCAGTTGTAGTTGTAGATCCAATGTTTTTAAGATTTTTTACCTCTTTTGAGTAACGAATTTTCAAAAAAGCTAAAACACATGTCCAATTCTTTTTTTAAATTATCAGCCTAAACACAAAATTGGAAGATCCTAACTTCGTAATTAACAGAGTTCCATACAAACTTCCATCCTCTATTTAGACCCTATAGATTCCTAAAAGGAGAAATCACCCATTGTACAGCAAACTAGCTTGCTGTCCAGCAGTTTCACCTACTACTTACTACTTTGGAGAAACAGATAAGCTACTTTTTATTAAGGCAAAATATATCATTCTCAAGGAACCATGTATTATTTACAACCGGTCATACTTCAACGGTTGATTGCATTTTGCGTCCTGGACAAAGTACCCTATCTCATTCCCACAGGAAAAACATTGTTTTACGAGAAAACAAATTAAATCGTAGGTGAAACTGCTAGACAGAAAACTAGTTTGCTGTAAAATGGGAGATTTCTCTGTTTGAGCCTTTAAGGGGGTTGGAAGAGGATGGAAGTGTGTGTAGATGTCTGTAAATTTTGAAGTTAGGATCTTCCAGTTTAAGCTGATAATTAAAAAAAAAAATCACGATGTTTTTGAATATCCTGTACCCAAAGGATTGGAAAAGGGAAGAAAAGTTTGTTTACATACATAATTTTTTGAAATTACACTTTTTCCCTTTGGAGATGGATTTGTCAAAAATGCTAAAACACGAGTCGTAATATTTTTTAATTCTCACCCTAAACACAAAATCGGAAGACAATAACTTCAAAATTTTCAGATATCATACAAACTTCCATCCCCTGCTTAACCCCTTTAGGGAATAAAAATCCATAAATCCTTTGTTAGTGGAAGGTTATGTTGAAAAAAAACCTACTATTCAAATTTCATGATTCTAGCTTTAGTAGTTCAGGCTCTACGTTTTTGTGTCAATCAATCACTCGGTCAGTAAGGAATTTAATTTAAGATAATTGTTTATTTTTCTTTCAACATATCTTTTTAAGTATTGGCCGGAAATGAAAAAAATGTACCACGTTTGTACAGCATTCTAAAAGCATTGTTTGATCATTGCAAGTTTTCTCCTAAAACGCACCATTTTCGATTTGAAGCGAAAAACGTATCAGTGGGCCCTATTTGCCCCGATATTTAATTTTCTTCGAGGGTGCCAGTCAGGCACCCCTCGGTTTAGGGTTACACATATCAAACATTCATTAAATAACTGTGTTGTACCCTTTCTAAAATCGATAATTATAGAGCGTCGCTTGGACTAATACTGCAGACTTTCAGTACCGGAGAACTGGGAAACTTTTGGTAATCTACGCGCCTACGCTGTTGCCAACTGGGAGGTAATACAGACGGGCATTCCTTTACCGAACTTGTGTTCGTCTTGGGTGATTTAGTTTCCTAGTGACCATAGATGACCATTACCGACCGCTACGCGAAATTTTTAAAGTATACACTACTTCCAAATTCACCAACCACACATTACTTTATTTCGGCTTATTGGTTATAAAGATCTTCTTCTTTTTCTTCTTCTCGAGTCAATGGCTTTAAATCCTTGACGCCCAGAACGTGGCCACATCAACAGCCCTTTGGTTGGCGTCAAACAGGTCCTCTTACGTGCAGGTGGCAGGAGAAATGGGGCACGACAATAAGTGTGACATAGATTGTATGGCGCCACACTCGCACTTGTCGTCCTCAGTGAAGACCCACCTCTTCCTGAGTTCTTAACATCTGCCGACTCCTGACCGAAGTCTGTTTAACGCCTTGCAAATGGACCATGGAAGGTTGTGTCCCGGCGGCAGATTCTCAGCTGTTGGGCAGCAAGGGTTATTAGAGGCGAACTTTTCCGACCACAGCTGTTCTCTGAATTTAGATGGGTCCTCCTCAAGAGGCTCGGTGTTTCGAGAAAAGCTTCGTCGACATTTGAGGCGTTGGGGTGGAGATTTATGCCCATACAGCGGATGCCTGCTATCTTCTTCTTGTTTAAGTTCTTCAACGGAACAAGCCACTTGTACGGGTACTCGTCAACTTTATTTCTGACTTTTTGACAATTGCCCTTTAAGTTAGAGATATATCCAGTACAACACCTAGATACTTTGGGTTGTCGTTATGGGCAATTTCTACCCCGCTTCAAGTAATGCGTAGGTGTTTTGCACTGTCTCGATTTCGCAGGTGAAACGCACAGGACTCTGTCTTAGCTGGGTTAGGTCGCAAAGAGTTGGCTTCGTAATAGGTGTGGAGCTGTTCAAGGGCTGCGGTCAGTACCAGTCAGTGTTGTTCAGTTTCCGGGAATGATTTGGCTTGGCAGGTCAGAGCGAGGTCATCAGCGTACAGGTATCGTGAAGTGTTTTGGTAGAAGGGTTGGTCATCCGTGCAAATATTGAACAGGATGGTTGCCAAAACACTTCCCTGAGGCAGGCCATTTTTTTGGTTGCGCCATCTGCTCTTGTCGTGGTTGAGGTGGACTTTTAAACGACGGTTTCGCAGAAATTCAGCAAGTAAGGTGACATATTTGCGGTCTTTTGTATAGGCAGCTACCTGTACTAGAAGTTTTCTTATATTTACCGTGTTGTATGCCGCACTCAGGTCGACAAAAACAACGCCAGTTAGTAAACCCCGCTCGTACCCGTCTTCAGTATGGTTGAGAACCTGACTGCAACATGATTTTCCTGGGCGGAATCTTGCCTGGTCTGGACTGAGCTGGGGATCAATCGATTTTATCAATCGGTTCAGGATCATTCGTTACATTAGCTTATACGTGTGGCATAGCAGGGTGATAGGTCGATAGCTTTTAGGTTCTTCTACTGGTTTTCCAGGTTTAAACAGAGCTATAATTTCAGATTTTCTCCACATTCTGGGAATTTTGGCAGTATCCATGCACGTGTTGAATAACTGCAGGAGCCACGATACTGCTACAGGGCCCAGATTTTTGAGTTGCTCAATTGTGATGTCATCCATGCCGGCAGCTTTCCCATTTTTCAGAGCACCCTATTCAATGTTTTCCACCAACTTTATCCACTAGTTCCGACGACACTCGCTGAGCATTTCCATAAGCTCCTCACCGGCTGCGATCGTTTACTCTGAGAAAGCATCTTTCGTATACAGAGCTTCGTATTCTGCCAGTTTTGCTGCAGAATTCTTTGTCAAACCTGGGATATAGCTAGTTCGACAGCCTCGAGGGATGTATCGGCGGGATACCTACTGTGTAACCCTTATCATATCTATATATCATAGTTTTGCAGTGATGGGGTGATATTAAGCAGTTTATCCATTATCGTCTTCGTGTACTGTTCCCAGTTTACCTTTGAAAAATTAAATCGGCACCGGAATGAGACAGAGACTGGTTTCACTAACGCTTGAACCGTGCACATAACTGGTCTGTGTTAGGTTTTGGAGATCGGTGGACAAATACTTTTTAATGAATTAGGGCTTATATTTGAACTGACAAAAATCAAATCGAGGTTATAGCCTCGGTTTCAGCGTCGATTGTTGAATGATGCGGGGAGTTTCGAGTTGTGTACCAGCGTTAGATCATAAAGATCAGCCCAACTTTTTACTGCAACGCCGCTATCATTTGAGTTGGTGTAGCCCCAGTTAATACTGCGGCTATTAAAATCTCCGATGACTATTTAAAGGTTTTGGTTGTGGAACTCACTATTACTTTGGAAATCAGAAACTACACCAGGTGGACTATATATTGAAGTAACAGAGCAATTTCCGAGATCCAAGCTGATTATTTCTGTATTGTTCTCTGTCAGATGTGCAGATGCGACTTAATAATCAAGTCAGGCTGTATAAACACCGCGCTACCGTGCTTTGAGTGTGGAACGTCTGATATTAATTTCATGCCTAAGTTTTCGGGGCGCAGGCTGCTTTGGTCCCTGTGTATCTCTTGTACACATAGTGCGTGACATTTGGTTTGGTCACAGAGGATTTTGAGGAGGTCTGCTTTTACACTAGAAAAGCTCTCGACATTGATGGAAATAACTGTGACCGCTGGCTCTGAAAAGAGCCTTTGTTTTGTACTTTGGAGATTTGCCATTGTAGTGATAGAATTGGTCAGCCTAGCTACACCATTATGGTGACTAGCTGCTTCCAGGGTGCGCCGCGGGGAGGCTTTTTTCATGCACCCCCATTATATAGATAATTAAATCGCTCTAAAATAACCTGGCGTATTTATTACTATTACTTTACTTTTAACGTCGGCACGTGATCAATATGGACATCTTCAATAGTCAATAGATAAATTAGAATACAAGCTCGTAACAGATGCAGGCACGCGCACCAATAAGCTGAAACATTTTCGAAGCAATGCATTCGTGTGGAATTGGTTCGGACCGCAAGCCCCGGTGTTGTGCTTAGTTTTGCGGTCTGAACATTTGTTCTCGCTCATTGCTTCTCCTTTTCGCATAATGCGCAAATAAATAAAGGTTGTTCTTGACGTTTTGGGCAAAGATAGACTTTTAGGGCAAAGAGACTTCATATTCTTTTTTAAAAATAACGTAAATTATGTAACTAATTTTCAAACATGCTTACAACCGTACAACTATGACTTCTGTAAGGGAAGTCGTATTTTCTTCTGTAGGAGTGGGAAAAAGACTAGTGGAAAATGGAAATGATATCGTATCATAACCCGTTCGTGAAGATGATGCTGAACTGAATAAAGCAGCTTCTTAACCCAGTTTATGAAAATACATCCACGCCGACACCAATTTTAGATAGCATGCAAACTAAAAGTTGTAAAATTTTGCTACTGAATAAATTCCTATTAGATTGCGTAGGTACTGAATTGTTCTTCTTCTTAGCAAGTGGATTCTCGAGTCGAACAATGACCCGATGGTTATAGTATAGTTACTGACTAAAAATAACTCAATATAACTGAAAACAAACGATACAAATAACCGCTAAAGCCTCCAAAAAACAAACTGCCGTCAACCTTTAGGTCTTGAATGTAGATGCAGCTGACGTGCGCACGTTGTCTGGCGCGCGGCCAACTGTCAGGACTCAGCCGCTGAGCTGCAGCCGTGACGGGCTTGCAGCGCTAACTGCGCTTGATGGAGTAGAACCAGGAGGCCGGGAATTAAAGTTACTTTGGACACACTCACCAACTGCCATTTTGTCGGTTAACAGGAATTCAAATAAATAAAAAAAAACTCCATTTTGTTCTCTACTTGAACTTATTAAGCTGTATTGAATTTATCAAAAAAAATACCCTCTGTGCATTGGTTTAATATAAAGTTGCTGACAACCATCGCAAAGAAAAATACCTGTTTACCGCAGGTACCTGCCCACGTTACGCTAAGGGGCGGTGAGCCCTCGCGTCCGGATGTAATTATGAATTATGGCAGTAATTTTCTTCACACAAATGAACGTCGGGATAATTGCTTAAGTGCTCACTTGTTCATATTTATTATACTGATCAATCTTGCTTTTTGCTCTACTTAATCTTGATTATTTTTCTATTAGGGTAATCCTTAGGCGTAAGCCTCCTGTTTTAGGCTAAAGTGAGAACGTGCTTAAATAGGATTATTATTGCTTTCACGAAATTAACAAATACCAACGAGCATCGCCGATGGCAATAATACTTAATAAAGCCCGTTATCGCACAAAATCCTATTTGTACCCTGACGAGAATAGCTTTAATCAAATTCAATGTTAATTAATAGCTATTTGGATGGTTATGTCACCGTGGATTAATGAACCCAGAGGAAAAAGATATTTTACATGTAGTACTACTATCAATTGTCTCTTAGGCTTGTGACGAGCAGACAGACTTTTGTGTAGACGTACCTACGTCTCCTTAAACTGCGCTCACTAGAGCGCCGGCCAAGCGTGGCAAGTATGACATCTATTAAACAAGGGAGGGCTATCACTTATCATATCTTTCAGTAAACTTTTAATGCTGCTGTTATGATAATTATGGATAAGAAGGCTCAAAATTGCGAACGTTAAATCTGTGAGCCGGAACTTTCACGTGTTTTTCAACAAATTAGGTCAAACAGCAAAGATCCCGCTTCGGATGCGCTTAGTTTCAACTTGCAAATAAATAACTTAGGCGGTGAAAACATACCGATAAGTACACTAACATTATAAATATAAAGCTGATGTCCAAGGCTGATTTGCATTTTTTAGAATTATTAGGTTCTCATTTCTAACGTTGAATTTTGTCCGTATTAGTTTTTCGTGACCACGACACCTGAAAAATTTCCCAGACGACGATTTGACCAAATTAAATAAAAACACTACACGACTCTGTTCAAATTATTTCATTACAATTATTATTGTATAACTTAAGCAATTACCTGGATCCTCTAAATTAATTGTAATTTAAGGCTCTTTTACAAGAACGGTAACGCGGCGGTAGGTGTTTCTAAAAATAATAATTAATTTTCAAGACATTCTCTGTAAGATATACACCGCTTTTAGGGTTCTCCATATTTAACTTGGTAGTTTAACATTTTAATGATAGTGTTCAGGTCAGACAATAAGTAATAACCAAAGAGAGAACACTGGTTCAAAACAATTTTTAAGGTCCGCTTAATTTGATTGATGATTATCTTAAAAGACAGAATCTGTGATGGTCGATCCAAATAGTTCCAGTTTGTTTATATGAGAGCAACCCTCCTGTTCTTTTTATTTGCATGTCGATGAAAATATAAATAAAATATTTTAATCCGTTTTGGACCAGTGCGAACCCACAAACAAGCACGGCTTCTGTCCCCTCCTTTTAAAATAATATACTTGATAGTGATAGAGGGCCCGATGGTGTAGTGGATAGGGCCGCTGCCTCCTGAGCGGGAGGTCGTGGTTCAAATCCCACCACGTACCAATGTATTTTTTTGGTTTTCGAATTCCATATGTACGTTTATTCGGCACTTTTTCAGTGCTTCAGAAGGCACGTTAAGCCGTTGGTCCCGGTTAATATTGTTTACGTTGGTCCCGGTTAATATTCTTTAATACCGTAGATATCAATCGTTAAGCCATTTCAGACTCCAGTGCTAATCATTGGCAGCTTGAAAACTCTGACCTAATCTAGGATTGGGTCTGGTTTCCTTTTTGGGTTGCAGAGGTCAGATGGCAGTCGCTCTGTGTAAAAATCAATACCCTCGTTCAATCACCTTGATTGATAAACCCCGTAAGATACGGTATAAGGCTATGGAGATGATGATGAGTAATATTGAGAAGAGTGCACGGTGAAATGATTTCCTGTATATTTACACATAGTTTAAGCACTTTGCGTACTAGTTACAAACTAGTCTAACAGTGCAGGAACCTGCGATACCTGAGTTCCTTCCTGTGGGATAGCTCGCATGTAACTTTGGTCAAAGGTGATGGCAGACGAGCTGTAGTCACATTGCATATTTAAACGGCTTACGTCTTAGGAATACTAATTAACTTAGCAAGGACCTGAAGATAGAATTAGTTTAACGTACATACATACATATAATCACCTAATGGGGTAGGCAGAGCGTAAACGACCTAACAAAGGTAATTCCGCCACGTCTGAAAAAGTTTTGAGGATTATTTAAGATAGATTTGTAGGTATATTGCTGTAGTGACAGATTGTCAGCCCATCGCCTAAATAGCATTAAACTGAAACCCTGGGATCCCTTCGATGATTTTTACAGCATGCCCGGGAGGTAATGCAGCTGGTACATTTAATGTTTTTATCTCGCTCCCAGTTAAGTTTAAAGTTCAGTTTAATGATCTGGTAACTTAAAACACCATGAATACTTAAGTAGGTTATTTGCTTATGGAGCTACTTGAATGGTTAAGAAGCTATTTCGTTTAAAAACTGCAAACAAGTTGTGCAGGTTAGTAAATTGATAACATTGGATAATCAATGATGCAATAGAGGGAGCCCGATGGTGTAGTGGATAGATTATTAGTCGTAAAGCCATGTCAGAGGCCCCAGTGCATTGGCGGCTTGAAAATTCTGACCTGATCTAGGATTGGGTTTGGTTTCTCTTCTGGGTTGCGGAGGTCAGATGTTCTGATTATTGGCAGTAATACAAAATCTACAAGTACAACATCAGAAACAATATCAAAAAGAAACCAGATTTAGACATTGCAATTGTTTTAAAAAAAAAGAAATAAATGTTTGATATTCTGTACAACAACGGATAGGTAGTTATGGTTCATAATCTCACTTACAAATAAAAAAACAAATTAATATCGAGTAGCATTGCATAATTAGACAACTCTTGAGAGATGGAAATGTTCGAAGCTCACTTCACAGGTCGTTCTAATTTATAATTTAAAAAATAGGTTGTAGTTACTACACCAACGATCACCAATATCACTGGAAAATGAACATATTCAAACGAACGCAAACGACAAAATTAATAACACATATCACTACATACGAGGGTCATTCAATAAATACTTAGCCTACAAAAAGAAAACGAAAATTTTGGAAAAGTGGCAATTTATTTTTCAACATAGTCAGTCTCCTTTTAGTTCTATACACTTAGCCCAGCGATGCTCCAACTTTTTTAACCCGTCCGAAAAATAGTTTTTGTCAAACTCTGCAAAATTGGCCTCCGTGGCGGCGATGACCTCCTCATTTGATCCATATCTATTCCCGGCGAGTGACTTTTTCAGATTAGGAAACAGAAAGAAGTCACAAGGGGCCAAATCTGGAGAATACGGTGGATGGGGCAGCAATTCGTAGCTTAATTCGACCAATTTGGCCATGGCAACGGCAGACGTGTGAACCGGTGCGTTGTCGTGGTGAAACAGCACTTTTTTCTTCGCCAGATGGGGTTGTTTTTTCTTTAATTCGGCGTCGAATCGGCCCAATAAATCGGCATAGTAAAGCCCTGTAATTGTTTTACCCTTCTGGAGGTAATCGATGTAGATCACACCTTGTGAATCCCAGAAAACGGTGGCCATAACTTTTCCGGCCGATTTTACAGTTTTCGCCTTCTTTGGAGCACGTTCCCCGGTCTGGATCCATTGTTTTGATTGCTCCTTGGTCTCTGGTGTGTACCAGTGGATCCAGGTTTCATTGACGGTCACAAAACGACGCAAAAACTCCGCTGGATTCCGCTTAAACAGTGCCAAACACGTCTCCGATGTGGTCTCACGGTTGCGCTTGTTTTCCGGTGTGAGTAAACGCGGCACCCATCGCGCCGACAGCTTTCTCATGCCGAGTTCCTCGTGAAGAATATGATGCACAGTTCCTTCTGAAATGCCTACAGTCTCAGCTAGCTTCCGAATTTTCAATCGGCGATCTGCCAATACGAAATCATGGATTTTTTTAATGTTTTCCTCCGTAGTAGCTGTTTTCGGTGCACCTGGACGTGGTTCAACAAAAACCGACGTACGGCCACGTGCAAACTCGTTGAACCAATTCTTGACGGTGACCATCGATGGAGAAGAGTCACCGTACACAGCATCCAAGCGCTCTTTGATTTCGAAGCGCGTTTTCCCTTCCAAAAATAGGAATCGATTCACCGAACGATAATGCTCTTTTTCCATTTTTGTAAAACCGATCGACACGTTCGCTTCCATAAGTTGTAAAATTAAAACAAATGAAGGGATTGGAATGAAAATTTGAAAAAGAATTAAAAAAGAATGTGCTACACTGTGTTTAAACTCTTTTGAAACTACAGCGCCCTCTGGCGATGAGGCTCGGTACTTATTGAATGCACCTCGTATATACGAAGTGTAAATCAAAGTCGCTTCTCGTGTCTGGATGACCGTCTGTCCCTATGTACCAGGCCACTCAGAAAGTATTGCGATAAATAGTTTTTATATATGGCAGACTGGCCGGTTAGAATCTTTTTTGAAAGAATAGATTTCAAGTGTCCCCTGAAACCGGATGAATCGTTCGATAAACTTCAAATGGCATTTATGGATGAAAGCCCCTCCAAGGCAACCGTGTATCGTTGGTATAACGAATTTAGGCGCGGTCGACCAACCTTGGGGGATGAAGAAAGAAGCGGTCGCCCTTTGACGGCTATTACGGAAGAAAACGTGCTAGCAGTGAAAAATTTAATCCAAGATAATAGGCGAATTACATATCAGGAGATTCAGCACATATTAAAGATTGGATCGGGAAGCGTTCACGAGATTCTACATGGGCATCTTCGCGTGAGGAGGATAGTATCGCGCTGGGTGCCGCACAACCTCACCGACGCTCAGAAGCAGGCCCGGGTGGAATGGTGCCGTGATATGCTGAACAAATTTGAAACAGGCTCGTCTCGGCGTGTTTACGACATTGTAACAGCTGATGAGTCCTGGATTTATCAATACGATCCAGAAACCAAGCGCCAGACAACAGTTTGGGTGTTTCAAAATGAACCAACGCCTACCAAAGTGAAGCGATCTCGAAGCGGGGGGAAGATTTTGATCACCAGCTTTTTTAATTTGACTGGCCACTTGGCCTCAATTCCCTTACGAGATCAAAGAAGCATTAACGCCGAATGGTATACTACCAAATGTTTACCAGAAGTTTTTTCTGTTGTGAGCAACAAGCGACCAAACACAGGGCTCCGCGGACTACTGCTCCACCACGACAATGCGCCTGCACACACCGCGCTCAAAACGAGGGACTTCCTGGACAGCACACCAGTCAAACTCCTGGGTCACCCTCCTTACAGCCCTGATCTAGCACCGTGTGACTTCTTTTTATTTCCACGAATAAAAAATCAGCTCAAGGGGATACAATTTTCGTCGCCGGAAGATGCGCTGGCTGCGTTCGAGCAGGCTGTAAACGAGGTGTCTACGGCGGACTGGAAAAAGTGTTTTGAAAACTGGTTCAGACGCATGAATCTTTGTATAGAGGCTGGTGGAGAGTACTTTGAAAAGATTTAATAAAAATATATGTACCTGTAGAAAAATTTTTTTTAGTGTCGCAAATCTTTCTGAGTGTCCCACGTATGCTTAGATCTTTAAAACTACGCAACGGATTATGATGTTTATTTTTTAATATTTTATTTTTATTTTTTAAGAGTTTTTCAAGAGGAAGATTTATATGTTAAATACAGCAGAAAAACAATGGTAAACCGTGCAAAGCCGGGGCGGGTCGCTAGTTGATTATTAGTAAAGAATTCACCAGTATTCTTACTGTCAGCAAGAATGAGACTGCCCATTAGAACATACAGGATGTCGTCTATGATTTTCAAGACAATAAATTTGCGGCTTTTAAAAAAATTGAAATATATTTGTTAAAACCTGCCAAATTGTGTTAATTGGTAATGTTTTTATATTAAAATACATCAGAACAACCTTTATTGCTAATCAGTGATCTCATACAAAAAGCATCTAACGATAACAAGACTTATGCAATTTTAAGTTCCGCATTCAAACTTCAACTTTGCGGCGACATGATTACTTAAACAACGGTTTCAACTCGACAATACGACCAACTAAACAATGGTGTTAAAACGCCAGCAGTTGCAATTCAGCTCGCAGTTCGTCTGCTGCAGCGCTCGTAATAGTTTGTGCTAACTTGGACTATTTGTTCGGTGCTAAGGTAACGCTGGACCTTAATCCCCTTGTTTTGATCAGCAGGATTAAATTGTCGGCGAAGCCATTCTTGGAACTATAGAGATCCAATAACTTAGTCATAGAACACAAAGATTTACCCTTTAGATATGAAGTAACAGATTATTAATAATTTAATTTATAGCTATTTTGAACGGACTTATTACTACGACAATGTTAATTTTGATTGACTCGATATTTCGGGCTAGTTGCATGCTCCATGGTTATAAGTGGTCCAATTTTATAAATTAGTAACAAGCCCGAACAAAATACCAAATTAAAGTTAGAAAAAAAAAATATGGCCACGAAATTGTGACACAAGAATTCAAACTGCCTTGAGACTGCTATCTTTATTTCCACGTAAACACAATCAGTCTTCTTACGTTGCCACAGGGATCATCTCTCTGCTTTATGACCACGTATTTCGTCAGGCTGCACTTCGAACGGTGGGAATAAAACAAAAAATAAGGAGCTTCCGAGAGCGGAGTTATTGCTTCCTTTCCGCTGAAGTGGCGTGCATTATCCGCCGCTGTGTGGGTTACTTGCACTGCAAGAATGTGTACTTATAGGGAATTGACGATGGAAGATGGTATTCAGTTTGGTCAAGAGTACCTTCTCAATCACGCCTTTATCCCTAATAGGGTAGGCAGAGCGTAAACGACCTATACAAAAGTTGTTCCGCCACGTCTGACAAAGTTTTGAGAGTTATTTATGAAAAAAAGGAAACCGCTAAGAAAAAAACCCGGCGACCAAACCGGACACATCTGTGAAGACACGCAGGAAACCCGCTGTGACGACGACTCTACGACTACGCAAAAGAAACCAGAAGAGCACTGTGTCGAACCACTACGCCTACCATTGCAAAAGGACGTGACCATGATTTCCAGAAGAAAATAATAAAAGTGCATGTGTCAGTTATAATAGGAAAATTACGGTCTAGTATCTAAGATTGTGATTGTAGCTCGTATAATAAACCATTTTCGTCCCGTCTTCTTAAATACATAGGAGTAATCACGAATTCAAATGTTTTCCCTAAAACGTTTTTTCCAAATAATATTACAACCCTTATACACTGTAAAGAATAGAATATACCCACAATTTGTAAGTTGCACGTTCAGACTCCGCGTGTCACGTCCTAGTGTCGTTAACGTCTCTCTAACGACGTGAACACTCCACCCACTGGCTGTGCTACTGTGCCCATGTCGGGTTAGTTCAAGGGATTATTTTTAGATAAGCTATGTGTGAAAGTCAGTATTTGCGTCAGTGTGTCACTTTGATACGACTGACCATTTGTGTATTAAACTTGGACGAAACTTAGTAGGTAAACAGAAAGATCACACACAAAGTCAGTTCATACCGAGATACGACGCTGTACAATACAATATAGAACATTATTTACCAATTTACTACACAAAAAAAACTATTTAAAATTAAAGCGGAACATCTGTTTATTTATTTGACGGGAGAACTATAAAGTGGTATTATTACAACTTACATTATTTGCAAAAAAAAATTGATCGGATAATACGAACATAACCACTTTAATCTAAAGTTATGGTAAAAGTATATTGTATCAACAAGTCTATCGTCAACGGCTTCGTAACGTGGAAAGTTCAAAACTGTAAACAGTACAACATATTGCGTAGAATAAATAGAAAGTCGCATCAATTTCAGACATTATCAATTTTTCACTACAACTAAACCACAACGTAGATTACATGTATTATTTATTATTACACGTCAGTTTTTTTGTTTTAATGGTTACCCTTCTGACTCGGCCTCGCGACTACATTTCTTACTGCACTTTTTGCTCAGCTAATGATTCCCCTACCCCCTCCCCCTTGTTTTAAGGTATCCTTATAATATCACAGGGTTTGTTGCAGTTGAACTTTACTAGCAGCTAATAAAAATATGCTTGTAACAGTTCAAATGAGTAAACATGTTTTTGATAACGATATAATAAATCTAACAACAAAATATTAGTATTTACAAAGTTACTAAGTACTTTTTGTTAACTATTAGAAATCAGATATCCAACTTCAACCTAAATATCATTACAAGCATCAACTTTAAATTGTTAAAGAAAACTTAGTTAAGACATTGTATTAACCTGTTTACAAACTTCTAAACAAAATGTAAATCCTGTGAAAATACATTAGTCATTACCTAATTTTATACAAGATTTTCTAAACTTTGCAAGACATTTGCTAAAGCAATCATAAGTATTTTCAACGCGGCTGCCAAGGCGGGCCCTAACTTATTTAGTAGGCGTCCCGCCTAGTTATTTCACGTAATTTCTTGCCTCAGGCAATTTTATAAAATAAAATATTGGCTACGGATTTAAAAAAAAACACTGAGAAAAATATTGAATTTTCTTCTTTTAGACGTGCAGTCCTGCTTTCATGGATTAAAAAAAAAATGCTTAATAATGTGTCGTTTCAATTTGTCGTCACAAAAGCGATAATAGGTGCCGATTTTATTTTTTCTTGTACTGATATACATACATACATATAATCACGCCTTTATCCCTAATGGAGTAGGCAGAGCGTAAACGACCTAAAAAAAGGTCGTTTCTACACGTCTGACAAGCTTTTGAGGGTTATTTACACTAATCTCAGTTTACATACTGTGACACGGTTTATGGACCATGTCTGCAGGAAAAAACTAGTGCTAAAATCCAACGGGTTCAAAACACGTGTGTCAGGTTCTGTGAACGTCTGGGTCGCCGGGAGCGCATTACTCCAGTGCTTAACAGTCTCAATGTGCTAAATATGGAAGCACGAAGATATTTGCATCTTGGCTGCTTCACGTACAACGTGCTGCACTCGCGGAAGCCGGTCGACATCGCCGCGATGCTGCAGCTGCAGGGCGTCGGCGGCCGCCAGCGCGCCGTCAACGCCCTGCAGCTGCGGGTGCCGCGACATCGTACTGCCGCCTTTAGAGGCTCGTTTCGTTGCGCCGCTGCTAAAATTTGGAATATAATACCCCCACCTATACGTATATCCAAAACCTTAAGACAGTTTCGAAATAGTTTTAGAGATATTTTATTAAAAATTCAATTACAATTTGAAAATATCCGGTGCCCCACAAAGAGTAGGTTTCTGTACACCACTGTGTTATACAAATATTTCTATGTGTGTTAATTGTCATACTATTTTATTTTTAATTTACAATTTAAAAAATATGTTGTTATTTTTGTTACTACCTTCAAAAATACATATGGAACAAAACATTTGAATGTATAATTTTTCAGACTTTCTTTAAACAAAATTAATTAAAACAATAATATTTTTTTTTTATACTTTTCTTCCTAAGACTTCTGACGCAGGGAGGGCTTTAAATCAGCCATGCTGTGCCCTCACCTTTTTCCGCTATGATACTTAATTAATGTTTAGTTATCAATTACACTTAACCACTTCAAATTATAATGCATTTTAGTTTAAAGTGAAATTTTGAATGATTCTTTTGTATTAATGTTGTTTGTGTTAATGTGGAAATAAATGTCTTTTATCTTTATCTTTATCTTATATTATAAAGAGGAAAGATTTGTACCTATTTTTGTATGTTTGTATGTTTGTAATGAATAGGCTCAAAAAGTACTGGGCCGATTTAAAAAAATCTTTCACCAATAGAATGCTACATTCTTCCAATTTGACAAAGGCTACATTTCATTTTGAAAAAAATTAGGGATCCTTGGTAAAATTTGAACAATGTAACCAAAGGTGTAGAAAAATGAGTCTTAAAATGTCTTTCGTCGAATGCGCTGCCGAAACTATTAGCGATAGAACAAAATAATGTACAACAATATTGAAGAACATCATAATGTCTACAATAAACTCCGCGGTAGCATATGTCCAACTATTGTAGTTATGTCACTACAACAACTTTTTTCATTTTCTACCCCGTGCGAAGCCGGGATGGGCTGCTAGTTTATGATATATTTGTAGGTATATTGCCATAGTGACAGGTTGTCAGCCTATCGCCTAAATTGCAATATACTGAAACCCTCGGATCCCTTAGCTGGTTTTTACAGCATGCCCGGGAGGAAATGTAGCTGGCACATTCTATGTTTTTCTCTCGCTTCCAGGCCAGCATGGAAGTTATATAGTATGTACTGATATGCATTTTATAAATATATTTATAATTTTTCTATTTGAATAGTCAGTTTAATATAAAGGAACAATAACCAATCGCCACCAAAATATCGTTTTGGTACATTTATCAATTAATCATTCATTCAAATACCTCTAATTGCTAAACAGTGTAGGTAGACCAATCCAAATTGCCTGTAGTTGAAATTCGAGAAGCTCTTATTCTGTCTAAACTTCATGTATTGTGATTGTGTCCCAGTCCTTGAGGTTGCTTTGTATTGTAATACACTAAGTCCCAAGGTGGAGTCCGTAATAATTGAAATTGATTGTGATTGCCCAGAGCTTTCATTGTAACTATGATATACCATTAATAACAATAATGCATATTTTACTCTCAAAACTTATTTAATTAATTATATTTAAATAAATGTTGGATTAAAAAAGTTACGAAATGTTATCGATTATATTAAAATAATGCGATGTTTAGATCAATCAAATTAAAATTATCTAAAAGTTAAATTCCCAGACGATGCAAAACATCGATCTAACTTTGCAACAACAAGGAGAGAAATACCGATTTTTTTTTTTTTTTCAATACGATGTAATCTTTGCACAATAATGTGTTTCATTTCAATAAATAAAATGTTGACTGTTTCAGTAGGTTCGATACCCGTGTGGTTCCAGGGCACCATAGCACCACCCCAAATCTTCCCGGGGTGGTTGTAAAAACTGACTTATTCGAGAAGTAGGTAAATAGTGTCCTGGTAATTTTATTTTTTACTGATAAAATAACAAAAACGCATTTTAAATCTGAAATCTAAAGCGGCAGTAAAATAACGAAATTATAGTATTTAACATAAAGATTATAATTAATTTCATACAAAATTAAATTAAATATTTTATTGGAACATGTTGAACAAGATAGCTTAATTTACCATTCAGGCACTTATTTTAATAAAAATTTCATAATATTAGTTAATAACATTAATATGTAAGAAACTATATAATAAATTCGTTTTGGGCGGGACCCGAATATGCGTCTCTGGAATGCTGGTCCATTGGTCTACCAAGTAAGCTACGAAAACAAAATAAAACTAGCATTACTATAAATCCTCAAAAAATACTTAATAACTATTTCAAATATGTATTCTAAGGTTTTCAATATCGGTAAAGCATGAAATTTATTTAGAGCTTATTTCAAATACATCACTATCGTTTATTATTCATAGAAAATTATGTTGGTCTATTAAAAGTTTCAAACAAAGCCTGTATAGGTAAAGCTTGACTTAGGAGACCTGTGATTTATTTTGTAACGATTTAGTTCATAATAAAATTGTCTAGCCGCGGCGCTGGCTACGGGAGTGAGTGGTAACAGCAGAAGTGGAAGACCAAGAACAAGATGCCTTTATCAACTTGGTCACGACATTGTTTTGCATGAAGCAGCTTTCTGACGCAAGATATTTACAGATTCTGAAGTACACGACGTTAATGAGAATCGGAGTTCCGACGGGAAATTCTATCTAAAAAATAAAATGTACATACTAATGAGCGCCAGACCATTAGATCACATTTTTGAGAATATCAAAACTAAAATAGAAAAATAGTCTATATAGCCAGAATTGTGTAAGCTGTTGAAAAAAAACGTACATTTTTAAGTAAATAATATTTTTTTCCCTTTAATTTGATACATTTTCTAACTTACGAGCGGCGGCTGATATAAAAGCTACTTTGTTAAAATTGCAAAATCATATTCTATATTTATTCCTTTTTCAAAATTATGACGCTTATTTTTTTTCGCTTGCTTTTGTTTTTTTGGCGCGGCTTTGATTTCACCATGTCGAAAGAAAATTGCAAAATGATGAAATTTGAGCATCGAGCAGTGATTAAATTCCTAAGTTAAGAAGGAAAAACGTCTACGCAGATCAGAGAGCGCATGTTAAAGGTGTTTGGTGATTCAAGTCCTTCTGAATTCGTCATAAAGTTTTGGTCGAAGCAATTTAAACATGGCCGTGAGAGCCTGGAAGACGACACACGTAGTGGAAGGCCAATTTCTGCTGTTACCACAGATAATGTTGAAAAGGTGAAGAACCTGATTCTTGCAGATCGGCGAATCAAGCATTGGGAGATAGCCAGAGATGTGGGCATTAGCAAAGAACGAGTTCATGAAATTATTCACGAACATTTGGGCATGTCCAAGGTGAGCGCGCGTTGGGTCCCTAGAATGTTTACCCCCTTTGACAAACAAAGGCGAGTAGAATGTTGTCAGGCATTTCTAGACCTGGTCAAAGGTAAAGAAGAAGAGACTATCTCTCGAATTGTGACCTGTGATGAAACTTGGATTCGCCAGTGGGATCCGGAAAGCAAACAAGAGTCAATGCAATGGAAATATAAAGGAGAAAATCCGCCAAGGAAGTTCAAGGTTCGGCCGTCGGCTGGAAAACTAATGGCCACCGTATTTTGGGATGTCGAAGGGATTTTGATGATAGATTATTTGCCTAAAAATACAACAATGAATGCTGAAAATTATGCAAACTTGCTTGACCAGCTTCGTGAACAAATCAAAGAAAAGCGGAGAGGCAAACTCAGCAAAGGTGTTCTGATTTTACAAGACAATGCTCCTGTACACACAGCCTTAACGGCGAGGTCAGCCCTGAGCAAAAGCGGCTTCACAGAAATTAACCATCCACCTTATAGTCCAGATCTGGCTCCCTGTGAGTAATTCTTATTCAAAGATTTAAAGAAAAAATTGAGGGGTCGCAGATTTTCGACGGACGAAGAAATGAAAGAGGCTGTGACTGACCATTTTGACGAGCAAAATAAAAATTACTATTATAACGGCATGATGTCACATATTTGAAAATGTCATAAGTGTATTTCACTTGCAGGAGACTATATAGAAAAATAAATATAAACTAGCCATCAAAGTCTTTTCTTTCACAGTTAGGTAGGTTACTTATCAGCCACCCCTCGTAATTAGTCCTTAGTAATGACATTCTGAGGCCACTAACTTGGACTTGACGCTTGAACATCCTCCCCCCGGTTGGAAGCGGCGGATCTTGAAGAGGGCCCTTCGCACCACGCCCCTGGCGGTGCGTATGTCTGCAACTCAGGGCACACCATCTGCGCCCGGGAATAGCCGCACCACGCAACCAAGGCGCCACTGGAGTGGTGGAGTGTTGTCTTCCTTACAACATCACCAGGTGGTAGATCTCTGCAACGAACACGCCATTTAAGCCTATGTTGCTGATCGGAGATGTATTCGGTTTTCCAGCGCCGCCAAAATTGTTGTCTCGCTTTTTCAATACGCTAATATCTAGTAATACTGTCAAGTGACGGCATTGGCAGTGAGACTAGCGGTCTGCCTATGAGATAGTGTCCCGGGGTAAGGGCGGTGAAGTCATTAGGAGAAGAAGAGAGAGGGCATAGGAGGCGGCTATTTAGGATAGCCTCTACTTGTGCAAATATCGTTGACAATTCCTCGAATGTATAATGATTACTACCTAATATTCTTTTTAAGTGGTATTTAGCTGATTTAATACCAGATTCAACCAAACCATTAAAATTAGGAGCATAAGCTGGCGAAAATTTAAATTCTATACCATGATCACTTGCGTTCTCGATAATGAAGTCTAAATTATCTTTAAGAAAATCACTTAACTCTTTAGCTACGGCCACGAAATTTCTGACATTGTCTCAAAACATTTGCCGTGGTTTGCCTCTGCGAGCGATAAACCTGTGCAATGTTAGCATAAAAGCGTCACCAGACAATTGACTCACCGCTTCCATGTAGATGCATTTGGACCTGAAACAGATAAAGAGACACAAATACGCCTTGGTTATTTTGCCCTTTCTGTCGGTGATTAGATACAGGCCACCAAAATCAACTGCAACTGTGGATTTTGGAAAATCTGGCAACAGACGCTCGGAAGGGAAATCGCCCATAATATTTTGTGAAACTTTAGCACCTATACGACGACATTTGATACAACTGCGTGCCGTGCGTCGAGCCAGATCTCTGCCACCTACCGGCCAGAAGCGGTCTCTAATTGATGCAAGGAGTAGTGTTGGGCCTCCGTGGCATAGGTTTGTGATGCTCGTGATTGAACAAAAGTTTAGTGAAGTAGTGTTTAGACTGAAGTAAGACATACATACATACATACATATAATCACGCCTTTATCCCTAATGGGGTAGGCAGAGCGTTAACGACCTAAGCAAAGGTCGTTCCGCCACGTCTGACAAGTTTTGAGGATTATTACAGATGATCATGACGTATATTGCTTTAGTGACAGGTTGTCAGCCCATCGCCTAAAATTGCAGTATACTATAACCCTCGAATCCATTAGCTGGTTTTTACAGCATGCTCTGGAAGTGATGCAGCTGGCACATTCTATGTTTTTCCATCACTCCCAGTCCAGCATGGAAGAATCACTCCCAGTCCAGCATGGAAGAAATAAAACGCAAAATATAACAACTGTATATTATAGCCTGTTTGAGGTAAGTCTGCATACACACCATCATAATGTTACTTATTTGTAATATGACACAGGATACAGGATGGGCCATAAATGATGGCGTCTATCGTGGTTTTTCAAAAATTAACATTATTTGATTTCAAACATACAAACTCATGGTTATGGCCCATCTTAACTCATTACAGCACAAAAAAATAAAGCATTCTGACTAGATTCATTACATAAATAATAAAATGCATTATAAGTCGTTGAGAGTAAAATTTTTCACATTTTTATCATTCATTCAATATTTCTTACACTTATTTTAGGAATGAGAAGAGGGGTGAAATACTCCTTCACTTACTATCATAACTTCATAGTTTTGATAGTTCTTGTATATGTAGATAAGTATTTCTATGATTACAAGAGTACTACGCCATTCCTATACACTATTATAATATTATTGCCATTTAATTGGGCACCATATTGAATGAAACAGTGTTGACACTTTAGAAGAGTGGAATTTGGAAACATGGTAATTACAAGAAAGTGATAATGTACAGAAATTATAAGGCCCCAGTAAATGACTGAAGTAAGATAGTGTGTTTTTTGTCGAAATCATACTCACTGTTTTTAATTCTACCACCAACTCGGAGCAAGCCCTGGGAATCCAGAA
Organism: Scrobipalpa costella; assembly: GCA_949820665.1. NCBI lineage: Eukaryota > Metazoa > Arthropoda > Insecta > Lepidoptera > Gelechiidae > Scrobipalpa > Scrobipalpa costella. The sequence goes on from OX463297.1 coordinate 24,090,041, forward strand.
ACGAAGTGAGTGAGGCGATGTGAGACTTGGGTTTGAGTTGACCTTGTTTTTGCATTGTGTCAATTTTGTGTGAGAACGATTCTTGCTGTGAAAAGTTGACGAGGTGAGTAAGTGCCGTGTCTAACTCATGAACTTGTAATGGACTAGAATAATGATTTTGGGGATTCCTACAATTATGAATAAAACGGCACGTGTAGGCCGTAACTCGCTGTACGAATCGCAACTTAGAGTATCTTATATTATCGATGCATGGAACTGTTACCTGTGACGTAACAGTGGTGTGAACGTGAACTTTAAGTTCTGGAAGTGGGTCTGATTTGTAAGAATCGAGAGAAGGCCACTGCGACTCTGGTTGGTATAAAAATGGAGGTCCATGCATAAAGAAGAATCTTGAATTTGATGTGGATCTATAACACGTGAAGCAATGTCAGCCGGATTTTGCGCAGTGGGAACATGCCGCCACCATGAACTACCTGTTAGTTCATTGACCTTGCTAACTCTGTTACAAACCCATTGCTTTAGCTTGGAACGGAGCAGTAGCAATCCAACCCAAGACGATGCTAGAGTTAGACCAAAAATAAGTATCACTTATCTGTCTTCGAATAGCTTGGCTTATAGTAGCCGTAAAATTTGCTGCCAGCAGAGCACCGCTCAGTTCTAGGCGTGGGATTGTAAGGGCTTGCCTTGAAGGAGCGACTCTAGCCTTCGCACAGAAGAAATGGATAGTTACATTACCAGCTTGATCAACTGACTTGATGTATAGGCAGGCGGCGTAAGCAGCTTGGAATGCGTCACTAAACGCGTGAAGTTCCACTGAAACAGGTAAGTCCCCAATGACATTTCTTGGAATAACTATTAGAACAAAGCAGTGTAGATTATCTATGAAACGATTCCAGACATCTGCAACTTTGTACTCCCAGTCTATATTTTGTGATGAGAGATTAGTTTTACAGGTTTCTGCGATTTTCTCCATAAATTTTTCAGAGTTAGATCTAAACTTAAGTAGGCTAAAACAACCATTAGCCAATGCCTCGGATACAGCCTCTTGAATGTAAAACAAATCTGACTTTTGTTCGCATCCCGAAATCAAATCGTCGACATAGAAATCGAGAGAACAGACTTAAGACTTTTTTGGAGAACAGACTTAATTCGAGCATTCTGACACTCTTCTCCTAACTGCCAAATACACCGATTACTGACATAACTAGAGCTCGCCATACCGTATGTGACCGTTTTAGCCTATAAGTTTTAATTGGCAGGGTTGGGTCGCTACGCCACAATATTAACTGTAGATCACGATCCAACTCATTGACTTGAATTTGGCGGTACATTTTTTTAATGTCACCTGTAAGTACGTATTTATGCTGCCTAAATCGGGCTAAAATATTAAACATAGAATCTTTAATGTTGGGGCCAATCAGTAGAATGTCATTGATTGACAACCCTGAAGTTTTAGGACAACATGCGTCATAAACAACGCGACATTGAGTGGATCAGATTTTTCGCGTAAAACTGAGTGATAAATGATTCTGACATGTCTCCTAAATCTTCGTACTTTTTCATGAAAGCGAAGTATAATTCCTTTAAAACAGGCTGACGATCAAAGCGGCAATGAAATAGGAGTCACCTACACAGTCAGGGGTATCTACCAATGGGAGTCGAACAGAAAACATACCGTCTTCGAGGCTTGTAGTGTGGTGTTGCATGAAGTGTTTCTCACATGGAATGTCTGTATCTACTCTTGACTCATGAGGCTTTCGCTTCTCAGGCAGCTCCTCGAGTTCCCAGAACTTGCTCATCTTGTGGTCGTGTCTAGAGAGCTGAAAAATTACAATTAAAGTTCATGTTCGCCTTTGATTTGATACCTGCATTGTTGAAAAATTTACGAGTAACTATCCATCCTAATTTTGTACTGCGTAAGGTAGGCAAGCCTTTACCCAGAGGGATCTCCTGAGAGTTAATTAGATCCCAGAACATTTCCGCGCCAATGATCATATCAACATTGGAAGGAGTGTGAAAATTCGGATCAGCTAAGGTAATATCGTCTGGGATAATAATTCGCGTTGTATCTATAGGCTGATTAGGTACAAGGTCTGTAAGCTGAGGCAATACCAGACAAGGCAGCACGTCACTAAAATTATTACACTTAGATTTTAAAAGAGCAGTGTAGCACTCTGGAATTACTTTGAGCTCGGAGTTGCCTATACCCTTCACAGTAGTAGGTATTTATGGGGGGCATGAAACTATTTAAAGACGGTCCTTCAATTTTGTTGTAATGAATGAGACTGAACTACCGTTGTTGAGCATTGCCCTGGCTGTTTCGGTTTGCTTGGTGACTTGATTTATAACCTCAACAAGTGCTGTGGATTGGTTCCCTGAATTATTGAGATTAATTGAAAAACTTGTACTAGAAAAGGAAATCTAGCTTGTATTGGTGTTTGTGTTACTTGTAGTAGTTATTGTAGTGTTTTCATTTGTGTCAGGAACTGTAACGAATGTTTGTATGTCTTGTTTGTGTATCATAGTGTGTGGCGTTGATGGAAGACCTGACAACATTTACTTAACTTGCATGTGCTTGTTTGATGACCGCTACGTAGGCAGTTGAGACATAGCTTGAGCGCCGTGGCTTCATGGATCTTTCCATCAACAGTCTTAGATTTAAATGAGGGACAATCGTATATTCTATGTTTCCCTTTGCAAACGAAACATTCTGGACTCACTTGATTAGATTGTTGAGCTGGAATGGCTGAAAGTACATTTACAGATTTAGTAACTTTATTGGCTTGCTGGAATTTGTGCCTGGAGTGAATATTACTAGAAGATGGGACTCAGTGAGACTTCTCTTATCTGTGCCGTTGGACAGATTCTAGGAAAACTGCACAACCTTTTAAAAACTTGTAAAACTCGTCAAGATAAGGCATCTCACTGCTTAGTAGGCTGTTACGATATTCTTTCCATTTTAAATTAGTATTTGTGTCTGACTTGGAATACATGATATGAATGATTAAAGTATCCCAGTGCGTGGTGGGCTGGCTGAGGTTATACAATGCACGTAAATTTTTAGTAACGTGGTCCACTAGGTATCTGAGTGCTTTGTCTGATTCTCTAGTAATTGGATCAATTTTAATCAAAGAATTCCAATGATTCGTTACTAATTATCGCTTGTTACTATACCTCTCGCAAAGCAAAGACCAGGCTTCCGCGTAATTATTGTCAGAAATTTCGAGGTTATTTCAGCGCACATCGTTCGGTTCCGTTTTTCAACTAAAGCCAGTGACAAATGCCAGTGTTCAATTACAATGGAAGGAAGCTGTTGTAACGCTGCTTCCTAAAGTCGACAATCCGACAGAATTTAGTCAACTTCGGCCCATCCTTATTTTTCTAAAATACTTAAAAAGTTGTGTATACCCAATGAATGAAATATGTAAAAGATATTATATACATATTGATTTGTATTATATAGATATACATATTGGCGGATTTTCAGTCGGGTTTTCGAAAGGGACGTGGCACTAATACTGCTTTACTCGACGTTGTTGACAAAACATTGACTGATATAGACATAGGGCGTGGAACATTTTCGACACTGCTAGATTTTTCAAGGGCCTTTGATTCTATTGATGTGAATTTATTGTTATGCAAGCTCAAATATTATGGTCTGGATGATATATCGGTAGCATAGTTTCGGAGTTACCTTGGTCAGCGGTGTCAAAAAGTGAAATTGGTTAGGAGTGATGGTGGTAAGCTCTTATCTGACTCCAAACTCATACTGCGAGGCGTTCCTCAGGAATCAATTTCGGGACCTCTTCTTTTTGTGATTTATAGAGCGGATATTGTGCCGGTTATTGAGCATTGTAGGTTACACTGTTATGCGGATGATGTTCAATTATATATATCGGACGAACCTGAGAACATTACCATTGCTGTTGATAAAATTAATCGTGATCTGGAGAGAATAGCTAACTGATCTCAATTGAATGCTCTGCGTCTAAATCCTTCGAAATCTAAAATCTGTTGATGGGTATTAGATAACAATGTTGAGGGCTGACCCTATCATGTCCATGACAGGGCAATTGCTGGAGCGTGTTAATGAGGCCAGGAATCTTGGACTAATGTTTGACAACAATTTGCGCTTCGAGTCTCACGTTTTGAACTTGGTTAAGTCTTGCATGTATCGTCTCAAAGCTCTGTACAAGATTCGAGATCTGCTGAGTGAAAAAGCACGGATAACCCTATGCGAGTCACTTATCTTGTCAAGGGTAAATTATGGCGATGTAGTGTATGGTCCTCGGTTGCTTGCAAAAACTAAAAACATATTACAGCGCATTCAGAACGCTTGCTGCAGATTCTGATTTGTGATTCCTCCCTATATACTCGTAAATGCTGCAGGAATGCTCAATATTGAGTCTTGCCGTCACTTACACCGAGCAAGCCTTTTATTTCACGTAATAAATCTTGGACAACCTTATTATTTGAGACAGAAGCTTAAATTATCTTTAATATACTTTCAGTATGGATTGAGAAATCTGCGGGCACCGTTGGCTGTTTACAAGAATCAAACCGTTGCATTCCGTGATAGTTTTCGCTATAAAGCAACAAAATGCTGGAATGATCTTCCACCTCTAGTAAGGAACCTAACTTCTAAGCTCATGTAGCGCACATAGATGGCGTCACATCAAGATACAACGGTCCTAAAACGCGGTATCGAAGTTTGCTCGGCGATTTGCATATATACAACTTCCAAAATAATCCAGTTGGACTCCAGTCCCCTGGTCACAACACTCAACCAGGTGGGTGATTACCCTTTTCTCATCCGTAATCACTCGGCCAACTGGCCTCAAAGAAAAGCTCCTAAATCGACATACTCCAGCGTACACACCTGCTCGCCTCTGCTCATGCTCGCCGCAATGCCAGACTGCACATAGATGCATCACGACATCAACGGCTGTACAAGCGACTACAGTATCGTTCACCTGTCCAAAAAGGGGGAGTACTGTAGCGCACATAGATGGCGCCACATCAAGTTACAACAGTCCTAAAATGAGGTATCGAAGTTTGCGATCTGCATAATATATATAATAACTTCCGAAATAATCCAGGCGGACTAGGGACCCCTGGTCACAACACCCGACCAGGTGGTTAATTACCCTTTTCCCGTCCGTCATCACTCGGTGCTCCTAAACTCACTTATTGAATAAAGAGGTAACTCACCTTTACATACCTACTTATTTTGTATTTGTATTATACGTTTTAAAAGAACAACAACTTCGTGTCATGAAGTAAATCTATAATTGTTAATCAATATCAGGTCTTTGCGATACAAGCTTTGCTTAGTGCAGGGGCCGCTTCTCATAACATCATTATGTTAATGTGTATCCCAATGGCAGATGAGCAGGTAGATGTCAAGATATGCAACCATCGCCCGTAATACCTTAGAGTATTGTTCAAATCAGCGGGCGCTATGGCGTGGCGGTTTAGTTACGTAAAATTTGCGAAAAACACTCAAAAAACCGATTTCCATAAAAAATACGAGTCGGATTTAAAGAAGCTATGTTCGGATTTTGGATAATCATAATACGGATATTTTCCCGAAGGAACTGTAAAACCGCTTCTAATAGTTCAGATGGAATATAAAATTTACTGATAAAAACAGCTTAACTGCCAGACCACTTTTTTACCCTACCTATTTATGCTTCCATGCTGGCCTAGGAACGGAAAAAAAACGTGAAATGTGCCAGCTGCATTTCCTCCCGAGCATGCTGTAAAAACCAGCTAAGGGATCCGAGGGTTTCAGTATATTGCAATTTAGGCGATAGGCTGACAACCAGTCACTACAGCAGTAGGTATACCTACAAACCTATCTTAAATAACCCTCAAAACTTTGTAAAACGTGGCGGAACGACCTTTATTTCCGTCATCGAGTAGAACCACGGGAAGTTTTTTTTTACCCGTGGTGCCAATAAATAAAGTATTTTTAGTACATAAAGGTTTATTTCCAATAATATCTCTAATCTAAGCCGAAGCAAAACAATTAAATTAGTTAAATTATCTTTTAATCGTATTGCTTTTGTATTTTGTTTCCCCTAATATGTCTTCGATAATTAACAATTAATACAAATTCATTAAACTCTTTGCATACAAGTACCTTTATTTCCGTCATCGAGTAGAACCACGGGAAGTTTTTTTTTACCCGTGGTGCCAATAAATAAAGTATTTTTAGTACATAAAGGTTTATTTCCAATAATATCTCTAATCTAAGCCGAAGCAAAACAATTAAATTAGTTAAATTATCTTTTAATCGTATTGCTTTTGTATTTTGTTTCCCCTAATATGTCTTCGATAATTAACAATTAATACAAATTCATTAAACTCTTTGCATACAAGTAGGTGCACTTCTCAATAATCTTACGTAGGTATATAATCCTCTTTACTTAGAACCTACTCAGAATAATTTATTGAAATCTTTTCTGTATTACATTTTCAAAACGGAAACTAATGTTAGTTTTGACATTTATGTCGTAACATATTTTTCAAACGGTTTGAGTATGGTGATTTTGAGATACTTTACATAAATAGTTAAAATAGTGGTGAAGCAAATTCTGTTTTCCTGTTTACATAGGTACCCGTTCGCGATTCACCACAATACTATTATGAGTGAAGTAAATGACCACAACTCGTATTTATCCAAAGAAAAGGTGGCATTATTCTCATTGCCAATGGTGTCCACCAATATTATAAGCGTAAAGATTATAAAAATGGTAGTGAAATGTGGAGGTGCAGTTTGTTCACCGCAACAAAATACATTACATACATTCTTTGATTATATATTTTGCATGACTACAGTGTATCACAAATTACGAGTGATAAATTCACAGAAATGTAGCCCCTATCACTTTGAAATAGAGGCTATCCAAAGTCCAAATAGTTATCTGTGGCTTACTGTACGACATCAGTTTGATTTTATTTATAGATCACTTGGTTTATATTATTTTGTCTTTTGTATTTCTTTCTTAAGTGACTAGTGTGTGCGTTAAATATTTTTAAATAAAATCTACTTTTTTCCTTAGGAAGGAGAAGCACTGAAAAAGCGACAACATGTTTGCAAACCAGACTTTGCGAAAAATAAAACTGCGATTTGTTTATCGCAATTATACACGAAGGTCACAAAATGTGCGAAACCTATTCCACGATTGTATGACAAAGCAATTATACAAATCGAGAAGGAACACGGTAGAAACAAGTCGGCGAATGTGAACAAAACGGCATTTGTTAATATTAATGAGGTACAGGTGCTTGAAAAGTATCATGATTTTATCCTGGCTGATTATTATAGCGAAGGAGTTAGAATCTTGCTCTTTTGTTCCCCGGATGCTAAAAAACAAACATCTGAAATATCGGAATGTTTTAGAGACGCGGCATTTAAAGCATGTCCTAAACCTTTTATGGAATTGTATACTATAATTGGTGACATCGGTAGTTCCGCAGAAAACACAAAAGTAGTACCTTTAATATTTGCACTTTTGAGTGACAAAAAACAGTCCACATATATACTTATGTTTGAACTTATAAAATACTAAATTACTGAGTTCAAACCGAAAAAAAAACATTGTGATTTTGAATTAGCAGTAATCAACGCCGTATTAGTGGCGTTCCCTGAGATTCATATACTCGTAATAGGCTGATTTTACCATTGGCAACGGTGTTTATGGAAGAAAGCCAAGGAATTTGGAAATGATAAGTGCAGAATCAGAATCAGAATCAGAAAATATTTATTGCAACAAACATGGTATTATAGATGACACAATTTATACTTAAAGTAAAGAGCGCAGGTTTCGCCAATACAGATAATTAGCATGCAATAGAAAAAATTATAATTAAACATTACGTAAAATATAACATCAATATTTTTTTAAATGTCAATAAGCTTTTTTACATAATCAATTCAAATTACAGTTCATGGTACAATCATAATTTATTAAACATGTCCAAGAAATTCATTTGTAGTTTATACTACTTGGTCATTAAGCCATTTATACAATTTTGACGAAAATAATCTTAATTGCAAATTTCTTATGTCAATAGGGATATTATTATATAATCTAACAAACATGCATATACAATTTTTATTATTTATTTCTATAAGAGGAGCTTCCTCAAAAATCAGTCTATTAGGATCTCTCCTACTCCTTGGATTTCTGTCACATGATTTAACAAAAAACATAGGATGCTTTTTAATGAATATGCATGCGTCATATACGTACATTGCTGGTAAAGGGAGTAAGCCAAGATCCTTAAAAACAGGTTTACATGATTCAGTCACAGGCATGCTCATAAGTGCTCTTATACATTTTTTTTGAGAAACCAAAACTTTGTTCACATCTGTACCATTTCCCCAGATAATTAGACCATAGCGTAGAACTGAGGCCACACATGCATGATAAGCGGTCAAAGCAGTTTTTTTATTCGTTATGTTTCTAAGTCGTCTTAAAGCAAAAGCAAAATTATTTAATCTATCACTAACATTTTCAATTTGTGTTTTCCAGCTTAACTGGTTGTCAATTATGACACCTAAAAATTTCGTTTCACTTTCTTCTTTTATATCACTATCCATATAGCGTATTTTTAAATATGTATTTATGTAATAATTGAAGTTTATGAAGCACGTTTTTGACAAGTTTATTTTGAGATTATTTATTTCTATCCAATTAATTATATCTTTTAATGTATTATTTATATCATCTTCGTGTGTTGTCATAGTATATTTATTTATTTTACCGCTTGTCGTCACTACTATTGATATATCATCGGCAAACATTATGCACTTTTTGTTTGTAATTTTTGGGAGGTCATTTACATAAAGTAGAAACAGTAATGGCCCAAGTACACTGCCTTGTGTCACACCATACTTATTATATTTATATTCAGAGCTATAATTTATAATTTCACTTTTGTCATTCAATTTAGTAACTAATACGCATTGTTTTCTATTTGACAAATAAGTCATTAACCAATTCAGAGGTAGTCCTCGAATTCCCATATTTTCTAATTTGCTTCAGAGAATATCATGGTCAACAAAATCAAAGGCTTTACTAAGGTCCAAAAATAATACCGAAGTAAGATGTCTTTTGTTAATATTTTTTAAAATATCTCTTACTAGTGTGAAAATGGCTGTGGTAGTAGACTTATTCTTCTGAAAACCAAATTGGTCCTTAGATATAATTTCATATTTTACACAATATTCAGTTATTCGCCTATACATACATTTTTCAAAAATTTTGGAAAAGATTGAGATAAGTGTAATGGGTCGATAATTGTCAATATCATTTTTATCGCCCTTTTTATACACAGGTTTTACTATAGAATATGTTAGAATTTCAGGGAAAATGCCCGTAGTAAATGATAAATTTATTAAGAATGTCAGCATATTTAAAAAACTATTCAGACATGTTTTTATTACCTTCGTATTTATTTCATCAAAACCTACGGAGTTTGTATTCCTCAAAGACATTACCTCTCTTCGAACTTCCTCTGGGGACATTGGCATTAGGAACATGGATTGTGAGGCAATGTTTATCTTTTTCGCATTTTGGTCAATTTTATTATTAGTATTAACAAAGTTTATGAAATGATTATTGAAGATGGTCGCGATTTTTGTTGGATAAGTAACTATATTTTCTTTATCTTTAATTGATTCTATGTTATTTTGTATATTGTTATTATATTTCCCAGTTTCCTCATTTATAATTTTCCAAGTAGCCTTATTTATGTTTTTACTGTTTGTAATATATTTGATGTTATTATTTCTTTTTAGGTTTAATATAACTTTTTGTAGTATTTCTGAATATTTTTTGTAATGTAGCTTGTTTTTATCTGTTTTCTGTTTGTAATATTTATAACGGAGCGTTCTTTTTTGTTCTACAGCTTTGCTTCACCCCTTTAGTTACCCATTTTTGTTTATGACTGTCTACGCGTTTTAATTTATTAATTGGGAAACACAACTTGTACAATAGAGTAAACAATTCATGAAATTTACGAAAAGCCACGTTTAAATCAGTTTCTTCAAAAATCTCATTACACACTAGACTTGCCAAATAATTGTTGAATTTATTTATATTTTCAGGACTATAGTCTCTTTTGAAAATGTAATACATTTTCGGTTTGCTTCCTTTTGACTTGACTGAAAACTGCAGCAGTTGTGCTTTATCATGGTCTGATAGTTTAAGTGGTAAAACTTTAGCTGTTGCTGTTTTTATGTTCGATAATATATGGTCAATACATGTCATTTTTCTGGTTGGTTCATTTATGTGTAAAAACAAATTAAAATTTAGAGCTAGGGCTTTTAAATGTTTTGTGATGTTTCCTGGTTTTAGCGTATTTATATTTATATCACCCGCCAGAACGATTCTTGTATTATGATCATACTTAGTAAAAATATCATGTAGAAGCCTTTCTAAGGTTTCTAGAAATAGCGTTGCATCGCTATCAGGGGTTCTGTATAAGCAAATAATAAGTAACTTATTTACTGGGAGCCAAACGTCACAGCACTCAAAAAAATGAAAAAAAAAGAAAACTATAAATTGAGATAAAAATGCAAAAAGATTTCTGGATCATGGAGTCGAGATTTGAACCATGGACCATAGGATTGAAACTCTCTTCATGTAGCCGTTACACTACGAGGGCATACGTTAGAGTGGCGAAATAATGTATCTGTTATCGATCGTGTGTATTTATCAAGTATCGATTGTGTTGGTATAGATCCCGACAATACCCGAACAAACACGAAACACTTCCGAGGGCTGCTTATACACTTTCTTTGTTCTCTTTACTATACGTTAAGAGTTAATATTTGAAATTAAGCACTGTTATTGTTTGTAATTAGTAAAATTGTTTCTTCATGTCACCTATTGCTTGATATTCAACGAATATTTAAAATTTTATTGTAGTTATGTGTTCTCGTGCCTAAGTAATTTTCACAGAAAAGTCACTGCATTTTGATTTTAATAATATGGTTTTAACATTGTTTATTTTTGCTACAAACGTTTACACTTAATATTTAAGTAACACTGAAGATATTTTTATAACATTTATGTCACAATTTTCTCTTTAGCTATTTTAAATAATAAAATTATACGGAGCTACTCTAACTACACTTAGCGCCATCTAGCGAATTTTCGAAGAGCAGACAGACGTATAGTTGCGCTGTGTGGCGCTTTACCGCTTCTACCGAAGGATATGATTTTAGAGGGTTGGTCTTACATTAAAAATTAAAGCGAACATCTAAATTTAGAAAAAAAACTAAATTACGTCAATCGTACGTGGATGAGACAAAAATACCTAAGTCTGTTGAGCGTTTATGGGATGAGGCACCGCACTAATAATGTTATAGAAGACTATCACTCAAAGTTAAATAAGTACGTCGATAAAAACAACGTAAAGTTAATGCAGCTACTAAATGTGTTGAAAAACATATCCCACATAAGCTTAATTTGTAAAAAAAAGTAACAAAAGGCGAAAAGTTGATGTCGTAAATGATGACAATATTAGGGCTTATATTATTGAGCTTAATTTTATTAGAGCTTATATCGGGAGAAATAACAGTTGCACATGCTCTTGAAAAATTGCGATAACATTTTTTTTATCTCATATTCAAAATAGTTAATAGGTACATGTTTGTTTTTTCGTCATTCGTTTGTATTTCAATGGACATATAGGGCCAGAAAAAATATTTAAGTTTTCTTTAATTCAAAAATATTTAAAATCATATTCGATTATTATTTTTCGGCAAAGTAGACTTAAATCACCTGAGATTGCTGTGTGATTTAAGTAAACTTTTTTAGTGTACTTGTATCACCTAGGTGGTTCCTTCCATTTCTTCCAAGGTATCACTAGTCTGCGATCGCTAGTTTTCGAGATATTACCGATTTAAGTTTGGTTTGACATTTGACACTTCACATTTGTTACATTGTAAGAAACTAACTAATTTAGATTTAGATTAGACATATTATTAGAAATAAACCTTTATGTACTAAAAATACTTTATTTATTGGCACCACGGGTAAAAAATAACTTCCCGTGGTGCTACTCGATGGCTTAGTAGCACAACGGTATTTTTTTTTACCCTTGGTGCTACTTGTGGCACAACTGGTAGCACCACGGGAAATAAAGGCTTTATTTAGGTCGTTTACGCTCGTTACTTATGAACTAGTATATTTTGAAATGTTGCAATTGCAACACATGAACAAACTTCTGAGATGTATTTTTTTTTGTGTCCGTTGATTCTTTTAAGAGTAATTTTAGCTCTTAAAAACAACCACTAACCGTTAGGAATAACCTTAAACGTTTATATTGTAATCTAACTTTTATTGTTAAGTGTTTTTTGGTAATATAATATTCTTATTCTTAATTAAAAGATGCCCTGCCTACCCCATTAGGGACAAAGGCGTGATTATATGTATTTATGTATTAATAGATGTAAAAGTCATAAATATTTGTACCTATATGACTAAAGAGATGTGTTCAAAAGCTATATTGAGAGGCAACAACATCATTATACCAAATTCAATAATGATTTACTAGGTCATTACAAAACATAACGATCTTTGGTTTATTAGTATGTTAAGTTACTAAGTTCTTCTTAGGAATAATAATAAAATGTGCGCTGAAGACTTCGTGCCACACATAATATTTTGAATGCCAAAAATAGCAGCATATCGTAAAGGGAGCCAATATGAGAGGAAACTCAATTACTAACATACGTGAGAGGAGATGGAAGTATCATCGGTGTATTTTTTGCCTCCGAAATATCGAGCGAACGGGAATTTCGAAACATTGATAGCTACTTGGGAATTTCGCGCTGAATCTCTATATTTTAAGGCTGTCAATAGTTATTACTCGTATAGATCAGTATAAAAAAGTGACGTGATCATGTTTAAAAATAATAATATGAATATTTTCTCGTCACAAAATGTATTTTGGATAAACAAAGAAATAATTGGAAAGGACGAATGTTGAAATATTTATTGATAAATTTTTAATGACGTTTCATAAAGTAATGACTATAGCAGCAGGTAGTGTGAAGCTCCTTTTATTAGTTTTGAAATAGCGTTGGATTTTGTAGCCGAGAAGATCGAAATTCTAGAATAAAAATCATTATAAGTAACTAATCCATTCTACGGGATATTAATACATTATACGCAGATGGGTTCGAGTAAGTATAAAGTGTTGTCATGTATGTATCAACACTAGACAGTAATAGACAAGAGATAATTTGACGCTATTTTAAGAAAAAAAAAACGTAAAAAAGAACATTCACCTTGACCCAAAAACACTTGGCAATACAACTGGCTCTTCTCCTGTAATGTATCCTGAAGACGGTTTACGGTTAAGAGTTACGATGCAATTTATACCTCACGCAATAAACTCTTTGCGAACGAGAAAACTAACTTTATTGACGAAATAAACCACAAACCGCTATAAAAAGACGTCACTTTAAATTATTAGCCATATTTTTTATGTCGACGCTGTTTAGCTTGAATACAAAAGTTAAAAACATGGAGACTGTGGTAAGTAAAAATACATGATTATTATATTTTAAGGTACAATTCCAGCAAATTTGATAATGGTAGCAATTTATATAGTCATGATTTTTGCAACTACAAAAATCATGACTTAAATAATATATGTCTATACTTTGTCATTTTCTATCATGAGATCACAGAAAGAGGCGGCGATCATTCATTCACTAAATCAGAAAATAATAAATTTTCGATGTAGATCACTTTATCCATAATACGTATAAAATTTTGTTTTGTTTTTTAATGAAATAAAATTGTACGTCAAGGTTTATGCTAATTTATTTCATTGATTTACACATTATCAGTCACTATTGGTCATTTAATTTATATCTGTCACTCGTTTGCTGTGGTGTAACGAGATTTTTTAAAACCTTATTCTTTGATCTTTATAGCATTTCTGATTTGTATAATTATTATTTTAATAAACCATTTATAATAATTCATGAATAGAAATTATAAGTCAAATGTCATCAATTGAAAATGAGTACATCTCAAAGAGATTGCCGCGACAGTTGCAGAAGATGCCTATTAAGTGGTATTTTTTCATCAATTTTCCTTGGGGAAAGTTGTTCAGTATTTTCCCTAACGAACATAGGTCGAAAAACGAAAATACAAAATTGACCTTCCATACAAAATGCATCAGCTGATAGCCCATTTAGTATGGGATGTCTAGTTTTCTTTTTGCTGCTGCGGTCAGAGCGATTGGCGCTGGCGGTGTCGAGAGCGTGCTCACCGCGACGCTCGTCTGCTCGCTCGCACCCGCTGCTGCAGTCAGTACCCGCGGCTTAATGAGATTTCCCGTGGGGATTAAATATTTTCCCGCGGTAAAAAATAGCCTTTGTCCGTTTCCTGGTTACTATCTATCGTCCTGCGAAATTTAATCAAAATAGGTTAAGCGGTTTAGGCGTGAAAGAGTAACAAACAAACAGACAGACAGGGTTACTTTCACATTTATAATATTAGTAGTAAATAGTCTTGTCAAGCCGTTAATGTCCGACTGCTGGGCAGTAAGTAGTATGGATATGTATTATTTTTTTATCATAAGTAGCAATATGCTATCAGACCAGTGACAAACCTGACTAAATCCCATTAATTACATACAATACAAAAGAACAAGAACAAAATATCTTCAGTTTCATTGGACACAACCCGAGTTTAGTAGAAATCTCCTTTGTGATAGAGAACGAAACGAACAATAAGAAAGTTAACAATAGGTTACTACGAACTACTTTGGAAGCACATGCCTACGGATACGATTGAAGAAATGTACAAGGAAATGCTTTGGTTCAATATATTTAGCTTTGCCTGCAAGTTAAAAAAATATAATTGATAGTGCAAAGTTTTAATACACTTAGATCAATGAATACAATTTTTTTAAATTTATTTGGACACGTTTAAAACCTCTAAGAAATTCAAATTTCTATTTTCACATTTTGGTATTCTAAGAAAAGAATAAGTAACAATACAAAATCTTTACCAACGTGATCGGAATTGGGTTTAAACGAACCCGCCTCCAAATTAATAGGTTCTTTTATCTGTTTGATTCAAAGCATTTATAGTATTTCCAACTCAGTTTTAGAATAAAGGTAAACAAATATTCATGTCTCTTAATCAAAGATCTTATTTCTAAAATAAGTCTTAGCTATTAGATATGACACCATAATGAAATAGCAGTTTTAGTCATTTAACTTCTTCTTAACGAGTGGATTCTCGAGTCAAACGACCTGAGTCATTTAACTAATTTGCCAACACGTATCGTTGATTTTGGAAATGTGTTTTAGAATAAAAATACATAAAAATTTGTTTGTCTTTATTCGAAAAGTGAGTTGTAGCCTGCGGGTACTTGTGTATTAATCAGGCGATTTTAGACCCCAGTTTAACGTTATACTGTTCCTTACTTCTACTGTGTTGATTCAGGTTTCATTATGTATGTATGTACGTATTATATGTATTGATTTGTGAAAGGCACTAAAACGAGTTTCCCTTACACATATGGGCCTGCTGAATTAACCTTAAATGGACGACATCAACCGGGCTCATTGCTTTCGGGTGTGTGTCAAACTATAAGTGAAAAACGTTCTGATGATGGAAAAACAAATTGAATACAACAAAATGTGTAGAATGGTATAGCCGCTAAATTAAACGAATGCAACACACATGCGTCACCTTACGCACTACGCGCGCGTAGCGAGGAACTCTACGTCGGCGCATCCCTCTGCCAGTACGCACGCGTATGCGTAAGATGACGCATGTGTTGTGTGTTGTGTTTACAATGCAAAGAACATTGACAGCGTGATGATCGCAGCCTTACGCACAGTAAGTGACGCCTGTGTGTTGCTGCACTTAAAGCTATTGAGTCTTTTCACTTTCTCAAATTAGAAATAATAGAGAGATAAAATAATAAAAATCAGATTTTGTCAAAGTGACGTAATATTTTAAAATTTACTCAAAATTAGAGAGCACGCTCTATGTTCTCGAAAATTCCATATGTTACGCGTGTGAAGTCACTAAAAATATATATGTAGGTCGAATTGTCGCTTATACTCGTACCTTATACTCAAAACATGTCCCCGGGGTCAAATGCGTATAGTAAAGGCTCCTAAAACTACTACCACTCCAAGTTAACCCTATATTAACCGTGATGGAACATTGACAGCCACGATTCTGATAACAATATACATACAACAATTTTTTTAAGTAAAATAATTGTTTTCTCAATCTCAATATGAAATCTTAATAAAATTAGGGCACAAATAATTGCTTTCTCACATACATACGTATATTGAACCCTGCGAAAAACTAAAGAACATCAGCAAACAAATATTCTACAATATAATAAAAGCCATTACTTATTTTTTTTAAAAGAAGTAATGATAGGTCACCAGATGCGACACGACAACTTTAAGATCATCTTGGAAGGAAAGATAGAGGGAAAGAGAGGACGAGGAAGACCGAGACGAACTTACATGGACCAAATAAAAGAAAAAGCTGAGGTCGTGTCGTACCAGGATGTCAAGAAACTTACACAAAATCGATCCGAATGGCGATTACTTCACAGACAAGAGCCCTGCTCTTAAATTTAAAGAAAAAAGAATAATAAAATAATGAATGGATCAAAAACACCATGCTTTAAGAAACAAATGCCTCGCGCTGTCACAAGCAATGGACAGTGAATTAGCAGCAATACAGGATATAAATTATGCCTTAAAAAATCACACAAGAGGTTGCTTCAAAATCTGAAAACAGACATGACCATTAGAAAGAAAGTTCTCGAGAGTCTACCAGAAAGTTATTCTGATAAAAACAGTAAGAAATCGATAAAGCCTTAAAAAATTACGAACTTGTCACACTAAAATAGATGAATATTTAAAAGTTACTAACTTGATAAACTGTGCTGAGAATTTCATTGCGTTGACATTTTGTGACAGCATTATAAATAACATACATACAAAGGTAGTTGCGCCACGTGTGACAAGGTTTTGAGGCTTATTTAAGATAGATTTGTGGGTATATTGCTGTAGTGACAGGTTGTCAGCTCATCGCCTAATAGCAATATACTGAAACCCTCGGGTCTCTTAGCTGGTTTTTACAGCATGCTCGGGAGGAAATGCAGCTGGCACATTCTATTTTTTTCTTTCGGTACCAGTCCGGCATGGACAATGGAAAACACGTTTTAATGTCATAATAATTGAATTTAGCCTTTGCTCCTTACACCTTGTATTTCAACATGGTCTTTGATTGTAAAGCAAAAAATGTTTAACTTAAGATTTTTTTTAAATACATACATACATACATACTATCACGCCTGTATCCCTAATGGGGTAGGCAGAGCGTGAACAACCCAAACAAAGGTCATTCCGCCACGTCTGACAAGATTTGAGGGTTGTTTAAGATAGAACTGGATATTGCCGTAGTGACAGGTTGTCAGCCCATCGCCTAAATTACAATATACCCTCGAATCCCTTAGCTGGTTTTTACAGCATGCCCGGGAGGAGATGCAGCTGGCACATTCTACGTTATTCTGTCGCTCCCAGTCCAGCATGGAAGCAATTTTTTGAAATTGCTGTCTTGAATCGCCTTTGTCAGAATTTCAGAAAATTTATTGAGAGCTATGTGTTGAATGCTATCCATCATCATCATTCGCTTGCCCTTATCCTATATTATACTTAATCGTTGAAACTTTCTCCGGGCAGTTGCAAAGTTATTCCAGTAGCATTATAAATAAAATTAATGTAATTTTGGAATTGGAATATTTTTAATGTAACCTATATTTAAAGAAAATGAGGGTGTTAACACTAATATCCGTGCTTGCCAACCTGGTAAACCACAAAGACAGAATAACAAAATATAATCAGAATAATTGAGGATCTTGAAAATATTTCTGCTTTTCTTAAGAAATTATAATTCACTGAATCGTAGCTTTGAAACAACCAATTTCAAGTTCTGCGAAAAAGGTATTGCGACTAAAAGTTTCGGAACATTTAGTCACATCACATCCCCGCAGGATACAGTTGAATAGTGTGGGCAGGCGGAGAGTTCTCCAAAACTCGGTGACCCAAAATAACAAACAGTTGCAATTAAACTCCACGGGGCTGTGAGTGGATTGAGAGTGCTTCCAAAATATGCCGGAAATTCAGGTTTTTAGCTGATAGTTCTATACATTTAAAGAAGGTAAATTTTAATTTATTTCAAATCCAAAAAAGGGTGATGCTAGGCAGAAAATTAAGAAAGAAGTGAACTTTCTTTTAGGAACATAATACGAAAAGAGTTATAAAATGACTCATTCACATTACATGCCACCATTTGATATGGGATTTGATACCCATGTTTGGAGGTAAAATTTAGAGCCCGATAGTGTAGTGGATAGGGCCGCTGCCTCCTGAGCGGGAGGTCGTGGTTCGAATCCCACCACGTACCAATGTGTTTTTCGTTTTTCGAATTTCATATGTACGTTTATTCGGGGCTTTTTTCCGTGCTTCGGAAGGCACGTTAAGCCGTTGGTCCCGGTTAATATCGTTTAATACCGTAGATATTAGTCGTTAAGCCATATCAGAGGCCAGTGCTAAGCATTGGCGGCTTGAAAACTCTGACCTAATCTAGGATTGGGTCTGATTTCCCTTCTAGGTTGCAGAGGTCAGATGGCAGTCGCTCTGTGTAAAAACCAGTACCCTCGTTCAATCCCCTAGATGAGGAAGCCGACCCCGTGAGATACGGGATAAGGCTAGGGAGATGATGTTTGGAGGTAAAATTTCAATTGCAACAACGACTCCCAATCACAAATTATAATTTGTACTATAATTACTAGGTATGATTTTTTAACAGCAGCTGTATTATTAAAAAAAAAATAACTAATTGATGGCAGCCGTGCTATCAAAAATAAGATTCATTTTATCTAGGAAAAAGAACAAAACCCATATCTACTAAGGTTATACTTGATACTGGCAGACTAGCAATGCAATACACATTATTAGCAATGCCATTTAACTGAATCCATTATGCAAGTGAATTTCCTACGTTTGAATTCTTGATACACATCTACATCTAATCAATCCTTTGAACATTAAGCCTGTATTTGCTTCGTTACTCATTAATTACCCAGACCTACGGTAATTGAGATTCTCTTGGGATTCTTTAAAAGGCCTTGCCGTATCGTTATGTTTGTGGTACGTCTTTTCTCTGTTCTTTTTTCTTTGTCAATATAATTAATTTTCAAGATTTTTGTTATTTGCTTTTCAGGTTACATGGCTGCATTAGTAAGGAAGTAAATAATAATTTTCCTGTCTTTATTGCAATTTACAAGTGAAAATCTAATTTTCATAAGAAAAATATTTTCAGGGAATCTTCATTTACCTCAAAGGGGAACTAACTTTCTGCCCAAAAAAAAGGAAAAGTAAACAGACACAATTGATGTCTGGTATTTTCAAATTAAAATATTATTAATAATACATACATACATATATAAAATTACGCCCTTATCACTTACGGGGTAGGCAGAGCGTAAAATGCCTCGTAAAAGGCGCTTTCGCGACGTCTGACAAAATAAAATGCAATTTTAAGTTGTAATGTGTATTGCTGTAGTGACAGGTTGTCAGCCCATCGCCTAAATTACAATACACTGTAACCCTCGAATCCCTTTTGATGACTTCTACAGCATTCCCCGGAGGAAGGGCAGCTGGAAAATTCTATGTTTTTCTATCTCTCCCAGTCCAGCATGGAAGAAATATTATTAATAATACCTGAGATTAATTCTGTCATTTTTGAACACAAACCCACCATGGCGGGGGCAACTGTTTGCTAATAAATGCAGACGCTATGAAGGCGCAAGCCATAGCCATTGCAGTGCAAGCCAAACCGACTGGCAGTAGCTATTGAGAGCATATTAGATAGACTGCCAATAAGAATTTACCACAGTACTTTAATATTCTTTAGTTCTTCCATGCTGGACTGGGAGCGAGAGAAAAACAAAGAATGTGCCAGCTGCATTTCTTCCCGGGCATGCTGTAAAAACCAGCTAAGGGATCCGAGGGTTTCAGTATAATGCAATTTAGGCAATAGGCTGACAACCTGTCACTACAGCAATATACCTACAATTCTATGTTAAATAACCCTCAAAACTTTGTTAGACGTGGCGGAACGACCTTTGTTTAGGTCGTTTACGCTCTGCCTACCCCGATAGGGATAAAGGCGTGACTATATGTATGTATGTTCCAGGTATTTGTTGGCGACTTGTACATGACACAATAGCCCGACAAAAGCAGAGTTGGTAAAATTATTATTGTAAATGCTTGTTTAATTTTACGTAATGAATATCACAAATAAAAATAACGCCTGTAATTTCTCTCAGACGGTGAAGTTTCTAAAGAGCGAGATCATCAGCTTCAGTGTGAATTACAAATAGATAAAAAGTAGAAATGGAAAATATAACAAGCTATGGTTGCAAAAATTTGGACTGAACGCCAATGAAAAATAAGCTTTTATTTTAATTGCCCTAAAAATTAAATATAAAATATCCTTTAAAACTTTTACTATCTATTTCTAACGTCAATACACAATTTTTATAATATAAAAGCTTGTTTATTGAATGCAATTATGTATTAGTTATAAAACCACAACATTTGAATTATTTGTATAAGTATAATTATGTTGTCACTAACAAAATAATCATAAAAATATTGTTTCCAGACCTACATTAGAACTATGAAATTGATGGTTGTTAAAAAAGATCCAAAGATTATACAAGAGATCTTGAATGTTTTCTTAATATCAAACCAACATTACCACTGCGGGTTGGGCGGAAATAAAATATGCATATTTATAACTCTTCACATGTAGGTTTTCACCGCACTTTGCATATTTCTTCAAGCGTGGGTTAAATGCGAGGAAATTGAAATGGCTGTCATAATCATACATCAAGAATTCAAGGCTTAAAGTTACACTTTACAAGTTTACGTATAAGTTTATCTTTTAATTTAAAGTTAAGTCTGTTCATTTTATGAAAATAAATCATGTCAGAATCTTTGAACGAAAGATTACAAGTAAAATTAGATCGGTAAATCAGAATGACACAATGCATTTGATTGCTTAGATACAGTACTGTTATTCATCATCATTATCATTCGCTTGCCCTTATACTGTTAATAACGACAGTTAAAACGGGCTACGTGGATGTTCCTTCATATAGAGAAAACTAAGGAATTCTGGAGCAAATCACGACAAAGAGGAGCTGGCTGATCAGAAAGGAAATCAGAAAGAGTTTCCCCAGCCCCAATTCTGGAAATGTCAAATCTAAATGATTGATTGCCTTAAAAGTATTCAAAAATAAACTGTGCCAATCAATCCAGTTTGTTGACGGGTATACAATCAACTGGCAATAGATCCATGCTTTAGCGGCACCAGAGATCCAGGTCTTCACCGACGAATTATTCAAATACATGGAGAGAAGAGATACTGCTATTTGCAGTGCCATATATATCTATCCTCAACATTGGTTACGGTTTTTACCAGAGTCTGACTCTCCAAAAGTAACAGACTCTGTTAAAAGAAAAGAAAGAGTTTTGGAAATGGGAACTACGTCATGGAGGGGATATGTCAACTTTGATCTGGGAAGATGTTTTTGTAAAGGCCTATCCGCTGATCTTCCAAATGAAATTTGAGCTGGAAATTACACGCTTATTTGCTGCTACATGTACCTATGATTTATTCTTGATTTGCCTTTAATTATTTGTTCATGCTCCCATATAATTTTGTTAAAGGATAGTGATTGTTACAAAGTACACAGCTCTCATAATTATGTTTTTGTTTATGTAATCACCAATAAATAATAAAAATATTTAGGCATACCTAGTAATATTCGTTTTGATGAAATTTTGGTAGGTTTATCGCGGTTGAATTAATTAGCAGATTTTCTGAACAACGAGGTTGAAAAAGTGTACTTGCCCGAACAAAGTCTGCGGTAAATAAACGTATCTTCCGATTGACTAGCGTTAAAACAACAGATTATTTATATCGTGTGCTAACTTATCTAAAGTAAACGGTCACGGTATCTGACGTAAACATCAAACCTATTCTCAAAATTCCCTCAAAAGACCCTCGTGAGTCCGACAATCCTATTTGATATATCATGTTTTATTATTTAATTTCCAGATAAGTTTTATTTTAAAAGTGTCTTAGACTATAAATGTTTTATATTTATTCATCCGCAATTAAACTAGAAAGAAATTAAATATAAAAGAATAATTTCTGAGATCTTTCGCTGAGCTGTTTCTCATTCTCTTCATTATGGAAACTTGTTTCCCACAACGCTTTTAGTAGTTAATGTACCGTTAAAACTTTCTTCTTTTATTGTTAGGTCTTTGTCATTTTACTTTAATCTTGAGGATAGGAACAAAGAAATCGTATTCTATAAAACTTGAGGAGCTCTAGTTTATCGTCTTCGGGCCTGGAATAATTTCTTTGAGAGATCTTAAAACGTAAAGTAGACCTAGAAATAGTACATTACTTCGAGGTTGACTAAAAAGCAATTTAAGGTCGAGTAAATTTGGAAGGCAGAGACGAAGTCAGATCTTTCAATGCAAACGAGACCTTAAATTGCTATTTTGGCTAAGAGCAGTATTAGTACTTTTCTCTCATTTTGCGAGGAAACAATAATAATACAATTAAAAACAAACATCCAACTTGCGATTCCTCTATAATATGTTGACATTTAAGTTTATTTTCTTTTTGGAATATTTAAAGGCTTGGAATCGAGTCCTTTAGCTGATTAAGTGGAGTGGTCGTTAATTTCATTGTTGTCGTTGGGAGAAATTGCTGGCGACTGCGAATATGAGGACTAAAAAAAGTGAATGTAGGTTTTGGTCTTTTTTAAATAATTAAGCTTTTTTCGAGCAAATGGGAGTAAATCATGTTTTAGGAATTTGGTATATTTATTAAAATACGGTTGGTATAAATATGATGCATTTATTATTGCATTCAAATATAAACCTTAGTTTGGATATCGGAAAGGGCATCAAGTTTACCTGACGAGGAAAAGAGGAGCACTAACTTGGTGCATTTTAAAAATACTTTACTGTTTTAAATTTTGAGAACTGTCATAAAATATGTGGGTAATCCACATTCTGCAATCAAGTTCATTACGTATGCTGTAGGGGCAATTTTGTTTCATATTCTTTTGAATGCATATTATTCTGCAACAACTGTTCATTTGCGTCCAATTGTAATTTTAAATTTCAGTGCTTTTATTCATATATTTTTTTACATATTTTGCAGAATAAACCCTCATAAATCGCGTACGTAGTAGCAACAATAGAGCCCCTTCTTATTATTTCCATCAAGAGAGTCGACCAGTTAACAAACAAGTCGAAAAAATGCCACTAACATACCAACAATAGTTATTGAGGCTCGTATTTATAAAGCGGTCTCAAGATTGAGAGCACTATTAAGTATGGTTTTGACAGGCCACATTGTACTCAAATGACTTTTCTGATACAAACTCATACTAGCTGTCAGTCTCAAGTGCTGTTTATAATTACGGGCCTTAGACTACGAAACTGACACAATATTGCACAATTATTTGTTTTACTGTGTTATAGAGTACATAAAGCCAACAGCAAATATGCACAAGACCGTGATAGAAGAAAAAAGTCAACAGAACACCACTAACTTAGCAAACATTATTATTGGGATTCAAATTACTTGTAGATAAGAATAATTAATTTAATTAACAATATCATTAAGTAAAGCCAAATACCGGATGTACGAGACAGCGTCCTGCAAACTGATAGTGTTTGCTCAATCAACGATTCTGAACAACATTTACCAGGAAATTCTTTCAGGAGATTACAATTTGATTTTCCCATACAAAATGACCACCTAAAAAAATGGAACAGCAAAATTTTAATTTTAATTTTCCTGAAAGAATTTCCTGGTGCTAGTTGTTTAGTTTTAATCCCTATCAGTTCGCGGGACGCTGTTTCTTACACCCCGTTACGAAGTCTGACTTATTAAGTCAAAAAGTCTACTTGTAAGTAAAAAATAGTAAATCCTTTTGAAATTATGCAAAATGTTTGTTCAAGTTTCCAGTAGTAGAATAGTATAACAATTAATTATAACAGTCATCATAACATAACAAATTGAACAACATTCGGAAAACATTAATAATAGTTTACATAATAATTACCCACTTTATGAATACAAAAGTTGGCTAAATGGTAAAGTTCACTTTCCAACAGTGAATTGAATTTAAACAAATGCAGGAGCACAGTTCTGCGGGCTTTTGTGAAACATGAGGCTCTTTAAATCACCGGGGAAATAACAGAAAATGCAACCCCAATAAAGGTAAAGTGGTTTCATGAAAAAATGGGAAACGAAAATGATAAGTTCAGATTTTGTGTTTATATTTAATTCCGAAAGAGTCGATTTTTAAATAAATAATTAGTGAGCTGTGATGACGTTATAACACCAACAATTGCAAATGAGGGTATTACGTTTTTGAATCTACAAATTATTTACACATCAAGTCTCAAATCATTAAACAGCCGAAGTATTTTTAAATAGGTAATACATAAAGATGTAATGTAAAAGAAAAAAACGCACGTAAGCCATATTAATAAACCAGTCCAAATAAAGGGGCTCCCCTGGCGTAAGTGGCGCCCTCATCAATCAAAAAATTATGACTCACTGAAAACACAATCAATCGAATATCAGGTAGATCAGATTGAGGTTAAAGCTATTGGTTTATTTATTTTTACTTTATTAAAGGTCATTTAGAACTTCATAAAGTTGCAACTAATAGAACGTTGTAGTTACATATAGAAAATTTGCGAATAACGGCCACTTTTAGCACTTCTGCTATCTGAAACTGTAGTGGATACTGAATTATTAATTTATAATGATTAAAATAAACTTCAGTACTTATACTTCAATCTGATCTACCGGATTTTCGCTGGTGTACACCGGAGATCCCCTTAAGATTAGAATTCAAGCCAATAATTATATAGCCTCAATTTTTACATATTTTTGAGGATTTTAAATAATTGTATATATTAACTTTACTTTTACCTTCTGAATCGCAATTATTTTAGTTCTGTCCGTATCTACAAAATTGAATGGCAAAACTACGATCGTTGAAACATGCAACATCAGCTCCCAAAGATTTTACGAGTACTGTTAGAAAGTTGTTCAATACAATGTTGGGACTATGAAACGGAGGGACTGACTACGGAGGAACAGGATAATAAGCGTTTCCAGGCAGAAATGGGTGTAGTACGAGACTTTTAAACTTTATCGTACAAGCTTCGTCTTTAGTTTTATGTTCGTGCTCAACCTAATCGTGTGGAAATTGTTTAAAATAGGGCTTACAAAGAAATTGCTGTTTCACTTTAAATTCTTGCTAAACTTAGGTAGTGAAATTTTTCAGTTTAATAAAATGCAAGCCTTTATTTTTGAATACCTTTGTTGTACATTATCAAATTGTGCTTTAGAAAAGAAATTAAGGGCACATAATTTATATATTTCTCTGTATAAATAAAGTCGAACAAAGGACTGACTAAATATTACAAACAAAAAAGAAAAATTTATTATTTTAGGAAGGTGTAAGTAGCATTTTTGTACATACATACATAAAACCACGCCTTTATCCCTTACGGGGTTCGCCACGTCTGACAAAAATTGAGGGTAATTTTAGATTGTAATGTGTATTGCCATAGTGACAGGTTGTCAACCCATCGCCTAAATTACAATACACTGTAACCCTCGAGTCCCTTTTGCTGACTTCTACAGCAAGCCCGGGAGGAAAGGCAGCTGGAACATTCTATGTTTTTCTATCTCTCCCAGTCCAGCATGCATAAATATAACATTTTTGTAACATAAATTATATTGCAACTTTGTAAAAAAAGAATAAACCAAGTCTTAAATTGCTGGCTTTCATAGTAATTTTTTATATCAGCAATGCAGCAAATAATTAATTTGTGACTGCTAATATTTATTGTAAGAGCGTAGAGCGTTTACCATTAGGTACTGTAGAAATATAACGACAAAGAAAATTTGCCGTGTTTAGGCATGAACGGTAAATTCTCAATTGGTGCTTTGTTTTCAATTAAAGAGTTACTAAAGCAATTCCTGCACGCAAAACAGGAATTCAAACAGTATTCTCGTATTTGGCTTCCTAAAGCCAGCAAATACCCGTGTTGCAGTAATGTGTTGCTATTCTCAGTTCCAAGTGCTTGAATGTCTGAAATTCCCATGAAACTAACCAAAATTACTCTATCGTTCGTAAGACGGGTACGTGTGGGTTAATGAGATTGGGTAATGTGGGTGTGACCCTTATCCAGTATGGGTGTCGTACGGGTACATGATATAGCTCAAATTAGTTTCCTGGTTTAAACAACCCAAATAAAACATTATTTTATTTAAAAGTATCAACGCATCTTTTTTTTAAATTAATTAGAATTATCACCATTCTTCTTGTAGAATCCTCTCGCTAAGAAGAACCATTAATAAACAATTATATTAATAAGTATTATCAAAAACAAAAGTGAAATAATTATTGCAAAATAGTAATTAATTTAAGAGTTATGATGCTTTAAAGTGGTTGGTTAAAAAGAGAGGTCCGTCCGAACTAGCAAAAACGAACGACCTCTACTATACTACTTCCATATAAAATGTCGTTTCAAAGAAAGAGATAAGTTTAGCTTTATAATGGCATATCTCGGAGATTTCATGATTCATTTTATTTTTGTTTTCACTGATGTTATTATAATTTTAGATTTTTTTTAAAAATATTATGTTCACATTTCATTTTATTTATTTATTTATAAGTCTGTGGTGTCCCACTATGTTCAGATACCGAAAAAAAATATTAGATTTGCGATATCAGTTTTTTTAAAGGTTATAAAATAAGTCCTGTAGAGATTAGTCTGTTAATAACAAATACGTTTTTTATGTTGCATAAAATGTTTGAACCGTATCAACTTGAATATACGAATAAATATTTTATCAAAGTATGCCTTAGAAAAACATGATCATGTGTGCTCTCCAAAGATACATTTCACAAGATTCAGGAAAACGGTTCTTATCTTAATACCCTGCTTAACAAATATACACAAGGTTCAACATTTTGGTAATGCCGGTTTTACACAAAGCCTGGATAAGTAGTTGGCTTAGATTTTCTTAACAGCCAGCAGTGTGCAAAAAAGAAAACGAGTACTTAAGTAGTAATAAAAGCTACCTCGTGGATTTTTCTTTCACGAAATAGCTATGCTTACGCAACAAGCTTAGTCGAATCTTTCCTTCGTAGTGCAACATTCAGGGGCAAGGATATTTCAGAATGCTACATTCAAATATGCTGCATTTGCCTGATATGGATTGTCCATTTTTTAAGTTACTAGGGAATTATTTCAGGAAATGAAAAATAAACCTTTCCATACAAAAACACCATCTCGTGGATATATCACAAATTCGCACGAAGCGGTTCGCTTCCACATTCTTAATGCGAACGGCTAAGGAGTGGAACTCCCTGCCGGCGGATCTGTTTCCGGAACAATATAACCTGGGCCTTTTCAAGGCGAGAGTGAATAGGCACTACATAGGTGAGTATGCTTCAACATAGTCCGCATCGTCACTTTCCACCAGGTGAGATGGCGGACAAATGCTCGCCTATATATATTAAAAAAAAAAAAATCTCGATCTGTAATTATGTACGGAAAAGCCAAATTTGATTTTAATTTCCTCTGAAAGATTTTTCTGGTGATGAAAGTTTTTCAGTTTCGTTAAATGAGCAACCCCTATTGTATAGTACGCTATCCCTTACACCTGGTATTGACATTCTAACTTCGTGCTGGAAATCAAATAAATTCACGAGTGCAATATCTTCCATGCTGGACTGGGAGCGAGAGAAAAACATAGCTGCATTTCCCCCCGGGCATGCTATAAAAACCAGAGAAGGGATCCGAGGGTTCTGTTTATTGCAATTAAGGCGATGAGCTGACAACCTGTCACTACAGAATACATACAAATCTATCTTAAATAACCCTCAAAACTTTAGTCAGGCATGCGATCCACGGCCTATGTTTAGATCGCTAACGCTCTG
Source organism: Scrobipalpa costella (assembly GCA_949820665.1). Lineage (NCBI taxonomy): Eukaryota > Metazoa > Arthropoda > Insecta > Lepidoptera > Gelechiidae > Scrobipalpa > Scrobipalpa costella. The sequence continues at coordinate 24,118,199 of OX463297.1, forward strand.
CCTATCCCATTGGGGGTAAAGGCGTGATCATATATATGTATCTATGCAAGATAACTTTATTGTTTTTAGGTCAAGCACTCAATGACTACAATTAAGAGGCAAATGTTGTGAGATAAAAAAGAACAACTTCTTCACATTTTTTGAACCAGATTGACGGAATAATTGAATTGTCATAAACATGGACCCATCATTCGACTGTGTGTATAAAAATACTTTAGCTTTTACATACAAGCTGAATCAAGACTTCCTAAATGTATTATAGCCAATCATTATACTGGCAAGGAACACGATATATTTGACAATAAAATAAACATTTTATTTAAATTATCAGCAGTCTTTTGCAGTTTCGAGTTCTGTCGGACTCAAAAGCGAATACCGCTGCCATTACTAGCAGCAGCTCGCACAGAAGGTTTATAGCGGACTGTGTGGCCACAAATCCCACCCCAGAAGGAGGGATAAGAGCGTTTATTTGTTCAGACTAATGCACATTTTATGCGGGCCTCGATCCTTATGACTTACGTGACGTAACATTAGGAGCTAAGTCATACAATTCAGCGAAAATTCGATCAATTTAAAAAATAATATCTTAGAACGGTGAAAATGTAAAATAACTTCTTAACACGTATACTTATAGAATATAATGGAATTATTTATAAAATTAAGTTTCTATTTCGATTTCAACACCACTTTTCACATTACTACACAATTATTATTTTTTTCAAAGAAAAACTCAAAGTCAATCGCAAATCATTCACATTGACCACAAAAACAAAAACACTATCGGCGACTGATAAGGGGCACGGCACGGTGCTGCGTTCAACACATAAAATATAAAATGTTAGCGGCCATCTTCCGATCCGAGGGTTTCAGTATATTGCAAATTAGGCGATGGGCTGATAACCTGTCACTACAGCAATATCTACAGCAAGTCTATCTAAAATAACCCACAAAATTTTGTCAAACGTGGCGGAATGACCTTTGATTAGGTCGTTTTTTGCTCTGCCTACGCCATTAGGGATAAATGCGTGATTATATGTATGTTAGCAGCCAGTGTCATCATCTGAGAAGAAATAAGCGTATTTTTATGACAACATGATTTATTCAAAAAAAACTAGGCAGGATTAAGCAACAACATACTCAACTTTTGAGAATAAAATTTCCTTGTACTATTTGACTTATTATTTCGGTAAAGAGGAATCACTAAGAAAGATCCATCCATACCGAATATGAGATCAAGATCGTGCCGGAAACGCCCCTTCTGTTTTTTTGTTTTAATTTTAATACGCGGTGTAAAGGACAGCGTCCCACAAACTGACAGGGGTTGCTCAGTTAACGAAACTGAGCAACTTTCACCAGGAAATTCATTTAGGAAATAAATACATCTATATTATTATTAAAATTTCAATTTCATGGGTGAAAAACTGATACATGTGCGTGGGCATACATACGGACAGATATATTATGACGAAATGATAAATGTCTGTTAGACTATGGAACCCTAAAAGTGATTTGAAGCTGTAACAAACCACGACATACCTAATTTTAATACAAATATTCTCGTTTACTTATGCTGACACTCAGCATACACACTTTGTGCCACCCGATTTTTCTGACACACAATGCTGAGCCAACTTTTGACCTATGAATTGCCTGATAAGAAATAAACCACGAGTTTTAGTTATAATACATTAAAATTTATTACTGTGTCAAATTATTTTGCATTTTCGTAGATGTTGCTAAAATAGCATTAAAAACAATCATCATTATTAGGAAATATTCCTAGCGGAAATCAGAGAATGAACTGAGCATACCCGATTCCACCAGAACGTGCAACATTGAATACTCCAGAATTGACAACACCATCAACAAAAGCAGACAAAGTAACAGATCTAAATCCCAAAAATAACAATTTTCCCATTATTGAACTTATTTATGAGGTTTATGTATTACTCAGAATAAACTGTCACTTACGTTATTTTGTCAAAGGGAAATTTGTTGGTTGTAATTATATGAGATTCAAAGCTCCATTTCATGTAAAAATAGGTACGAAAGTAGGTTCAAATTCTTATTTGTTGATTTCTCGTTGTAAGCAACGACCCTTTTTCAGTTTGTAGCTTGATCCAAACAACAAGCGACCGGGTAGAAAAGAATAGGCCTCCTCGTAAACTTCGAGTCGTAAATATGAAAAAGAAAAGATTTCTGCGACAAAAAACGATCCTTTCCCGTAAGAATTGATATGAAGAGCAACAAAACGAGAATTTCCTTGTTCAACGAATGTCACATTGCGAGTGATTGGAAATTTTATGATATTGCCATCAGTCTATTCTTTTGAATGAGATAAATTTATTTTTATGCGATGAAACCAATTTTCATCCCGAAATATTTGAGTTCGATGTAAAACTTGATGCCTATTCTTTTATAAAAAAAAATCTACTTAATATGCTAAGGAAGAGGCAATATAAATACCTTAATGTAACATATTTTTTTTAATAAGTTTATCTTCACTATAGTTTTACCAATACAATAGGTATAAATTAAATGTTCTGTTTGTTACTAGCAGCAGCTGCGTTATATAAATTTGGTATCAGTGCCAGATTCAAATTAACTTATTATCCTAAACAAATACTCACTCGTATTTAATTTTCAATTCTACTCTGTTAACCGTATTTGCGGCTGATGTAACAGAATTTGATAGTTACTAGGTGAAAGGATGAACAACAAATTAATGAAGCGAATTTCTGTTATTTGTTGAAAAACTAAAGTGCTTCGGATTATAATTCAAATACAGTTGTATGTATTATTATGGATTAAATCTACAACTTTAAGGCTTCCTTCTACAAACAATATAAGTTCCCAATACTGTATGTATGTATGTACTAAAAACCCGTTAAATGATACCTCAAACCTTAGATCAAATATAGTTATAGATACAGAAACGTCTCTTGAAAAAACGCACCATAAAATTAGGCATATGCCTTTTTTTATGTCAGTCGCTATTTGACAAATTGAACTTTATTTTCTATACAAGCAGTAAGGTCCATATTGAAGCTTTAAGTTAACCACTTTTCGACCTTTTTGCACATAGTTGACGTGGTGCCACGGTTGAGTTTTGATTCTGTATAGGACCGTGGATCTATAACTATATTTGATCTAAGCCTGAATTATGTTATTTAATTCTAAAAATAACCGCTTTGGTCTTAAATCCTATTCGTAATGTATATATTTATTTATTCTGTCTATGCAGTAACTACTGCACAGGCAGAACTAACTAGGTACCTACTGAAAAACTTATATTTAATAGTAAAAAAAAAACGTAAAATCAAAAAGTGTTTGGTGATGCAATCATTTTGGAGCATAATATTTGTTAAAAGTGTTTTGTTTTATACACAGTTTTGTATCTAGTTCTAAATGAAGTCACTGAAGCTTAAAAGCATATTTGTGTCATTGCCGTCCCTTTCAAATTACACGTCTAATTCCACCTTCCCAATGAGGCCGGAAAAGAAAATGCAAACAATTAGAGCGAGGGTGCCATTAGCATCCCTTCCGGCACATAAACTAACTACAAACCCTACAGTATTTCAGTGTTATTACGTCTCGTTTGCCAGCAGAATTATCAGACTGCCGCCGGTGTATTTTTGTGGCACGCGCAGTAAAAGTTTTAATACGTTTTTATCACGGTTTGTGAAATACTTTTAATGTACTTTGCAGGTCTCAAAAATTTATAAGCTGAAAAAAAAACAAGTAATAATTTAATTGAACCTAATTTGAAAAGCAATACTGATTGTTTTTGTTGATTGCTAATTACTTGCGAATGCCCCCGCCGCCGCCTGTGGTTCATGGTATACCTTCGGTAGGCAATCTAACATTTTCGAGAACGCGAATATTTGAATTCAAAATTTGAAAGTGAGTAGAGATGTCGTAAACAGTTGATATTAAAAGAAAATATGATGTAATTCGTCACTTTTTAAATAATATGCATTGTTTGTAGGTTGTGAGGTGTATGGTTCTTAGACACAAAAGTATAAGACGAAGTTGGTAATATCATAAATATCAACTACAACAAGAAGACGAATAAACACACAATTCTTGTGCTTTACTGAAAACCGATCCAACATAACACAAGAATTTAAATAAAATTTTGATAACATCGTACCAACAGGTTCTTATGTAGGTATGTAATATGATACTTATAATACTAATGTATATTTGATGACTTACGATACGACACACGGCAGAAAATGTAATATCTACTGAATATATCGGTTAAGATATTTGATACAGAAATATAATATTATTGAAAATTTATACCAGAAGTGAAAAGCATTTATCAGGCAATTAAAATCGTATTTTTAAATGAATGTATCATTGGTTATAGACACGCGGTAGCGTGTCCAAGCCAAGTTCGAGCCAAACAAAGAGAACTGGCCGGCAGCACGGTATGTATATTTACAGAAACCATTTAGAGCCACTTTTGACCCCTTCATAACTCGAAAACTACTAAACTGAAATACACCAAATTTGGTTTATATATTAAAATCCTCTATATAAACAAATCCTCTATATAAACAAGAGCTCAACGGTTATTTAAATATTTATTCTGGTGTATCGTAATTTTTATGTCAGATTGACTGACTGACTGACATACATATTAAAAATCAAGTAATCAAAAACCCCATTGGGTTTTTGATTACTTGATTTTTAATAATAACTACGAAGCTCATATTTGGAAAGATAAGATAAGAAAATATTACTTTATTGCAAGAAAACAAATCATACAACGCAACAAATAACAACAAAAGACATGTACAACATAGGCGGCCTTATTGATAGGGTAGCAAATACTTCGAGGCAAGCTTTGAAAGAAGATTATCTATATTGAAACAAAGTTAAAAATGTAAAAATTAAATAAATTTTAAAAAGTGTTGGACCCCCCTCCCATATAAGTGAAAGGCATGCATTTTTTTTACTACTATATTGAATGGGGTATCATGAGACAGGTCTTATAAAACTATTTAGAGGTTTTTTTTGAAAGTTAGTGCCTTAAATAGGTCTACCTCTGGATATTTACATTTAAAGTCGCCGTTCTTAAAAAACAAAAACGTAATCAAAAATCTAACCTAATATCAGAAGACCTAAAAATAAAAATTTGGGGTGAAGATAGCTTATAATGATAACATAATGGAAAAAAATCTTATTGTATAGACGCCTTCCCATACAAGTATTTCTTTTATCTACAAAATTTTAGTTGGTTGTTATAGAAAGTTCAAATTCAATATGAATAAAGATTAATAATATTCAATAGAGAAAAATAAAAAAATACATGATTAATATGTATGAAACAAATTATTATATTAGCAATTATTGTAATTATATATATTATAATAATAATTATTTGCTTACCTATAAAAAGTTATGATATCCCACCAAAAACATACATGTAAAAGTGAAAGCCAAGTTCGTGGTGGTCTTTGTGCCTGAATCGCACGAAAAGTTGTTTGATCTAAAAAGGAAACCAAGTCTAAAAAGGAAACCAAGTCTAGGGTTTATTATAGTAATTCTTATTTCTTTAATAAGGTTCATTTCATATGAATTGACCGTTGTAGAGTGGCGTTGTAGGTGACAGGTCGAATTATTGTCTACAACGACCAAGTCACATGAAATGAACCTTATTGAAGTACTGAGGATTACTATACTTGGCTCCCTTTTTAGATCACACAACTTTTTGTACGATTTACGCATAAAGACCACCACTACTCTGCTATCACTTTTACATTTATGTTTTTGGTAGAATTATTAAATTTCATGGAATGACTTCTGGTAACAAAGTTATATATAAAATAAAAATATATTACTGAACCCGAAGGTTCTCCTCTTACTTAACTTATTGGAAAATAAAAGAAAGCATGGACAAATTTAAATTTGTACATATTTGATGTAACTATTTTAAATTTTAAAACGGACCATAATTCAAATTCCAATAAAGAATTCTAATAAATTAATTGTTAAAAAGTGAAGTGTTCAAAATTCATCGCAGTTTCACCTCCAACGGAGCTGAGCAATATCTATGCTAATTTTAGTGCTATGCATTTTGTTTGTCGTTCAGTTTACTAAGAACAATACCGTCCGCGTTACATGTATCTTGAAGAAAACTTTTTTTATTTAGAATTATTTTTCACACCCAGAAAAAAAAATATTCCGTAGCTACATAAAGATGGTCAAAGTTTCTCTCCGTAATTACCGTTCGATGTGAAAAGCAGAAGTTTTTTGAGATGAAACCGCCACTGTTTTACACATTTATACACATTTTTACACATTTACCAAACCTGGGAAAATAAATGAAATATTTCATATTATTCATACTTCAAATTTACTTTACGCAGGTAATTTATTTTCAGGATTCATTCCAGCAAGATTGAAGATTTTTTCATTAACTTGACCTTGTAAAATGTTTCTCTTTAAGATTTTATATACAAAGGTAAAATGGTTTTGTCTGCCTAAATAAATTAAGTAGGGGTTTAGACTGTGAGAAATTGGCAGCAAGACTACGAGGTAAATTGAGGTTTTCATTTTGTAAGTAATTTTCACATTTTTAGTTTATTTGGTATTTTAATAATGTTAGGTTATGTTAGAATTTTCTTCACACAACAGTTATTATTCAATGCAGGTTATGAAAAGATTATATTATAATCTAATACTTTGCACTGAATTCGGTTTATCGCATGAATTTAAAATGAATATGCGTTAACATGAATTCCCCTAAGTACCTGGTAATTCATTATGCATTTACTCTTCATAATATATTTCATCACCCATTTATTATCTTCAGAATAATGACGTGCAGACATTTCCATTCTTCAGCATAATTTTAAGGATTAAAACTGACAAGTCCGTAGAACTAACAAAGATTTACTCGACGAATGCATTGTTGCGAATGCACGTGCGGGCGCAGCGCTAACAAATGAAATGTCGCAAAACGCGAAATCCTACTTTAGTTTAGAAATGTCTTTTTTGAGCAAAGTTGTTCCTGGACAGAAACTGCGGGCAAAATAAAGGGATTTTCAGAACTAATGTGGCTGTTGCAGCAAGAGTTTTGTCGTGTTGACGTAAGTTATGTGTTTAAACGTGTGAAAAGTAGCAAGTTTTCTGGAATGTTCTGGCACAATATGCTATAAAATATTGGTCGGTGCTGGAACAATACAGGGTGATAAAAAACCTGCAATACAAAAGAGTTATGTTCTGATAACAAGCAAAACTATGGAAAGTATTAGATACTAGGTATAATTCCTGACGATGAAAAGAAAAAACCTGGTACCTACAAAATCGAGTTAGGCGCCTAATTCAAAAGTTCCGAAAGTTCCGATTTAAAGAAAAGTGCCACTTGCAGTGCATATTCATAGCCATTTTGTTAGAACTGTTTAACTGAGGTAGAAGAAATTTGAATTTTGATGTTTTTGTACATACCGACTAAAAACACCTGAACTTTTACTTATTGTTCCATATGAAATAGGTAATATTACAAATATAAAATAAAAGATTCCCGTATGCTCCTTGATGAAGCATGTGTGGAAGTAAGATCTTGAAGAAACAATTTTAAGGGCTGCACTCTCACACAAAATGAATTAATATTCTAGGTCGCTTTTAAAAAAAATATGTAATGACTTTTCTTATTTTTGATATTTATGTTCAGTGTAGGATATCAAATAAAAGGTTTCAGTGGGTTAATTATGTAATTTTTAGTAGATTCTAAAAATACTACGTTACTATTGCAGCATATGTTTTTGAATGCACTTACTGTTTGTTTTCCTATTGATTTTCTTTGCAAGAACAACTCATTGAGTCCCATGAATCAATTGCGTTTATATGCAACGGGGTGCCACCAGACGAAGGCAAGCGATTACGCTGGTGCAAAGCAATCGTACGCAAATCAAATAATACGCCACGTTATTTCTGCGATTGCAGACTCAAGTCATGACCAGGTATATGAAGTCTCCGCAAATTACATTATTCCGCTATACAGGGTGTTAATTTGATTGCTTGCCATAGCTTAAACGGTGTTTCAGCAAGAGAAGTCCATATTTTTTTTTACAAAAACTACTTATAGAATGAAAAAGTCAATAGTCGGTATTTATTATGATTCCAAGAGCTGCGCCTGGCAGCACTGCTATAACCGAGCCCACGCGAGTCGCTATCACTGGAGTCGTATTTTTGAACCGCTCGTATCCGATTTTTATTTTTATTTTTGAATACTCATACGTATAGCCCAACGACAACAACAACAACGAGTAGCCCATTTCACTCGTTTTCTTTTCTACTACTCGAAACATAAGTAGTCTGTGATCTGACAGTGACAAATACAATCATTTGATAAGTGAAACAAACTTTTTAATTTACTTTTTTTTTTTTACGTTTCGTTTCTCTGTGATTTATTTCCGGTTTTTCCATCAAAGATTTTTGTTAGTGGTGGTATAGTAGGAGTATTTTTGCGTAGAACGAAAAAAAAAATGGGATTAGACTTTATTGGCAACACAGATTTACTGCTTCAAAAATACGTAAAATCGTGTGTGATAGAATTTAATTTCGTACACGAATGATTTTCGTATGCGTTTTCAGTTTTCATACGAGCGGTTCAGAAATACGACTCCTGGTCGATAGCGACTCGCACGTGGCGCGGGATTTGTTCTCGCCTTATCACGCCTCACGCGGGATCGGTTATAGCAGTGCGGTCAGACGCAGTTCGGGGAATTATTTTAAATGCCTACCGACTATTGTTTTCTTTGTTCTAAGTTTTTGAACTTTATTATAGTCTAAATAAAGTGAAAATACATTTTTTAGAAAAACTGTGATATAATAACGACTTAGTATATCACAGCTTTGAATAACACACGACTTCTACAAATAGCTATGATTAGCAGACACAGACTGCAAGAGACTGCAAGATATTGAGCGTAAATGCCCGGTACCCTGGCCGAGTTCATGACTCCTTCATCTGGCACCGAAGTAACACACGAACTGAAAGGAAACGCCTCCACAAAAAATCATATGAGATTACACGAACTGAAAGGAAACGCCTACACAAAAATTACGTAGGAGATTATGTTCCTTATTCTAGTCATTGTTATTTTAGTGAGTGTGCTACACCCTTGTTATTATGTTTCTTAAATATTAAACGATAAATTGTGACAACTTCCACACTTGCTTCGCCAGGGAACAGTAGTGCGTTTCACAGGGAATTATAATTTTAAATATCTTCAGGCCCAAAATAGTGGAACAAGACTTGCTTGCTCTCCTTCCCCACCTGAAAGAACTTGGTCTGGAGATCAACACGAGCAAGTGTGAGTACTTTCCGTGTAGCGCAGAAGATTGCTAAAAGTACAGTGGATTTTCCTGAACTCCTCAGCATAATTGCGTTAAAAATTCCAACTCGATTAAGATTAAGAAAGCAGGATTTACTTTTTGTACCTTCCAGTTCATGGGGTTTCACGCGTCACTACTATCATATTATCATCAAATGGTGGTGAGAAACGCATATCTTATGCTTTCGAGGCATTGGGGGCTTTTGCGGCCCTAAAAACAGGTCTGACCGCCCCGGAGACGCCTGAGATACAGCGTTCTTGGCATAAAGTGGGTGCAAAAAGAGTCCTCAGCCAGCTCTTGGGTAGGGCGACCGAAGTTGACAAGGCTAGACACAGGGCGGTCACCCAGCTAGAGTCCAGAGCTTGGTTGCATGCCTTGCCTTCTCCACATATGGGGACCTTGCTTGATGGGGACTCATTATGAGTGGCAGTTGCTCTCTGCCTGGGCTGCGATGTTTGTGAACCATATGTATGCATCTGCGGCATCATGGTTGAGAGCAATGGTTACCTCGCGCTGAACTGTTTCCGGTGTACTGGAAGATTCCCGAGACACCACGCACTCAACTACATTGTTCGCAGAGCTCTGGCTTCAGCCAACATCTCGTCGGTCTTTGAGCCTCCAGGCCTCAGCCGATCCGATGGAATGACCCTGGTGCCATGGCAGAAAGGCAAGTGCTTACTTTGGGACGCCACGTGCGTCAGCACATTAGCTGTCTCGCACCTTGGTCGCACAACAAATTTAGCGGGCTCGGGTGCCGAGTTTGCGGTAGCCAAAAAAAGTATGCCACGCTCGCCAATAACTACTATTTCGTGCCGATGGCAGTGAAAACCGGCTGCTCGGACAAAGATGCTAAGAAATTCATTGCTGAATTGGACCACCGTTCCAGGTCTTCTTCGTTCACTTCTGGCCTAAAGGCTGTTCATCGCAATTCAACGCGGAAACGCGGCGTGTGTGATGGGCACCTTTGTGCCGGGGGCGGGTCAGGTTATTTGAGTGACCTCCTCACTAGTTTTTTAAAAATTAAGTTCTTGTTAATTAGTTAGTTTATTGTAAATAATAATAATTAAGTTATTGTAAATTGGCTTTGCGTAATAGAGAAGAGGCCTATACCCTGCAGTGGGTGGATGTGGGCTGAAAACAATGACGATGAAGATTGTAAATTAGTTAGTTATTATAAATTGTTTCTTCTATGCTGGACTGCAAGCGAAAGAAAAACATAGAATATGCTGTAAAAACCAGCTAAGGGATCTGAGGGATTGTATATCGCAATTTAGGCGATGGGCTGACTACCTGTCACTTCAGCAATATACCTACAAATCTATCTTAAATAACCCTCAAAACATTGTCCGACGTGGCGGAACGACCTTTGTTTAGGTCAATTACGCTTTGCCTAACCCATTGCGGATAAAGGCGTGATTATATGTATGTATGTAAATGTCTAATAAAATGTCAAAGTCTTCAGTAACACTCGCAAGATTAAGACTATTTAAATCTAGTCGATTAACGTAGGAGTCATTTAAATGGACCCATGCGTAACACTTTAAAAAAGGATACAAAACTGTCTCTAAAATATTGTTGTTAGATAAAATTTTCTGCTTTGATCTCCTTCACCTAATTTAATTGGCGCATCTCCCCATCATCTGTCCAATATCTCAAATCCACTTAATCTTCCCTTAGCGTTGCTCGTCATTATTCTTCCATCAAAATTTGAGCACGTCTTCATTATTCGAATTGAAATGGAGTGTACCAATGAGGGATAAATTAATTTTGTGTTTATATTTAGTAAATAGGTAACAAAGCAATAGTGAATATAAATGTGGCAAGACAGTTTTGTCTAATTCATTTGTGGAAAAGAATAGGAAAGAATGACTTGAATAAAAAATAAATCAAAATTAAAAGTAGACAATCAAGTTCCCATTATACGTAGACAGTGTTAAACTTCATTATTATGACGTAACCATAACAAAAATAAACTGCTATAAGAATGACTTGCTCACCTAATGAAGAAAATTTAATTTTATATTTTTTATCAAAATAAAGCTCAAGATCTCAAATTTAGTTTAGGTTATTTGATTGCAGTTGAATATTTTTTTTATCCATTTAATAACCATCCGCCTTTATCATTATTATCCACCGCGTCACCGCATCTTTGCGAAGTACTTTCCCATTGTTTACAAGTTTCTTGCCATTGTAGGGCACAGTTAAAACTTTCTCTTTGTTCCTATAAAACATGACGCTTTCATTCAGAAGTTCTCTGCGGCTTGCAGGAGGTGCAGTTCAACTTTGTTCTTTGTGCCAAGAGAGTTAATAAAAGCCAAAGCCTTAATGTATTAAAAAAGGAACATTAAGTATTGATTGACATTGACCCACAGACAGACATATCCTCCATTTACTGTCCCTAATCAAGCAATTGTGCGAGCTTGTCTCACCTCATCTCTTATATCAACGGACTTCTAAATTTTAAACGCACGGCGGAGGAGTTTCTGAACTAATTTCTACTGGTGAAGACTTGGCGGTTCCAGTCTTCAGTTATAAACATAATGCGTGTAGTTGTGAAGTGTTTTTAACGAATTTATAATAATCTTAATCTTTCTAAAGAGTAAATATTCTCCTACGCTAACACTTTTTAGATCACTTCCCACTTATAAGAGTCAAAAGAAAACCCTAAATTAATTTAAAAACTAGGCAGAACGGAAATGTAACCTGACTGGTAAGCACGCAATTCATCTTCTTAAAAGATTTGATGTAGAATTACTATTCTTAAAATTTACAAAGGACTTAACTCTACGAGGATTGTCTTAAAATTCGATGTGCTTAAAGTAATTTGTTGTAATGAAGACATTTCGAAAGAGTGATTGGCCGGCGTCTAAGCTTGATCGATGTCGCTTGACAGCCAGCAGTGACAAATTGTTCTGAGGGATTTTATCGGCTCAAGCGAAGCAAAATAAAATTGAAGAAATTTGATCCGTTAAAACGGAACTTGTTTCTTCTATATGATCTGTTTACAAAAAAGATGTTGAGCCTAAAATCGATAAAATTAGGAAAAAATAAAAACTGTTACCTTTTGAATGGAATTTGTCGAAGATAGCATACTATTTTTTTTTAAAGTATAGTGGCGTTGCCACATCACCTTGAGTTAGAGGAAAGTCCTTGTAACTATTTTGAATAACCATCAACTATAGAAACATATGAAGGCGTTGCCACAGCACCTTGAGTTAGAGGAAAGTCCTTGTAACTATTTTGAATAACCATCAACCATAGAAACATTTGAATCAAAATTATACAGTAGTCATCATGGTTCTTCTTCTTCTGTCGAGTGGGTATCGAGTCTATGGTTAATTAATAATCATACTTATATATAAACTCTACCTTGTACCAACAACATTTATTACCTATACGTTACACAAGTTCGTTACTAAGTTTTCGTTCCATGTCAACGGACAGTAAGGTTTGCTTTCAATTTTGTTCATAAATATGTCGACAGTGTTTTCCTTATTGAATACATACATATAATCATGACTTTATCGCTAATGGGGTAGGCAGAGCGTAGACAACCTAAACAAAGGTTGTTTCGCCACGTCTGGCAGTTTTGAGGGTTATTTAAGATATATTTGTAGGTATATTGCTGTAGTGGCAGGTCGTCAGCCCATCGCCTAAATTGCAATATACTGAAACCCTCGGATCCCTTCGCTGGTTTTTACAGTATCTCCGGAAGGAAATGCATCTGTCACAATTTATGTTTTTCTCTCGCTTTCAGTTCAGCATGGAAGAATTTTATATTGAATAAACAATATAAATAAATTAAGTAATTGGTTAACTACAAATAAGCAAAGTAGAGCCAATATAACTGATTGAACCATGCTGGCCTGGGAGCGAGAGAAAAACATAGAATGTGCCAGTTGCATCTCCCGGGCATGCTGTAAAAACCAGCTAAGGGATTTCAGTATATTGTAATTTAGGCGATGGGCTGACAACCTGTCACTACAGCAATATACCTACAAATCTATCTTAAATAACCCTCTAAATTTGTTAGACGTAGCAGAACGACCTTTGTTAGGTCGTTTACGCTCTGCCTATCCCATTAGGTATGAAGGCGTGATTATATAGGTATGTATAGAGCCAATATTAAAATTTTGAGATCATTTGAAGCATAAGATCTACATTAGGATAATAATATCAGCCATTTAATTAAACTGTAAAAAGTTTTTACATTACGCCATATCTGCGGGTCGTTCCTACTTGATAATGTATTGAAAACTTTTGTTGGAATTATACAAAAACGATTTTATGGTGAAAGTAATACAATAATGTTGGTGGAACTGAAATAGTACCTTAGTACCAACTGAATTACTCAAGATTATACACATTGGCGTCAATTCAGGCGATATGATCCTAATTCTAATTCTTAGCCAGCGCTGTCGCTTTCTTGACTTTGACATAAGAACAAGAAAGCAAATAAACACATGACTTTGACATTCCTAATATCAGACTGCTTATTTGACGTAAAATAAGGAAGCATGCTCTATGCATAAAGCGTCTTACGTCAAATTAGGAATGTCAGTCATTTGTTATCCTGTTCTTCTGTCAAAGTTTAGAAAGTGACAGCGCTAGCTAAGAATTTGTAAAGGAATAGTGCGTCCAGAATTGCCACCTTTATAGAAATTTCATTAATTTTAAAACAGGGGTTTTTGTGAGAGGATTAATATAATTTTTCCTTTAAAAATTAATTCTTTTTTATCAGCGGTTGGAGCGTCGGAATATTACTTTGAAGATCGTTGTTTTAAATCCCACCTAAGTGTAACATTGAGTCTTTATATTTTCATGATCTAAATCTTTTTTTAATAAAAATTACTCGATTAGCTAACAGGATGGAAGTTTATGTTTTAACTCTCATTATCATTAAAAAAAAAAACTGGAAAAGCACTCTCTATTTTTGCTATTATTCTCAGTCTCAAACATAACCACGAGGTATTATAGTTTGATTCACTAACATCGTTCTCGTTCTCATCCCTTCCTATCATCGAATGAATCTAGGCCGGCATATTCTCACAAATAGATTTAAAATGATGCTCCAATTCAATTTTATGAGTGGTCCCGTAGATAGCATTATCTTTTTTGTGCGGAAATTCTTTTATTTTTCCCTTTAGTGGAACAGTTCGCTGGTCCGATGGGGTTTTCACGCTTCAGATCCTACGAATAAATTGCTTAGCTTTGTGTTGTTTGTAGCTTAGATTATGTGTAACATTTCTGAAATTCGAAACCGTTTTTCTTTGCAATAATCTAATATTATCCTTATCTTTTTTTTATACTAAAGTATTATACTTCTGAAACGGTATTTATTCTAAATTGCTGGACTTTTATGTCAGAACAGTAAGCTTTTAACTGTTATGGTTTAGATTGCTTAAAAGCCACTAAGATTAAGGCATAGTTTTGAATATGAAAATAAAAAGTTCTCGCGGCCACTAATGAAACTTATGCCAATCCACGGGTTATTGTGTCATTTATAATAGAAATAGAAAATGTCTATGATAAAGTTACAAGTATTTTTCAAATGAACTGAACATTATATAAAAAATGCTTGTGACTTTGGTCAGCGTCACTTTCCGCATGTTTTTTATATTTCTTTTACAATGTTAATAATAAAACCCAATTGCACCATAAGTTGTATTTATGATTTTGTATCTTCTATGCTGGACTGGAAGAGATAGAAAAACATAGAATGTGCGAGCTGCATCTCCATGGATTTGAGGGTTTCAGTATTGTAATTTAGGCGATGGGCTGACAACCTGTCACTAAAGCAATAAACAGATCTATCTGGAATAACCCTCAAAACTAGACGTGACTAAACGACCTTTGTTTAGGTCGTTTACGCTCTGCCTACTCTGTTAGGGACAAAGGCGTGATTATATGTATGTATGTATGATTTTGTAGCATACACTACACATGCTTCAACCTAATAGCTACCAGCAGGTACCTGATTAGTAGTCTCTTGATATAACCGGTATTTCAGGCTTTGCATTGTAATGTAACGTTTAGTATAAAAGCGATGGCCCTTTCAGAATACGGCATATAAATGATTCAGTGAATAAAATATGAGACAGAAATTCGGAGCTTTGAAACAATAGAAGTTCCTTGAACATTGAATATGGTAGGCAAATAGAAAGTAAAGTTTGTTTTATGCGAGAGACTGGTCTCGTTAGTTTGAATTTATAATAAGGGTTGACGTTAGGTAGAAAACTAGAATAGCTAGTGAAAGGAAATTGAAATTCAGACAGGCGCTAAAATAATATTGAACAAGTTACAGTGCTATTTTATAATGTAAAACATTATAATATAGAACCGACTTTATTTAAAAAAGCTGTTTAGTTTATTGTAGGTAGAAAAAAACACTACAGCCTAAATGATACTGAAACTTGCATAGTGCCTGAGTAATTTTATTGAGTATAATAAATAAATATTATGACGCCTTTATCTCTAATGGGGTAGGCAGAGCGTAAACGACTTTAACAATGGTCGTTTCGCCACGTCTGACAATGTTTTAGGGGATAAATTTGTACGTATATTGCTGTAGTGACAGGTTGTCAGCCTATTGCCTAAATTGCAATACACAGAAACCGTCGGATCCCTTAGCTGGTTTTTACAACATGCCAGGGAGGAAATGCAGTTAGCACATTCTATGTTTTTCTCTCGCTCCCAGTCCAGTTTGGAGAAACTGAGTGTGATAAACGCCTTTAACAAAGAATTGGCTTTAAAAAACATTATGGATTAGCTAAAGATATTATTATACAGATACACACAGAGGCACAGCTAAATATAAAAATATTATAAAAGATAAAAGTAGTCATTATGTAAAACACGTAGAAAAAGAAAATTTCGCCACGCATAAAAACAGTCACGGAATTTGAGCGGAGCTTTCACCGGCTTGAAACCCGATTTGAAGTAATAAGATGCGAGCTGCCAAAATGCAATAATGTCCATATAGAGTTGATCGATGAACGATATGACATAGGTAGATGAAGAAAAGCTTTAGGAAGCTACTTATAAAGATTTTATTGTAAGAAGAAGAAGCACTAAGAACACTATATGACGGAATAGTTGT
Organism: Scrobipalpa costella; assembly: GCA_949820665.1. Classification (NCBI taxonomy): domain Eukaryota; kingdom Metazoa; phylum Arthropoda; class Insecta; order Lepidoptera; family Gelechiidae; genus Scrobipalpa; species Scrobipalpa costella. The sequence goes on from OX463297.1 coordinate 24,134,652, forward strand.
ATTTAATTAATATTAATTTTATTGTTGATTCTTTATTTTATTCTGTGACATTTTTAATTCTTGAACGTTTGTATTTTTTTATTTTATTTATTTATTTATATTATAAGGCACGTTAAGCCATTGGTCCCAGTTAATATCGTTTAATACCGTAGATATTAGTCGTTAAGCCATATCAGAGGCCAGTGCTAAGCATTGGCGGCTTGAAAACTCTGACCTAATCTAGGATTGGGTCTGGTTTCCCTTCTGGGTTGTGGAGGTCAGATGGCAGTCGCTCTGTGTAAAAACCAGTACCCTCGTTCAATCCCCTAGATTAGGTAGCCGACCCCGTGATATACGGGATAAGGCTAGGGAGATGATGATGATTTATTTATTTATATTGAATCAACATTTGACATATTGAAATCTTTTTTGACAAAACCTATTCATGTTGACAATTATTTATTAAAATTATTTGAATGCAATTAAATTACACAATACGATGTTGCTTATTTTATGTAATTTCGAACACAATGTATATTATTATTCACGAATAAATTGAATGGAATTGAAATACGTAAATACGTCACTATACTAAACTAACCTTTAGACCAATACTAATACTTTTATTGAAGTTAAGTACGTAATATTCTACAGAAAGCACGGCACGGTAAGATCGTGAGTTCAAATCCCGCCCAAGTGAAACTTTTAGCATGTTTATTTTCATGTTTTAAGTAACATTAACACTTTACGTCTATATTTTCCAAATATTGATTAAATATTATACTCGTAGATTGTCTGAAATTGACTGACTGACATCCCGTGTTTAGAGCTATTAACATTTTGAATTAAAGTTATCTTACCTTAATTAGCCTACATTATCCAAATGCTTAATGTGTAGGTACTACAAAAAAGCGGTCAGAATGCATGGCTCCAATTTGATACCAACATTATTATGGTTACTGCTGGGATATTTCCAGTTGAAAACTATCTAATAAATCCAAGTCAACAATCGTTACTTACTGTAATCGACTGACGCCACATATCGGGGACTTGTTTGATTTCTATACAACTACTATCCATTTAAAGTATGTTGATTCGGTTCCATGACCATGTGCTCGAACTTGTGCGTAGTTGATTCTACCGGCTGAGAGTTTTGTACCAAATTCGACCATAATTGAGTACGGATATCCGAATAAGGCTTTGTGAAACTCTAGTATTATCCTAATTAAATCACTGTCTCGTTGTGCATGGTCCATGTTTATTAAAAAAAAAAACACTTGTACTTGTTCAACGTGTACAAAACGCCTGCGCCCGATTTTGTTTTAACATACCACCGCCAACTCACGTAACGCCATTTTGCAACAAAGCCAATATTTTGAAAATGGAAGGTAGAATAAAACTACACTTGACTAATCTGCTGTTTGATGTTATGAAGTTTGGTCAGCCACAGTATCTTCATAGTAAGCTTAAATGGAGATATTCGTCACATCGTTACAAGCCACGCACATGCTCTGACGTGTTTTCCATCCCTCACCACAAAACTGCTCTTTTTCGAGGGTCTATCAGGTATGTGGCTTCAAAATGCTGGAACGATATAAAATAACGTTTAAAAAGGAATATCGTAAATACTTCATTTCAACACAACGCTCAAATACTTGAAAGATCCTCGATACTTTCACACTTAATGTATTTTTTTGTCTAATACACTTTATTATTGGCCTCTACCCTCCTATTACTCTCACTTAGTATATTTTGTCTTATTTATCATCTTTAGATATCATAATAAATTAGTTATACATATATATATATATATATTTACTTATAACTACAAAATGGGTTAGTTTCTCAAACTGCGCGCACAGTTAATTTGGTACTGGCAGAATATCAGCGCTGTAGTACTACACTACAGCACAATGCTGAGTATTGCTGAGTCAGCGCCAAGTTGACTGACACAATGTGGACAGTATGGTAAACTGGCACTTTTGATTTTGTATGTTAAATATTAAGTTTGTTTTGTATTTTTGTCATGTTACGTTTGTTAATGTTATGTTCGTTATATTATTGTCCTCATTGTTCTTTATTGTAACTTTTTCTCTTGACTGTACCATTTCCTGTATATGTTATGTGTCAGTCAATAAAAGTTTTAATCAATCAATTAATCAAAGACTTTCTACGCCTATTCGGAAAGTATATTAGTTCTTACTTGAAAAAAGAGAAGAAATTACGTAAATCCAAGTATAAATAATATGGGATTTACTTTCTATCCTACTGCAGCGCTTTATTTTTTTAAATTCATAATTCAAGACTAGAGACAGGTGGATCCCAAAAGACAAAAAGTTTGTATCTCGGAGCCCACGAAATGATACTGGTCACTTACATTTTTGGCATTATGTGCTTTGTTTCATTTGCCTCTTTTATATTTACAAGTAAAAATTAAGGGAAAATCAACATCACGTGCGGGACCCAGCACGGTGTTTTTTTTGTACTGTAGATTTGGTACTGTAGGTTCCATCATAGTACGTATTTAGAAGCACAGTACATATTTGTGCCACCACCAGATATACTTGTGAATGAAAAAAAAAACTGGGTCCGCGCTGGGAACAATGTACTATACGAATGGCATTTTATACAAAACCAACTATTACCTATTGTTTAATTTTGGGGGTCGATTTCATATTAATAAACAACATTCAATCTAATCGATAAAATTAAAGATTGTCATGTTAGAAGTAAGACCAAGATTCAACGAAGTTGTTTTTTTTTTATTATTACAAATTCAGTTTAATACCACGATATAAGCTCTAAAACAATCTTTATAATATTTTATAATAAAATAGATATAAACTGATGGTCTTTCATTTTATCTTCAAAGTTAGGTAGGTCTCTATATTCTGGACTTCATTATTTTGTCATACAACGGAATGAAACAGGTCAAGTGTTTCTAAGCACTTGCCATTTGAATACCAAATGGAAGGATCGTATTTGTAAAAAAAAACGCACCACTTAAAAATAACGACGTTTGTCAAACTATGGAAACAGAAACACATGGACTTTTGTTTTAACTGAAAAGACGGCTAGGGTAGAAATTGTTTTTAACAATAGTTATATTAAAATCACACCACAAATATTTTGTACATTTATTTTAATAAATCCAGGTAGGGCGATTATGTTGCGGGCAGAAATTGAAACGGCTGAAGACCGAGCTAACAGGCGTCCCATGGGAGAGGCCTATGTCCAGCAGTGGACTGATACATCATGCTGATGGTGATGATGAATTATGAAATATTTTATCAATCGATAATCGATTTCAATTTTAGGTTGGAACCATAATAATGTAGCCAACTTTATAAAAGCGACGGACCACGTGGAAAAAAGCCATAGAAAAAAAACAAGCAAACCCAAATTAAAATCTGCTTTTAACTTCCAGCCCTAAGAGCGGTGGTAAGGTGCTTAGAGGGCAAAACATCAAAACTCATTTTAAAGTTGCCAAGTAATAATCGCCCTTCTAAAGTGTGACGTCATTCTTGTATAATTAATTATTTCATTATAAATCCCTCCGCATGTCATTAAAAATTCTCCTCACAGGAGGCCATAATTTGCGGTGGTGGGAGGCAAAAGAGGCGAGAGTGCTTCCAATTAAGAAGATGATTAATTTTAGCATCATGACAATATTATTTAAATACTGCAGTAAAATTAAATATAGAAATTTAACTACCGGGTGTAAGGGACAGCGTCCCGCAAACTGATAGGGGTTGCTCAGTCAACGCAACCAAACAACATTCACTAGGAAATTCTTTAATAGAGATGAAAAAAAAATTACCTTTCCATACAAAATGACCACTTCAATCAGACAATTTGTATGGAAAATCTTTATCTTACGTACTTAAAAAAAATCTGGTGATAGATAGTCGATGACTGAGCAACCCCTATCAGTTTGTGTCCCTTACACCCCGTATATTATTTATTTTGTATCTCGAAATACTTTTGTGGCGCTCTTTTAAGTTAGATATCTTAAACTACGAAGTACAAAAACAAAAACTTGTTGTGTGGTCGGTGCGGTATTGGTGAACTGAAATATTCTTCCATAAACAATAAATTGTTTCAGACAGAGTCTATTAATGTCTATTCGTTTAAACCACCAATAAATACACTGCAAAAAATATACCTACAAATCTATTTGAAACAGGTAACCCTCAAAAAGTCGGTTACGCTCTGCGTGCCCCAATAGGAATAAAGGCGTGAATATATGTATGTATGTATATACACTGCATAAAAATGTTTCTAGATATGTTATTAATTTTTCATTCCCTATGTACAAAGAAAAAAGCACCAATGTCGCAGTCTTATGAATTATGGTTAGAAACATGATGGTGATCTTCACTACTTTATTTAAATAGTGTTTTCTGTTTCAAAATTAACACTTTCCGAAAAACTACTCATTAATCATAATGACTACCATTTTAATAACTCAATTATTTAACTTAATTCAAAAATACTATTATTCCATGCCGACCTGGGAGCAAGAGAAAAACATTGAATGTTCCAGCAGCCTTTCCTTCAGAACATGCTGTAAAAACCAGCTAAGGGATCCGTGGGTTTCCGTATATTGTGATTTAGGTGATGGGCTGACAACCTGTCACGACAGCAATATACCTACAAATCTATCTTAAATAACCCTCAAAACTTTGTCAGACGTGGCGGAATGACCTTTGTTTAGGTCGTTTGCGCTCTGCATACACCAGGGATAAAGGCGTGATTATATGTATGTTTGTATGTAAAAATACTATAATTATCCCACAATACCGATCTCGCCGAAGATAAAGATCATAAAAACTAACTTAGTTTGCCTGCCAATGCCAGAATCAGAAATAGAGGCTGAACTCACGAAAGCTGATGACAGCATCCATAAACAAGACGCGGAAGCTTGTGCGTACAATAAGAAACACATCCGAAATGATAAACACGTCATACACAGCCATCAATTCACCGCACAACCTTTTAGGGATGGTAATATACGCTGCAGCAGACTCAATATTGTGACTCATTTCATATATATTCATTTTAATTTATATTTTGTAATATACCTACAAAGCTATCTTAAATAACCCTTAAAGCTTTGTCAGACGTTACGGAACAACCTTTGTTTAGGTAGTTAACGCTCTGCCTGCCCCATTAGGGATAAAGGCGTGACTAATGTATGTATTTTCGACACTATTTTCGTTATAAGTACCTATTATCTGCAAATTATGACGAAATGGTTAGTGTATAACAACTTTAGATTCACTGTGTGTGATCTAACTGTCACCTTATTGTGGAATATAAAAAGAGGAAAATATTTAAAAGTTTATACATACGATATGCAAATCAAATAATGTAAATTAAATAGTGTCAACTTGCTACAAAGAATACGTTTTTCCTTCCACTACGATACCGTGGACTAACAGGAAATAATGTAAGTGAAAGGTCTTTATGATTAGTTATGTAAGTTATCCCAAAAATCCATACATTTTTCTGCCTATTACTGAAATTAAACCGGAATCACGGTAATAAACTAAATGAACTTACTCATAATTTCCCCAACTTGTCCATCCCTAATCACCAAGTTCCGGAATATTTCCAAACGTTCCCTTCTAAATTAATTATGGATACCATCTGTCAGATGAGAAACATTTGTAGCAGAAAGAAAATATTGGGGTATTGTATTGAAGGTTACATCTTCTGAACAGTGTATCACATGACGATAAAATGAGATTTTAATGAGGGTATGGTTATTGTTTTTAAACGTTGTTGTATTGATATCACTTAGGTTGAACAGAAAGATAGAACAGATAAATGTATAAAAGTATGAGCTCTTAGAAAAATATAGAATACCATTATACACGATACGTATCGTAGATACTGGAGTTTACTGGACGCAAAAAGATAAGAGTCAAATAAGTTTCACTATTAAGGTAAGACCGCACTAGGACGTAGCTACAGCGGAGAAAAATGATTCTTTGTATGAAAATGGTGAGAGGTACCGCACTGAAGCAGCACTGGAGCAGCGCGGCGCTTCACGACGCTTCACTGCGCGGCAATGTCAGGTTCCTACATTTCGACAGATTTTGTCGCGAAATGTCGCGTTGCTTCAGTGCCGTGCCGCGCTGCGCCGCTCCGCTCCTCTCCGCTGTAGCTCTACGCCATATGAATTAGAAAATATTTTCAGTCCTTATATTGGATGATAAAAGTAGCATGGATAAAAGTAACAAAAATAATTAAATAATAAGCTTTAATTTATGGTCCCTTTAAGAAAATGCATATGTTTGTAAGTATTTATATTTTGTACCCTTCAGATCTTCTATTTCCTAGTTAAATATAAAATGAGGACATTTTTAATGATAACATTTAAAATAAATATTCTCCTAGTGCTAGAAGGAAGATTATTGCGGCTCGTCTAATTAGGGATTAAGGTTAACGGCAATTTCCTTCAGCTGTCGAAAATTACCGAGATAAAACTTTCAGAAACTTTGCTGTCGGAAGTTCCTGAAATACTTTTTTAAAATTTTGCGAAGTATCATTAGGACGTTGGAACACTTATTTTTGGTTGTAACACGTGTTCATTTAATAATACTAAAATGTTTTAGACTCTTTCTTTGTACAAGAATATTTTTAAATCAAAATTAATCCTGTTTGAAAATGATATACGGAGTGTAAGCGACAGATGTTGCTCAGTCGTCAAAACTGAATTCTTGTAGGAAATGATATAAGTTTCGGTTTCCCAATACAAATTGTCTGATCGAGGTGGTGATTTAGTATAGGATAGGAATATTTTATTGCTTTGAAATATACAAAGTACTCCCCACACCGGATGTTTATAAATGTTTGTTAACGTTTCCAAACACCGTTTTGGAAGCACCAATAACAAAGCCATACACTGATTTATTATAATTTGTTAACATGTGGGTATTATTCCGAATAATAGAGTACACAGAGCAGATAGATAAACAACAGACCATTAGTGCTCATGCTCGCTCATGTAATTGTGTTGCAGATAAACTGATTTAGACTCACTACACTTGAGCTAATGCAGCTCGCAAGATACCATGCTGATCTCTTGTGAGAACGCATTAAACTCAATCCGGGCTTTACTGAGATACAGTTTGTTAGTTTTGTTTACGTACGAGGATTGTGAAATTTTATATTAAATGAGAGATTTGTCTACTCTGAAGATATATAATAGTGGTATACTTGCCTTGCCCTATGACAAAACACATATTTAATAAATTGAATGTGCCGATTGCAAAATAAGATAAGTCTATACTTATCTTATTTATATTCTTAATTTTTCTAAACTAGATGAAACATTATAAATGCCAAGTATCGACTTAAACAGAAATTAAATAATGTAAAGCGCAATATTCTTTGAAGATAGTTATTATATATTATACGTGTTTAGAAAAATCAAGATTTTATAACATGTCCCTAAAGGTACTAAAACTAATCGAATTTGTATCATAAGTGAACCAATAATTATTACACAAGTGGGCACCTTTTTAAAAAATAAAAAAACTTTTACTCGTGTTCATATACCTACCATCAGGAACAAAAAAATAAATTCAGTAATTGACAGGTGAAGAGAATACAATAAAATAGAAGACAATATTATCGAATGTCAGGAACCGTAACGACAAATCGAAATATTTATGAGTGCATCTGGATTTCTTCCATGCTGGACTGGAAGCTAAAGAAAAACATAGAATTTGCTAGCTACATTTCCGCCCGGGCATGCTGTAAAAACCAGCTAAGGGATCGGAGGGTTTCAGTATATTGCAATTTAGTCGATGGGCTGACAACCTGTCACTACAGCAATATACCTACAAATCTGTCCTAAATAACCCCCAAAACTTTGTCAGACGTGGCGGAACGACCTTTGTTTGGGTCGTTTACGCTCTGCCTACCCCATTAGGGATATAGGCGTGATTATATGTATATATGTATGTATGCAGCTGGAAACGAAGGAAAACCATAGAATGTCAATGTTGCCTTGTTTTCCAGTTGTGAGATTGAGCTGAAAGATCGAGCCTTGAAACTATACAACACCTTTAAATTTTAATGTTCTAAATCGAGCACAAATAACTATAGAAAGTCCAAAAAAGGTTTGAGGAATACTTTCAGTTCAGTGAGGATTGTCACGTAAGCATTATAAAATCTTCACAAGGATATTACAAAGACTACATTGTTTGGAGTTTCGAGTCTTTTCACAATTAATTCTACAAATGTTTTAAAAATAAGGTGCATTTTTTATATATATCAACAACTTTTGCAAGGGAAGGTACGAGGGTAGGTAATTTAGATGGAAATTCGAAGTAGGTATCATACCAAAATCAGTTTTTTTACACACCTTGAGATTTTCAATAAAATAAAAATATATTTTCTTCAGAAACTACTATGCAATTGCATAGTAGTTTCTAGTAATTGTATTTTGTTTATGAAGTAATTACTTTCAATTTGGAAATCAGGTGTAACGTCCCTGAACTAATAATAGATTTAAAAAATATAACACTCAATACAGATTTGAAGATCAATACGTATAAGAACGAATATATGAATGATAAGAAAGTGTGAGTAAAGAATCGCGAAGTTTATGTAAATACAGATATATTGAATTGTTAGCAAATTGAAACGCCACGCGCTTGCGAGCAGAATCCACTGAGGGATTGATATGTCAATGTCAACCAGAATTGCTACTGTGTTCCGTCTCTTACAACGTAAACGAAGGTATGCAGTGGTATTTATGCTAACCAAAAATATTTTTATATTATTTAGAGAAATACTCTCTAGAGGTATAATTATTTTTTTACCTCTCATGCTATAAAAGCTCTGTTATTTTGTGCTCGCTATAGGCTGCACAAAATTGAATTTTATCCACAAGGACAAAAACGTACCTACTCATAAATTCATATATTTTTTAAAACAGATGAAATTAGGCCATACAGCCAAACTTAATCAGAAGTTCATAAATAGTACTTGTTATTTTAAAATATTTGTTTTATGTTATGTGCCTTTTGTGTTTTTATGACATAAATAGATATCAATATTTAAATTCAAGTGCCGACGATAGTTTATTTAATTTATTATTACAAAACTAATTTAATAGTAGGCTGTATAGGTCCCAGGCCGAGCCTAATATTTCATATCAAAAGATTTAAAAAGAAAGTTAAATGGCAGGAATTAATTGTTTAGTTTAATTACAATATTTTCTTAGAATAGCCTCACCCTTCCTCGCGATCGAAGTGAAAAGCAGAGTTTGTAACTTGTGCACAAAACCATTTCTGTCTTCGATTAATATCAGCTCTCGCCCTGTGGGCTCGGGCAGTTAAAAATCATAATTAAAAAACATGTTGCGTTTTTATCTTATAACTGCTACTGGGCCATGACTGTGGTTGTCGTTCAGACGCGATCTTGTTCGTGTCTTCCCAACAACAATGAAATAACAACATAAATGGACAGAAAATATTACAGAATATACATCCTTAAGAAGGAATCAGATTTCCAGCTATAAAAACCCGGATTCGAAGTGGATATTACCTTCAATTAAAATATAGTTTTCATTGAGCACAAAAATATCCTTAAGCAAATTTGAAAACAGAGAAACTAAAATGCCAAGGCACAACGAATCATCATGATGTCAGTCAATAGATAAGTCGCTTAAGATACACATCATGACGTAAAAAACAGCCGAGGAAATGTATGGTAAACTGTGTTTGCTAATACTGTACTGGTATTAATATTGGATTTTTATTTTATTGTAATTACGAAGTTATTAAGTAAGAATATAACCACGCATTTATCCCTAATGGGGTAGACCTAAAAAAGGTCGTTCTGCCACGTCTGACAAAGTTTTGAGGGTTATTTAAGATAGAATAATAGGTATAATGATGTAGGGACAGTTTGTTATCATACATTGTAATATATAAACCCTCGAATCCTTCAGCTGGTTATTACAGCATGCCCGGGAGGAAATGTAGCTGGCACATTCTTTGTTTTTCTCTCGCTCTCAGTCCAGCATGGACAATTCTAGTAGACAAATTACTACGAATTCTATAAAATTGGTATAACCTTACTTAAGGAAGAAAACTCACATGTGATGTCGCAGTGGACGTGGTTTCCTCCATTTCATATTCCAACCACGTATGGTTTCGTCCTCGGAGCATTTTCCAAGCAAATTCCGGATGAGACTGCTTTATACTGGTAACAAATTCAAGCTTACTGGTGCTCTGACGTCAAGAGTTTGTTTGACTAAAATATTAAGTTATAATTAATTGTTTTGTCGGGTTTCTGCGAGATTGAATATCTGATAAGGAAAAACATGTAAAATTAATTGCAAAATGAGAATCTTCAATTTTATCTAGGTACTGAAATGTGATAAAAAAAAACACGCTACGTCGATTGGAACTTAGCTGACAGAAGGTTACACGTCAATGTTAATGGCCAGTACTTATTTTCCGTTCAGTTCATAGATAGACAAAATCATCGACAAAGGTTTGAATAAAAACAAATTACGAAGAAAATATCAAAGTATGTGCGATTGGACTGGTAAATTACTGTGAAAAATACCTATACACACACAACACAAAAATACCAATCTGAATTTTTAAAACGAAAATGGTTAAAATCTCCACAAAAACTGAAACAAAGTTTGAATAAAAACCAGTGTTTCAACATTTCTAGGCTATTCTAAAAGTGTGAGTAAAAAAATAAAATTAATTCCTAGGATTTGAAACAGAAGTTGAGAATGTTATTTTTTTAATTGTCAAGTTTCATTGTTAAAAAAATGGCCAAACTTGTTTATTTTGTAAGCAAAGTATTGTATTTCAAAGTTGTAATACCCAGTCTCGTTGCTGTGGTTGCATGGAGACCATTAATATAAAAATCAATGTGCTCCATGCAACTATAGCTAGCAACGAGACTAGGAACATAGTTATTTTATAAACCTTAGTCCATACATCCCCCATTTATTCATAGCCGTAACAAATGGCGCTCATTTGAGGTTATGAGGAAAAAGTGTTGCGGGCAATCGCTCCACCTCTCTGCGAGCAAAGTCGCGATAACTCAATGTCAGGTTGTGTATGAAAGAAGCGAAATCACAAGATGAAATAGAGAGAATAATACTCTGTTTAGAGAAAGGAGTATCTGAACTTGCATCATAATAAAAACAAATATAATTACAACGGTAGAACAATCACAAGTCATATATTTGCAATGAATGAGATGTACGACCTTAGATACAAATCATTAGTAGGAGATTGTGATTCATTAGCTTTTGCATGATTGCAAGTCAAAGTGGCTTAAAGCATCATCTCCCTAGCTTTATCCCGTATCTCATGGAGTCGGCTACCTAATCTAGGGGATTGAACGAGGGTACTGGTTTTTACACAGGTGGACTGCTATCTAACCTCCGCAAACCACAAGGGAAACCAGACCCAATCCTAGATTTGGTCAGAATTTTCAAGCCGCCCATTCTTAGCACTGACCTCTGACAAGGCTTAACGACTAATATCTACGGTATTAATATTAACCGGGACTAACGGCTTAACGTGCCTTCCGAAGCACGGAAAAAGCGCCGAATAAACGTACATATGAAATTTTAAAACCGAAAAACACATTGGTACGTGGTGTTGGTGAGATTCAAACCACGACCTCCCCGCTCAGGAGGCAGCGGCCCTATCTACTACACCATCGGGCTCTCAACTGCCTTATAGCAATTTAGTAAAAAACTAAGAGTGCACAAAACCATGTGATTAAGAACAACGCAAACGCTTCATTTCAGGTATATATGACGATTTTTTAATTGTATATTGTACACAGAAATTTCATTGTTATGAAGTTTTTTTCCTACTTACTACTTTCTTTTTCTAAAGCTTCTAAGAAAAAATATCTAATTAGGAAACATAAGAGCTTCTTTTGTTTACTACGTACTTTAACGAAAGATAAAATTTAATTAGCAGACTTTCGACCATCTCTGGTCGTTTGCGTATCTGGCATAATGCGATGGTAAGATTCATACATGGTGAAATCTATACATATAATAAATCTCTAGAACATCTAGAATCTCGTGTCTGTACATTGAATATTTTTCCAAAAAAATAATTGCAGCAGGCATTATTAACGATATCAAGACCAAATCGTTTTATTTTTCGAATTTTTGTCCGTCTGTCTGTCTGTCTGTCTGTCTTTCTATCTGTATGTTACATGACGCCAAAACTACTTAACCGATTCTGGGACATTTTTTATTCAATTCAGTGTCCTATATATGCGTGATTTTAGATATCCTAAGTTGCAACTCGGGTGGGGTTGCAACTTAGGATATCTAAAATCACGCTACTTTACTTAGGGGGTAGGCAGGAAATTGAAATTTGGATGTTTCTTAACCAATTTTTATGATTTTTTTGTTATTCGACTGATCATTATTTAAAATCAAAATTACGATACACATAATCACGCCTCATGACTTAGGAGGTAGGTAGGAATTTGAATTTCGGTCGTTTTAAACCGATTTTGATGGAACTCTTTTTGTTTGACTGAGTATTACTTAAACTCAAAGTTACAATACAAATAATCACGCCACCTGACTTAGGGGGTAGGGAGGAAATTGAACTCTGATTCTAACCTATCTTAAAGGGACTTTTTATTAAAATGAGCTTTTTTAATTACCTGGCGCGCAGCCTAGGTTAGAAATAATGACGCAAACCATTCTAATATTGAGTAAGTAACCCAGTTTGTATGGAAATACGCAGTGTCGAACGTACTGAAAACGTTTCTCCGCGCGTAGGAGCGGGATCTGCTAGCTCGCGCGCGGTATCGTGTTTTCCATACAAAAACTAAGATCAGACAATGCGAAACACGCTTCTGACCGCGGGTTAGCAGATCCCGCACAGAGAAACATTTTCAGTAGATTTGACACTGCGTATTTTCCATACAAACCAGGCAAACGAAGTTGCGGGCACAGCTAGTATAATATAAATACGCAAATTACCCACTAGAAGTGATGCAGAAATATCCGGACCGCAGACAGAAAGGTAAAGTCAAAGGGACTTCGCCGCGTGAATAAATGTAAATAAATACAGTTCTCCGTAAAAAAATAAACAACAGGCGAGCTTATCTCTATAAGAGATCTCTTTTGGCGAACCTTATGGGGACAAAAGCACTATGCACCTTATAGAAGTACAATGTTTAACAAGTCTATTCAAATTCTTAAAGAGATTTACCCAATTCCAGGTACATATCTCACAATGTGATAATAAGGGAATATAATGCGAGAGATGACAGGAATCTGGCAAATCAGCTAGGTGTTTGATGAACACCCAGAACACCTAGAATCAAATACAGTCAGCTAAGAAACCTGGATGAACCTAAGTTGATCTAATGCAAAACCCTGGCCTGCGCAGAAACAATGCAACGGACTCGCCCATGACAGCGGGCATACAGGCGTACCTACGACGTCGCGTCCAAATACAGCGCATCCCGCGATTTGGAAAGACAATGCGCATCTCTGAAGCGATAGCGTGAAGACTGAAGAGAGAGGACCAAGGACATTCAGGACGAGACGACGAAGCCAAGAGGACAAGCAGCGAAACACCGCCAAGCCCGGGGGAGATTCCCTTAAGTTCTTAGTACCGAAACATTTAAACCGCGAGTGTCTTCTTCTTCTGTCGAGTGGGTATCGAGTCTATCAACCCGATGAATCGCGAGTGTGATTTTGTGTGACTTTGGTGAAGAAGGAGTCAAAGCACGTAGTATTATTCCTTACGCCCAGATTTTGTTAGATTAGGTTTACATTTTGTTTTAAGATTATTGTCCCCTAGGATAATAATCCATACCTTCTAAATTCCAAATATCTAAATACTAACATTATAAAAGGCTAAAGGAAAATACGGCGTTTTGTTCAGAACCGAACAAGGAATCTGTTGTATTTTCTTAATTTCATTTGGAGACTTGGTAGCAAAAGAAAACCCAGTTTTCACTCATTTTCTTGTGTATGTTTTGAAAGGCAGAAAAGTTTTTTGAGCCCTCGCTTTGCTTTCTCTTCCTAGGTTTTGGCCTGAGTCGATTGCGGGGCGGACGGGTCTATAAATGTGTTTGTGTATGATACATTAAATAGATCGAGATTAAATGATTTTGATTTGCGCATTAATAAAATTCCTTTTCATCATTCTCCAAAACTAAGTTACCTAATATATAAACTATTTTAGAGATTTGAATAAATTTAAAAACTCTTGATTCTATATGTAATTACTTAATCACACTTTCATAGAGTCTTAAATCTAATATATTTTCTTGCAACTCTAAAGTCTTACAGTTTATTCAAACGAACAGAATTGAATAAGTGTATTGTGCTGATACAAACCTTATCACAGTACGACTTTGAATTAGTGTCAGCCTTTCCTCATAATAAAAGCGCTAAATAGTTGACTTCAGGGAGCTCCCAAATAATATCACAAATACGTACTTCCATAAAAAAATATTACAGGTATTATAATAACTAGTAAATGTTTCGATAATTGTTAGTGATTATAATCTGACTGCGCAATCTTAAAGTAAATACATAGCCGCGACAGGACTCGCTGGCATTTGTGAGGCATCTAGACTCTTTACGGGTCCATATTATAATTCGTTAATATCAAGAAGAATGGGACATTAATTCAACGGATGGTCACAACTATACCAGGCAGTACTCAGTATTGAGCAACTGGAAGGTGTGACGGAGTCTGAAAGTCTCTGTAGATCGGGCTAGATCTAATAATATAGGTGAGAGGTCAGAGGGCGAAAGGAGCAACTCTCTCTCGGGGTCAGAGGGTTGCGTTGCAACTCCCCCATTTAAATTGTTTCAATTCATTATACTTAACCTGGTCTACGTCTACATCATGTCTCAGTAAATTTGATAGGCCTAACAAAACCTAAAACAATTGAAAGGATGCCTATAATTTTGAGAAATACTTGTGTACATGCTTGATTCTATTTTAACACTAAACTAGACGATCACTTTAAAATTATGCCTGATTGGAGCCGTCTCAACGCCAGCGGAATTCATGAACGGCAGCTTATCCGCAATACAAGTTGCTGAATTTTGGGCCCCTGTGATATAATTTCTCATGTTCCATCGACATGCTAAAAAGAAGTTGATACTGGCATGAGATGCAAGCATGATGCTGGCATCACTTTAAGATGTTCGAAACATCGCCAGAGGTGTGGTTGAAGCTCAAAAGAAAACAGATTGTTTCACGTGGTCCTGCAAATAGTTTAAACCCACAGAATTATAGGAATAATGACTGATCAGACTCGACCTTCAGAAATTGAAGAGTACGACGACGAAGAAGGCCCTGCAAAAAAGGCAACCCTTTTAAGGTTAATCTACACCTTGGAAGCGTCTTTGAAGTTGAGGGAAACTTGAAGAGATGGGAATCTTAATCCACGATGGCTTTTAGCTATAATGCTATTGTACAGTCAACCCCAAAGTTATGAAAATTGTAGGTTTGCCATTGAGTCGTAAGACGAGCTATTCAAACTGGAGCAACAAAATGTGAAAAATTGAAGATAATTGCAGATTTTAGCAATTTTGGTTCTAGAGGAGACACAGAAATACTTTAGATTTGGATCCCCCGGAATGCAAAAAGTTGACAATATATAACTTATATTATTTTTTGCTATCAAATTTCAATTAATATTTCAGACCAGAACTCTTATCTCGCACAGAACAAACAACTAGTTATTTAACCGGAACTCATATAGAACAAGTGAACAAATCACAGATTGGCGTGTCTTGGATTTTCTCAGTGTTGCCCACCCGCCGTGTTTACTGTGAACAATTAATAGATGTTTCCCGCAGCGTGGCTGAACGAAGATTAATAACCTCGTTGCGCTATCGGTCTCGTGATTTTGCACAAATCATTACTACGTAATGCGTAATTGAAAAATTATTCTTGAAATTGTTTTTCTCAATCTCACACATGCAACAAAATACACGAAAAATATGACATGGATAGAGATTTTGGTATCTTTTTTAGTTTGCTTATGGCACAACTAGGACACTCCTAACTACCTTGTAATTTTGGTCATAGGTACATCGACAGACGGCATGTTGAACTTGCCCTGCGTTTGTGTGCGTGTTATAAGGGTTAACAAATTTTATTATACCGGTCATAACCATCACTTGTTTAATCTGGTACCTTAACTACGTAATCGATTGGTAAGCATTTACCTAATAAACATTTTTTATAAAATAGTAAAAAAAAACAGCACTTCGTAATATCATATTCACGTGGAATCGTGGAGTTAACATACGATACCTAAGCAACACTTAATTTCACTGATCACATAAATACCTCAATTGTAATGTCCTTACTTCACATAATTTGAATGTTTGTTACCTTTAACCAACGTTTTAAATTAGTTTACTGTATCTGAATAGTTAGAATAGGTTAGGTTGCATATTTTGTATGAAGTTGCATACCGTCTCTCATCACTTGGGAAACTACAAAAGTTCCTATTTGAGTGATATCTTGAGGTAGAAAGACACACGGAACAGTACTTACCATCTTTCGAACACAAAATGTTATTGCCGTTACACTGGGAAATATGCGCGCTCCATGCCCGCTAAACAGCGCGGGGTGTTACGTGAATCGGACTGGGGAGGGGAGGTGTCCATTATGTTTGTAGAACTATTATAATATTCTATGCTTATAGTAAAATTTATTAAAGCTTTAACTATGTATTGTGAGTCGAACAAATGCTGTTGATGAATCTAGTTGTATTTAAATGAATGAAATGTTTTTCCCAATATGAATTTGAAATTGTATCTTGTTATGTTATTGACTACATACTGAGTTAACTTTAAATTTGATTTAAAATTTAATGCTTTTTATAATTGACTAATTTGAATTTTATATTGTAATGTTCTTGACCTTTGTGATTTATTTATTACCAAATTTATCGCAAATTTTATTTAGTATTGTTACAATGTTATTTTATTAATTACTGTAATAGGGTTACCCGTTGTAATTAAATAAATAAATTATGATTTCTTAAAATTTCAAAATACCCGAAAAGTGATTTGAAAACGTTGTTTTTGTTTTCCTAATAAACATATCAAAGACTTTGCTTAATAGGTAGTCGTTTAGCTATTTTCAATTATAATGGTGTAATTTAAATAGATACCTAACCGTCGTTTTTTTTATTTACAAACTAAGCACACTTCATCTTTACAAGTAGATATGCTTAGGTAATACAGCAAAATTTTAAAGTCTGAAGAGCTTAAATAAGAATTTCATTAACCAAACTTCAGAAAAATAACGTATATACGTACGAAGGACTGCGATGTAAGCAAGCTGTAATTTTGCTTGTAATCAACCATGTTAACATGATTTAAGGGGGGCTCCCCCACCTACGTCAGCCTTTCGACACCGAAAATAGATTTTTGCTCTATGTACATCACTACATAGTATAAAACAAAGTCGCTTTTTCTGTCCATGTATGCTTAGATCTTTAAAACTTCGCTTCGCTTCTTAGGATTTTTATGCGGTTTCTTTTAATGGATAGAGTGATTCAAGAGAAAGGTTTATATGTATAAAACATGCATAATATAGCAGAGAACACTGATGATTTCCGTGCGGGTCGCTAGTTTAATACTGAATCAGTCGTGTATGATCGCATTAAGAAACCATTAACTTATCTAAAATAATTTATATGCGTTTATTTGATATAAGCTTATAGCAGGTATTTTTGCGATTAACCAGATATTCTGACAGTGCTGATACAGATTGACATGATTCGTTATTATTTTATTACACAAATTGTATTCAAGTTCATAAATACATTAATTCATCGCATATTTTATTTGATTAGATTTTGTCCTATATTTATTAGTGTATTCTTGAACTTTGTCATACCTACCTGAACATAGAATTGCCGTCATAATATTTTAAATTCGTATAAATTATTTTAAATTATTGTAAGAGATTGGTAGTGTTTTTGTCCGGATGTTATGTAAATTAAACGTTCGTGAAACTTCTTCATTTTGATTGCATCAAATGCAAAAGATGACATTACATACTTACTATAAATCAAAAAGTATATTCAGAAATATTATTAGCATTATGTAAGAAATGCTGTAGTACAAATCTTTTTACGCAGCGCAAAATGTATGCAGGGTAATTTTCGTGTGCCATTACTGAGCCCTTTTTGCTAACGTGTTTCTTGATTGACACCCTCTCCCTCATACGTAAAAATATATTCTAATACATTTTGATTAAACCTTGTTAAATTGTTGTCAATCGAGATTCAATAATTTATCCCACAAATAAAAGTATATTATTTTAAAGAGATTTTCACTCTCCTTGAACTCTACCTTAAAAACCTCCTTGAAATAGTCTTTTTAATAATCCCTAGAAAACCTGCATGTACCGTGAAAACTGGATATATGAAAAAACAAAAAAAAATTGTAGTTGCTATCATTTCGCTGTAAAAAAGTTCTTTATAGAAAATGTAAACGTAAAACAATAATGACATAGTTAATGAAATATAACAGAGTGTGCTAATATAAATCAATCAAATAAACTTTTTAACATAATGAAACAAGTTTTATATTCGTGATTATAGAGCTGCGTTGACTGGGCTTGTTGCGTTTCAATACAATAAATATAATTCAAATCCATTTCTTTCACATGAAAACCTCTAAAATACAAAAACCTTTTAATTCGCAATTTTCTTTTGGAAGAATACCTCTCGGCTCTGAGATTGCTTTTATGTTTCAGTTCTACTAAAAAAAGCCTCCAGCAACCTTGGAATGCAAATAAGCTATTACTTCGGAGAAACTCGGCTAAACCCTTTGTTACTGAAGTAAGATTCCACCAAACGCCTCCTAAATATCTTCATCCTCATATAAATGTCGAGATAAACGCAAACTAAGAGAAATAACCTGGCGAAGATTAACAGATAAAAAATGACGCTCACAAACGAGTTACAATGAATCAGGCTTACTAGGGACACACTGTGAGGTCCTTTGTCAAGTAAATTGAGGTTTGAGAATACGGTTCTATTGCACATTAAAGGTTAGGGCTATACAGGAAGCTTGCAAGTAGATATGGAATCATCATCGAACTTTCGGTGCTCGTTCAACACACACTGGCTTCACATGACTGTACTCATCTCCCTAGCCTTATCTAGTATCTCACTAGGTTAGCTATCTAATGTAAGGGATTGAACGATGATAGTCGATTTATATAGAGCGACTGCCATCTGACCTTCGCAACCCAGAAGGGAAATCAGCCCCAATCCTAGATTAAGTCCGAGTTTTCAAGCCACCAAGTCGTATTTTTGAACCGCTCGAACTCCAATACGCATACGAAAGAGAAACTTTCGCATATGATTTTCATACAATTTGCCATGCGAATGTTGGTCTTTCGTATGTGAATTCGATTCGAGCGGTTCAAAAATACGGCTCCAATGCTTAGTACTGGCCTTCTGACATTGCTTAACGACTAATATCTACGGTATTAAACGATATTAACCGGGATCAACGGCTTAACTTGCCTTTAGAAGCACGGAAAAAGCGCCGAATAAACGAACATATAATGAAATTCGAGAACCGAAAAACAGATTGGTACGTGGTGGGATTTGAACCACGACCTTCAGCGCAGGAGGTAGCAGCCCTATCCAATACACCATTAACTGTACTGACGTTAGATATTTTTATACATTCTTTGCTTGTACTGCAGCTTTTGCTATCTCTGGAATAGCAGCTACTTCAAATATTTAAGATCTGTTAAACTGATTAGGTCACAAATAAATCATATATTCCTTTTTGTCATTTTCAATTACAGTCACTGCACTGATTACATTATATTCTTCAATGTTTAATATGTACTTTAACTTTTTTACTATTCCACAAAGTCTCGCCTTTTCACACCTGCTCCTAAATTAATGCATCTTTAGGAAGTTCAACTAACTATGTCATCAAACTTTGTGTCGCCAACTAGAGGATTAGCAAGTAAAAGCGGGGCTCGATGTAAATATTCATGCTACGGGTAGATACACTTTACAAATTGTCGCAGATTACAGACGCCTTACAGTTGGAGTGAGTTTCAGACACTTCCTCATTTTAAATAGCTATAGCTTTAGTACAATTTTCAATAAAGAAACTATGTCTAGACAATTAATACAAATTTAATATACCGGATGTAAGGGGACAGCATCCCGCAAACTGATAGGAGTTGCTTAGTCAACGATACTGAACAACTTCCACTGTAAAAATAAAAATTGGCTTTTCGATACAAAATGTCCACCTCGATCAGACAATTTGTATGGAAAAGCCTTATTTTTTCACTTCCTGAAAGAATTACCTGGTGGAAAATGTTCAGTGTCGTTGACTGAGCAACCCCAATAAATTTGCGAGACTCTCTCCTTTATACCCCGTATCCATGTATCTTGCAGGTTTAATTTTCCATCAACTTGATATTGATTAACATTTCCCAGGAAATAAATAATGCAAAAGAAAAACAAGTCAGCAAGAGTGTAGGTGAAATATAATTTGTTGAAAAATTTATGTTTTAATGAACATTTTAAGTATTTGGATCATACTTTTGTCATTTTATTGGATGTTTTGTTCAGTTTGATAAAACATTTGTTATATTCAGCAATTTGAAGTAAATTAGATAATAAACCAGACCGGAAGAACGTGCAATCAATAACAACTACAATAACAGCGACCTCTTAATGGAGATAGATTGTAGAAGCTGTGGTAGTGTGTTACCGACAGGCGGAACTTCAATCTATTAGTTTGTTCCCACTACTAATGTGGGTAGTTCCGGGCGGAACCAATAAACTCATTGTATTCAAATATTTATGGACAATTTAATTGCTATCGTAACAAATTCACGGCTGCATCCGCTTCGTTTGTACAAATTTTAACAAGGTTTTACTTAACCAAGCTGCATAATAACAAATTCTGATGATTTAATTTATTCATAATATAAAATTTGCATTTAAAATAGGGCCCATAAAACAGTGTTTGAAATTAATGTAGAGTAGGTACTTGGTTTAAGTTGTACCTACGATTTTAGTATTTTCAATATTTTGATCGCCTAATCTAAATATATAGTATAAAATATTGGCAATCCTAAACTGTTTGGTTAAAAATAATATAAAAAACAAGCAATTATAGACAAATTCAAAAAAATATCTAGCCTAAAATACGATCTGCATATTAATTTGAAATGAAATATGATATGATATTGCTTAAAATCCAAACAGGCAGCATTTAATTGCAATAGCAATTAGAACATTTTGATTACGACAACGTTTTGCTTAAATTTCAACTTAATTGGGTTTGAAATGAAACTGTGCTAGTTCTGTTTTAGTAGTTGCTGCTCTCCGAGTTCTGATTCGATTTAAAACGGTTAAATGGCAACGTTTTAAGTCAATTGCTTTATATAATTACAAGCAATAATTATTTTAGTACTTAACATCCTTAAAATTGGGGTTTGGGAAGTAGAATAAAGATTATCATTACATAGTATAAAACAAAGTCGTTTCGTCGTAATATATGTATTCTTAGAACATTAAAACTACGCAACGGATTTTGGTGCGGTTTCTTTTATTAGATAGAGTTATTCAAGATAAAGATTTATATGAATAAAACATGCATATTATAGTAGAGTACGTGCAAGGGCGGGTCGCTAGTAATAAACACAGTATCTGTCATTTGAACTTCCAAGCTGGACTGGGACCGAGAGAAAAACATAGAATGTACAAGCTGCATTTCCTCCCGGGCATGCTGTAAAAGTCAGCTAAGGGATCCGAGGGTTTCAGTTTATTGCAACGTAGGCGATGGGCTGACAACCTGTCACTACAGCAATATACCTACAAATCTATCTTAAATAACCCTCAAAACTTTGTCAGACGTGGCGGAACGACCTTTGTTTAGGTTGTTTACGCTCTGCCTACCCCATAGGGATAAAGGGGTGATTATATGTATGTATCTGTCATTTGCTTTAAAATAGAAATGTCAAAGGAAATGTCACTTTTGAAATGATGTAGGTCACCATAAATTACTCAAGATTAATTATGACGCCAGGTGAACAATTTTACTAGATGCTTATTTTGACAGCAGTAATATTAATCTCGTCTAGTCGTTTATATTTCTAATTCGAGAAAATGACACTAGTACAAATTGACATCAATGTCATGTTGACTTTGCTATCCACCTCACCTATTCTCCCTTGGCTTGAGCGATCACATTGCATATACAGGACCTTAATATGCAAAACTGGAAGCATACATCTTAGTTACATTCGGACGTGACAGGCGGAACGTCATTGTAGCAGAATCTCAGGCAACTTCGGATTAAGCTGGGCATTCCGACTGCAAGCTAGCTGCTGGCTGCTAGTGAGATTTGAATGTGACACTTTCACTAAGAAAACCGAATTAAACATTTAGGTACTTAAATTGTTACATAAAACAGAAAAATCATTTTTTTTGTACACACACATTAAACAATCGGATAACAGTTTGTTTGTATCGATTAAATCGACTATGGAAAAGATAAATATGCAAACCTGATGAAGTTCCAAGGATTCTAGTAACCCTTCTGCGGTATAAAAAAAAATTTTGGAACATTTCTCTTAAACCTACTGATTGAGATAAAAAGTACCGGTAAAAGAGAAGTGTAACTAGATTCTAACTTTGCTTGTTATCATCACACCATCGAGTTTCTTTAGCAAAGTTTTATTCCCATCCCAGTTCAGAGGTTGTTTTATGAGTTGGGAATTTGGAAATTAAGTTTTAATGAGAAAAGGTACAAAACTCAGAGATTTTTACCAAAAAGGTAAGATGATTGTTGCATTTCTTAAATTCTATATTTATCTCTTTAATCTTACTTACTTCCGTGCTGGACTGGGAGCGAAAGAAAATCATAGAATGTTTCACCTGCATTTCCTCCCGGGCATGCTGTAAAAACCAGCTAAAGGATCCGAGGGTTTCAGAATATTGTAATTTAGGCGATTGGCTGACAACCTGTCACTACAGCAATATATCTACAAATCTATCTTAAAATAACCCTCATAAAGTTGACAGACTTGACAGACCTTTATTTAGGTCGTTTACGCTCTGCCTACCCCATTAGGGATGACGGCGTGATTATATGTATGTATGTATCTCTTTAATCCATTTCATCATTATCATCATATATATATATATATCATATAAATATATTTATATGTATTAGTTTATTATAGTATGTTAATATGTGTATTAGTATTATTATACATCAATTTGTAATTAAATTATACTAACTGTATCTGTTCCCGTGAATTTCCAATCTTTTATCCCAATTAGGTTGGCTGGAAGACATCTCTTATAGAGATAAGCTCGCCTGTTGTTTAATTTTTTAAGTTGAACTATATTTTTAATTTTTTAAAACAATAAAGAATATAATCATAAAAATAAGAGCTTTGGTCTTATCGGTGGAGTAATCACCAGCTTTAATCCTGTTCATATTACTCATTTTAAAGGAAATTTTGTTAATTAAATAATCTTTTAACGTAGACTATTTTATCGTTGAACTATTCTTGTGTATTGATAATTTCATCACGAATAATGTTAACTCTTTTTCATTTTCAGGTTAGTAGTGTAGCACATGAGATAGTGCGGTGACAGTTAGGTATAGGTTCAGCTATTAATACTCAACTGCCTCCGTGGTCTAGAGGTCAGAACCGTGGTATTACGATCCTAAATTCCGGAGGTCCTGGGTTCGATTCCCAGTGGGTAACACAAAGTAAATTTTTGTCAATTTTTCACTTTGTGAGCTTTCCCCGGTTTGGTTAGGACATTGCAGAATCGTTGCTGAATCACCTGATTGTTCGAAACAAAAGAGGATTCCGTGCTTCGGAGGGCACGTTATGTCGTCGGTCCCGGTCGCTGTCTTCATAGTAGTCGTTACTCAATCCATGTCAGAGGCCTTATAGCTGTGCTACTAGGCGGTTTGAAAACTCTGACACCAGGGTTCATTGGGTCGTTCGACTCGAGTATCCACTAGCTAAGAAGAAGAACTAATTAAAGGTAATCGTTATGTGACATTAATTACCTTTTAAGTTAATTTAATGATCTCGGGTTGATTCGTTTCAGAATAAAATGTTGGTTTAAAAACACACGCTTTTGCAAAATTTGCGCTGGACTGGTTTCGAGCAAAACCAGAAAAATCGGTACAAAAAGTACACGCACTCGATACATGTATTTCCATATTCTGCCAATATATACCCATGGGTGCGTTATGTTTACAGCCTACTCGAAAACTTTCACGTGTTTCGACGTCTGTACAAAAATAAGTGCCCTACTGGGATCCCACATAAATAAGCCGGGCTTCAGAAAGTCTGAAGTTTTGTTTCGTGGCACATGAAAAACATATTAGACTTAATGTGCTTTTCTCTTTCGAAAAAAAAACTTACAAACATACATATAATCACGCCTTTATCCCTGATGGGGTAGGCAGAGCGTATACGAACTAAACGAAAGGTCATTCCGCCACGTCTGACAAAGTTTTGAGGGTTATTTAAGATAGACTTGTAAGTATATTGCTGTAGTGACAGGTTGTCAGCCCATCGCCTAAATTACAATATACAGAAACCCTCGAACCCTTAGCTGATTTTTACAGCATGCCCGGGAGGAAATGCAGCTGAAACATTCTAAGTTTTTCTTTCGCTCCCAGTCCAGCATGAAAAAAAAAACTTGAATTTGAAATACCGGATGTAAGGGACAGCGTCTTGCAAACTGATAGGGGTTGCTTAGTTAACGAAACTGAAAAACTATCACCTGGAAATTCTTTCAGGAGATGAAAACAAATAATTGAACTTCCCATACAAAATTATCAACTTAATCGGACAATTGGTATGGAAAATCAAATTATCCCTTACCTTACGGGTTTCAATTTTCAATGCTTGATAAAATTTAAGATAATACAGGGAGTTAAAATAATTAAATTGACTAAAGGGTGTGTTGTGACTAAATATCGCAAGTGAAGATGAAGACATCTGTTAAACAGCAATCTCCACAGCCTTTGGATTCTTGGAATTTTTGTACATGACTTTCGGTTCGAAGAACGCTATTGTATTGAGGAACTAAACAACTTTCCCCAAGGAACATAGGTCTAAATACGGGGTGTAAGGGACAGCGTGCAGAAAACTGATAGGGGTTGCTCAGTCAACGACAATGAACTACTTCCACCAGGAAATTCTTACAGGAGATGAAAAAAATGGCTTTCCTATACAAATTGTATGATTGAGGTGGACAATTTGTGTATGGAAAAGTCAATTTTTATTTTCACTCCCTGAAAGAATTTATTGGTGGAAGTTGTTCAGTATCGTGGACTGAGCAAACCCTATCAGGTTGCCTTACCTGGTATGAAAAAGAAATGTGCGGAAGATTAAATTTTTCTTTTTACAAAATTTTAAGTTTATAACATCGTAAATTGTAGTTATGAAATGTGTTTATTCACTGCACTTCGTTTAAAGTATCAAGGAAGTTTCATGCAATATTGGACGTCGGAAAGTTTAAAACTTTAGAAGCGCTTCTAATAAGCTTCGCTCTGGTGTGCTGGAATGAACCTGCACTTGAATAGGTACTGAATTAATTCATGGTGGTAAAGCTTGATAAGCATATTGGAATGTCTTTTGTGGACATTCAGATATAGAATTATCACAGCTAGCAAATAAATTGCTAAGTGAACTAACTAAATCCTTTTGTTTGTAGCCATCCCCACAGCAAATTAACTTGTTATCACGAGCGCTTTCAGGTTTTCTGGTTTTTATCCCACCCTGTATTGCTACTAATTCACGACACTATCACCACCGACAATCTCTATAACATCACCATAGCACCAAACGGGAAGCGTCTGCCAAAATAATATAAATTCAAACTAACTGCCGTACCCTCGTATGTTGTGCCAACAAATGGTTGTTAAAGCAGTTGTGAATAATTCAGCTACACTTTTGAATAATTATTATTATGATACAAATTTGTTTGGCAAGCGAGTGTATACTAGTTCCGAGTTAGTTAAGTGCCGTCTTTTTAAAGTTTAATTCATCAGAATTTTTTAAAAGCAACTTTTTTAAAATTCTGTTATGGAGGTATACAGGGCGTAAAAAAAAGTACTGCGTTCCTTAGAACCACGTAATGTATTAGTAAAATACAACACAATGTGCGCATCAAACAAAATAAATAAATATATATACATATATATATTAAAATAATAAAACAGAAACACGCTACGAAACCCTATTCACGCACACTACGACTTTCGTCACAGATGCACGGCTGCCATCGCGCTTCGCGCCCCCGCCCTCTCGGCCGCGTCTTAGTGTGCGGTAGAGACAGGGTTACTTGTTTATTTTTTACAAATGTAACAAAAATAAAATATCATTATTTATTTTATTTAATGTGTGTATTGTGTTGTATTTCACTAATACATTACGTGGTTTAAAGGAACGCAGTACTTCTTTTACACCCTGTATAATGAAATAGTTTTTTAATGTACCGTAGTTCAGCAACTGCGTTGCTTCTATTTCTGGAAATTTCAGGATTTGCTATGGGTACATATACATACAGCTGGAACGCCGCACATTATAATATATGCTGTATCATGATTGTTCTTTAATATATTATGCTGTATCATGATTGTTCAGAAGATATTTCATTCATGCTGTACTGGGAGCGAAAGAAAAATATAGAATGTTCCAGCTGAATTTCCTCCCGGGCATGCTGTAAAAACCAGCTACGGGACCCGAGGGTTTTAGTATTATACCAGGCCACTCAGAAAGTATTGCGATAAATAGTTTTTATATATGGCAGACTGGCCGGGTAGAATCTTTTTTAAAAAAAAATATGATTACTTGTAAGTAAAAATATGTGTGTTCCATTTTCAAAATTTCCCTCGACATTTTTTGCGAGCCAATTCAAAGTATCGTGTCTTACTGAAAAATGGATCTGCGCCGGGAACATTTTAGAGCTATGATTTTTTACGATTTCAAGTGTCGCCTGAAACCGGATGAATCGTTCGATAGACTTCAAATGGCATTTATGGATGAAAACCCCTCCAAGGCAACCGTGTATCGTTGGTATAACGAATTTAGGCGCGGTCGACCAACCTTGGGGGATGAAGAAAGAAGCGGTCGCCCTTTGACGGCTATTACGGAAGAAAACGTGCTAGCAGTGAAAAATTTAATCCAAGATAATAGGCGAATTACATATCAGGAGATTCAGCACATATAAAAGATTGGATCGGGAAGCGTTCACGAGATTCTACAAGGGCATCTTCGCGTGAGGAGGATAGTATCGCGCTGGGTGCCACACTACCTCACCGACGCTCAGAAGCAGGCCCGGGTGGAATGGTGCCGTGATATGCTGAACAAATTTGAAGCAGGCTCGTCTCGGCGTGATTAAGACATCGTAACAGGTGATGAGTCCTGGATTTATTAATACGATCCAGAAACCAAGCGCCAGTCGACAGTTTGGGTGTTTTAAAATGAACCAACGCCTACCAAAGTGAAGCGATCTCGAAGCGGGGGGAAGATTTTGATCGCCAGTTTTTTTTATTTGACTGGCCACTTGGCCTCAATTCCCTTACGAGATCAAAGAAGCATTAACGCCGAATGGTATACTACCAAATTTTTACCAGAAGTTTTTTTATGTTGTGAGTAACAAGCGACCAAACACAGGGCTCCGCGGACTACTGCTCCACCACGACAATGCGCCTGCACACACCGCGCTCAAAACGAGGGACTTCCTGGACAGCACACCAGTCAAACTCCTGGGTCACCCTCCTTACAGCCCTGATCTAGCACCGTGTGACTTCTTTTTATTTCCAAAAATTTAAAATCAGCTCAAGGGGATACAATTTTCGTTGCCGGAAGATGCGCTGGCTGCGTTCGAGCAGGCTGTAAACGAGGTGTCTACGGCGGACAGGAAAAAGTGTTTTGAAAACTGGTTCAGACGCATGAATCTTTGTATAGAGGCTGGTGGAGAGTACTTTGAAAAGATTTAATAAAAATATATGTACCTGTAGAACAATTTTTTTTAGTGTCGCAAATCTTTCTGAGTGTCCCACGTATATTATGTATATATCATGATCATGAATGAAAAATATTGAAAATTATCATTGGTGCCAAAATTGAAAAATTCGAACCAATTAAAATATTTGTGTTTGTTTTACTGTGTCGGAGTGGAATATTAAAAATCATAATTTAAGTGAACATTAAAACTTTAAAAGTTATATTCAAATCCTAAGAAATTATTGATGAAAATTAATTATTTCAAAGAACGTAATGTTATTAGTAATGTTGACATACTCGTATCATCCATGTTAAATTATTTCCAAACGCAACAGCACTGTAACCGACTAATAAGTATCGAAATTATCTTAGGCCAATATCATCATCATCTGCCTGTACAAAAAAAGTTTTTTTTTACTTTGTACCGCAATTCCAAATAATGACGATTTTTTGATAATTTGTTTACTTTGAATTAGGTTTAATGTTGCTTTAATTAATGGAATACAACTAATCTATCAAATGTGGGTCGTCACGTCATATTTGGACTTCTACACGGTAGGTAATGGTTTAACTTGATTAAGGTGCCTGCCTATATCAAAACTTAGTGACAAGTAACCCACTTAGCAAGTTTAATACACTTAAATATGCTAATTCAAGTTTAGTTATACTCGGTTGCAAATTGGATAGTGCCTATTAGGAAACTATGAATCTGTGAGAACTAAACTGAACACCTATCTATCTTCATACATACTCGTACATATACATACATGTTGTGTTAGCCTATAGGTGCGGTTCATATTTGCAAGAAAATTGTACACAAATGTTTTTATACATATTGATATGTACTGTGTTGGCTGGCCTAATAAATAAAAATAAAAAAATAATAAAAACACGCCCTTATCCCTAATGGGTTAGGCAGAGCAAAAACGACCTAAAGAAAGGTCGTTCCGCCACGTCTGACAAAGTTTTGAGAGTTGTTTAAGGTAGATTATATTGTTTAAGGTTGACTTTTAGGTAGAGGTATATTGCTGTAGTGACAGGTTATCAGCCTATCGCCTAAATTGCAATATACAGAAACCCCCCTAGCTGGTTTTTACAGCATGCCCGGGATGAAATGCAGCCTGCACATTCTGTTTTTATCTCGCTCTCAGACCACCATGAAAGTAACTATATCTATCGCCAATTTATATTAAAGACTCTGAAATCTTTTCTCTGCATTTAATAAACAAGAGAGATTTATTTCTCAAACAAAATAACCTAAATTGAATCCATTCTGACTTGAAATATTCCAGATGTTGCTTTCTGATATTTAATAAAGGACACGCAAAGAAAGGATCAACGTTTTTCAGTAAAATTTACAAACGCTCATCAATTTAATGTCATTATTATCCTATTAGTGACGCATTTGCTTGACTTACAGAACAGCCAACACCGTGAGACCTGTATTCCTCAAATGAATTGTTTCAAATGCTAGTAATATCACTGGTTTTTGTGCCCCCCATTATTTTCTATGAACAAATTATGTTGCCATATGAAAACATAATCCCTTACCATACAAATGGTGGTCAGCCAATTGTAGCATTTTGTACGGAAGGGACTATATTTTTTAGGTACTCTGGCCTTGTTCCTTCAGGAAAGTTGTTCAGTTATCCTGAACTAGGCCCGAAATTATGTGGACTTCAATATAATCGTCACGGAAAAGCTTCACGTTTTATATAAGGCTCAATCTTATACGTTCACTTTGATCAACAACTCAATTTGTCCTTAAACGGCTGTTGTTCGAAAGTTTTATTGGCAATTACTGAAACATGACGCCTCTTTATACTTTATACGGCTATTCATAACAGCTCGTTACTCTTAGACATACGCATATTATAGGCATATAATGTGAGTGATACGTTACGTAAGGAATTTATTACACAATGGCTGGGATAAAGTTTACTTGATAAGTTTGGATCGTTCGCTTAGTTTAAATCTTGAAAAGCCAAAAGAAGTCCAAGTTTAAATAGAAGTTGCGCCAGTTTAGTAAGTTTAGTTTATATTTCCAGCTCCTATTGTTTGAATATCGTACGCGGTGGTGGTGATTTTGCTATGTTCAAAATTATATACTTGGAGTTATCTATCAGTTTCACATCTACCAAACCCATAATTTTGGTGGTAGGAGGAGGTGGTAAATTTTTATTAAAATTATTTGGTAAAAATGTTATACTACTTTTTGATTTAAATTAAAGCTTGCACAACCCAATCTTATAATTGAAAGTACTATATAATCAACCCCTTAGCTTAGTAAGGGCCTGTATTTATTTTTTCAAGCGGAAGCTCTCGGATTAAAGTTGCCTTAATGAGGCACATAAAAATGCTTTCTGCTAACGAACGTGCTCCAGTTTCCAAGGATCAATCATCTAGATAGCTAAACGATATAATTATAGCTATCTCCTCATTTTGTACTGCTGACGGAAGTTAGTATCTCGAAGTTTGACTTTGCAGCATTCTTCGCTCTCAAAATTTTATCTAGTTCAGCCAGGAGTCTTTCGCCCGCCTAGCATTTTACTTGCGAAATATTTTACGAAGTTCAAAGAAACTGCTAACAAGACAACTTGATGTGTATGGCTTTTCAAATCTGATATGTTTTAAGAGAAATAAATACTCAAATAAAAACTGTTTTTACGTCCGTATTATGAGAGGAAATAATCATCATCTGAAGAATGTCTTTTGAAACCTCTAGAGATTAGCAGTGACAAATATTATTATAATCCTGAATGTTTAATGTTCTTACTAAAATATTTATTTCTGTTCACCTAAACTCAGTCGACAGCCGACCGACATTATATTTTACGCAGCTTTATCTGTGCGCCCTCGAAATGTGCGATTTGGCCTAATGTCTACAGGAAATTCACTCCTTAAGGGTTAGCTTTATAGCACACGATACGATTTTGCCTGTTTTGTCAGGCCAATTTTTGTGATCCTTAACAATGGATATAATGTACCTCGTATGGTGTTGACAGCCACGATAACAATATGAGATGAACAAGCAAGGTTACTTAACGGATCCTCCGATATTCTTGCATTTTCAGATTATTTTAATACTTACGATGTATTTGGATTTAACGATATATCAAACTCATCTTGGCAGCTTGGAGCTTAATGGAGTCAGCTTTTAATAAACCCAATACCAAAATTTTACTCGCAAACAAACTTTGAAATTTCGATTTTAGAATAATATTGTAAATTAGTTTTAGTTTAGATTACTTAAATTTGTTGGGATTTAAATATAAATCAAATCACAACATGAACCAATATAAAATGTATGTAATAAAATTTATGAAACGTACAGTATAAAATTCATTTATCTTATCAACAAGGGAACTACGTTCAAGTTACGTACAGTAGAGCTGTCGGTATGGAAAATTTATGTCGTACCATTGTCAAGTTTAACTATAGCAAGGTACGTGTATTTATATGTATTAATAGGAAAATTACAGATGCTGGGAAAAAATATTTAGTGACTATGATTAGCGAAACCTTATTTCCATGCTGGCCTGGGAGCGAGAGGAAACCATAGAATGTGCCAGCTGCATTAAGAATAGAATAGAATACAAAATATATCATCCCGGGCATGCTGTAAAAACCAGCAAAGGGATCCAAGGGTTTCAGTATATTGTAATTTAGGCGATGGTCTGACAACCTGTCACTACAGCAATATACCTATAAATATATCTTAAATAACATTCAAAACTTTGTCGGGCATAGCGGATCGACATACATAATATGTTTGGGTCGTTTTCGCTTTGCCTACTTCATTATGGATAAAGGTTTGATTATACATATGTATGTACACCCAAACACAAAACTATAGAAATTAATGTTTTTGGAACTAAACGCATCCTCTAAAATAGCAACCCCTAATGACTAGTCAAATTTGAACATGATATGAGATTTTTTTAAATTCCCCCTTTTTGTTGCTCAACTGTATAACTTATTAAAGCTTTTAAAATAATATTATCAACACATGTTTTGTCACTCTTTAAGAACAATAAGGAAAGAATAATATAATTCATTTATCGGTGATGCTATATAAAACGGCACCCTCAGTTTTAGTCAACTCAAAGCTGTTGCACTGTATGTATGATTAGTGAAACCATTTTCATTCGGGTAAATTTTTGTACTCTATTGTATATCTCAATATAAGCTATTATTACTAGTGTAGCGCACATAGATGGCGCCACATCAAGATACAACAGTCCTGAAACGCGGTATCGAAGTTTGCTCGGCGATCTGCATATATACAACTTCCGAACTAATCCAGTCGGACTCCGGTCCAGGGGACAACACCCGACCAGGTGGATAATTACCCTTTTCCCATCCGTCATCAGTCGGCCAACTGTAGTTTCAACAATTGTACGGAAATTTTAGGAAACAATTTATAAATCTTTCTATTTCCAAGAAATTGTTTTAAACAAGCAAAGGAAATCTTCATCACTTCGCAAATTTCCAAGAAAATTTACCCTTCGTAATATTACCCCGATAACCTTGTAAGTAAGAAAATGAATAATCAAAAAGTAATTAGTATTCCAGATCACGTCGGCGCGAACGTGTTAATCTTTTTAGGGAAATGAGAAAACTTCCACTTGCCTTATTTCGTTCCTAGGACGTGGCTGACGTCTATTTCGCAGTTCCGTACTTTTTGTATTTTATTCTATAACTTGCCTTGCTGTAGTTAAAGTATTTGACATAATTTTTTTTAGCCATCTTGTTTCTTTGAATCCCTCACAATAACAATTCATTTTAATTAACCTCTTATTAAACAATTATTATTTAGGTAACAAAATATTCATACATCAGGAAACAGCTGGTAACGATGCGGAGACTACAAAAACAACTAGACTACAAACTACATATAAAATATAGATGATTGAATCTAGAGAATATTGGCGTTTACTTCATTCTCCACCGACAGAAGTTTCGCTCTTAAGTTTATGATGTTATGCATGGATTCCTTAAAAAAACAGCTGAAATTCCTAAATAAGCAATTCACGAAAATGTATCCTAAGCAATGTTGTAATGGTTCTAAGAATTGTATTTCTCGAGTTTCCAAGCCATTTTGACCATCAGTGACGTCACAATTACCCAAATAGCACCAACTGTGACGTATTTGACAGGTAACTAACCGAACGGTTGAATGGACGCCGGACGCCAGATGTGCACGACTCACGATTAACCCTGATGTATACAGGTGCAGTGCTATTGTGATAATTTCTAGCCTATTTCGTAGCTCAAAGAAGGATTCAAATGGTGTTAAAAAGTGAAAATTCATTTAAATAGATATATTGATAATGTTTTCCATGTCGCCTTACTTACTTCTATAAAATACACGCATTTTTAAAATCTGACCTATTATTCTGCACCTCAAAAGCAACCAGCGTTATTCAACTGTAAAATCTGGTCCTTCAATGAGACCTATATGGATTGAAATGCTGATGTTCATGAAATCAAATATAAAAACTGAAATTTTACAAAGTTCGTGTATTTTACAGAAGAAGCAGGTTGATTTGGTCAAAGGTGACATGAAAATCATATTTTTATTAAGATCAACAAGTCCTAAACGTGGCTTCATACTCAACATGAAACTAAACTCATTACTTAATATTATAATGACAACTTAAAGGGTTCACTGATAATTTTACTCAGTACATACACTTAACGATGATTTTCGTAACATTATAACTTTTAGTCTCGCACCATAATGAGTAGGCTTGAAGTGAGACAAGGATAAGATTGCGAAATGATTTCCCTATGGACGCAAATGCCTTTGTAAAATATTGAAGATGACTTCTGGCTAAAGAGGTTCGTTTTTTATTTCGCCAGTAATAAGGTTTCAAGGGTTTCCTTATGATTTTAATTTCGAATTTTATAATTGAACTTTAATGGAAATGGATTTGTGGAGATAATATGTTCAATTGATTTCATTTCCGTTTACATATTATTATTATTTACAAATAAAATCACATTACTTTCAACGGTTCTGCCATTCGGCACCTATAATAATGAAATAGTGAGTTACATACATACATACCTGCAATCACCCCTTTATTCCTAATGGAGTAGGCAGAGCGTAAACGTTTCGCGTTCCGCCACGTCTGACAATTTTGAGGGTTATTTAAGATAGATTTGTAGGTATATTGCTGTAGTGACAGGTTGACAGCCCATCGCCTAAATTGCAATATACTGAAACTCTTGGATCCCTTAGCTGGTTTATACAGCATGTCCGGAAGGAAATGCAGGTTGCAAATTCTTTGTTTTTCTCTCGCTCCCAGTCCAGCATGGAAGAGATACTTAAATAAAAAAATGTTAAGATGAAACTCAAGGTTAAATTACAATAATTACCTATTGCATAAGGATCCCATGTCAAATCTGAGATGAAAGAATACTAAACGCGCTCCACGCAATAAATACCTATAACACGCCTCCATGCTAGCCTTGGAGCGAGTGAAAAATGTAGAATGTACCAGCTGCATTTTCTCC
The DNA here is from genome assembly GCA_949820665.1 of Scrobipalpa costella. Taxonomy (NCBI): domain Eukaryota; kingdom Metazoa; phylum Arthropoda; class Insecta; order Lepidoptera; family Gelechiidae; genus Scrobipalpa; species Scrobipalpa costella. Next base: position 24,169,226 of record OX463297.1, read on the forward strand.
CGGGCATGCTGTAAAAACCAGCTAGGGGATCCAATGAAAATTTACTTCCATGCTGGACTGGGAGAGATAGAAAAACATAGAATGTTCCAGCTGCCCTTTCTCCCGGGCATGCTGTAGAAGACAGCAAAAGGGACTCGAGGGTTACAGTGTATTGTAATTTAGGCGATGGGCTGACAACCTGTCACTATGGCAATACACATTACAATCTAAAATTACCCTCAATTATTGTCAGACGCGGCGAAAGCACCTTTTACGAGGCGTTTAACGCTCTGCCTACCCCGTAAGGGATGAAGGCGTGATTAAAATAATAATAAAAAATAAAAATAAAAAATAAAAATAAAAATGTCTTTATTTCCTCACCACATAGTATTCACTATTATTAGGGACATTATGCTAGGCACAAGATTACACTAAGTGTGAGGCTGGTGCCTAAACTAGGTAAGAAAATACCCGTATTTTAGGTCACCAGGCCTCCACTCCATTATTGATGGACATGAGATCATGTCACCTATAAGATCCAGTTACAGATAATTATGTTATGAATGAAAAAAAAAATAAAAAAAGGTAATACAAAATTAGTTTAAAGAAGAAAAATAAAAAAGAAAGAAAAGGTAATATAAATCATTAAACTTAGTAATTATTCGGTCAAGTCTTATCCGAGTATCGTTTCCTGTTATTTCACTGCTGTGGATTTGGTAGGTATAGCAAAACAAAACAAATTTTACTGTTACTTTATTGTAAGCAGCAAATTTTCAGTCTCATCATAGGTGATGGGCATAAGCCAGTTCATCAATAAATAACCACATTTGTGTTTTGTTAGTGGGTAGATACTAATGGAGCCTGATATTTTGTTGTATAATCTCGGTCCCATAATGTAGAACTGCCTTTCTGCTAGACAGGTACGATGGGACTCCTTAGAGCAAATTTTGTCTTTTCTACGAGCTGTCGGTAAAAGTTGGGGATCATATTGAAGACTTATATGGGTTCGAAGAACAGATTGAAATATGAAGAGCTTTCTCACAGTCAAAACCTTACAGTCAGCATACAGGTCCACTGTAGGATATATGAAGGGCTTTTTTGTCATGACTTTTAGAATGGCCCGCTGAGCTCGCTCTAACTGCATCAAAGTTGTTTTAGGAGCCCCACCCCACGCTATAATACCATAGGATAGTATGGACTGCGCTAGAGCATTATAAACCATAATTAAAATTTTTCTATCTGCAGAATCCCTTAACAACTTGAAAATATAGATTAGCTTTCTTGCTCTAGCAGTTAAATTTTGGATATGTGCATGCCAAGACAAGTTCTGATCGATGTATATTCCTAAATATTTGATGTCTGTTACTTTCGTAAGCAGAGGGCAGCTACAACTGAAACCGAAATTACATGTGTGTGTTTTGATAGTAAAGGAAGAATTAATGTGGCGGTAGCCAGCTGATGTAGGTGAGAAAAGAATGTACGACGTTTTGGTTACATTTAAAGTTAGGAGATTATTTGCAAGCCAGGTCATTACATATGATAATGCAATTTCAGCGTTAAAACGCGCTTCCTCCCAGTTTTTACCTTCAATGATAAGAGCTGTATCATCGGCATATGTAACAATGGAGCAATGTGGTATCTTGAGTTGACATAACTGATTTATATAAACCAGGAACAGTGTTGGGCCAAGCACACTGCCCTGAGGGACGCCATATGTCAAAAGTGTCTGGTCGCTAATATATTCACCAATTTTGACGCTTTGTGTTCGTTCCATTAAGTAGTTTCTAAAAATACCAAGTATGTGTCCTCTTAAGCCAATATCTTCAAGTTTTTGCATAAGCCTTGGAACAGAGACAGTATTAAAAGCTTTTTTGAGGTCTAGAAATATACCAATGCATTTATTTTTTCGTTCAGGTTTCCTATCCAGGGTTCTAGAGATCGTTTCTGTAAGGTGCAGTACAGCATCCTCGGCAGATTTTCCCTTACGAAAGCCATATTGGTTATCCGCCAGTATATTAGATTTTTCAAGAAAACTAACAAGACGCTTATTTAAGACTTTTTCCAGAACCTTGGATAGTGTGGTCAAGATTGATATAGGCCTATAATTATTGATACTGTCTCTGTCCCCGCTTTTATGAACAGGTTGGACAACAGCTTGTTTGAATGCCCTAGGAAATAGTCCCTTCGCGAAGCAAAGGTTACACAACTTAGTAATTATGGGAACAAGCGTTTGACTGCAGGCCTTCAAAATTTTACTGGAGATGCCATCCCACCCTACTGCACAGTTAGAACGTATATTTTTAATTACTTCCTCAATTTCAGCATAATCTACATCAAGGAGAACAAATGAGTTTAGTTGTAAAGTTTGAGGCAGTATATGTGGTGGAAGAGCGGAAGGCACTGGATTTGCAAGTATTTCAATCGCTAGTTGTTCACCAACGTTAGAAAAGAACTGGTTTACTTGATTAACTGATTCAAGATGAGAATTGCTTAAATTTAGTAGCTCTAGAGTTTTAGGAGTTTTGCTGCTGGTATGAGTTATTTTTTTAATGACCTGCCAAGTACCTTTGAGATTGTTTTTAGTTTTGCCAAATTCTTCACGTTCATATTGTAGTTTAATTTTCTAATTAATTTTGTACAAAAGTTTCTATATCGTTTATATGTCAACTGTATAACTTCATTATTCGGATATTTTTTACATTTCTGATGCAGTCTGTCACGGTTACGTAGGCATTTCACAAGACCAGGGGTTAACCAGGGTTTAATGTTACGGTTTTTCCTAGCTATTCTTTTATTAGTAGTGTGTTTTCTTATGACTTCTGAGATTCGCGAAATGAGGGAATCAGCGACTTGGTTTGGGTCATCTGAATCAAAAAGATCAGAAAAATCCAGACTCATTATATCAAAAATTATGGCATCAAAATTTTGTTGGGTGACTATAGAAATAGTTTTGTTTCTTTCAGGAGTAGATTTTATTATTAGCATGGTGGATAAATGATCTGTCAAGGTACTATTTAAAACCAGTGTTTTTGAATCATATTTCGTTTTTAAAATTACATGATCATAGCATGTATAACCATGTGTCGGTATAAAATGTGTAGAGAGAAGACCATGTGAGGCTAACATATTAAGATAATTTTGAACATAAGAGGGCTGATTATGTGGCACGATATCAAAATTGATGTCTCCCAGTATAGCAATAGTCTCAAAGTTCGACAAACCAACTAGTAAGTTACTAAGACTAGATATAAAAATGTCAGGATTTTTGAAAGACGGGGGCCGGTAGATTCCTAAAATTGCCATAGAATTACCAAGCCTACATATCAAACTACTACCTTCATTGAGAGTCGGATATTGTATTTTATGGGTTAAATTAGTTCTAACATAAATAATGACTCCATCATTCTGGTTACAATAATTCCTTGAGCAGTATGAAAAATAACCTTCAATAATTGGAACATTGCTAACCATACTGAGCCAACATTCTGATAAGATAATAATATCAACTTTTACTTTTAAAGTCGTTAATAATACCATAAGTCCGTTGAAGTTTTTGTTTACACTCCTAATATTTATATGAAAAATCTTTATAATTTTTCCATCTGAGGAAACATGCGAGATACACTCCTCTGGTAAACATTGAAATTTATTATCCTCACCCAAGATCTCTAATTCATCTTCAACATTTCTTATGCTATCCATTGTTAAAGATAATATTTACCAAGGAACAGTGTAAATAAAACTGGTAAGTACTTACCATCAGAATGCACATTTTAGGAGTTATACAGATATCAGACAAAACATCCGTAATACATACCAAAATCATATTGAGAAAGTCTGGTACGGGAATATTTATTTTATTACTTAGTTTAAGAATGTAAGTGAGGTTAAACTTGCTTGATAAGCAATATTCCAGAATAATAAAAAGTAATGTTTCATGTAGGCACTTAGACACTCCGACTGCAGTTATTGTAAAAATTGCATTGGTTTGTAAATATTTATGTTTGCAAAGTATAGTTGATGGGACTTTTTGAGGCTTCACATACGTACACAGCAGACGGTTACAATAATTTTGTCGGAAAGAGAGTTTATCGCAAGAACTCATTACATCTTGGAGGTTATGATTGTCATAACATAACAAGAGAAATACATGCAAATAAATTATGTTTAACATTAAATAATCAATTTCTAAACTATCCAAAATTTCCAAGCAAAACAAGAGAAAGACATGCAAATAAATTATGTTTAACATTAAATAATTAATTTCTAAATTGTTTACAATTTCCAAGCAAGACACAATCAGGGAAACCGAAGTAGTTAGATCAATCAATGTGAGTAGAATTATATTATTTATGACCGGTTTAAAGTTTGACACACACCGAGTGATAAATTCTAGAATGCCACAATGAGACTTGGAAGTGAATATAACAAGACAAAAGAAGAAGAAGACACAACATGGCAGTCATTGTTGTTGTAATTTAAGTACATCGTTTTCTTGCTTTATTTCCTGCCTCTGTGCACCCTCAGCCTTCCTTGCGAAAATTCTGCCATTCTGAGACCAGACAAACTTGTATCCAGCAGCTTTAGCCTTTTCACGAGTAAGCGCAAACAGTTTTCGGCTCTTGTTAGTGAGGCCCTCTGAGACATATATAGGAACAGATGGACCCGGTAATCCCAAGGCCGCTGACGACAGCTTGATCTTAGAGTTAGGTTTGTTGCTCTCTTTTGAGCTATGTATGATTTTATTTTTTATGATAGTGGAGTTCAATTCAGTGATGATTGTGGATGAACCGGTTTTTGTTTTGATACAAAAGATATCTTTTACATCAAAAGGACTGATTTCAACTTCCAAAGTTTTACAAGCCGTCCGGAAAAGATCGCAAAGCTCTTGTTGTGCCCCCCGCTTTGCGGGCTGTGACGTCGTCGGAAGTGGGATGTTACGTAACTCAATAACTGTGGACTTGGTCCTTTTTTCAAGTTCATCTATTTTGGTCTCCAAAGAGGCAATGTAGGCAACATTCTTTTTGCGTTCATTTTCCATGTTAGTCAGCTTTTCCCGCATGTCCTCATATTGCTTCGAGATAAATTGCATAGATCTTTCTAACTCTAAGCTGGTTGCTTGAATACTGCTGTTTTGTTTCTTTAAAATCGCCATGTCCGCAGACATAGTTTTTAGGGTCTTATCCTGATCTACCTTCCAATCAGTGAGCATGGTCAGAAGTTCATCCTTAAGAGAACCCTCGAATTCTTCACGGGGTCTCTTCTGGTTTTTTCTTGTATTAAAAAACACATTATCTTCCGGGTTAAGTTTGGAGAGATCACTTTCAGATGAGACTTGGGGTATTCCCATATTTGCCATTTTTAGCGTTAGAAAAGTTCTTAGGTTCGCAGTTGTCGTGTTTTCCAGCAGCCAAACTAGCTTGAACCATACAGAGTGGCAGCACGTACGTCAAGCGGGCTCTAGAGTGTTTGGACTCAGGAACAAAGGAGAGACGAAGACGCTTGCGCAGGATATGCAAAGTTATTAACAAAAGTATAGCTGTCACACACTCTCAGTCCTTTACGCACTCACTACAGTCACCACGCGGTACTTATGCACTCCTGGTATTTGCACTTGATAAATTTTATAAATTTGATAAATTTATTGCCCTTTATTTTAAAATTACGGATTTAACTAGCGCGGTGGACACGTCTGATCACTTCCGTGGTCCGGAGGGAGAGGAAATTCTTTGTTTTTCTCTCGCTCCCAGTCCAGCATGGAAGAGATACTTAAATAAAAAAATGTTAAGATGAAACTCAAGGTTAAATTACAATAATTACCTATTGCATAAGGATCCCATGTCAAATCTGAGATGAAAGAATACTAAACGCGCTCCACGCAATAAATACCTATAACACGCCTCCATGCTAGCCTTGGAGCGAGTGAAAAATGTAGAATGTACCAGCTGCATTTTCTCCCGGGCATGCTGTAAAAACCAGCTAGGGGATCCAATGAAAATTTACTTCCATGCTGGACTGGGAGAGATAGAAAAACATAGAATGTTCCAGCTGCCCTTTCTCCCGGGCATGCTGTAGAAGACAGCAAAAGGGACTCGAGGGTTACAGTGTATTGTAATTTAGGCGATGGGCTGACAACCTGTCACTATGGCAATACACATTACAATCTAAAATTACCCTCAATTATTGTCAGACGCGGCGAAAGCACCTTTTACGAGGCGTTTAACGCTCTGCCTACCCCGTAAGGGATGAAGGCGTGATTTTATGTTATGTATGTATGTTATGTTTATGGGATCCAATGGCTTCAGTATATTATAATTTATGCGATGAGCTGACAACCTGTTGCTACAGTAATATACCTACAAATCTATCTTAAATAACCCTCAAAAGATTGTCAGACGTGGTGGAACGACCTTTGTTTAGGTAATTTACGCTCTGCCTACCCCATTGGGGATAAAGGCCTGATTATATGTATGTAGGGATATCATGATCATGAAAAGCAGCTGGCATATTCTATGATTTTCCCTATACTACACTATAATTATAAAGATCTCAAAAGTCAAGAGCATTTACGTAAATGTTCTGGTGAAAAGTAAAACACAACTGCTTTAAAAACATAATTTTAGTATTATAGCATTTTGCGTATCTACATATTTTGTTTACTTACGTACGTGTATTATAACATGATTTATTTTAGGTAAAATTTCAGCTGCTAGATGAATTTTCCGATACGGCAAGGCCGATGGCCGATGGACCATTGTTCGGCGTGAATGCGCTCGCTTCACTCCTCAAATTGATAGAAAACCGCTTCCAATGTACCGTGCAACGCGAATATTCACAATTTTATATAACACGGCAAATGTAAGTGGAATTCTGGAGATGTATTCCATTCGCGGAAATGTTTGAGTTAGAATTGGAGCTATTCACTCGATAAAAGATCAATTTCACGCTTTAGTTCTTTTTGTATATTCTTGTACCTATGTAAGATTTTAGTCAAAAGCGCAGACTGGCAAATACCTATGTTTTTTTTCTCATTACATACAATACAGCTAACTCAAACTGTTACAGGAATTAAAGTTTTCCAGTAGGATTGTAGAGAATGCACAGACGCTACAGCCTATTTTCAAAATATATTCTTTAGTTCGAACTAGACCTACAATACCCACGGAAAGAGATTAGGTCATGCTATTTTCACCAGGCATCTCAAATCATACAGACATTGACAAAAATAGCAGTATTTTCTTACTAGGGTCAAATATAATATTAGAGTGGTATCGGTTTCGGCGAAGCTGCAACCAAGCCTGATGTATTTATAGTGTTCTACACGTGCCGTATTTTTATATAATTGACACTTAAAAGGTCGGCTTGTACAGTTTACAAATCATAGAGGTTTTATCATAATCATAATTTGTTGTTAGGAATCTTACGAAAGGATTCGGTTGATTCGGAACCACAACAATTCGACTGAAAGTTTCACTAAGAAAGCTTTTACAAAAATAGATCGTGCTTAAAACTAATTCGCAATACTATAAGGTGTACGTTATAAACTTTCAATTTAAACTTTTTTTATGCTCTTAACAACAATTTTTTTTGTCAAATCATATTTTAAAATATTATACGTTCGGTAGATTATAATTTTAGTTAGGTAATTGAAGTGAATCTGTTCTTATGTAACCCCAGCTGTACATCAAAAAGAAATGGTTTTACGAACACCATAGGTAAGCTGATGAGACAAGGATAAATCCGGGATTAAAACCCGCGCGCGTGTGCCAACACAAACAATTTGTTGTGGGTCACCGCTTTTATTTGCGGTCTGATTTCAACACCGACCAATAAGGTAACAGTTATTAGTATTACGAAATGATCTTTATTATTTTAAGGTTTTATAAACTCGTAAAGATCATAGTTATGAAACTGTCATCCGATGGAGAAGCTATCACTGTCGGTCGTACGACCAGGAGTCGTATTTTTGAATCGCTCGTATCTGAATTCGCAATCGAAAAAACCACATTCGCATGCAAAATCCTAAAATCTCAATTTTTTAATACTCATACGTATGCGAATCTGCAACGAGTGGTCCAAACCACTCGTTTTCTTTTCTACTACTCGAATCTCTATTAGTCTGTGGTCGAAATTGACAGACAAGCAATATGACAAGTAAAATCTTTGATATTATTATGATGGCACAAAAAAAAATAAGTTTGTTGCTTATTAATTAAATATATTCTATAAATTCCACTTTCTCCTTTGAAGAGTGTTCTGTGTCTGCGATGGTGAGTCTGGAGTAGTTTGTAGCGAAAACGACGAGGAAGAAGAAGTTGAGATAGAAAAACCAAAACGATGTAACGCGTTTGCTGAAAATGTAAAGAAATTTAAAAACAATTACAGTACTTTCTAAGCAAGTACTTTGATAGATGAAGTAACACCTTTTATGGATGAAGGCCACCGGGCATCTGATTTGACGGTAGATACAAAGGTTAAATTAAAGAACATCTAGTTCAATTCTCGCCAAACTTGCTACTATATAATTGTATCTACAAATACCAATTGGATGTTTTTACAGGTTCTCCTCGCATTAATTTTTCTTTGCCACAGGGTCTTATCAAAACCCTGTGGCAAACCAGAAAAATGCGTGTGTGGTGCAGTCTACCGTGTCAAAAAGTGTTGCTGAAGTGGTCACAGCCATAAACAACCCAAATGTGTACCAAAAATGGGTAAAATATCCAGCTACTTACCAGGACATGTATAAAAATACAAGAAGGTAAGGGATTAGTTGGGTGCAATAAACTTTGCATTTATTCTATGATTCTATTTAAATAATTAAAGGTTTTATTTTGTTTCCACTTAGTTTAGCAGAAGAGCTCTCTCCCAAATGTACAATTTATTACAGATTTTATCAATTGTATGGCCTGCCAGGTGTTATAGGCTGCATTGACTGCACGCATGTGGCAATATATCCTCCGCCTTTCGAACGCTATGACGAGCGCAGTTACGTTAATAGAAAAGGTTACTACTCTATTAACACTCAATTAGTAAGTACCTAGTCTAAATTTCTTCGCCAATTGGTAATGTTAAATAAATAAATAAATGTTAAGTACTTAGTAATAGACAGAGATTTCAGTGATTAAATCATTAATTAAACTTCTTGTATTTGGTATGTTGCAGATATGTTACGCAGACTTAATAATGAACGTGAATGCTCTATTCCCCGGATCTAGCCATGACTCATATGTATGGAACCCCAGTTCGGTGCTCCCTTTAATGAGTGAAGTAAATGCTAACAGGAGATACAATTTAATCGGTAAAAATGAGATCGAATTAGCCTGTTTAACTATTTTCATATTTGTTTTCAACTAATTATTGTACTAACTTTGTTTTTTAGGTGACAGTGGTTATGCTTTACCTCAGCCTGTGTCAAGAAAGGAACTGCGGTATAATGCAGCATTTAAAACGGCCCGTGCCACAATCGAAAGATGTAATGGTGTGCTAAAACAAGATTAAGGTGCCTGTTAAAACACAGAGTGTTACATTATTAACCAGAAAAGGCAATTAAAATCATAAACAGCTGTTACGTTTAACATAATATGTGTATTGATGCAAATATTAATCTGGAGGGAGATGAAGACGTCAATGATGATGTTCTCAATGACAAAGCTGATTTTGGGTTATATGGCGATAACCTATTGCCAGACGAAGACTTAGTTCCAATGGAGCTCGAAGGTGTAATCCTGATTTAGTTGCAGCAGAACATATTTGGAATAGAATTATTCGGAATAGAATTGTTCAGAATTATTATTAAATAAAACATAGTATTTTATAACATAAATCAACAACTTTTTACTTAACCATTCACATTGACTAATTAAGCATTAATTATTTTAATAACAACTAACAACTTCTAAGCAAAGTTTAAGCCAAACGGAGAGAACTAGCTGGCAGCACCGTGTGTATATACACAAATAATATAAATATGTATAGGAACCATTTGGAGCATGCTGTACAATCAAGCTAAGGGATTCGAGGGTTTCAGTATATTGTAATTAAGGCGATGGGCTGACAACCTGTCACTACAGCAATATACCTAGAATTGTATCTTAAATAACCCTCAAAACTTTGTCAGAGGTGGCGGGACGACCTTTGTTTAGGTCGTTTACGCTCTGCCTACCCCATTAGGGATACAGGCGTGAATATGTATGTTTGTACCATTTGGAGCCACTTATGTCCTCTTCATAACTCGAAAACTATTAAATTTAAATATACCTTTGGTTTGTATATATAAAGTCGCTAGCTAAATAGCAATCAACAAAATATTAAGTACAGATACCTAATTCAACCAAACAGTAAAAAATAATAATAAATGAATCAACAATAACAGTTACTAGATACCGTTTTTTCTTATCCAAGCTAAAGGACCTGTAGCGCACATAGATGGCGCCACATCGAGATACAACAGTCCTAAAACGTGGCATCGAAGTTTGATCGGCGATCTGCATATATACAACTTCCGAACTAATCCAGTCGGACTGCGGTTCCCTGGTCACAACACCCGACCAGGTGGGTAATTACCCTTTTCCCATCCGTCATCACTCGACCAACTGGTCTTAAGGAAATGCTCCTAAAGACCAATAGTATGTACCACCCACTTGTACCGCATTCCGGTCCAACAACATTAATCAGATGTACATTTGCCACTAGAACCACCTCTACTTTATTATAATATCTACCATACTAATTAAACTTAAATTAAAGTCAAACTTAAAAACATAAACAAATAAATCATTTATGTACATCTATCAATATATTATTCAAGATTGTTTGCTATGGCTTTTAATATCTGATTTCACTCTTCTTGTACTTTTATAAAGTCTTTCTGAAATTGAATTGTGTTTTCCACTAACAATCTTTTCAATCCAACTTTTTCCTTCAGGAGTGTTTTCATGTTAATTTTATTCTTAGTTGGTTTGTTTCCATTTCTAGAGCTTCCTTGTTCTTGTCCAACAACTGTTTCAAAACCATTGGGCGGTGGTAGAACTCGTACTTCATTTGCACTGCATACTCCTTCATCTTCTGGTGGTGGTAGATTTTCCTCCAAAAACTCGAACTCTACCAGGGACTCGAATACTTCTTCATGGCTGGTAACACTTTTTTCATTATTAAAAAATAGCCACATCACACCCTGTTCAAAACTGTCCAAATCTTCTGAAGTCGGACCACCTCCAGTTTTACGTTGGGTTTTCTTAATGCTGGCGTGCTTTTCCTTTGCCTTAGACTGAAGGTCCTGCCAAGTCTTAGAATAATGATATAGTTAATAAAACAAGTAGTTTCAAGAATTGCAATAGTTATGCAAATAGAAAAAAATACAATAATATGCAATGTTAGGTTTGTTAAATAGGTCTAGGATGCAGGTTGGCCGCAGCAAAGACAACCTGTGCCGATGGTACTCTAGTAGTGCAGACGCCAGCTATGAATGTGGAGAACCATTACAAACCATGGCACACCTTACCAGCTGTTCCGCGTGTCAGACCAACTGTTCACGCGTGGACTTGCTTGACAGCAACCATAGAGCCACTACAGTAACCACTTTCTGGGCAAGCAAGGTTTAGCCCGTGTAATTGCCGACACGAAAGAAGAAGGTAGGTTTATAAATTGTAGATGTATTCTTACCTTACGCCAAAGACGCCAGTCTTTTTAGGACCCTGGTATGGCATTTAATTTGTTTGTAATATGTTCCCATTCATCTGGGGCATTCTTGAGCGAAAAATTCTTACTAAATTTCCCACTCCTTAACGCGGGGTTTTCGGTCATCATATCGAGCAGTACAGCATTTTACTCTTTACTGATGTGTCCTGTCGATTTTCTTGGTCGGCTTTTTTTATCGCCCATATTAACTTTTGTCAATAAAAAATCGTTTGTTTCGTTAAAAAGAAGTATATCCACAGACCACACCACAGATAAGACTACTCAATTTTTGATTTACGTTCCGTATCCCTACGATTAATTACCGGTTTTTCAAATCCACTATTTTTGTTAGTGGTAGTGGTGGTATAGTAAGTGTATTTCTGCGTAGAACGAAAACAATTTATGGGATTAGACATTATTGGCAACACAGATTTCTACTACTTCAAAAATACGTAAAATTGTGTGTGATAGAATTTGATTTCGTACACGAATGATTTTCGTACGACTCCAGGAGCCGTATTTCTGAACAGCTCGTATGAAAACTAAACTCGTATACGTATTTTTGAAGAAGTAGAAATCTGTGTTGCCAATAAAGTCTAATCCCATAAATTGTTTTCTTTCTACGCAGAAATACACCTACTACACCAACACTACCACTAGCAAAAATCGTTGATTTGAAAAATCTGTAATGAAACTGAATGTAAATTCAAGTAAATTTAAAAGTTAAAGTGTCACTTGTCAAATGATTGTCTGTGTCACTGTCATGATCATAGACTACTTAGGTTTCGAGTAGTAGGAAAGAAAACGAGAGGTTTGAACCACTCGTTGCAGAGTCGCATACGTATAAGTATTCAAAGATAGTGATGCTGGGATTTCGTATGCGAATGTTGTTTTTTCGTATGCGAAATTGGTTACGAGCGGTTCAAAAATACGACTCCAGAATTATTTAGTAGAAATGTCATCGACTGTCGGACGACTGATATTTGTGCTCGTAAGACGCAATGACCGTTTTTACATTAGAAGGTAAGTCAAGGATTAATTTATATATATTATGTCTTTTACTGTATCGTCGAAGATCTTGTGTCGTTTCCGTTGCCATGGTTGTGCCGTTTAGTGGAAAATCTTATTTTACTAAAAAAACTTATTTTGTCCGCAATCATTTTCATAATGGCTTTGAATAGAAATGTACAATTTTGGATTTATTTTTAAGTAATATAAATAAAAGAAACGAAGACTACACATTATATACAAAACGCCAAATACCCTACTTTAGTCCTACCATGTATGCGACAATCATAATGTGACTAAAAGCAAAGAAATTGGTCGTCCCATCGATCATATTAGTAGATGTCATGCAGTCAGGCATCAGGCATACCTGATCGCATGGTCAGTCGTACGACCATTCCGGCTGATAACGATGAGACAGTGCTATAGACAGTGCCTCAGTTACGCTATTTTGTGAGCGCACTAGAAATCATACTAGTAGAAAAGCCAGACAGTATTTATAAAATGATATTGAAGTGGATGGAAATGACGATGTACGGTTGACACGAGTTTATTGGACTACGTTACTACGTTATATACAATAGGTCGTGCTATGGTTAGATGACGATGCTGCATATACAGCATTCAATGATAGTAGAGCTCCACTAGGGAAACAACTACGCTTGTCACTAGCAACTTGTAGGGTACGTCAGACTAGCAGCGTTCACACCAGCTAGTGGGTGTAGAAACATGGCCTTGCAGCTGTGCCGAGCGAACACAAAGTCAAATTTATTTTCTAACTAGATCTGTAATTCCAAAAGAAATTCAAAAGAATTATCTGGATTTTGTAACTCGTGGAATTCGTAAACAAGTTATCCAATACAAAGATACTTAATTGGCAATCAGCATTGATAAAATATTTTCTGTTGAAGGACAAAAAAGCTTCTATATAATTGAATTTTGCAAGGTAGATATTATTATTTTTGTTTGTCAAACTTACGAAAACTTTTTTTGCGTAATCATTTAATTTAATTTGATAAACATTGCACCAGAATCGGCAATAAATATTGCGAGTTTAGTGCTATTGATATGAATAGACAATTTATCTCGTGATGTCAACACACTAGTAAATAGGTTATCGATTCAGATCCTGAACAATAGAAGCGAAAGCACAGGAACCAGTAGGTACTAGCGATGCAAAATTAGGTAATTTTACCAAATACGGGAGTTTTACGGTCATTTATATAGATTACGGTAAAACTACCGGTGACTTATGACGTTTTAAGAGGAACTTTTATTAATTGAAACGCGATTATTAAGAGAAAAAAATATCAGTTTTAAGAAAAGTTATCCAGTTTATTGAAAAGTTGTTCATTACATACATACATAAATATTGACTGCCTCAGTGGTCTAGCGGTCTGCGCCATGAGGTCTCGACCCGGATGTCCCGGGTTCGATTCCCGGCAGGGGACAATGACTTTGTGTTGTTGTTTCTAGTTTGATTAGGACATTGCAGGCTGATCACCTGATTGTCCGAAAAGTGGTTCAGTTTGTAAAACGTTATTCAGTTTTAAGTGCAGTTGTTCAGTTTTAAGTGCAGTTGTTCAGTTTTGAAAAAGGTCGTTCAATTTTAAGAACAGTGGTTTAGTTTTGAGAAAAGTAGTTCAGTTTGAGAAATATTGTTCAGTTTTGTTAAAAGGTATTCAGTTTTGCGAAAAGTTGTTCATTTTTGCAAAAAAAAAAAAAAATTGAAAAAAGATTGTTCTGTTTGAGAAAAGTTATTCAATGTTTAGAAAAGTTGTTTACTTTGTGAAAAATTGTTCAGTTTAGAGTGTTGAACACACTAGCATTTATAACGATTACCAACCTTCTCTTTCAAAGGGTAGATACACAATATTTATGGCCGTAGGTACTGTATGAGTGTAGATAAGTATTGTATGCAATTGTACATAACTAGGTATTAAAACACTCGTGTGATGCTATTAAGAAACTCATTCGTCTTTTAATACCCCTAAAATAGCTTTTACTATACTAGACATTTTACGCACTACCTACTTACCCCATTAGAGATAAAGACGTGACTGAGCAAGCGTGTCTATAAACACAATGCTGCAGCCGCATTTTTCAAGTAGTCGTGTTATAGGTTTTTTATTGAATCTTACCGTATTTTACGGTAAAATATAATATACGTACATACATACATAAAATCACGCCTTCATCCCTAATGGGGTAGGCAGAGCGTAAACGACCTAAACAAAGGTCGTTCCGCCACGTCTGACATAGTTTTGAGGGTTATTTAGATGGATTTGTAGGTATATTGTTGTAGTGACAGGTTGTCAGCCCATCGCCTCAATTGCAATATACAGAAACCCTCGGATCCCATAGCTGGTTTTTACATGCCCGGGAGGAAATGCAGCTGGCATATTCTATGTTTTTCCCTCGCTCCCAGTCCAGCATGGAAGTAAAAATAATATATTATGAGTAAATTTCGTTTTTTACCGTAGTTTACCGGTGTTATTTTACCACCTCACATCTCTAGTAGGTACCCAACAGTTAAGTCAGCTTCGAGAGCTACAAAGACTATTGCTTCAAAAAGCCAGCACAGAGTAGCTAATGTTGGTCTTTGATTCACTAAATAGAAAATCTAAATCGAATATACTACTTGATTCAATAGAACCAGATAAGGGATCCGAGGGTTTTAGTATATTGTAATGTAGGCGATAGGCTGACAACCTGTCACTACAGCAATATCCAATACAGATCTATCTTAAACAACCCTCAAAACTTGTCAGACGTGGCGAAACGACCTTTGTCTGGGTCGTTTATTACCATTAGGGATACAGGCGTGATAGTATGTATGTATGTATGTATTCAATAGAAATGGCAAAATGAAAAACAATGTCCAATACGAATTTGAGTTTAGAGACTCAAGAAAACTAAGCTCTAATAAGTAAATTACGATTCTAATATAACCTAATGAACCAGAAATAGTCATTATATTAAATAGTAACAAAATAAAAAAATAATTATGTTTAATATTGATCAGAAAATAATTTTGCAATCTGTTTGAAATTGATAATATTGGGGAGTGTTACCGTTACGGATATCTACAAACTGCAACTCGACTACCAGCACTGCGACATAAGTTTCGGTAGAAATTGCAACAAAATGAGCAATGAATTTGTTCTTCAAAGTGCTAATAAAATAAATGCCTTTTTTTATCAGCACTTATCTCAGTTTTCATGGGTGGTGATGGCACCTTACTACCACTGATGAGGATGTGAAATGCCATCAACACCTATGAAAACCGAGACATTTAGATGTTTGATACCGGCTAGTTTGATGGTCGGTGAGTGCCGGTTTCGTTTCGTTGCGTTCATTGCAGAATCTGTATTATCAAGTCATGCATCGAGAACAGCGGCTACTATTGCTTCAGCCACGATACGTCAGCCTAGACATGTATCACAATTAAAAATTAGGACCAAATTCAATGCGTCATTAGATTTGATGAAAATTAAATCAAAATAAGCAGTAAATTTCAACTTTTGAGACTGGTATCAGCATTAAATCCAGAGTTTTAAGACTGTTGAAGACATTTGAAGAGTGGTTAAAGAGTGGTTGAAAAGTTTTCATGGGTGATGTGATAATATCACCACACTACTTATGAAAACTCAGGTGAACAAAGATCGATACCGGTTGTTTTTATGCGCCCCAACCATTCGGTGAGTGCGAGTTGGATCGTATCAGTGGTATTGGAACTGCAGCAGTCGGAAACTGCAGTATCAAGTCGTGCATACCGAGCAGCGGTGACTATTGCGTGGAACATGACACGCCAGTAAAATCAAAATAATACAAGTTTTTGTTCATAAAGAGATCAATTAGTATATTAATAAATCAAGACTAAATTCAAAGTGTCATTAGATTTGATGGAAATTGCATCAGAATACCGAGTTTTCTAGTTGTAGAAAACAAAGTGCTGATGAAATGTATTATCATTTTATCAGCACTTGTCTGCGATTTCATGGTTGATGATGGCGACACACTACCCATGAAAACTCAAGTAATCAACTATCCATACCAGCTGGCTTCATGCGCCGCATTCATTCGGCGAGTGCGAATCGGATTGTATGAGTGGTATCGGAACTGCAGCAGCGGTCCGAAACTGCTATAATAAGTCGTGCATCGATGGCAACTGCAACTATTGCTTCAAACACAACGCGCTTGTAAAAACAAGCTTACACAAGTTATCGTTCATAAAGAATGCATTGAAAATTAATAAATTTTGATTTATCAAATCATTTTCATTGTGTCATTTCACAGGTTTAAGGCTCAGGAAATAAATGGAAACTTGTTTTACACCCATCCGAGTTTTCATTGGAGATGATGGCACCACACTTCCTATAGTAACTCAGGTGATGAACGAACGATACCGGCTGGTTCTATTCGGATCGGATCGAATCGGATTTGCAGTATCGACTTTCGTATCGAAATTGCAGCAGCAGTAGAAAACTGCAGTATTGAGACGTTCATCGCGGGCAGTTTTCATGGGTGATGATGGTAAGTACTATCCATGAAATCTCAAATATTTGACGATTGACTGGCTGGTTCTATCGGAGTATCAGATCTGGTGGTACTTACCGATAAGGTATCGAAACTGCAGCAGTGGGGTGAAACTGTAATACTGAATCGAGCATCGACGGCAGAGACGACTATTGCGTCAAATACTTACCGCAACACACCAGCCAAAACAATGTACCAAATACAAGGCATACATTTTAAGCATATTGTTTTAACTTGTAAAACTAAGATACTTACTTATTATAAATATCTACTTCTTCATTTTACGATCGGATACTTTTTTTTGACAGTGTGTCAGCTTTTATTTTGAGTGGCGTCCTGTCACCTCTTCTGTTTTCAATTTTCATAAATTCTATCACTCTTCCTCTCACTACTCCCTATCATTTGTATGCAGACGATCTCCAAATTTATACACAAGCTCCACTTTCTGATCTCACTCGCTATTCAGACTACCAACAGAGACCTCGTCAGTATTGCTGAGTGGAGTCGTTCCTTTGGCTTAGAAGTCAATCTTGCCAAAACACAAACCATCATAATTGGTAGCCATTGGTACATTGCACGGATTAAGCATGACTTGTTACCCCAGATCATGTTTGATGGAACTCCAATTACCTACAGCCGTAAAGTCAAAAACCTGGGCGTTATGTTTTATGTCTGTCTCTTGTGGAATCACCAAGTATCGGAGGTAAGCAGGAAGGTGTTTGCCGCGTACGGGTCTCTTAAGTGACTTAAAAATCTTTTGCCGACATTGGTACATTGGCTTCTTCTCCCTATAGTGGATTATGAAGACGTTTGTTATCCTGATTAATCTGTTCAATTATTGAAGAAGCTCGAACGTCTGCAGTATCTCTGTATAAAATTTATATTTGGCCTGCGTAAGTATGACCATGTCTCTTCTTATAGGTCCCAAATTCAATGGCTGCCTATTACCCGTACAAGGGACTGTCACATCCACTCCCTCCTTTACTCCATTCTTTCCCACCCTACCCCTTCTCTTAAAGATCGCTTTATTTTTCACTCGCCAACCCTGGCCTGCTATTTGCGTGCCAGCTCTAAATTAAGATTAACCTGCCATCTCACAAGACTGACTTCTATGCAAAGTCTTTCACAGTGCGAGCGATCAAGCTGTGGAATGAATTGCCCGAAGACATTCGACGTGCACCGTCTCTTGAGACATTTAAGAGCCGAATTAAAAAACATTACTTGGAACAAATTACTATCTGATCATTAGTTTTCCTTCACTTTTGTTCTGTGCTGTTGCTGTCATTTCCTTCGTCTAGTTCTGATTGTAGTTTGCATTATCCTATCTTCCATTAGTTTATTTATTAGTTTATTTTAGAATATCTATGTAGTAGCTTGTACCTAGTTTATGTATTATATGTAATGTAATATATTTAGGATACATTTTGACTAGGTTTGCACTATCCCGCTTACCGCTACGCATTTTTCTTTCACTCAAAGGTTGCCTGGAAGAAATTGCTACCTTAGCAATAAGGCCGCCTACGTTGTACTTGTCTTTTGTTGTTATCTGTTGTGTTGTATGATTTGTATTCTTATGTTTATTTTACTTTGGTTTCTTGAGAAAAAGATTGCTGAACTAAGGTTTTATTCTACTTATAAATCAAGTTATCTTAGTACTTTTCTTTTATTCATTGTAGTTGTGCGAGTACCAAACGATGCTCCTGGATACTCCGCTACTGCCGCTACTCTTCAGACGCAACTCTACCTTTGCTCTACCTCTGCATTTTCCTTGGAATTCAGCGCACTAGTCTTGAGGAGGGCGCCTACGCTCACGAAAATTCCACATTTCCCATTCATCGATGGCAGGTGCAACTATTGCGTCAAAAACAATACACCGGCATTGACCACGTATTTTTGAATCAATCGAACTCCAATGCGCACACGAAAGAGCATCTTTCGTATGCGATTTTCATACAATTTACCATGCGAATGTTAGTCTTTCGTATGCGAAATTGATAATACAAGTAAAAAAGCAGCAACTTTTAACAGTTTTCATTAGCTCCAAGCTAAAAGTTAGTTTCGGACACCCCACAGATTTTTAAATAGCAGAATCTTCTCTCCCTATAGCTTGATCGCTTCTTTCATTACTGCTTAATATTTTATAATTAAATAGTCACTATGACTTGTATATAGGTAGGTAATAGTTAAAAAATAATGTTAGCAAGAGAAAAGCTGACCCCGTCGAGAATTTGTTAATGTCTAGATTTTTAACCAGAATCTCCACTACCAAAGAAAGGACGTAAAAAATCTGTAATAGTCAGTCTCAAAAAGTTTTATTCGGTTAATTTCGTATAAAAACCAACAAATATCCGTGTGTCATCCGAAGGTCCTAAGGGTCGTATCCATATTTACTCGGTCCGCTGTCAAAAAAAGCCCCGATCTATAGTCGAAGGGACAGAGTAATAAGATCTATTTGTTATCCCGGTCCGCTTTCGATAGAGTGTGTATTGGCGTGACAGACAAGCAAAAATAACAAGCAAAACGAGAGGTCCATAAAAATTACTAGAAAAAAGGCACTAAAATGTTCATGAACGCGTGTGCTCTCTAAGTAATACACAACTTTTCAAATATATTTTAAAGCATTGATTGGTATGGTAGTGGCCAGTAGGTAGAAGGTATTATGAAAAAGCTACCTATCAATTTACACAGCAAATTTCAACTGATAAAGGACCTTTGTAAATCGAATTGATTGATTGATTGTAGATCTTTATGGGATGCATAAAGATCTGTTGTATTTATCTTAAAACTAAGAAGCAACTTTTGAAAGCAGCTACTGGCGCCATCTTAATATTTAATGCTTGCCAAACTTTACAGTCGTATGTCTCGCCAGCATAGAGTGCGAACAATAAATTCTGTCAGAATTCATGCGTTCAATTTCTGAGGGACTAAAAATATGAGACAATAAGATGGTAGGACGAGGCAAATATCAGGTTTTACGAACGCGATTCGATCAGTTTGTGTTTGCATAAGTATCGAATATTAAAGCTCCCGTCCTTTTGTTTACGTCGCTTGACCAACGAACGATATTGGCGAACCTTTCTATTCGGCTGAGACCCGAACGGAATTCCAATTTTAGCGTGGTATTTCACTAATATTGCTCAACTTAAACTTCCTTGTATGTTTCTTCAATGAGTTCTTTCAGGAATGTTGATACGTTGCGTACATACATACGTACATATAATCACTCTTTTATCCCTAATGGTAGGATATTGCGTAGGATATTATAAATATCAGAATATTTATTTTAGGAAAGTTAAATATAACTAAAGTAAATGAAATAAAACGAAGTAAAAAAACTTGATTCCAGTCCAAATTAAACAACGCCTAGTGGTAAAAGAACAGCCATCACAAAAGAATGACACTGGACAACTTTCCACATACAAAAAGTTCAGGTAATCTCTGCCTTGTTGGTTGTCGGAATCCAGAACGTCTTAACGTGCCATTTTATGCATACACCAAAATGATTTCTCTATATCAATGGTATTAAGAAATTATTGTGGTCATATACATAGATTATCTTGCTGTTAATAATGTTTTTTATTTACTATTGTTAACTGAATATAGATACATACATACATACTATCACGCCTGTATCCCTAATGGGGTAGGCAAAGCGTGAACAACCCATACAAAGGTCGTACCGCCACGTCTAATAAGTTTTGAGGGTTGTTTAAGATAGAACTGGATATTGCTGTAGTGACAGGTTGTCAGCCCATCGCCTAAATTACAATATACCCTCGAATCCCTTAGCTGGTTTTTACAGCATGCCCGGGAGGAGATGCAGCTGGCACATTCTACGTTCTTCTGTCGCTCCCAGTCCAGCATGGAAGCAATAGATAGAATTTCAAAATATTTTTTATCTGATGACCTTTTATTCTCCTGGTCAATAATTGTTCCTAACATTTTACGAGATGATCCCATGTTATTGTAGGGCTGAACAAATATCTTCAACGTGAAATACTAATAAAAGAGTCATAGGATAACGATGTTATATTTTTACGGTCTAGTTTTAGAAATATAATATTATTTATGTATTTTTTGTTTAGTGCCAAGTGCAAAAAACTTTTCCTTAGGTTTTTACATAGCAAGATATACTACAGTTTGTAGTCTGCATTCCATAACTAGAATATCAAAGTAAGAAAGGAATTACTGTTAAATAAGAGTCTAAGCATTGTTACAACATAAAAAGTTATCGTTTTTATAACTACAAATTTTGCTAATTTTTCAGGCTCGTAAGTCCCGGAAATAAACTTTCGTGAAGCTTTAAAGTTATGCAAATAAAATAAAACAACTTTTATTCGAATCTTTTTGCAAGAATTCAAGAGCTCTGCATTGCATTTAAGCAAAGTTTAAACTAAGAAGAAAGTGGCCCTCTCTTTGAAGCCAATTTTTTTTACAACTGGAGTAGGTATTTGGCTTATTTTAAGCTGCAAAAATATTTAAGTGAATTCAAAATTCGCTCTTTTATTGTTACAGCATACTTTGTTACATTAAATAAATTTGTTTATCCTTTAGTAAGCTTTTTATTTTCTATTATTATTATCACACAGGTAAAAGTGTAGACGTTTTAACTCTCGGAATATTGTATGGTGGTTGAGAACGTAAACATCATCCAGTTATGAAATGTTTAACAGCTCTTACAGCAAGGAAATTGCCCTCGCTTGAAAATAACGTAATATTGTATGATCATTATGATAATGCCTTTATACGGGCATTAAATGTTTATAAACTTCAGTACTTTAATTAAACACTCAGCTTATAACTCGTAGGGTAAATGAGTTTTTGTGTGGGTGTTAGGTTAGTCGGCTACCTAATCTAGGGGATTGAACGATAGTACTGGTTTTTACACAGAGCGACTGCCATCTGACCTCCGCAACCCAGAAGGTAAACCAGACCCAATCCTAGATTAGGTCAGAGTTTTTCAAGCCGCCAATGCTTAGCATTGGCCTATGTCATGGCTTAACGACTAATACCTATGGTATTAAACGATATTAACCGGGACCAACGGCTTAACGTGCCTTCCGAAGCACGGAAAAAGCGCCGAATAAACGTACATATGAAATTCGAAAACCGAAAAACACATTGGTACGTGGTGGGATTCGAACCACGACCTCCCGCTCAGGAGGCAGCGGCCCTATCCACTACACCATCGGGCTCTCTACTAGGATTTTCCCAGTAGTATGTAGTTTTTCACGTCAAAGTAGGTATATCTTTTTGCCAAATTTAACAGTTTAAAATCAGTTTAGCTATTTCAATGTAAAAGAAACCCTTTAGGGTAAACATTTTATTATAACAATATTATCGTAAAGTGTATTGAAAGATTTTAAACGGATATTAAAGTTATGATAACTAACTAATTTGCCACTAGTCAAATCGAGAATGGACAAATTGGGATAGTAGTCCATTTGAATCTTCAGTCCGTTTAACACCCTAGACCTAGACAATACATAGTCGACCGATTTGTACCTTGGTTGCTATGTTATATCAATGTATTCTCGTCAATACTTACATATTGCTGATATGCATATAGTATGTAGAACTTAAAAAATAAATAAAATATAAGTGTGTATAGATACATTATAAAATTATGAAAGTTTATTACTCTTAATAGAAATAAACATCACATTATGTTTTATTTTCAAGCTGTTATAATATAGCCCAACACGTTTCCACTGCGACTGATAGCTGTATCTTCAAATGCAGTTGCTAAAGTATCACATGCAGACTAAAAAGATTTCTAGTTATTCTTTGAGCAGTAGAATACATCAAGACAAAAAAAAAACAACAGAAAGCCTTGGACTTTACTGTTTAATGGTTGATGCGGAACGAAAGCCGATTTTTTAATAATAATGGAAAACTTAAAATCGAGATGACAAAGCTCAGTAGAAGGAGTACTAGTATGATTTTTGAAGAATCGGTTATGATGACTGAAAATAATGTTTGGAAGGTGGTAGATAAACCAACGGTGCCAACAAGTGAATATTCAAATACAAATATCGGACACCTCGTTTGAGTGATATATTTTCTTTTTTCTTGACAATACGTCAAGGTTTTTATTCTTATGAAATAAATGCCTACTAACAACAAAGAATTGTCTACTTCTTACAATTTGTGCTTAGATATTAATAAATAGCAAAAGATTTGAGCTTGAACAGAAAGTACTAAAAGTAGTAAAAGTGTCAGGAATGCTAACTGGAATAAAACATAAAAGACTCGCTTAGTTCCAAAAGGCTTTACTCAAACTTAGGGAGTCGAAAATTTTGAGATCTTTTCATCTATCAAATAAAATAAAAAAACATGTATCAAACATCGTTTCACTACATAGTATAAAACAAAGTCGCTTTCTCTGTCCCTATATCCCTATGTATGGTTAAATAACGTGACTGCAGAGCTGCAAAGACGTCTCTTGAGGTAAACCTTTATGCAGTCCTTTCTAAGGGAGGTGGAGATAGTGATGGCAAGATGTTAGCTAAAGAAAGTCACCTGCGCTATCAATCGCTGATAGGAGCACTGAATTACAGTGGTTGCAACACACGTTCAAATATCTTGAAACCAGCCAACCACCAGTACTAAGTCTGTAAGTAAGTGTAACTCTTACACCTCATGCTGTACAGAGCTGCACGTACCGAGTATATGTGAAAGAGTATGACATACCATAAACTGATAGCGGTTGATCAGTCAACGAAACTGAATAACTTTCACCAGGACATTATTTCAGGAAGTGATTGTTATTTTTTTACTTTCCATTACTAAATTAACACCTCGATGGGAAAGCCAAAAACATTCTTCATTAGTTTCATAGTGAAAGTTGTTCAGTTTCGGTGACTAAGCAACCCCTATCAGTGTTTATGGTACTCTGTCCTTACACCCATTATATGCTGCCAAGTGGTATTAGAGAGGCTGCTAAAAAGATGACAACCTTTCTATGATCGAACTTAACCGTACGTAATAATTGCTAATCACAAATTTTAATTAGATTTATTTTTACTAAGTTCGCCACTTCTTTTTTTATTCTTATGTAGTCACTTAAAAAAAAACAGTTCTATGGAATATCGCAATAACTTCTAGCAAATTTGGAGAGCTTTATGTTCTCGGTCGTAAAGCAGGTAAACAAAATTTATTACCGTCATACACTACACATGCCACCAGCTGATACTAAGGGGCGTGTGTTATGTGTGCACAGAAATCTATGGCACTGTATTTTGCAGCCATCATAACCAGCGTTGATGTTTGCAGTTATATTTTGAAAGCTATTTGAAAGGCAGATATCATCTTTGAATTTCTAATTTAACTGAAATAAACCGTAAATACTCGTATAAAATGGAATGGAATGGACCTATAAAAAGGAATAGATAAATTAAGAGGTAATAGGTAAATAATAAGTAACAAAAAAAAATTTGTACAAGACATAACGCCAATTACAGGTCTTACTAGTATGTTTAGTTTAATCAAAACCTTGTGTTTTACATTTGACCAACTTCCCTATTTGAATACCACTCCTTAACACTTCGAGTATATTAAAGTTTGTATTGAAACAAAGTAAACACATCATTCTGTGTTCGCCACGTCCATGAATTATTTACCGTGTGAACGTATCGCCGGCGTCTAGAGCGGGCATTTCATTACGTCACTTCGACAGCGTCGGACAGTGAGCTTTATCCTGAAGATATAATCTATCAGTGCCCCAAATTTTCAACACAGCTCAGCAAGCTTAGTTGAAAATTTAATGAAATAATCCGATACTTCATGTACAATATTGATAACTTTTGAGATATTTAATAAATTGCAACGAAAATGATGAAAATTGGTTATCTTAGAGGTAACGTTATGAAAACGAAATACAAGAATTGTACAAATTGTACACTTTGTAAATCGTTTATCAAAGAGAATACTCTAATCTATCAGTACCTCTTTTCAACCAAGATTACTGTGAATAAAATATTTTAATACATGAAGTATTCATAGATCAATTTTGGTAACTATTGAGATATCTTATAGATGGCGACAAAAATGATGAAAGTTGTTATCTAAGGGTACCCATTACTTACATTCTATAAATTTGTGCATTTTTAGCATAATGTATAATGTATGGCGACCCTTATATTTAAAATGAAAAAATCCATTAAAAAAGATAGATAACATTCTATCAGAAATCCCAGAGTACACAAATCTGGAATAATTGCTAGCTGTTGCATCCAATCTTTAATTGTCAATTAATAATTAGTAAACAACTTTATTTTTCATTAATAAGTTTTGACTTAAACTTAGTGACCTAATAACATGTAAATATAAATAAATAGGTATATCATAAATATATAAAATAAATATAAATAAATATATCAAAAGAACAATCCTTCATTGATAACATTTCACATGGAAAAGTTTAGTATCTAAATGTATGTTTCACCAAATGGACCACTGACCAAAAGTTGTAAGATCAAATTTTAAGTACCAAATTGTATATATAACCATGGGTGGTTAATGGGTTGTGTTACTCAATGTGGTTTCAATCGGGTTGGATGGGACCTTATATCTTCGGATGAAGCGACTCATAATAATAATGATCGAACTTCACTTTTCAAGTTCGTTTAATCATCTATTATATTTCGTCGCTTCATCCTTCAGATAATATAATTTATAATACAATGCAGGTATTTAAAGATTAAATGAAGCTTTGTGTGAACAAAAAATCTACTTATGCGGTAAGGCAAGTGTGTGAGTTAAGGAAGAAAAAAAATAGTACGGTAATAAGTTTTATTATAAAATAATTAACATTATACGAAAGTATAAAGTACATAACATGAATAAGTTTCTTATTTATTTATCCTGGAAGTTAGAATCAGACTTCAAAAGAAACAAATATTAATTAGAAAAGGCAACCAAGAAGGGCAAACCAGACCCAATCCTAGATTAGGTCAGAGTTTCAAGCCGCCAATGATTAGCACTGGCCTCTGACATGGCTTAAGGACTAATATCTACAGTATTAAACGATATTAACCGGGACCAACGGCTTAACGTGGCTTCCGAAGCACGGAAAAAGCGCTGAATAAACGTACATATGCAATTCGAAAACCGAAAAACACATTTGTGCGTGGTGGGGTTCGAACCACGACCTCCCGCTCAGGAGGCAGCGGCCCTATTCACTACACCATCGGGCTCTACCCTAGCAAAATTACTCTCATCTGTAATTGGCCTGTTTTAAATACGTGCTCATCCAGCCACCCGTTTTCCTAATCATATCTACACTTATTCCCGCGGCTAGCGCGGCTGATAAAGCGACATGGCTTGTGCTATGCGCGCTATACTTGCTTATTCCAGCGACTTATAGTTTGTGCTGTAGCTGCTCTATGCGGAGTCTCATAGGTTAACAAAAGATTTCCTGCGTTCGTGGTCCTATCTTTTGTTACAAAGTTATAAACCTTGAGGACTGAAGCAAGAAATATTTTCAGGTTTTCGTGAAAAAATGGTAAATGTATAGTTGGTTGATCACGGCCAGGAGCCGAAGTCTTGATTATGGCCGTTATAGCTATTTTCGCACCACTCTGGGTAATTGAAACAATTTCTAATGTTATTAATGATAATGTTTAAACCCTATGGGCTGTACTAAGTGCGAAAAGAATAACAATTTTTTTATATCTTTTCCATACTTAAACTTAAGTTTGGATGCCCATTTGAAATAAAGTTGAAGACTATTTGTGGATTCCAAGTTGATGTATATTTAGGACGATTTGGCTTCAGTTTATAAGTTCCTTTTAATAATCGTTTTACGTAATTATCGGATCCAAAATTGTCGTGCAAAAACAAAGATATTGCAGAGCGGTGAGTATTAAGAGAACTATACGAACATCCTTTGTTGAATTGCTCCGTCAAGAAAGATAGTACAAAAGTTATTGAGTCGTTATAAATACCTGAAAATACTCCCACCATAACTTTAAAGTGACACTGTATTGCTTGATAGTGTTGTATTGTCTGAGAGTGACAGTGTTAAGTTTGTTGTGTAGGGGATGCTGATGTCTGAAATTTGATTGAAGAAGGTATTTATCAGGATTAAGGTAAAGTATATGCGAATCCAATAATGATTGCAGAAGAGGAAACCATGTCTGAGATGGCCATTGAAGAAAAACTAAAATACCGGTAGCTTCATTATCGATAATCTTTCGTAAGCATTTTAGAATCAGAGAAAATGTTAATAAGGCATAAATAAAAAAATTACTGCCGATTTACGGTAAAAGCATCTACGCAAATAACTGTGTCAGGTTCTGGTTTCCACGATACGCATACATCACATTTGGCATTTCTTCGAGAAGCAAATAAATCGATCTCGGGAGAACCGATTTTTTTACTAATAAGCCGAAAAGCATTGTCGGACAGCTCATATTCTGTGTCGGGATTTATCTTTTTAGATTCAGCATCCGCGTAGTACTCTTTTGTATTTATATATGAAGCAAAAAGAGAGATGTTCCGCTTTTCGCACCATTGCCAAATGGATCTCGTAAGTTCGTTTAAATGTGAAAATTGAATTCCACTAAGACGGTTTATATAGCATATGGCTATCGTGTTATCTATACGCAATAATATTGCACAGCCTTCGTCATCCTCGTTAATTAGGCTTTTTAATCCTAGAAATGCAGCGAGAAGTTCTAGATATTTAATGTGGTGTTCTGATTCCATGGCATTCCACCTTCCGTTTACTTTTATGCCATTACAGACTGTCCCCCAGCCAGTCCTAGAGGCATCTGTGAAAATTTCTTTTTTATAGGTATAATTCTTATCATATTTTTTGTTGTCAAGATTTCGCTGCGCCGCCATTTTAAATCTTGTATAATTATGATCGAAGGACTGACTGTAGCTTCATAGTTATAGTTAAATCTCTGCTATGCTAAGATTTTTTGGCGTTATAATATCTTTGTGTATAAGTAACCAAACTTAACTGCCACACAGGCTGCGATCAGAATACCAATTAATTGAGCACATTCTCTTATCGAGCACTTCGGTAGGCTGGTAAACTTTTCAATCTGTGCAATATTATTCCGCTTTTCTGTCAGCAACGAAATAGATTATTCTCTTGTGTCGTACATGAAACCAAGAATTAGCATATTTGTGATGGAATTAATGAACTTTTTGCGTAATTAACTATAAAAAACAGATAAAAGATAAATATATAGATAGATAGAGAGAAAAAGATGCGCATCAGCCCTGACACGCCTCCGCGACAGCACCAATAGCATCCAGCGTGTATTTGTTGATAGGTAGGACTCTCCACTCTTGAAGAGATGGATGCGATGGATGCTTCACACTAATGTCAACTAATGTAACTTAAATTGTTTACCTATAAATAAATAAATACTAACACTAGAATAAGTCATTGCTACTAACAAATATATAGATTTTGTAATTTGTCTAAAATAAAGTATTTGAATTTGAAGAAAGCCTTAACAACGTAAAAGCTTTAAAGTCTCATGAACGTTCTGTTCACATTTATCGTAATTATCACCGATAGATTACATAATATCGTCAAGAAATATTACAGATTTATATCCATGTTCTCCAAGATAACTCATGACCTCCTTCATGATCTTCAAGAAGACCCTAGGTGCAACTGACAAGCCGTAGGGCATCACTGAGAATTCGTTTGTATCTAAATTACTCGATTTAGGATATTTATAAAACAATCGTAAATATTTTCGATCTTGAAATATAATGGGTACTAACAAGTATGCTTCCGTTAGATCTATGGTAGCTAGAAACCCGCCACGAGGAACTAGTTTTGCGGCTGTTCTATAAACCTCCATATTAGAATGTTCCTTTTTGTTACATGTATTTAAAGGTTTCAAATTTAGTATGAATCTTTTGCCTCCATTGGCTTTTGGTGCTAGGAACGTACTTATGAACTGATCTATTGAGGGAGTGAATTTATTTATAGCCCTCAACTCGAGTAATTTATTAATGGTTTTAGACATTTCTTTACTCTCAACTAAGGACAGATTTGAGATAGGTGGTGGTTTAAGCTGAGTTACTTCCTTACAAAAAGACTTTATTATTCTTCTTCTTAGCGAGTAGATTCTCGAGTCGAATGACCCGATAAGCCCTGGTGTCAGAGTTTATTAATGTAAGACCAGCAATTGATAAAGAGTTTAGTTCTACCTGCATGTACCTGTGCTATTGTGGAAGTGGCGCATGGGACTTCGTCTGATTTTAGTTGGTACTTTTCACTGGAACTTGAGGTGCAGTGTAAGCGCCGTTGCGACGATAGTGCCTTCCTCTGACCTCCTCCCCTCCCCCCCTGTTCGACGAGTAACGAAGAGGTCCTGACCAATTTCCCGGAGGGGCAGGACGACTTGACGACGAATGTGGTTGTGGGACACTTGTCTTCTGAACCGTTACGGTTTTTCTTATTTGAGAGCCTTGCCTTTCAATTGTTTTACAAGTTTTGATTTTTTCTCCCAGGGTGGCACCGAATAACGTGTCATCAAGTTCACTGTCTTGAATCACGTGTAGGTTTTTTTTTTTCTAAAATTGGCGTGATTAACTTGATTCGCGCTTGCATTAATCGACAATTGCCAGGCACCAGATAGTTTTTTAACAGTTCAGTTCAGTTCTTTAGCTCACTATCTTTCTCTACCTTAACCGCTTGCACTTGCGTATTTCCCGGAATAATTTGGTTGTAACATTTTGTTTCATTAATATTATATATACCTATGTATTAATTATTATTTTAATATTTATGTATTTCTATGTACGGAATAATTTGGTTGTAACATTTTCTTTCATTAATATTATATATACTTATATTGTATTATAATATTTATGTATTTCTATGTAAGTATAAGTAATTTATATGTATGACTATTTATTGTTATTAATTATATAAATACACCTAAGTAGCTTATTTACTTACCTATACAATATATTGCCTAAAATACCAGCCCACTAGTTAAATTTTTTATTTTCCTGTACCCTAAGGTTGCCTGGAAGAAATTGCTGCTTAGAAATAAGGCCGCCTATTTGTACTACTATTTGTTTCATTTAATTTTATTTTCTCTTGTGTCTTTTCTGTGCAATAAAGTATATTCATATCTTATCTTCTTTATAGTCTTTGGACAATCCTTTCTTTAATAAAGGGGTCCATAAATTGGCGAAGCTAGTATGAATATTTTCACCAAACTCTGGGGTGTCGAATGTATTAGCCTCCAGGGCTGACAAAAGCTCCGGATCCAAGCTGACATCGGAAGTGGCATCAGGCGCTGAAATCGCTGGAGCGTCGGAGGTCAAGGCATCCTGTACAAACGCGCCCTCGACGGTCGCAGGCGGCTCCGTAGTCTCATTTTCAGAGGTCACCGGAGCCTCTTGCTGGGTAGGGGCCGGGCTATTCTCAATTTGTGATTGACTTGCTTGGCCGATTTGATCTACTGCTGGAGTCGAACCATTATCTAAAAATACAAAAAGTATTTTTAATTTTGAGGGTAGGCTTAAAATAATTAAAAAGAAATCCAACTACGGTTTTCATTATCTCTCGGATAATAATAATGTATATTATTATACAATTTTGTCACGAATGACTCACAATCTACTCGCAGTAGATCATGTTATCGCAATTGCTTCGCAGGAAATCCCGGTTATATTTTTTTTTTTCAACATTCAGTTAATCAAATACTTTTATAAAGATATTAAAAAATCAGATTTACACTAACCTGCATTGTCTTCATTAGCTGATGATATTATCGGTCGTCTTATACGACTTCGACGTTTCATTCGCTTTGCGCTTCTCACGATCTTTGTTTTTTTTTTGTTCGTAGTGAACTAACAGTTCTTCGGCACTGCGCTTCGGCATTATACAGGGACAAATGCGTGCGCTTGTTGCCCCGCACGAAAAAATAATGAGTCATCGTCAAGCCGGACGTAGGGTAGTGGGAGAGAAATGGAAATGTCAGTTTTAAAAATCGATTTGTGAATAGCATCAGTTACTATATTATAAGGATTCGTTTTATAATCGACTCTAAAGAACGTGCGATGTTGCCTGTAGGTTAAGGGGACTACATGGTATTATTAATTATATCTGAAAGATGAAGCGACGAAATATAGTCCAATTCTCCACGCAAATACAAACCGTTAATATAGGTATTTGGTGATTTTTTCTAAAGCATCACATTATTGAGATATTTCGAGATTGATATTTCGAAATTGTGAGTATTTTTGATTTAAAATGTCTCGAAAATGTGAACACGAATGACACTGAAGCCTAAAGTTCTAAAC
Organism: Scrobipalpa costella; assembly: GCA_949820665.1. Classification (NCBI taxonomy): domain Eukaryota; kingdom Metazoa; phylum Arthropoda; class Insecta; order Lepidoptera; family Gelechiidae; genus Scrobipalpa; species Scrobipalpa costella. Next base: position 24,200,717 of record OX463297.1, read on the forward strand.
ATATCTAGACTAGATTATACAAAACATATTTTTATCACGTTCACTGCCTGCATTATAATATGATCTTATATTGTTTTTAATAATATATGAATTTTTCCTAATATAAAAAATAATTATTATGTACACAACTTATTTAAAACCTAATATCTTGAGATATGACGTATCAATTTCTTACGTTTTGCTGTGCTAAAGTAAGCCCTTCCGCCTGCGCCGGCTCACTTCACCCCGACTACGTCATAGTTCCGGAGGAAGGGGCAGCCTTTATAAGTAAGCTCGCCGGCGCCTTGCCTCAGTTGCACTCAACATGCAGCTATTTAAATAGGTTTTAAATAAGTTGTGTACATAATAATTAATTTTTATGTAAGGAAAAAATCTTATAATATGTACACGACACTTATTTAAAACCTAATAATATGTTGAGATTATGTTTATTATTGCATGGTGAACAAAATAAATAACGCCAATTGAGAAAAGGAAATTCTTTATTTCCTAATTATAGTTAAAATTATACAGATTATCAAGCAAAATCAAACAAACCTGTTAGCATTATATACACAAATTAAGATTAATTAACAGGGTTAAAAAGAGAAGCCACTGAAGGTATGTTTGGATTATGAGCCTGCAGCAATGTTTTGCGATAAAACTTAAGCAAGGTATTAGAATTCTTTCAATTTCCTCTAGCTAAAATGTCTTCAATAACATATTTCTCAACCCAGTTAAGCGAAACCACGGCGGATTTAATAGAGCCCGCGGAATTTGAAATACCAGCATCTTTAAGAACAGTGCGAATCCAATCCCCGATGACGGTTCTGCTTGCTGCTTTGGCCATGCCAGCTGTAGTCGGAAAAAGATTCGTTATATTATTTGCTTCAGTAGGTACGCCGGTTAGACGAGAGACGAATTACTTCTTTAACCAAAAAGGTCGGATCTATACTTTTATTTAAACCTGATAAAAATTCCCAACCAGATTGTTGGTGATTTGGCGTATCGGTTTTAGAACCAAATTCAGGCCAAAGCGTAATTTTGTCTGGTTCAATGACACATTTATCTGCAGTAATTGACAGAAGGGTCAAGTCGAGCGCTCGTCGCCCTGACGCTAACAAAAGCAACGAAGCGCATCTTCGAGAAGCTTGAAACAAAGATTCTTCTAATGAGGGCGTGTTTAATAGAAAAGAAACTAAAACTTGAGGATTCCAAATTGGAGGTTTCTCTGGTTTTACCGTCTTATTTGCAATCCCTTTCAAAGTCTGTTTGATAATATTATGAGAACTTAAATTTGAGGCAGGTGAAGCAAACTTAGATACCACTGATTTATGGACCAGAACACTCTTATAGGCTAAACCAACTTCAGTGTGTAAGTAAATAAGGTATTTAGCAAGTACGTCAGCATTAGGATCTTTTGTATTTGTATTATTGTCTTTGCACCCAGAAAGCCAACGATCCCAATCATTTTTATATGTCTTTAAAGTTGAAGGTCTTGCTTCTAGTACAGACTTTTGAGAATCAGTCCAATCTTTAGTTATATCTTCCCACCCCGACAACGCCATGCCTCCAAAACCAGTTGGTGGACAGCTAGTGGGGTTAGTTTTGTCTGAGTGTCCACTAGAACAAGGTGCAGGTTCTTTAACGTAAAAGGCGGAGCTATTGCCATCCTCTTCAATGCCTGTCCTCCAAAATACGTTCTTCCATCTCGGCCAAATGATGACAAAATCTCCTGTCGCTTTGTTCAACGCCGAGAGTACCTGTGGCATTAAACTCAGCGGAGGAAATATCCAGGCCAGGCGATAATGCCATGCCCTTCTGAAAGCGTCTGTAAATATTGCTTTCTGGTCTTTTACATCCCATGACACATAATCCGGAATCACATGAGCGTTAACGGACGCGAATAGATCTATTTGAGGAGTCCCCCATTTGGAAATATTTTTGTCGTTGCATTTGGCAGAAGGTGCCATTCTGATTGCGGTATGTTTCTGGACAAGCTGTCTGCAATTGTATTCAAAGGTCCTGGGATGTAATTCACTGACAATTGAATGTTGTGAAGAGCTAGCAATTTGAAGATTTGACATGTTATCTCGAATAGTAGAGGAGATCGTGTTCCTCCTTGCTTTTTCAAATAGGCCACTGCTGATAAATTGTCGCTCTGGTTTTACTAAATTTGCCGCTTACCGCTACGCATTTTTCTTTGCCCCAAAGGTTGCCTGGAAGAAATTGCTACCTTAGCAATAAGGCCGCCTATGTTGTACTTGTTTTTTGTTGTTATCTGTTGTGTTGTATGATTTGTATTCTTACGTGCAATAAAGTATTTTTATGTTATGTTATGTGTTTCAGCCACCACTCCATGTCCTGACGAGCTCCCAAAAGCAAAGCGCCCACTGGTTTGCCTTTCATCAAAGCGTTCAGGAGAATCTGAAGATTTCGAAGATTCAGGCGACCGTACGGAACATCAAAACTAGCGAAATTCAGAGTGCCGATTATTCTCTGTAACTCGAGAATCTTCCAATACCGTTTCTTTAGTGCAACGGAAAGTAGAGAGCGACCTGTGACAATTTTCTTTTCCGGTAAGGTTTTTGGATTGGCTGCTGTGTGCCAATAAACACCCAGAAACTCGAGATTTTGTAGGGGAAATACCGAAGATTTTTCTCTGTTTATCATCCAACCTAAGGATTCGAAGAACCTTTTGGCATGGCGCACTTGTTGTGCCGGCTCTCAGCCGTTTTGATTTACAAAAAGAAAATCTTCGAGGTAAACTATTACCCTTATCCCGAAATCACGAAGTTTTTGAGCCATCCAGTTGAACAGAGTGGCAAAGGTCCTTGGAGCACTTGAGATACCGAAAGGCAAGCAGGTCATTTCGTAACTGTTTTCGTAAATTAGTCTCAAATATCTGCGATGCTGAGGTGCAATCGGGATGTGAAAATAAGCTTGTGAAATGTCTATTTTCATAATTCAGTTCTGATCTTGAAGAAAAAGAGGAACCCGATGAACATTGATCAATGTTCATCGGGAGTCTGAATTTCTTGTCTTCGACGTATCGATTCAGATTCTTCAGATTGAAGACAGGCCTGTAAGATTGGTCTGATTTTTGTACCAAAAAAAAATGAGACGGGAATCCTCCCCCTGGACTGGCGTGCTGAAGGACACCCTCCTAAATCATTTTTTGGATCTGTCTCGTCATCTCGTCTGATCGAGTTGTTTTCAATCCTCTGCTTTTGCCCAGAGTCACAGGAGGTTTCGCTATAAATGGTATTCGATACCCGAAAATGATTTGAATTATATGGCGAGAAGCATGGCAAGTCTGCCAGTACTCTTGAAAATGGGCTTGACGCCCCGCTTGAAAGTAGTAGTCATTGTTTTTTACGGCGGTCGAAGTCGTCACAATCGCGCCTGTATTTCTGATTCTTAACTGCTGAGAAAGGCTTTATGCCAGCCAAGGATTTGCCTCTTGTAGATTCACGCTGTCGTAAATTTTCCGAAGCAGATGCGGCAGCCTTTTGAAAAGGTCTTTTCACCAAGGGATCAGACGATCGCCCTGGGATGGCCTGTCCACCTTTAGCAGGAGGATATGGCTTTCTGAAGAAAACTTTGGCATTACCGAAAAGTTTTGCGATTGTGTCATCCAAGGTTGAAAAAGGAACTCTGACGTTGGAGGAATCCTTTTTAAAATAAGGCTGTTGCACTTGTCCTTGACATGAGAAAGCATTTCGTCACGTCTCTGCTGCAGTATATCGGCGCGGCGCCCACAAACTACTTGCATCAAATCTCATGAAACAGTTCTTAAGTTTGACTGCTCTGAGAAAAGTTCACGAATTTTAGTCGTGACTGATGTAGCTGATAAAGAAGTCTCTTTGTCATTGGTCGAAGATAAGAATTCCTTCATGGCCATTTGCAAGAATTCGCGCTGAGAAAGCAACACATTAGTTACGGCGGCGAAAGTCTGATCCAATCTTTTAAGTAGGAATTGCTTGTCTTCAAATTGCCTTAAAACGTCGTTTGCGTCCAGGCAAGTACCACCAGGTATTTCTTTTGGATTTCTGCATACCGCACATAAGTCCAGTCAGTAGAATTGAAATGCTGCAGTTATTCAATTTCCTTAAATGTTTCAGGTGTTGTTTTAGCTATTGATGATCCCAACAAAACGGTGTTATCGTCACCGAACGAAAACTCACATTGTTCAGTAACTTTCTTAGAATCATTTGTCTGGAAAGTTTCTTCTTCGAATTAAGAATAATTAGTCTAAAGAAACAGCTGGTGATGGTGGCGCAATTGAACGCTCTATTTGTCGCTCATTGTTTTTAGTGAGAATCTTTGTCAACACTTCCACCTGTTTCTGTAACAGATCTAATCGACAATCGGATGACTGAGGCACTTCACTTGCATGTATCTGAGCGGTTACCCTGATGCTATTTCTAGGCGGTGATATCTATGTTTCCTCTCCATCTGCTCCCGAGCTGTCGTCCTCCGGAAAAATACGCCTCGTCCTTTTCTGCAGCCTACTTCTCCGAATAAATAAACAAATTCTTTCTCAAAGTATAATTTTCGTTTTTCTCTCATTTTTTTATTGTACTCGTATTATGACATGGTCGATATTGATTTGGTCTCTATTATCGTTGTGCTTTTTTTTATTTCTATAAGTGTGTGAATGATACTGATATGATATTTAGTTCCCTACCGGTAAGGGTGCGTCGTAGTGACAAATCATCTAAAACGCAAGTTTCAAAAACACATTTTAAATAAAATAAATGAGGTACTTCAAAGAAAGTTCTTTACTCCATTTATTTGTTTGTATTTCAGATTTAGTATTACTTCATCTTCTTTGAAAAAAATAAAATACAAAATAAGTGCTTTTATTGCCCGTGATTAATACCTAGCACGAGTATACAATTTTTATAATCTATTTTTAGAAAAATATATCTGTTTTCTTATCAAATAATCTACGATTACTTTCTGATTCAGTACGATACAAGCACAAAATGAAGCCATTGTGCTCCTAATTTCAAGTTAATTTAAGCACAATATTTTCTTTCGTCTGCAAATAACCTATAACGATATTTACTTTGACGTGTTTAACATTACGTAACGTATTGGAGACAAGGAATATTCGGTACAGAGTTTGTACGCATTATTCCTTTAACCCCAACAGACGTTAGCAAAAATACTAATAAGTTAATATACAGCCCGTCAACCGGTAAGAAATCCGAGTACATTAATATAAAATACCATTTTATGCGGAAATAAACTTCAACTCTCTATCATAGCCATAAGGTTTATTTTTGCATTAAAGGTGTAGATTTGCGATATTTTCGATTGTACACCTGGAAGCTAGACTGGCGGAAATGCTGGCCCAAAATAAAATTCATCATCATCATCATCATCAGCCGTGAGACGTCCACTGCTGGACATAAGCATCCCCCAAGGTTCTCCACAGAGCACGGCTTTAGGCCGACAGCATCCACCCGCTGCCCGCAACCTTTACAAGGTCATTGGTCCACCTGGTAGGAGGTTGTCCTACGCTGCGCCTTCCGACACGTGGCTTCCATTCTAGAACCTTTTGACCCCAGTGGTCATCAGTTCTACGAACTATATGGCCTGCCCACTGCCACTTCAGCCTGCTGATCCTGCTTGCTATGTCGGCTACTTTTGTTCGTTTACGGATATACTCGTTTCTTATTCTATCGCGTAACGACACTCCGAGCATAGCTCTCTCCATCGCGCGCTGAGCGACTGCGAGCCTATATATGAGGCCAATATTCAGAGGCCACGTCTCACTATCATATGTCATCACTGGTAACACACACTGATTATATACTTTGGTCTTTAGACACTGAGGTATTTGGGATTCAAAGATATAACGCAAAAAAATAAAATTATCTGTGTAAAATATTTGGAAACCAGCTGTGAGCCAGCCGACATGCGTACATACCAAAGACCAGTGTAGAAAACTTCATGTCCCCCAAAGACCATAGCAGAAATAGCAATAATAACCGGTCTTAAAATAGGAACAACAAATTTACAGACAAGTTGATAAGTTTCATGATTTTGCCTGTACTAATTTCATGACAATTGACAGCATTGGCATTCCCGCTTTAAAATGGAACATAAGTAGTTGGACTTTGATAGCAAAAAGGCGGTTTCTTACGTAGCTCAATGGGATAAGTTGTATAGAAGTATGGTAGGTATTTATAGACCATATTGTTATCCCAAATTAATGGCAATGGCAACCAAAGACATGGGCAACCAAATGATGATTGACTTCAAACATATCCATGAACTAAGACTTAGGTACGTGTGGCTACATAGAATTTTCGTATGCCATCGATAATTTAATAGGTTCGGGTTCGGGTTCTGAGGTTCACCGCACTACCGAAGGCTTCAACGTAAAGTTGTGACACATTCCCAACAATCCAAAGTAATTAATTACAACAGGTGTCACAGAGCAAACATGGTCGCGTGTGATAGTTTAATGATGTTTTGTTACGGTTTCAGCTAATACAAACTGCTTCTGTGGGGTAATGTGGATTTTGCTGCTAATTAGATATGTTGTTAAACAATACTCAAATGTCTATTGCATTTATGTTGTACAAACGTTGTAAACAATACAGGGTAAGGCTTCAACATGAACTTGGTTAGGGCTTAGCAAAGTACAGTAATATTTAAATAATATACCGATGAATAATTTACATTATTTATCACAGTATTATCATATCGTGTATTTTATTTCTTTATTTGTATTAATTATCTATATTATATCTATGTATGTATGAATGAAATAGTATTAATAATGCTCACATTATGTTTTTAACTAAAATACTATTCTAAAGTGTTATAACATTTATCAGTAAGATATTTATTTAATATTTTTTTTTTAATTTAATATAATCAGTTTATTTTTTTAATATTTTTATATTTTTTTACACACATTGCATGGGGTTCGCTATGGTAAATTTCTAGTGTAGAAAAGGGAAGTACTAGTCTATTTTTTGGTCTGAGGTTTGGTGGTCTATAATATTGTTGAAAAAGATGCATATTATTTCTGACTTACCTATAAACTTGCTTCTAGTAAGTATATAGATGTTAGAATTGACATTTCTTTTTTTTATATATGACTTGCAGCTTACCAAATTTTTAATGTTCATGACAATTCTTATGCACTTCTTTTGTAGTATAAATAATTGCAGAATATCTGTATCGTTCCCCCACAACGCTATCCCGTATTGAAGCCAGGAGTGTGCATATGCGTGATAGGTGCATAGAGCATTTTGTTTATTAGTGCAGTACTTTTTTTTTATTTCGTATAAAGCATACGTAAACCTCGATAGTTAGGTTGTTAATTTTATAATGTTTTCTTTCCAGTTAACGTTAGAATCAATATGTATACCTAGTAATGAAATGAATTTACGCATTCAATTGTGTTATTCTGGTATGAAAAAAATATATCTAGAGGGAGTTTTGGGTAAGGTTTCGTTTGGATTAGTAAAGTTTTTGTAAAGTTCTATTGTAGTGCATTATTTTTGGCAGATATTTCTATCGAGATATTGTCTGCAAATATAGTACATGGGTTATTTATTTGTTAAGAATGCTCTTGGGACTACCGCGGTTTTGCAGTGCATCCACTATGTTTGCAGTAGCAAGAGTGGACGATTACTACGCAATATTAAGAAAGAAGACTGCATCTCTCGTAACTAGACTGCGGTTAAGTTGTAACAGCATTCTAAAGATGTTAGCAGTGAAGCTGGACTCGCCGATGACCAGACATTTTGTGAGCGTTCTGGTTAGAGGTAGGGTGCTAGTTCAATAAGTTTAATTTAAGGTAGTTTATAGTTATTGTTATTTTTACTAACATAGTTGGTTAAGGTTCTTGTGTTTTTACCAATAAGTGAGCCATTTGTTGCTAAACAAAGAATTTTATAATTATTATTATAAGGTTCATTTATTATATTTAGAGATTCCGATATAAATTTAAATACAGCTAATGAGGTTAATCTTTTTTTCCTGAAACCATATTAGTATTCACTGAATATTTAATATTTTTCACTGAGCGAGTAGAGCCTTTTAGACAAAACTGTTTCGTATATTTTGGCAAAAGCAGGGAGAAGTGCTCTCTTGAAATTGTTTTTTAAAGTTTTGATTAAAAATGGTGTTATTTAATTGAGATGCAAATGAGCGAGGAACTAAGTTTTTGCAGGAATATTTTATTGGTCAACAAGACAACTTAAAAAATATTTGCAGTTCTTCAGATTTTAGATTTTTGCAGAGTGATGAAAAGTCTTGAAATAAAATTAAAGGAATTATGATGATACTTCTCCATTTTTTTGCTACCTGACCAACTATTAGAAAAAACCAAAGAAAGTATCTCGTCTGAAAAAAATGTGTAAGCAAGTTTACCATAATTTCTGCTTCTACATTAAACCCCAACGTCCTATAAACAAGCCTATAATAACCCCCAACTTTTTGAAAGGAGGAAAATTATTATAGTTATAATTTCATATTAGAATAAGGGTAACTTTTATGTTTTTTATTGGTCTTCAAGGAGAGCTTCAAGTCAGCCAGATTATGCCTAGTCAGGCGGAGATAAAGAAAAAGAAAACATAAGTCAATATGCGTAATTTTGTTAAATATCGTATCTAATGCAAAATGATAGGATGGTCGCAGTTAGTGTGTATGTTAATTAGAGTTTATCTTTCAATGAAGTTAGGAACTTTTATTGAAATTTCTAATTAATAAAATAGACAAATCAAATTAATCTGCATAGTTACAATCAGCATCAAAAATCTGTTCCTAGGAGGTAAATCCATAAGAGTGTACAATTTATTGGAAAAATTCTGACACGAAGCATATTTTCGTTAGCTAATTCTATTATAATACTCAGATTTATATTACTAAAATATTACGAGGTAGCAAGAAAAATATAAGCAGTTCCTTAAGCGGATAAGTTGTCGTACAAAACTCACTGTCGTCGCCAGAACAAACTTAGCAGACTCGAAAAAAACTGCCTAAAGTTACTAACGCGGTAAAAGAAAAAGTTGGCGTAACTTAACATGAACCAAGTTTTATTCACATAACGATTTACTTGTACGGATTATGAGATGTGGTCACATTTCAAAATTTAAATTGTCCGGTCATGGTCACAGGTAAATTTACACATTCTGAATTTGTAGAGCTGTTATCCATTTTAATAAATACTCTGTTTCCAGTTTGGTTAAGACAATGCAGAAAGAAGATTTCGTGCTTCGGAGGGTACGTTAAGCCGTCGGTCCCGGTCGCTGTCTTTGATAGTGGTCGTTACACAAACCACGCCAGAGGCCTAAAGCACAGCTTTTAGGTGGTTTAAAAACTCTGACACCAGGGTTTATCGGGTCGATTGACTCGATACTCACACGACAGAAGAACTGGTGCTACAAGTAAGTAGACTCTTTTGCACAACAAATCGGGTCACTACAACTCTACCTACTGTGTGGAGATCATCAAAGTGTTTGTTAATTATATCCGGATTCACCACAAACTTTGCAAGTATCAATTAAAAAAAAAACTAAAAAAACAGTATCAGATCTAGTTCACATAGATAGGTAACTACTTAGTTCCTTATACGTTCGCGATTCCTTCTAAAATATACCGGGTGTAACAGCGTACCGAAAACTGAGAGGGGTTGCTCAGTCAATAAAAATTAACCGATTTCAGCAGATATTTTGTTCAAGAAATTTATTTTTAAAAAATACAAAATGTCTGATCTACGTGGTCACATTTTTGTAGTCCTGAAAGAATTTCTTGGAATAAAGTTGTTAGGTTTCGTTGACTGAGCAACCACCTATCAGTTTCTGGTATGCTGTCCCGTACACCCTCTCTAATATTTTTTTATTATTATTAATAATAAGATTTTAGTATTTATTTATTGAATTTAATGAAACTAATTTATTACAACATTCATAAATTAAAAGATCCAAATATGCGTCTTATTATCAGGTGTTCCTGTGGCAACCCGAACAGACCTAGGCCTGTGCTAGGGCTAGAAACAAACGAAACCAATTTTTGTTTCTTAACTTAATTATAATTACTTTGCGGTTCACTAGTTAAGAGTGGTCACTGGTTAGTGATAATTAAATATTAAAGAAACATGCATAGATATATAAAAAATAAATAAATAAATTTTTATATGTACTATTTTCAAAAAAATAAGATAAAAATAAAACAACACCATCATGCATTAGTATTTTTAAGATATAAGATTTTATACAAATCTAAAAATTCAGTGTAACCTTTGTCAAGTAGAAAGCATTTAATTTTATTATTTAAAATGTGAAATTTGATGAGTTTATAATTTGTTTCACTCATTATGCTATCCTTGACATCATCAATAAATTGCTTTATGTTATCTGGTAAGGATAAAACAAAAATATATTATATTAGTCTTATGCAAGTCAGTATGTGAATAGTGGCTTGTTCAGTGACACGTGAAGTTCGGCCACGAATAAATATCGACCAACTGACCGGAAGAAGATATGAAGGTTTTACGCTCCTGTTTACAGCTAAGCGTGTTCATATTTCAGCCTATATGTATTTTATTCAATATGTTAAGCCTCGAAACTATTCCATAGTTATGTCAAATACTTATACTATTTAATTTTTGAGCAATTTTTGCACTTATAATATACAGTCACTGTGTGCGTACAATGTTGTACGAAATATGCTATCATATTCTTGAAAAAATAAATGTTACGAGTACTACTACTGTCAATACTGTTGTCATCATCATTCGCTTGCCCTTATCCCATTTACTTGGGGTTGGCGCAGTACGTTTTCTTCTTCCATTCATCCGTCAGTTTAACACTCACACCTGTTTTAGACATATCATCTTTCACGCAGTCCATCCATCTTTTCTTTGGTAGTCCTCTCCCAACATATCCATCCACATTTAAATTCATTACCCTTTTGCCTATATGACATTTATCCCTCCGCTTAACATGGCCATACCACGCAAGGCGATTCCCTCTTACTTTGTTGGTAATTGGCGCAACGTTCAGACTTCCTCTTGTGTATTCATTCCTTATCTTATCCATTCTTGTTACTCCACACATCCATCTCAGCATTCGCATTTCCGCAGTATGAAGTTTTTTTTCATCCATCACTTTCATAGCCCAACACTCTGATCCATACATGACGATGATGACTGTCAATACTATTATAATCATAGTGTTTTTTCGATTTCATTTGAATCGTTCTCAATATTTCAAAGAAACTAAAATTCAACAATTAACTACCATAAAAATTTAAAATTTTACCTTATTAAGAGTACTTTCCTCGCTAAGAGGAGAACAGTGGCCGACGGTGGCGCGATCAGTTTAAAATTATTTGTGCCTGAAATACATACATTTTCATGAATATTCTACGTTTCGCGAGAATTGCAACTAATTCTTCATTTTATCATCTTAATTTAATAATTCATGTTCAGTATGAAAAAAGAGCCCGATGGTGTAGTGGATATTGCCGCTGCCTCCTGAGCGGGAGGTCGTGGTTCGAACCCCACCACGTACCAATGTGTTTTTCGGTTTTCGAATTTCATATGTACGTTTATTCGGTGCTTTTTCCGTGCTTCGGAAGGCACGTTAAGCCGTTGGTCCCGGTTAATATCGTTTAATACCGTAGATATTAGTCGTTAAGCCCTTACAGAGGCCAGTGCTAAGCATTGGCGGCTTGAAAACTCTGACCTAATCTAGGATTGGGTCTGGTTTCCCTTCTGGGTTGCGGAGGTCAGATGGCAGTCGCTCTGTGTAAAAACCAGTACCCTCGTTCAATCCCATAGATTAGGAAGCCGACCCCGTGAGATACGGGACAAGGCTAGGGAGATGATGATGTTCAGTATTTAAGCTTTGTATTACAAATAACATTACATTTGTAATACAAAGCTTATATGCTTATTGTAAATAATTGTAATCCGGATTATAAAATGAAGAATTACCTGAAATTGTCACTGAACATAAAGTATACATGAAATTGTTCGTACGATACATATAATCACGCCTTTATCCCTAATGGGGTAGGCAGAGCGTACACGACCTAAACAAAGGTAGCTCCGCCACGTCTGACAAGGTTTTGAGGGTTGTTTAAGATATATCTGTAGGTATATTGCTGTAGTGACAGGTTGTCAGCCTGTCGCCTAAATTGCAATATACAGAAACCCTCAGATCCCTTAGCTGTTTTTTACAGCATGCCCGGGAGGAAATTCAGCTGGCACATTCTATGTTTTTCTCTCACTTCCAGTCCAGCATGGAAGTAAATTGTTTGTATTTCAGGCAAAATGTATTTAAAACTGATGGTGCCACCGTCGCGCCACTGTTTGCCCCTTAAGGTGGAAACAGAGCATAGGTGGCGCCTTAAGTAGTTATAAATTAACGGTGTCTAAAATACAAACATTTTCATGAATATTTTACATTTTGCATGTAATCCTCCATTTATAACACATAACATCATAATTAGTATCTAAGCTTCGAATGTGTTAAAAAATGTGAATTTCATGCCATACCGCTGTTTGTTTTTTACGTTTGTAAAAGAATCATGAAAATATTTGTAATTTAAAATTGGTGTCTACCGTTGCGTCACAGTTCGCTCCTTAAGCTACATAATCTACATCACTGGGCGGTTAAGACGAAAAACTACGGCTCAAAAGACAGAGATCTTTCCAAAATAGATTCCGTATTATTATCTGGGCAGGAGTAATTGGAAAGCAAGTAATTTAACCATTTCACGTGGCTGGTAATCTGAACGGAGAGAGTTATCTAGAATTTCTCTTCGATTTGCTCGCTGCGGTGCCTTTATGAAAATAGACGAATTATTATTGTCCAACTGCTCACTTGAGGCTGGTAGTCAGAGAATACCTAAATGCGTTTTCTTTCCAATACCTGGATCGGAAATTATTTATTTTTTGGCAAATGATGCAACAAACATCTTATATTTACATATTTTTTTTACGAAGTTCTCTTTTACGTAGTGACTTTTTGTATAGCTGACGCACACATTGCACAAAATCTTGTCTATACATATCAATTAAATATCAAAATAGCTTATTTTACGATTTGTCCAGGTATTTGATTCCGTGAAAATAAGAAATCTTGTTCCACCACGAAAACAAAGACTGTGTGAGATTGTGCCGAAAAGATGTTTACACAACTGTCGTCACTTTTCACTCCAACTGCTGTTTAAAAATAAAATGCAGTGTTTCTTTGGTAACTGTTTAAAGTATGGTACGTTGGAGAAAGTTTTCAGTTTATTTGATTTTTCAAATTAGTAGACCAAATACCAAAAATCGTCTTTGGTCACAAGGGAAGTGTCGACACTCTACTCGAAGACTGCGCAACGACGAGTCACATCGACGTTGACATTGCGGCTGTTATTAGTATAACTGGCCCACAATTGACTATACAGATAAACGACGGTTTGAGTGTATTCATATAAAAAAAGGGCAATCCCTCATCTGAGCCTTGACCACCAATTAGTTAAATATGCAGATATAGATGGTTGCGAAAATGTCACCAGGAAGCTAACCTTCAAGACCGGAAAGGCCACAATTCTAATTGGGGGCTAAATAGTTTTTTTTTTTGGAGCAATAGCAAAATAAAGGGTCTAAAAGTTTAACTCAGGTGTTTCATTTGAACCGCCAAGAAGATTAATTATCCAGAAATAGCAAATGGACAAGAAAACATCTCCTTCCCATGGGAATACTTAAGTATTACGTTTGCGGAACCGGGCTTTGGAACTATAACATTTTCAAGAAGAAAGTCGTAAGGGGTTGAGAAAACACTGGCGAAATCATATGTGTATTTTAAGGAAATTGCATTTTCTGCTATATATTTCATTTTACCAGACTGCAAGACTACGAGGTGAACTATTTTCATTTCAAAGAAATTTATAAGTTTTGCACAGTGGTACAAATTTAAATTTATTTACTTCCATCTTGCGTTTCTACTAAAATATACTTTCACCATCAGCTTTGCTTGAAAGTTTATTATTATAAACTTAAATTTTAAGTTAACGTAGTAGTTGCTTTTAATTACTCGTTAAATTATACGTATCCTGCCTTTTTATTTAATAACGTGCTTAACGTTATTAAAGAAAAGGTAGGTAGAAGCAAATCGGTGTATTTAAAAATAAAATAGTAAAGGAAATTACAACATTAATCCATTTTGTTAAAATTTTCCGATTTTTGCATACGTGTACGTTTTTTTGCGCTAATATTAAACTAAAATAGAATAAAAGCGATCTTCAATTGTTTTATGTTTAAAACTTAAAATATAAAAAGATCGTAAATTTAAAATGTTCTAACAAACTTCAAAGTAAGGAAATATGCAATTTTGATTCAAACAGATGCACGCTCGAACGCTAAATCCAGTTAAACTGGTTAAACGTGCATAGTTGTAGACGCGAGAGCTCAGTGCGCTGATGTAACGTAGTTAACGTTATCTGTTTTCCGACTGACTTACTCTGAAGTAGTGATCCTAGTTTCATCCTATACGCATCCAGATATGTTTTGGTTTGATATACTTCTACAAAGAATATGCTCCTAAATAAAATTTCAACAAATCATAACCAAAACAATGAATCAATCAAGACGAATCTAACAACATGAAAAATAGAATAAAAACGATTCTAAGAAACATAAAGCAAAAAAATATTTATCTACTAAAATTTATTTGCTGGAAGCAAGGAAAGATAAAAATCACACAGTAAATACCAAAAGATCCCGATTCCAAGCCAAAAATCTGTAAAATTATAATAATCTATGCGTTACCATAGATTGCGCATGCGCGGTGACGGTTTTACTGCGCGCTTAATTTTGCCGCCATTTTCTACGGTGAAAGGTTTTTATTGTTTGTTTATCGCGCAACTCAAGGAAGAATTAATTGACTGTTTGCTAAAAATGTGCGACTCTATTGACTCTAGTGAGGAATATATTAATACTCCACCTGATATTTTAGATGCCGCTACGGAAATTACCAATAATTTATTGCCCGCTAAGTCAAGAAAACTGTACGAGAAATGCTACCAATAATTCAGGCTATGAAAAATGCAAAAAGAGAGTAGATAACATAATGTATGCAACTGCACATAACTAGGTATTACAATGCTCGTGATACCACAAACCACACTCGTATTGTAATACCCTTCATTATGCAACAGTTGCATAAACTACTATTAAACAGATATACACTAAAAATAAATTTTGTTGGTTTTACGTTTAACAATTTTGGCCAAAAGAGTATTTTTTATATTCGCAGAGAATTTACTATAGGACATAAAAAAGAAGGAAGAAGTGAAATAAATAGTTATATTGTGAAGTGATTTTGGGTTAAGGTGGCGATAAGGCCCAAGTGGCGCCCTCATCAATTCAGTCAAAAAATCATAATTCACTGAAAACACAATCAATCGAAAATCCGGTACATCAGATTGAGGTTAAAGCAATGAAGGTAATTTAGAAACTCATAAAATTGCAACCAATAGTTCGTTCCACTTTTAGCACTTTTGCTATCTGTAACTGCAGTGAACATTGAATTATTAATTTATAATGCTTAAAATAAACTTCAGTACCTATTCTTCAATCTGATTTACCAGATTTTTGATTAATTGCGTTTTTAGTGATAAATGTTTTTTTTTACTGATGAGTGCGCTGGCGTTCACTGGGGACCCCCTCAAGGTGTAATACACTTCAAACTTCTTCAGCAAAGTAAAGGAAAAGAAGTTAAAGTTGTAAAGGTTTACCTGGATGATATTTAATTAACAACTTAATCTTTACACGTGCCAATAAACGAAAGCACCCACTGCCAAATTGAATTTCAGATTAAATTGTTTTCTCGGAAAAGGATTGGTTTCAGTTTAACAAGAATACATTAAATTTATTATTTATCGCATTGGGGTAAACCTCTAAAAAGTTCTTAGTAAATACTGATAAAGTAAGACATACAACTGACAAAGATTTTCATTATTACTCTGATGGGGGTTTTAAGGTTTAATGCCATAGTATTTTGTGTGTTCCGTATTTTGTAGGAAGACCAGGTTCCTTCCCAGAGTCAAGATAATTTCCATAGAATTTAATTACTTCAGATACTCCGTTTAATATATTTTTTGTAACATTATTTTAACATACATACATACATACAATCACGCCTTTATCCCTAATGGGGTAGGCAGAGCGTAAACGACCTAAATATATATCGTTCCGCCACGTCTGACAAATTTTGAGGGTTATTCTAGATGGATCTGTATATTGCTATAGTGACAGGTTGTCAGCCCATCGCCTAAATCACAATACTGAAACCCTCGAATCCCTTTGCTGATTTTTACAGCTTGCGCGGGAGGATATGCAGCTGGCACATTCTATGTTTTTCTATCACTCCCAGTCCAGCATGGAAGCAAATTATTTTAATATGGAAAGAATAGTATCTCTTATAATTTGCAGAAGGGTCTTCCATAATTCCAAAAGCGAACAATTAAATTGGAAAGGTTCTTTTTCTCTTACGATTCCAAGTATAACACCCTATTCCTAATTAAATAATAATCTGATAATATTAATATGACCAAAGATAAATAAATATGTGATCGTCTAAAAACTGATTATATTATTTATGTCAAATTAAAATACCCATACGTTGTGTATTCAAATAGAAAATTGAAATAAATCTAAGTTAAGTTTGAATAGGGTAATCGTAATTGAAATTATAACGTAAGTAAATAAATTATTTGTAATAAAGTTCATAATCAAATTTAGCTGAAAAATAACACAGAATGACAAAAAATAAAATATATATGAGTAATATAAAACATGCGACTCACATAAAATATTTTCAGCTGAAATGCAGGAATCAGGAATCTCCATCTTCTTTCTTCTTGCGCATAACTAACCCAAATAAAATAAAACCAAACATACTTAATATTAAATCTCCCGGCTAATGTAGCGTGCTGAAAGGTAAAAAGACTCAATAACCAGGGAAGGGAATTTGAATAAAGATCTTTAAGATCTTAGAATTAGGATACCTAGGCAAATGAAATGGCCCTCCATTCCAACCTACAGACCATGCCAACGCGCGAAAACCTTGCACAGACTTACACTAAACCCTAGTCTTATCTAACTAGCAAACCTTCCATCAAATATTCCGATCATCTTAATTCATTCACAAACTTCTTTCATACTACCAATCATTCATCAGTCATACAAGTTACCTATTAACTGCAGTTTTGGTCACCTGTGACGGTGTACTAATGTTCAAACCTTTTAATAATCAATTTCTCTGTTCAGTTTGCAATATGGTATAATTTTCAAGGACTGCTGTACCAAAATCATATGATATGCGCTAAGAAGTCAGTTCAAATGATAGAGACTGTGTCAAGAAATTATCACCTTTATAGCTCGCTACGTCAGCTGAGAAATAGACCATTAGAGGTTTGTATGAATACCTATTCGAATGAATTCTCGAGAGGGATTTTGGGCCAGCTACTCTCGGAGCCCATAAGCCTTGTCGATGTGTAGTTAATGTATGTAAAATGTTATCCTGAATATAAAAATAATCAAATATTTCAAAATACAAGTAATTGATTTTAACCACTAATATCTTTAAAACACCGTGTTTTGTTTTAACGTGAAACACTGTATCTTAAAGACATATCAAAATATTCCTATTAGTTTTTTATTGCATTTATTCATTCTCACACTCTCGCACACTGATATTTTACACATAACACACACCTACTATTTCCTATTCTAATAACACATTTCCCTACGATTATCATTGAATGATGTTTGAAAACTCGCAACGCTGCAGGTACAGAAAGCTGAAACTATCACTTTATTACGAAATCGTCTATCGGTAAGGTTAAGAAACACTTACAGTAATAATCACAACGATGGACTTCGAATTAAAACACAACGCCGAAAATAAACAACACATGATGCTCGGCATCGCCAATTTCCGCGTTAGAACATTGTCCCGGCCCGTCAGCAACTGCCAACCCCCCCTGCATGCCCGCTGTTCCTCTGTTTTTTTTAATCTTCCAAGTTCTATGCTATATTAAGACAAAGTAAAATATCTTTTGTAACATTCAAAATTTAACTCTATTTCCAAGAAACAAGTATGGGTATTTATGCATTTGATACTCTTGTTTAAATGCTGGGTCATGTCAGGTAAAGATGTCTCAATTTTTGAACGAGAAATCTAAATGCTATTTGTTTAAGTGTTGGGTCGATTTTATAAACTAATTATTCTATATGTAATGATAAAAGATCGTTACACAAGTTGTTAATTTTAAAGTTTTCTCTCATATAGTTCCACAGTAGCAATATGGTGATTTTTTTTCCAATATATTGTTATTAGGAAACGAACAGTTTTATGCATCTGGCCAAAGATATAATGTAGTAAAACTCACTTTGCTATTTCTGGTTTTCCTTAAGAAGTAAAAATATCCGGCCACGTCTTCCAGGTCAGAAATAGAAACGAAGTGAGGTTTATTTTGCTGTAGCTTTCCAGAAGAATCCATTAATTGAAAATCCCAGGGCAACAACATGGATAAAAAAAACCTAGGTGATCCTGTAATTTAATAGAATCGCTAAAGATATTTTACTACTTATGGGTACGGTAATAGGTATATGCAAACATGTAAATAATGTAAGTAAGTAAACATGTAAGTAATCAGATAATACGAGTATTTAATACACTATTGACGGTTTCCATAACTGACAACTACCTATTGAAAACTGAACAAAAGGTGCAGTTTCTTTTGTACTAAAAAAACTAGGTGATCCTGTAATTCAATGGAACATACTTTTCAAGGCATCGCTAAAGATATTTAACTACTTAAGGGTAAGGTAATAGGTACATGCAAACATGTAATTAATATAAGTAAGTAAACATGTAAGTAATATCAGATAATACGAGTATTTAATATACTATTGACGGCATCCATAACTGCAAGTACCTATTGAAAACTGGACAAAAAGTGCAGTTGCTTTTATATTGTATACGCTATTGTTGCATCGTACACGTAGCATAAGTTTTTAATTAAGGAATTATGTTTAAAGGGTCCAATTTTATAAAAACACAATTTGGGCCACGATATTTGCCTAAATGTGTTAGTAAAAGGGGTTTGACTAGGTAAACCTAGGACACCTGAGCATCGGGGATTGACTATAAATTTCTACATCTATTTTATGGATTGAATGGAATTTACCTCTACTCCGATCAACAGCATCACGGCTAGACTTTCCTGAAGATAAGTCCCACTGAACGGCTCCACATACTAATTAGTAGGATTTGCAAGGCTACACGTAGCAGTAATTTTATTAACCTTCAGCGGAGTTCTTGTCGGTGTACGGGAGGAAATGCCAATAAAGCTTGAAGATAAGAAAGAAAAGGTCAAACGCATCAATAATAAAAGTTTAAACTTACATATACACTGCGATCCAGATATTTTACTAGTTTATTCCAGTTTGTTTAACATTAAATAACAAAATATTGTATCTTTTATGACGAAAAAAAACAATTTTATACAGCTCATATAAATTTATTTGACTTTTGTTGACGGATATTGGATTTTCCAATTCGTAGTTTCCAATCCAAATTCTCATTGAAAATTTATAACTCCAGCTAGCTAAATAAACTCGATCAAGCAAAAGCAGCACTTGACTGCTGCCTTCAGCTTTGAAACGAGGAGTCCAGGACTCAGCATTTCAATCCGAGAAATCTTAAGAGTCAATATCTTTGGAGAGAACGTAAAACGTGACAATATTGCATCCATATTGGACTTTCAAGAGGTTTGCAATACTGTTTAAGTAGAGTTTGAAATGAATATGTATTTTAAATTAATTTATATTAGACGTTCAGAGTTTAGCAAAAAAGCATAAATACCTTCAATTCAATTTTCTACAATTAAAATAAAATCAAAATAGTTACAGCCTTTTGGTTACAAAAGTTTTTGTTATTAAGCATTAAGGTAATAGTTTGTGTCACGACATAAGCTCTTCAAACCATAACTCTACTACTGAAAGAACAAGCACGATCGATCACACTAAAAGCCCCCACTAGGATGCCTTGTATAAGGGTGCCATGGACATACACAGATTTAACCACAAGGAATACCCAGACCCAAAAATAGACAATTAAATTCATTATTCAAATGTCTGCCCCAGCCGGGAATCGAAAACGGAACCCACTGCGTAACAGGCAGATACACTCCCAACTAGGCTGTGCCGGCTGTTAGAACGGCCTCGATCCCCACTTTAAACGATAGTTACTGCAGTAGATCAAGCCTCTCGGATTCAATCCTCTCAACAATACCCTAGGCTGAGGTTTGTTTCCATTAGGCGCATTGCTAATTCATTGACTGGGCTATCAACTACAAACCGTCAAGACGATTAGGATCTACATTCATTGGTATTTTTACCCAACTCAAGTTGTCAAGGAAGGGTTATGTTTTTAGCGCGTATCATGTTGTATGTTTTGATATTTCTTTATTATCTCGTTTATCTAAAACGGCTTGATGGAATTCGACAATTAGCGTATCATTCGATTAGTCTCAAGCACTCTAGTGTTCTTAGATAGGTGTAATTTTCAAAATTCAAAATGGTGGATTTTAGGCGCTAAATTGTAAATCTTCAAATATATATATATATACTGAACCTATCGAGTGGGGTATCAAAACAAAGGTTTTGAAAAGGAAATTACAAAAATATACATATGATCTATATGTTAAAGCTCGATTTTAGAACAATGAATGCATTAGAACAATTTTTATAAGTACTACAGTCCTGTTGTATAGTAGAGAGCCCGTTGGTGTAGTGGATAGGGCCGATTAGGTAGCCGACCCCATCAAATACGGGATAAGGCTAGGGAGATGACTACAGTCGGGTTGTTTGAATACATACATACATATAATCACGCCTTCACCCCTAATGGGGTAGGTAGAGCGTAAACTACCTAAACAAAGGTCCTTTCGCCACGTTGTTTTTAATTATATAAACTGTCAGAGGCCTACCTAATAGCAACAAAAACTTTGTGACTAGGTTCCATCGGACCACTTCTCGATATTACAACTATGACTAACGTAATTACGTTCTTTTTGAGTAAGTACACGTCCTTGCAGTGCAAGTAACCCACACAGTGGAGGATAATGCTCGCCACTTCTGCGGAAAGGAAGCAATAACGCCGCTCTCGGCCAGCGATCCTTTTTGTTTTATTTCCTCTATACTCAAAAGTACAGTGGGTGGTAAAATCACGTGACCACAATGTAAATTTCTACCAATATCGTGCTATTTCTCTCACGCAAGTTCACGAGGACTAGTAAATATAATAAAAGCTTAGATGTGAATCCTTAACAAATGGCACAATATTATCGCTTTAATAAAAATTGTCTGGTTTAATATTTTATCCAAGTGACACTTATAGTCTAGGCTAGGTATACAGGTTTTTATCAAAAACCAAACATTTATGATTTGGGAAGAAAATATTTCTTGTTTGGGAGTGTGAGTTACTTCTATAAAGGCAACTTTTAAACTTATTCACAGTTCTTATGATTAATGTAATAGAATTTCTAATCTAGAACGCTAAAGAGATTTTTATTTATGAAACTAACTTTTTTAAAGTTGATTCGTTTTACTTTGCATTAAGTGTAACGTGTAGGCACTGGGCATTGCACAAAATTTTTACTTAAACTCAAAAGCTATTGTGTTAAAAAAGAAATGGGTAATTAAAATGTTTTGTATGATTCGTCCTAATGTTCGTTGGAAACAAAAGGAAGTATTTTGTTTTAACTGGTTTAAATTTGCTTCTGCGTTCTTGTGATTTGAGCTTTTAGTTCTCAATTCGAAGCTAGACATAATTTGTGCCCGTGTTGCATGATAAATCTTTGTACCTCTAATATTTTACAAAATATTACTTCGTATAAAAATAGAAGTTTATTTTATTAAAATAACTGCAACATTAAATAACTCGGTCCAACTGCCAGCAACACCCACACCCACAGAGTAAATATCTCATCATTAAACATAATAACCACCCTCCCCATAGCTTCCAGCGTGCATCACAAACAAGGGAAAATATAAAAATGTTCATTGCTAACAGAATAAACTGTGAGAAATTCCCGAGTGCCGACCGAGACCGTCATTTGTATGAGGCTTACCGGCAACAACCGCGACTGCCGGTGCTGCAGAATAACCGACAGATGATAGACAATGCTAAAAATAAAAAATAAATGTAAGCTACTATTTTGGTTTAGGATAAAGGTTTTCATACTTTAAAGGCGAATTCATTACTTATTTGTGAAGCTAAACATTCACTTGTCTTAGAAAAGGTCAACGTTAAGTACCTACTCCTACACGCTTTTAGGTCTTTCTTTGTGATGAAAATGTGTATATGTAATTTAAAACCTAAAACCGAAGAAACACGAAGGTTAGATTAAAATTTTAGAATTTAAACTTTAAACTTCGTGTTCAATACGATTTAACTATGATATCATTCTAGTGATGGAGTCTTCATTATTGTCTTTTACCTGTTTATATTTTAAAATAACATCAGAAAAGATTGAATGCTGAAAACTTTTCCCATTTCATAATCGAAAACTTCAAAGCTTGCTGTTGAGTATTCTTCAGTTTACGCTCGCCATATTTCATGACTCAGTGTTAGAAAACCAATCAATTTTATTGTACTGAATTCACATTTCAGAAAATAGACTTGGTCTGAAGTTTGTATTTTACAATTTGCAAAACACTTGTATGAGATGAATGACCTGCAGTAGTAAAATAAAAATATTTTAGAAGTTAATCATAAAAACACTATATATAACTAAAAACAATAAGAAGTATGTGTATTCATGATAATAAATAACGTGTACAAATTGAAAATGACAGGAATTTTGCTGAAAATACTTCCATAAAATGCTGTAAAGAGTTTCTGCATCATACACACTGATAAGACAAAATAATATAGAGAAACTAATTAACCAAAATCATACATACACTTTAGAATAAAAAACAATTATTTCTTCATACATAGCTAAGGTCTTATAAAATAATTATTGCTTATGTACGGCATCAAACGTTCTCGAAATGCGAGCGACAATGCATCACTGTCAGCTCCGAGACTATTCAATAAGGAATCTTTTCATTTCATGGCGCATTAGATTCTTGTTTCCGATATGACGAGAGAGGGCGCTGACGTGCAATTATTGGAGGGTAATGTAGTGAGAGCAGCTTCCATAAAAGTAAAAAGACACATTCCTAACTTTGAGTCGATATTAAATAACTCTTCTTTTATACAAAACAATTTAGTTAAGAAGCAAAACAACAAATTAATAAGGTAGTACTGTAGTAGGTATAAACATAACATTCGTTAAAATATGTTGGCAACAAATTATTGTGTGCTAGATTGGGAAATTGTGATTGGTTAAATTTTATAGAACTCACGCCCGAAGACCCTATTATATCGTTGTATTTCTAAGCAATACGAGACATAGTTTTTCCGCAAAATTTTCTCATGTACGTGCTTTTAGTTTATTTTATGAATAGCTACAGATAGTCCACGAAAGGAAATGTAAATTCAAACATTTTCTTCAAACCATACAGATTGAATTTCCAAACCAAATTCAGTCCACCAAAATGTCTCGCAAACCTCGGAAGCAACACTTTAGCTTTAATTTTCGTGATGAAAATGACAGTCATGACTCGACTGCGTACAGAAGGACCAACGCCTCTCAGACTGGCAGGTGAGTGAGTTTGTAATTGTTTCCAGTTTCTGAGTGACGTACTCTCACTTCATGTTCGAAAACTGCGGTAAACGTGTTCTAGTTTTTTGATAAAGTAGTTTCAAAAAAAAAATACATATAATCACGCCTTTATCCCTAATGGGGTAGGCAGAGCGTAAACGACCCAAATAATAATAAATAAGAAAATTTCATTGATAAATATCAGCTCCGTCCAATGTCCATGCATACGAAACCTAAGTGAACTTATATCACTTTAGTGATAGACTGATATGTATTTTTTAAGATGACTGGAAATAATTACGTTGTAAAAGAAAATGAAACAATTGAGGACTTAACCATGAAGTTGTTTCTTTAAAATATGAAAGTTCATTTCCGTTCATGCATATGAAACCTTAATTAACCTTACATGTCTGTAGTGATAAAATGAAATTTTAAAAAAGCAATAACTATTTAACTTGATTTAGCTGTGGAATGAATTGCCCGAAGACATTTGACGTGCACCGTCTCTTGAGACCTTTAAGAGCCGAATTAAAAAACATTACTTGGAACAAATGACTATCTGATCATTAGGTTTCCTTCACTTCTATCCTGTGCTGTAAATACTTTACGTTGCTGTCAACTTTGTCTAGTTCTGATTGTAGTTTGCATTATCCTATCTTCCATTAGTTTATGTATTAGTTTATTATATATTATGTAGTAATTTATTTTACAATATCTATGTAGTAGCTTGTACTTAGTTTATGCATTATATGTAATGTCATGTATTAAGAATACATATTTGACTAGGTTTGCACTATCCCGCTTACCACTACGTATTTTTATTTCACCCGAAGGTTGCCTGGAAGAAATTGCTACCTTAGGAATAAGGCCGTCATGTTGTACTTGTCTTTTTTTTGTTGTAATCTGTTGTGTTGTATGATTTGTATTCTTACGTGCAATAAACAAAATATGTTATGTTATGTTGTTTCTCCAATTTCAGGTGAGATTTTAGTTAGTGATACGAGTAGTAATGTTAAGTTCAGAGCGAAACAAATGTTCTCGTTTTATTTGCTATAAAGTCTTATAAACTATATAAACCGGAATGATGAATTTAAATTATTAACATTGTACTCTATTTTATATTAGACCATGGTAAACATGAATATTTCTAAATTCGAATTATTCAACTTTACTTATTTCAAACATAACAATAACTGTTCATGTCAACATTTAAAATATTCAATCGTAGGCCACGTCCCTTCAGCTTCCGATTATCAAGGCCTGTCTTCCTAAATCATCGGTTGATGTGTGCAGAGCCTTGGCTGCTCGCCAGTTGATCGCTGACAGGAAATGACTTATTGCTTAATGAACTTAACTCGACTTTGTGCATAAATCAAACCAAAATGGCTGCGACGTGTGCATCCGGAATCGACTTTTTTTATTTTTACTTTTCTCAGTTTCAAGTGCTTTTTTGTTTGCGTTGAATATTTTTACTTCCCGACAAAACTTGTCTAACGAAACTTGATTTCTGTTTTTGCTTAAAAAGTGTTTAGCATTAAGAAAGGAAATATTCACATAATTACATCCTTCGATACACCAATAAGGTTACGAAATTAAACGTCAAAACTCAAGACACTAGGTCGGGGATGAGTGTGATAGAGTCGACGACGGAGCGAGTTCACAGATAAGATGCCTCTTATGGCACTGGCAGTCTCACGCACAGTCTCAAACACAGCATGCTGCTTGGCGCCAGACTCCGGTAAGGGAGTGGTCGCGAGTCAGGCGGCCCCTTTCGAAGTCTACCACCGCTTTATTGGAATCATTCACCTGGGCTTATTCACAGGCAAGTGTGTTGCCGTTGCCCGGGTTAGACCACTGGGAGGTCGATCCCATCCCACCCCAAAATTATTAAAATATTACGTCCAAGGGTAAATAATTAAAGTAAAATATACAACTTAAATCAATGTTATTAAATATAGTCCTTCACACCATTTCTCAAATAGCATCTTAAAATAAAAAAAATATATATGTAGTCTATAACTACGAGATTTTAAGTAAACAACAATGCAAGCCCGTCACTGTTATGACATTCTTCAGCATAGTAACAGTGATGACTTATTTTTCGTGCTTGTTAGTGCCCTGGTGCCTCCTGCCACCCTTATCTAAGGATCATATAATATTTCAATTAAATGCAGTCAACTTATCAATCGCTTATTTATCTCTTAAAAGAAAAGCTCGAAAGCAAAGCTATTAGGAGGTGTCGTCGTAAACCTGTCACAGCGTCAGCGCCGTGACAACTGGCTTCGCGCCAGGAATAGAGCGCACGTCAGCTCCAGGCTTCACCTATGTCTTACATGTAATAGGTGCCTAAGATGTTTTCCCTTACGAGCCTTGTTTTAGTTTCCAATTATAGTCTATCCAAGCAAACAAGAAACGTTAGTTAACTAGCTTACACTAATTAAATGGAAACTGTTCCTTGTGTGTCGTGTGCATTAGTTTCAGTTTTCACAATTAGTAGCCCGGTTTACAATTTCACAACTACTGGGTTTTGGAGTAACTCGATAAATTTTGAGGTTGAGTTTAAGTCCACAAAACTGAACTCAAAATCCACGAAATAGCGATTAGACGAAAATAAGTTTTGGTAGTTTAGAGTGAAGTCAGTCAACTTCTTTTTAGCGAGTGGATTCTCGAGTCGAACAATGACCCGAAGAACCCTGGTGTCAGAGTTTTCAAACCGCCTAGTAACGCAGCTATTAGGCATCTGACATGGTTTGAGTAATGACCACTATCAAAGACAGCAATCGGGACCGACGGCTTAACGTGCCCTCCGAAGGACGGAATCCTTTTACTTTTCGGATAATCAGGTGATTCAGCCTGCAATGTCCTTACCAAACTGAGTAAAACTTCACAAAGTGATAAATTGACAAATTTCTACCTTGTGGCCCCCCCCGGGGGAATCGAACCCAGGACCTCCGGATCGTAGGGCGATTGTTCTGACCACTAGACCACGGAGGCAGATAGTAAACTGACCATACCACTTGTATGGGACGTATTTTTATTTTAAGTCTGACATCCTATTTTACATGGGGAAAAATTTTCACTTTCGTCGACTGAACTCTACCTCAAAATTTGTCGATGATTTCAATTACACTCTGTATTTGTGGTATTTTGTATTGTCTATTAATTTATTATATATATTTTTTCTTTCTTCCAGGCTAGCCTGGGAGCAAGAGAAAAACATATAATGTGCCAGCTGCATTTCCTCCCGGGCATGCTGTAAAAACCAGCTAAGGGATCCAAGGGTTTCAGTATATTGTAATTTAAGCGAATATCCTAAAATCTATCTTAAATAACCCTCAAAACTTTGTCAGACGTGGCAGATCAACCTTTGTTTAGATTGTTTACGCTCTGCCTACCCCATTAGGGATAAAGACGTGATTATATGTATGTATGTATTAATTTTTGACGCCATTTTCTATTGCTCTTACTAAGTCTTGTTCAGTTTTGTTATAAAGTTGATTAACGGTTCGCCGTTTTACTCCTCACTTTTAAACCTTTCATTTCTTTGTATCTTAATAACAATTATCAAAGGACATCATGGAACGAAATGAGTCAATTTTATGATGAAACTTAAATGGAAGTACAACTTTTATATGTCAGGTCGTTAAAAATTATGGTTCCCTTCCACTGGTGCTTCAATGAGAAATACGAGTCTGAACGTAATTACTTTTGAAAGTCTTCTCGTCGTAGAACTTTAAATACTTAGGTACCTACTTATTTCAATCAGTTTAACAGGTTCGGAAAATTCTTCATAGGTGATGTTATTATTTCTTAATAGAGTTTTCTTCAGAAGGAATTTCAATAAAGCTTCTTATGACTTGCAATAAAGTGTCTAATGAATATCTTTGGAAAAGGTACTTATAGTATGAACAGTAAGTTTAGCTTCAATACATGAGCTTTCTTGGATCTAAATTTAAGAATATATTTTTTTTCTAAGCATTATTTATTGCAACTTTTTATAGTGAAGTAGCATTCACTACATATTCCCAATAGAAAGACATTAAAAGTGACATACGAATAACGACGATTTTTATACTATTATGCCTATATTTCCAATAGCTCAGCATTTGAAGAGCGATAAGGCGGCAGCAGACGCGTGTAAGTGTCGGCGATTGGCGTCAGGCCAGCTGCTGGCGTTACAGACGTGATTGCTCTGATGCGGTAAAGTTCTAGAAAATGAAGTTCATTTTGCGGTCTTTGTTTTAGAGTCAACTCTAAGTAAAAAATATTAATTGTCTGTACCCAATTGAGGATTGTTCGATTGCTACATCAAGAGAAACATGAAACAAGTTTAGCCCGACCGAATGGTGAATAGTGATTACTAGGTAGTATAAGGGACAGCTTCCCGCAAACTGAGGGGTAGCTCGAAAAACGAAACTGAACGACTCTGTCAAGTTTGTTTATGTAAGGAAATGAAAAAAAAAACGTTTACCTAAACAAAATTACCGCCTCGATTAGGAAATATATAGGTATTTAAAACTGCCTCCGTGGTCCAGCGGTCTGAGCTATGGGTTCTCGATCCGGAGGTCCCGGGTTCGGTTCCCGGCGGGGGACAACTTTGTGTTGTTGTTTCTAGTTTGGTTAGGACATTGCAGGCTGATCACCTAGTTGTCCGAAAAGTAAGATGATTCATGCTTTTGGATGGGCATTTAAATAGCCGGTCCTGCGCTATATTTCTCTCTGGTCGTGTCAGTTAATCTGTCCCATCAGAATAAGATATTGAAGGAATATAGAGTGTACATGTATTTTGCGCAAACACTTGGGCACTAAAAACTAGTCCTGCGCATTTGGCCTATCTCTGAGTGATTGGCCGCCATCACCGAAAATCGGTGAGAAGACTATACATATAGGTATGTAGGGCAGGCAAGTATTTTCGTTGGCTGAGAAACAGTTTGTGGGAAGATATTCTCTACACTCTTCTTCTTCCATGCTAGACTGGGAGCGAAAGAAAAGCATAGAATGTGCCAACTGCATTTCCTGCTGGGCATGCTGTTGAAACTAGCTAAAGGATCCGAGGGTTTCAGTATATTGCAATTTAGGCGATGAGCTGACAACCTGTCACTACAGCAGTATACCTACAAATCTATCATAAATAACCCTCAAAACTTTATTAGACGTTGCGGGACGACCTTTGTTTAGGCCGTATACGCTCTGCCTACCCCATTAGGGATAAAGGCGTGATTATATGTCTGTATGTATTCTCTACACCATTACAATCAATATAATCTATACATAATCAATATAATGGTTTTCAGATCATGATTGTTGTATCGCACCTAACTGTCAAATATAACTAAATGCCGATTGTTGACATAGAGCGAGAACTCTTAAACTGTGTAACAAGCTGCAACTGCAGGAACTTGCAGTTTCGAGTTCTTCTTCTTCTGTCGAGTGGGTATCGAGTCTATCGACCCGATGAACCCTGGTGTCAGAGTTTTTAAACCGCCTAGTAGCACAACTATCAGGCCTCTGACATGGTTTTAAGTAACGATCACTATCAAAGACAGCGACTGGGACCGATGGCTTAACGTGCCCTCCGAAGCCCGAAATCTTTTTCTTTTCGGACAATCAGGTGATTTAGCCTGCAATGTCCTAACCAAACTGGGGAAATTTCACAAAGTGATGAATTCTCAAATATCAACTCTGTGTTTTCCCCGTGGGAATGAACCCAGGACCTCCGGATCGGGAGTCCATGGCACTAGCCACTAGACCACGGAGGCAGTTTCGAGTTAGGAATGTAAGAAGTTGAAAAGCGAAAGCTACATTTAGTCGGAAATCTCAACGTTACTCCATTCCAACAGAATAATACTAAAGTATAGTTGTAAAGTTGAGGACAGTTTTGTACTGAGTCTATAGCAATTTCGTTTATTATAATAATTTATTTAAATTCAAATATATTCGAAATTTTTCACTCCCGCTTACATTGTAATTGGAACATAAAATAAACATTTAAAAACAAAAGCGATTTTATCCGCATACAATCCGCGTAGTAAGCACGCTATGAATAGTTGCATATTGTTATTGAAACAGTAGTGAGAACAAACGCTCCAACGCCGAAACTAAGCTCAAACAGTGTCGGCAGCTTTGCGGTCAAAACCGATTCCAACCGAATGCATTCCAGCGGAAAATGTTTCCGCTTGTTGATGAATGTTTTATGTTTTTGCTGAACACAAAATATTAATAGCTTGTTAGTTTTTAAACGTGGCTTTTGGAATATTTATGAACCATTTTTATAATCTCCTTTTACAACGAACATAGTTTGTAACATGGCCTGTTAAATTCAGATTTACATATTCAGGTTTATATAAGTAGATTTCTTGCAATTTAGTTCCTGCCTTCAATGTAGGTACAGGTGGCTCAGGATAAAGGCTACTGGCATAAAATAAAGGAAATACCAGGAAAATGGTAGAAGAAATAGAAAGCTAAGTAGAGAAAAGAGGCAGGTAGGCCTACAAGTGATTTGATGGATACCGAAAAAAGTATTCGTTTTTTAAATTGGATTTCATGTCTTAGTATACGAAATAAAAAATACACTGTCGTTGTCATGAATCTTCAAAACGTATTAAGTATTTTTGAAGCCATGTTTTTTAATGGACTCAAGGACCTAAAAATAAAACAAGATGAAGCTGTAAACTAGGTCAGGAGATTTGTACTAGAGGGCGAAATACAGCTACATTTTTATTTCTCTTTCTACGCTTTTGCACTTCCCTTATGCAAATCAGCGAAGTGAACTGATCTCAGTATATTCTATTTCTTTGTTTTCATTTTCGGGTCACACGATTGCTTAAAGTTATACGTATGTTTGTTTACTTTTGTTCAGTATTTTCTGTTTTTTTTGTGTTATTTTGTTGTTGTTGTTTATATTATAAACTATTATTGTACTTATGACACCAAACAACTCTTTCAAAGAAATAGGTCGACGAATATTTTATGTTCAATATTATTTTATTTTTATTCATCAAGAATACATATAATTTTTAGATTTTAATTTAATTACCTATGTTTTTAAGGGCCGTATTTGTAATCAGCTCTTAAGAGTGACTGCAAGTTTGAGTTCGTATCAGAAATGTCATTTCAGTAGAAACTGGCCTGTCAAATCCATACTTAATATTGCTCTCAAGTTTGAGATCGCTTCAAAATTACGAGCCTAAGAGAATATCACAAGCACAACCTACTCTTGAGTGTCACGAACCCAAAAATACTTAATTCAACAAAAAGAGACATTTTACACAATGGATCACTGAAAGGGTGAAAATCCATTTGCTGTGAAATTGTGCAGATGGAGTGAAAATTAATTACGCGTACAGAGAGAGATTGAGCGTTTCTTTTATTCGCAAAAATGAAAGATTTGGTTCGTAGTACTCGACGTTAATATATTTATTTGAATTATTTTATTCTTGTTTGTAAAATTAAAGTACCTGTAATATGAATATAAAATATGTTATTCAAAGCTTAATTAGTAGTAAAAATATCCAGAAGTGTCAGAACAGATCATTTTTTTTAAATCTTGCTTTCTTTACTTCTTTATCTTTTTATTATTCTTCAAAATATTGTTGTCTATTTTTGGTCTGGTAATCTTGCAGGTACTCAAATTCATCATCTTTTGTGAAACAAAACATCTTAAGGCAAAATGTTTTTTGCCAAATTACTTTTAATTTAGGTATGAATAGAGAACTAGATGGTTTTTGAAAACCACAAACTCAAAGACAACATTGAAAGATTCCTTTGCGACTAAGTTTTACGCGGTTATAAACATTGCACATAAAAGCACTCAACTGAAGGCAGCTTTGATTTGGTCACTGGAATGGGCAACACTGTTTCACATGAAGTAAGGACTGTAATGTATGTACAGCGCTTGCCAAAGTTATTTCAGTTTGCAATTCAGAAGCAATGTTGTGGGTAGATTTTGAAACATGGTAATACTGTGCGCAATAATTTGTCATCTTATTATCTGAAGTCTTGTTTTACATTATTATATATTATTAATGGTCTTCGTAGGGGGTAAACCATAGGTCCAGAAAACTAACCTCAAGATTTCAATATACACGGCAAAACAATAAAAAAAATACAAATAATTAAAAAAAAAATTTAGTACCCATAGACAATTTATAGTGATTTGTGTCTTCCCTCAAATCACTATCAATACCATACATTTTTATCGTGTCACGTTTTTTTTACAAATACCTGCAAAACCTCAAATTTTTAAATATTAATTTATAAAAACTGTTTCCAATTTTAAGCACTTTCAGCACTTTGTCAGAAAAGATACGCATCAGCACGACGCAACTGTCTCAAGGGAAATTAATGTCTACAATCTTCTCTACACGAGCTCCTCTTCGATCGAAAAAATAGATTTTCATATGAGAAATGAGATGAAATAAGTATTCACTTTATTTGATGAAATGTTGCGTGATGTATGGACTATTTTTAAGACGACTTGCGTTAAGTGAACTGTTAATGGCGTCGATTCTCGCGATATAATCCTAATTCTAAACTGTCACTTTCTGAAGTTTTACATAAGAACAGGATAGCAAGTAAACACATGACTTTGACATTTCTTTTGGACGTAAGATGCTTTAAATATGAACAGAGCGTAGAGCATGCTTCCTTATTTTACGTCAATAAGCAGACTTATGTCAGATTAGGGTTGTAAAATATATCTATCCTGTTCTGATGTCAAAGTTAAGAAAGGAAAAGTGCGGCAAAAATTGTAGCCAATGGACCTGTAATTTAATATTGTCTATAATATTTGAAATCTGAGTTACATTATTTCACTTACATAGTATAAAACAAAGTTGTTTTCTCTATCCCTTTATCATATATATATAAAACTTTGCAACGGATTTTGATGCGGTTTCTTTTTATGGATAGAGTGATTCAAGAGGAAGGTATAAGTATAATATAGTAGAAAACACTGATGATTTTTTGCGAAGCCGGGGCGGGTTGCTAGTAGATTATAAAATAAAATTAATGATCATGACGATCCCAAAGATCCATTATTAAAATTATAATGTGTGAATGCTGAAAACTGAAAACGGTAAGCTATTGAAAATATGCAAAACTTCTCTCAAAATTTACAAAAAATAAAAGAAATAAAATAAAGATACACACACGATATGCTCACTGCAGACACGGCATAAGCATCCTATATTTTTTTTCTGGCCGTACTTTCATCAGCTTACAAAATAACTTAACTAGCTGGTTTTCTTTACTATACAAATATAAATCGGAAAAGAAAAACTGTCTTTGAAGACACTTGAATACAGTCGATGTCCTCCCTCAAAAGAAACATCTCATTATTTGTTTGATCATTTATTTTAATTTAAAACATTGAAGTACAAAAGCTTACAAAGTATATTTTGATCACATTGTTGGTGGATATTATCTCTACCACCATTATTTTCTAAAAGTAAAAATACAGAATATGATTTGTCAAAGTACAAAACACAATTAAATGTATTTATTGAAATTTACTTATTTACTATACTTACAGTAAAACCAATGCATGCATTAAATAATAAAGTTAATATTAATGTAAGGGTTTCAGTATATTGCAATTTAGGTGATGGACTGAAAACCTGTCACTACAGCAATGTACCTAAAAAAACTATCTTAAATAACCCTCAAATCTTTGTCAGACGTGGCGAAACGACCTTTGTATAGGTCGTTTAAGTTCTGCCTACCCCATTAGGGATAAAAGCGTGATTATATGTATGTATGTAATAATGTAAGTTCTGATTACTCGTTAGGCATTTCAGTAACCTCGAACAATATTTGGGTTTAGTTCCGTCTTCTTAGCACAGTGAAAAGGAACATATATTTTTTTATACTTAACGCTAGGCAGGAGAAGAAGAAACACATACTTTGAAGGCCTTTGTATTTCATACATACTAAAATGTTCCTAAATGAATACAAAAAACGCTTATTTTCTGGAAGTCTTTTGGGACAGATTCGGAACATGACGAGAGAGTTACGGACACACACGAACCCAATCGCGCTAAATGGGCAGGTAACCCTTTGGGACCCAAGTGTCTGGGAAATAGCAGCTGTATCGATACGGGAGATTGAAAATCGTGAAGCTTTTTCTTACAAATGAAATATTGTTAGCTACATTTTTCAAGAAAATAAAGATTAGAATTGAAGAAATACTAAATGAAGGTAAAGTAAATAATACGTTTGCGTGACGCCCAGTCAACATGGGTTGATTGAAATTATTGGTTGATAGAGCATTATGGTTTTAATGACATTTGTGTTTTCTTTAGAGTGACTATGTAGTAGCGGCAAATGCCGTGAAACTAGTTACACTACGATGGAAAATAAAAATAAAAACGCAAAGAAGAAGAAGCTGTAAGAAACTTACACAAACTAACATAACTTTACACAAATATCGATGTACCAAATTATAAAGCTATAAATGATTTATTGACAAAATCCTGAAAGTTCTAACCCCCTTTATCTTCATAATTACGACTCGTTTAATACCTCAATTTATTCCTCCTTCTCCTCAATTTATTCTGTCGAAGGCTTATAAAGGTACACATGTCTGATGTAAGCGGATCTCTACACTATTCTAACTTCTTTGAAACGGAGGGTATTATTAATTTGGTCGGTGTCGTCCTTCCGAGAGTCGACACACTGGTCCCGTCTGACATAGGTTTAATACAGCTTTGCATACTAATTAATTCGACTCCCAAATCGGATTATTACTTACTCAAAATTAGAATTTTGCCGGCACTGAAAGCTCGAGTGCCCATATAATTATGCAAGGATTTAGATGTGTTTTTCGCAACTGACTTATAAGTCAGATGTTTGTTACAATTTATGCATGTTTGATGATTTTGTTGATAAGATTAAGCAGGAAAATACTGATTTTAACCTTTAGCAATTTTCGCTATGATATGTATTTGGATTTGTAAATATTATTTCAAGAGATTTATGTATAAGCAACATAAGAGAGAGGCTTTTCCTTGACCTTTCCTATACACGTAGCAAAAATAAAACTTCCTTTACTGGTTTGCGAAAAGACGATCAGAAAGTAGTCAAACATAAGTAGGTAGGAAGTACCTACCTATGGCCCAAACTTAACTATATCTAACATGTATAGTTGAATACCTACATACATACATACATATAATCACGCCTTTATCCCTAACGGGGTAGGCAGAGCGTAAACGACCTAAAGAGAGGTCGTTTCGCCACGTCTGACAAAGTTTTGAGGGTTATTTAAGATAGATTTGTAAGTATATTGCTGTAGTGACGGGTTGTCAGCCTATCGCCTAAATTGCAATATACTGAAACCCTCAGATCCCTTAGCTGGTTTTTACAGCATGCCCGGGAGGAAATGCAGCTGGCACATTATATGTTTTTCTCTCGCTCCCAGGCCAGCATGGAAGAATACCTAAGCTGTATATATATGGCAACTTTTCATTCACTGCAGAAATACGTGGTTCTTCTGACCATGAAATAGAACACATTCCATTAAACTTTTATACAGAATATTTTTTCAAAAAAGTGTCCTCCAAAATCATCAATAATTTGGCTACTTTGCCAATCTCATTCATCCGTAACTCACACAAAACTAGACCCCGTTACCTTTTGCCCTTGGTAGGTCTTTGAGCACCATGAAATCTCTAAACTTGCATTTATTTAACAATTTATTGTACACAAAAAACATCATAAACACAGGACATAAAAAACAAAGACACAACAGGCACTGCTTATTTCTAAAAAGAAATTTCTTACAGCCTACCTACATGCATGTGTTGTTCTTGGCATCTAGGTACCTGAATTGAATCCTGGAAGCGTCTGCAGAATGTGATCCATCTTGACAAACAGACTGTGATTCGTCGAATTTTCAAATCTTCAGATCTTCTGTTCTGGTTTTACCACCGAAACAAAATACGTCAACACACACCATTACTTCAATATAATGACAGTTTCTATTATCATTTTAACAATTAAATAACACAAATAAATAAATAGTTAGGTACAGAAGTTTTTACGAGTATTGATTTTGTAAATAAGTTTATAAGACGAGACGTCATCTATCAAAACAAACTATGGTATAGGCAGTCACAAAGAATGTCACAAAGGAGGCTACAGTTTTACAGTACCCTACTGTAAAACTGTAGCCTCTAGATCATAAAACTCGAGGAAATTAAGGGAATATTATTTAAGATTTAATTTTGACATAAATTAGAATAAACAAAACTGTATTTGCATATTAATTTATATCACTTTTCCGAAAAGACCAACAAATTTTATGCAGTGAATGTAGAATCATGCTGTATTACTTAGTGTAAGAGCACTTAAAAAACTAAAGGCGCTAATGGCCTTCGCGTTGCATTATTTGAGGCGCTTCTGCCCGGAACAAGCTTATGAATATTGCTGACTTGGCTTTCGAAGAAACAAAACTTTAAAAAAATCAAAAGTTTTGAAGAAAAAAAGGATTATATATAT
Organism: Scrobipalpa costella; assembly: GCA_949820665.1. Classification (NCBI taxonomy): domain Eukaryota; kingdom Metazoa; phylum Arthropoda; class Insecta; order Lepidoptera; family Gelechiidae; genus Scrobipalpa; species Scrobipalpa costella. The sequence continues at coordinate 24,236,945 of OX463297.1, forward strand.
ATAATCGTGGATCACGTTTCGCAATATATATATATATCGGGTGGCCCAAAGAGTGACGTCCAAAGGAAAAATTTTGATTCCTTAGGTCAAGGGGTAGCCAAATCACCCCCATGTATGTTCAGCGATTTTTAGTAGTTTAGGAGTTATGAATTTTTTTGCTAATTTTCTAAGAAAATTGACCTCAGTGGATTAATTATTTTTTATTATTTTTTGGATAACTTTTTTTATTTTTTTTTATTTTTGTGACATCCTCTTAAATTGTTCTTTTAACCATAAAAGTTTCAGCTTCCTAGCTGTAATGTAAGTTTTTTATTTTTTAATCGAAAGTTCGAATTTTACGATCGAGCTAGTCTGCTCTGAATTTTCAACTTGAAATTAAAAATTGAAAAAGATAATCTCATGGTCCCTTATTAGTTTTAAAAACTCCGCAAGGTTTCAAAACTACATAAAAATAAACTATTGCTTAATGGGGTATTATTTGCAGAAAACAGCCTTCAAAGGTACTTGGGTGGAAATTACCTAATTAGTAAATTGTTTCAGAAAGTTGAAAGATTCCTGTTATGTCATTACTAAGGACTAATTAAGTTAGAAAATGTATAAAATTAAAGGGAAAATAAAATTATTTACTAAAAAATGTTATTTAAGTTACATTTTTGAATGAAAATTCTTAGTAAAATGTTTTAGTGTGAGTTGTAAGATTTATGAGACAATTGTATTATTAATAATAAGTAAATAAACTCGGATAATTCTTTTACACATTTACTCACAATAAATTTTCAAAATGGCGACCTCCCACAGCAATACACAACCTACATCTACGCAAGAAATTTTCTTTAAGTCGCCTAAACGCTTCTCTGTTTCCTCTAACGACATTTCCGGCCTCTCCAATTCGCTGTCTTGGCTCCTCTTCATTTAACGATTCTCGGGCGTAAGCTATGTCCTTGTAATAACCCCAAATAAAAAAAACAATCGGATTTAGGTCAGGCGATCGTGGAGGCCATCTGATTGGACCGTTTCGTCCGATCCACCTGTTGGGATACGTTTCATTCAAATGATTACGCACTTGTGCTGCGTAGTGGCATGGTGCACCGTCATTTTGGAAAACCATGTGTCTTCGTAAATCGAGGTTGACTTCCTCCAATAACAAGGGAAGATCATTTTCGAGAAACAATTTGTATGTCTCGCCATTGAGCCTCGGCGGCAATTCGAACGGCCCGATCATTTCTCCGTTCAGTATGCCTGACCACATGTTGACGCTAAAGCGATGCTGGAACCTAGTATCTCTGGTCAAGTGGGGATTCTCTACTGCCCAGTGGTGGGTGTTATGAATATTAAATATTCCTGTGCGCTCAAAACGCGACTTGTCAGTCCACAAAACTTTTTCGAAAAATCCCGGGTCGTCTCTCTCCATCCTTAACATAGTCTGGCAAAAATCAACTCTCTGTTGGTAATCAGCAGGCATTAGAGCTTGAACCCGTTGAATGTGATATGCATAGTACCCTTCGACTTTCAATATTCTTTGGATTGATGTTCTGGGGATGTTCAAATTGCGAGCCATTATTCTTGTACTTGTTGAAGGGTGCTCAGCTACTTCGTCCAATACGAGGTTTCGACGGCCCGGATCAACTATTGGGATACCTTCACGCCTGCCTTCTCGACCAGGAATGCGGCCTGCCATCAAAGTGTTGTGTGTGTTAATAAAAACACGATGGTCGGGATACCTATTAGGCTGCGGTCCTCCACGGCGTTGAAGTTGCTCCCGATAAAGTCTTGCCGCTTCATGGCCGTTGCCTTGAGCAACTCCAAAATGACGGTGCACCATGCCACTACGCAGCACAAGTGCGTAATCATTTGAATGAAACGTATCCCAACAGGTGGATCGGACGAAACGGTCCAATCAGATGGCCTCCACGATCGCCTGACCTAAATCCGATTGATTTTTTTATTTGGGATTATTACAAGGACATAGCTTACGCCCGAGAATCGTTAAATGAAGAGGAGCTAAGACAGCTAATTGGAGAGGCCGGAAATGTCGTTAGAGGAAACAGAGAAGCGTTTAGGCGACTTAAAGAACATTTCTTGCGTAGATGTAGGTTGTGTATTGCTGTGGGAGGTCGCCATTTTGAAAATTTATTGTGAGTAAATGTGTAAAAGAATTATCCGAGTTTATTTACTTATTATTAATAATACAATTGTCTCATAAATCTTACAACTCACACTAAAACATTTTACTAAGAATTTTCATTCAAAAATGTAACTTAAATAACATTTTTTAGTAAATAATTTTATTTTCCCTTTAATTTGATACATTTTCTAACTTAATTAGTCCTTAGTAATGACATAACAGGAATCTTCCAACTTTCTGAAACAATTTACTAATTAGGTAATTTCCACCCAAGTACCTTTGAAGGCTGTTTTCTGCAAATAATACCCCATTAAACAATAGTTTATTTTTATTTTTATGTAATTTTGAAACCTTGCGGAGTTTTTTAAAATTAATAAGGGACCATGAGATTATCTTTTTCAATTTTTAATTTCAAGTTGAAAATTCAGAGCAGACTAGCTCGATCGTAAAATTCGAACTTTCGATAAAAAAATAACTAACTTACATTACAGCTAGGAAGCTGAAACTTTTATGGTTAAAAGAACAATTTAAGAGGATGTCACAAAAATAAAAAAAAATAAAAAAAAGTTATCCAAAAAAATAATAAAAAATAATTAATCCACTGAGGTCAATTTTCTTAGAAAATTAGCAAAAAAATTCATAACTCCTAAACTACTAAAAATCGCTGAACATACATGGGGGTGATTTGGCTACCCCTTGACCTAAGGAATCAAAATTTTTCCTTTGGACGTCACTCTTTGGGCCACGCTAAATTATAAATATATATATATATATTATATATATTGCGAAACGTGATCCATGAGTATGCATGCGTTTAATGTTGTAATATTTAATTTGTTTTTTTATCAAATAGTACAAACTTTGTTTAGTAAACTGTAGATTAAATAACAATGGGAAGGGACGTTGAAGCACAGGTCTTCATTTTATTTAAATTTAAATAATATTTGTTACTTATCCCCCAAATATTGATACTTTTGATATTAAAAATTAGCTTAGGGTCTGCTTGTGATTTTTTTCTCTTCCGTCAAGATGTTTTTTCTTTGAATATTTTTGTAGATGGATTCTGTTGTATCATAAATTCTGTGTTAAAATTAAGATTGAAATAATAATTATGATACGAAAAGAAAACACTAATATAGTGAAGTAATGAAAAATAATCTAGAATGAAATGAAATGCGTTTATTTGCTAGAATATAGTGCAAGGATAGGTGTTACAAAGTAGGTTTTGAGTCTCATATATTCCATCGATTTCGATATGCAAATATTTTTAGTCGTTTACCGAATAAAAACATTTTGATAAAAGCCATTCAGTAATATTTTTCTTGAATAACACTATCCTAATCGAAGTAATCCATTTTAATTGCAAACTGCGGGATGTAAATCATCCATGAAATTCAAGTGTTGATGTTGTTACAAGGATTTATTTAATTTAATCCATCGGATAGTTTGAGGTGGTTGAGATGGAATAATGGCACGAAATGGTTCAAATGTAAGATTCTTCTTCTTTATGTCATGTGGGTTTGTAGTCAATTGCACGATCAACGTTGGTGGCGTCAGAGATTTTAAACAGCCTAATAGCACATCTAATTAGCCTCAGACATAGATTTTTGTATAACGACCACTATCAAAGACAGCTGCCGGGACCGATGACTTAAATTGACATGCCCTACAAAGCACGGAACCATTTTCCTTTCAACAGTCAGGTGATTCTGCCTGGATTGTCCTAACTAAATACACTGGGGAAAATCTCATAAAATTTCAAATTGACATATATTAACTTTATGTGCTCCGTGTGTTTCTTCCATGCTGGACTGGAAGCTAGAGAATAAGCTTCATTTCCTCTCGGACATGCTGTAAAAATCAGCTAAGGGATCCGAAGGTTTCAGTTTGTTGAAATTTAGGCGATGGGCTGACAACTTGTCACTACAGCAATAAACATACAAATCTATCTTAAATAACCCTCAAAACTTTGTCAGACGTGGCGGAACAACCTTTATTTAGGTCGTTTACGCTCTGCCTACCCTATAAGGGATAAAGGCGTGATTATATGAATGTATGTATGTTCTCCGGGAATCAAACCCAGAAAAGTTACTATGATTATGTCGTAGGTATACTTACATGGATATCATGCGGATCAAATTATGATAGTTGGTGGAACATAAAAATACCCAACATTCAGAGGAGACTGTAATTCATGTACCTCAGATAAGGAATTTTAATTTGTATTTATTAAAATCTGCTCTGCATTAGCTTGCGGTACAATAAAGTCTCTAAATCGAACATTTCCATTACGGCATTGCCAAAATGGGCTCAATTACCCCATTCATAATATTTTATTGGTCATTGACGTTTTATTTAGTAAGTGATATGGATAATTATAGGGTTGTTATGTTGCTGCTTTTCTGTTTTATGATTATATTATTATGTAAAATGATACACATGCGATAGTTTATCAACTTTGCTATAATATACTAGCAGAAATGACTTATTCAAATTATCTTAACTATAATTGCATAAACAATAATCTCAATGGACCAGAGAAGACAGAGACAGAGTTAACGATAAAGCAAGCTCACTTAAAAGCAAAGGTTTAACAAATTGGTCAAACCCGATCTCTTATGACTTGTACCAATTTGTTAAAGCTCACGGAACTGATTCGGACACAGGATGAATTTAAACGAGTTTTGATCTTAACTATAATTTCATAAACAATAATCTCAATAGACCAGAGAAGACAGAGACAGAGTTAACGATGAAGCGAGCTCACTTTAAAGCAAAGGTTTACCAAATTGGTCAAAACTGATCTCTTTTGACTTGTACCAATTTGTTAAAGCTCACGGAACTGATTCGGACACAGGATGAATTTTAACGAGTTTCGCTGCTGTGTACTTTCAGCGTACAGTAGACATGATTGTCATTACTCGCGTGTTTATAGTATGACATGTCGTACGATGGAGAGAAATAAAATAATCAGCGTAGCTCAATAGCTACGGGTTCAATAGTCTGATATAAAAACAAATATTAAATCAAGATGAAGAGCTATTACATTAATGTTTAAGCACGGTTTGTTTAAGCATCGATATAATGGCTTTTTATCAAATCGTATCCATATTGCCGCGCCGTGCCGTGCGTAGTGTGTAATATAATACTTCATCTCAACTCATCTCATACATTTTCATACAAAAAATCATTTTTCGCGCAGTGTCGCTCCGCTGCAGCTACGTCTTTATTGTGAGTTCAATAAATACCGTATACTTAATACAATACCTACAGTTTAAAATTTTGAATGAAAACTCATGTATTTATTATTTTCTTGTAAATACCATTTTGCTGTATCGCATCGAAGCACGGATCTATATAGATTGTATAGATTTTTAACACATAATAAGGTATCGTTAATATTTGTAATTTTTGACTCTCATGTGGCTCTACCTAAAATACAAGACCCTGCATGACGCATGTCTCGTAAATAGCGCCCCTTGAGGGCTTCTGTCGGATAAAAGGTACAAAATAAGACCATTAGACAGAGCATGCGTATTCTCATATAAACATTTCTACATGAATGGTGTATAACTGAAATGTGTAGCTAACACGTAACGTTTTATCAAAATGTGTTACCACCAGATGTTCAGCCAGTAAAACATATAAATAATTAGTTTGAGTTTATTAATATTATAAATATTCTTGTGTCATTGCTATGATATTTGTGATTTCATTGTAAACCCTGGCTTGCTCACTTCTAGTGAAGAGCAGAGCAGAGTGAAGACAAAAAGTAAAAAAAAAAATATTTAAGTGACTACCTACCTACCTACCTAACACCATGGCTAAGTCTGTACCTACTTTCTATACTAGGTACTACCTATGATTTTCTACGTAGCGTTAATTCATATTCACCAATATCAACAAGAAGAAATCTAGACACGAATAACACCGTAGAATCCAAAGAAATAAGGTTTTCGGAAAAAGAAAATACAGGCTTACACTTTCAAATAATCTCCTTAGGATTCGCATACACTTTTAAAAAATAAACGTTTCGTTCTCTTATAAAAATGTTTGGTTTGAATTAGCTTATTTTAGTCTACCTAATATGTTGAACTCGTCAAACAATCACCGAACGACGGGTATACGAAGTGGCCATTTAACGGAAAACGTCATAAAGAATAGTATTAAAGAGAGTACTCAGGAAATTAAATTTAAAAAGTCGAATACATTCGTTTTATAGGTTGTATTTGTAGTTTAGAGTCTTAATCTCTTTAAAGAAATTGATTGTTAAATTCTATATTACTGTCTTATACGAGCTTTAATGTGTAATAAAGTAAGTCTGATATTCTTCTTTATCTAATGTTGGAATTGTTACTTTAATATTTTTTGAATTTTATTTAAGATTTGCGTAAACCGCAAACATTAACAAATAATTTAAATTAATATAATATAATAATTGTACTTAAAATAGCCATTATATTGTGGGTAAGTATAAAAGTTATTTAATTATTTTCCATTGTATTTCTCTATTGTATTCTCTGTGGTATTTATTTACTGCAGTACAAAATAAATAATCTGCTACGTATTTTATATTAAACGAGATAATTCCCAATAAACAGCAGTTATATATTTTCCATCATACGCAACCAATATCGCCCTGGCTTGATTGGATTACTGCTCAAATACACAATAATAATATTTTCTTGTTTAATCGGATATTTAATGTCTGTATTAGGTATAGCTATCGTATGAGAAGAGATCGTAAAAGAAAATTATCGGAATTAGATTTTCGCTTGACATGCGTAATAAACTAGGGTTATTGAAAGAGTACTTACCTACTTAGATGTAATTGCTTTTAAGAGCAGTTTACGTTAGTAAGAGAATGTTACTACCTCCATGAAAAATTCTCTAGATGCATGGAAAGCATCTCAGGCGAAGCTAGCTAAAACGCCTTATACAAAAATAAGTCATGGGTTCGTATGAAACCTCTGGCGAGAAACGGGGAATTAAACAATCTGTGTAAAATTTATATAAAGAGACAAAAAAATTTGACCAGGTTCATTCGAATGCGTATTTATTTTTTTATATTTAAAATTTGTTTGCAATTCTTCACCTCATTATTTCAATTTCTCTCTTTACTTTGATCCTACCGGTAGTTTTGGACAAAGTCTCATTGTTTCATGTGTCTCACTTGATTCACTGTATGACAAGTAATTTCCCCATCTACTGTGATAATACCCATCGACCCTGTTCCAATAACATCCCTTGTAATTGTCTGCCGAGTGCTATAAGCCCTCATCTATTCAGTGTAAGCTCGTTATAGTATGTGATAACGATAAATAAACATGTACGTATGAGGTCATTTACTGGTTTCCCGCAAAGATGTCTACATGTATAGTCAGTATTTAATGATATTGTTGTGTAGTCGAAATTAGCTTAAAATGTAGTTTTAGGACTAAAGATTTGGTAAGGTAATGAAATTCAGGATTTTCGGATTAGGTAATAACTTCAACTTTAAATCATGAAATTGATAAAATTTTGTGAGCGCCCGCTTACATGCTTTCGTTTCGGCTAATACTGTGTCTAAATTCCTAGTATGATAGTGCTTTTTTTTCTTTATATTTCAAATTTGTTCAGTTATTGTTCATTGTCGAGTCACCATTATAAAATAAATAAATCGTCTCATGGTGTTTTAATTGTACTCGACTTGGCAAGCCGTTATCTGCCAGAAATGTATTGATATCATGATTAAGAATAACGATTTTGAACGTATGTAGAAAATATTTCATATTTTATCAAGAATATTCATATTGTATCAAGAAACTCCAGCACACCATTTTAATATACCCCATATTTGGCATTCCATCTATCACAGCCGCCCTTGTTGACGCCCGCTCCTTCATAACAAGACGAGAAAATCTATATAAGATGACGTCAATTTGTACAGAAATTTATTATATAAAATACAATGTGCGTCAATTTACTCGACGTAACAAACTGATATTGCATTCCAAGGAATAAAACAAATGGTAGGAATTATTTTATAGAAAAAATATGTATGTTTTAATTGTATTAATACAACTTGGAAAGCGTAATAATGATGAAGCGTGAAATGAATGAAGCGCGTACTAATCATTATCATCAAAGCGTATGGCAGTCCCTGCTTGGATGGCACTGATAAAAACAGTAAAAGCCAAGCAAGCGAGGTGCAACATGTGGCAGAACAAAGTACCTACCAACACCCTTCGTCCCGATTTCCGAAAGCCTTCCGTCTGGACATGATTTACCATGGACGGTTTGAAAGTCTTTAAATAGACTCCGGAACTAGACCAGTCTAAGCAAAGAAAACATGGCTAGGTGGGAATTTTTGGGTGACTGCGATATTAACTGCATGTGCGGTGCAGTTCAAACGATGAAACACCTAAAATTGTGCCCTGCCTGCCCCTTTAATTAAGTCCCATGCTGGACAGGGAGCGAGAGAAAAACATAGAATGTGCCAGCTGCATTTCCTCCCGGGCATGCTGTACAAACCAGCTAAGGGATCCGAGGGTTTCTGTATATTGCAATTTAGGCGACAGGCTGACAACTCTATCTTATTCAACCCTCAAAACTTTGTCAGACGTGGTGGAACTACCTTTGTTTAGATCATGTACGCTCTGCCTACCCCATAAGGGATAAAGGCGTGATTATATGTATGTATGTATGTGCCCCTTTACCTGCACGCAGGAAGACCTCATGTCGTGAGCGGCGGATAATGATGTTAACGTGGCCAAATTCTGGGCTGTGACAATGTAGTGTCTGCCATCGACACACTAAGAAAAAGACTGATATAAACATTATTTCAATGGCATTACGGGCGATATTACTATATCTGAAACTGCGTGTGCTCTCTGTGGCTTGTTGTAAGCTTAAGTTGTGCCGCTTGATATCTTCTGCTTATTAATTTGGCCACTACAATTTCAAGATACTATCAGCGAGCACCATCCCAATATGATATGCATGCAATTTAAAAAAATAATATTTGGATTGGTATAAGACAAAAAGATACATAAGCTAGAACCTGGAACACGCATATACAAATCAAATCAAATCATTCATTGACGTTGTCATAGTAACGAGAGAACTTCTTGAATATTCTGGAAAAAAATGTGACTTCAGCTGGCTCAGATAGGTGGTTTTATTAAGTTGGTATAAACATTTTGAACGTGAAATTTTCTATTCTCTTCAGGGGCGCCACCTAAGCTCTTTTTCCACCTTAAGTATATTTGAATTATTGCTGAATTCCATTTGAGATAGGCAGCGTTATTCTTTTCTAAAATTCAATTTACCCCAACTTTCATGTAGATGTATTTTTATTAAAACTGTAAGGAGATGGACAACCACAACACTACGGACATTAGTACTAGTGGCTGAATACAGATGGCGGTGTTAGTATTAGAAACGCGGTATCGTTGTGTTCACGACGACTGTATAAGGTGTGGAGAAACCTCACCGGGATTGTTCTGCGCTTACTGCACGTAGCTTTACGCCTGTCGGTGGAAGTATACGGGCCTAGTCAATTATAGTATAATCTGTATGGCCAGCTAGTGTACTTTGGGCTGCCCTGAACGCCTGGCTTGTGCCTATTTTGCTTAACGCGCCGCTGTTTGTTCCCTGGCGTTTCAACCCTTCCTGGCTTTGTACTGGCTTGCTGTTTGAATAAAGTATTGTTACCCAGCTACTACGGACTTTGTATTCTCAAACAACGACTACGGAGTCTCATCACCTACAAAACTGATTTTATTATATTATATTAATAAAAATTGAACTTTTATATCACAACATAGTATAAAACAAAGTCACTTTCTCTGTCCCTATATCCCTATGTATGCTTAGATCTTTAAAACTACGCAACGGATTTTGATGCGGTTTCTTTTAATAGATATAGTAATTCAAAAGGAAGGTTTATATGTATAATACATGCATAATATTGTAGAGAAACACTGATGATTTCCGTGCAAAGCCGGGGCGGGTCGCGAGTTTAATATAAATATTGATAGGACGTAGTTAAAGCAAAAATAAATAATGTCTTTCATTTGCTTGGAAAAATTTCATTATTTAAAAAAACTACGTTCACTCTTTTCGGTCCTCAAATTCGCAGACGCCAGCAATTTCTCCAAACGACAATAACCATTAACGACCGCTACACGAGGTCTTTAAGGACACACTAGTATTTTAGGTGTTTTTAGTTCATATTATTGATTATTTAAATGCGCATACAACTTTTTAAATTTACAAAATAGAATGAATGAATGAAAAATGCGCCTGTCAAAACGACATGCACATTTTAAATGACAAAATATTACGAAAGAATCGCAAGGTTGATGTTTGTTTTTAAGTGTATTGTTATTGTTTCCTTGCAAAATGAGAGAAAAGTACTATATACTTCACTATGCTGAAATAGCAACATATGGTCTCGTTTACATTGGAATGCGTCTCGGCCTTCCAAATTTACTCGACCATATATTGCTTTTTTTTCGCCTTGGAGTAATTAATGTATTATATCTTTGTAAGTTATTTTTTATGACGTCTATCTAACTTTCTAAACACAATCTCTGCTCCAAAACAACCACTTTGAAAATTGGGCAAATAATTCAATGAAAATGTAAAGTAGTCTTCCTGATGCAATGTTCGTGCTCTGAAGCGTTTGCACAGAATTAACAGAGCATCAAAGTCCGACAGCTAACGCGACATGAATAAAAGATGTTCAGAGCATTAAATCGTCAAAAATACTGGCTATATTTGCCCTTAGCTAGAGAACCATGAATATAAATGAAACTTCGTATCCTATTGAGCTGAATAGAATAGTTTTGCGGAAAATGCATAGGGTTCTGAACATGTGTTTAGTTTCAATTATTTTTTTAATTTAAGATGTTCTTATACGTTTTACGGAAAGATTTTTTCACTTTTTATAGCCGATACCAGGCTGGAAAACTGCAAAACGATGCCATTTATTAATCTTTTGAAAGCCATTATTCGCACAAGGCTTCCTTCGTGCGTGGTGTGAGGATGTTAACACCGAGAACTGTTTGAAGAAAATAATCACCAACATTAAATCTGTTCAGTTACACACTGGCGCTCAAGAATCTGGTGGACGTCCCCAAACGGACGCACATTTCGACCATTTGGTTTAAAATTTGAAAACAATATTATAAACATAAAAATACGTAAGTACATACGTTTTTTATTAAAACAATAACAAATTTATTTTTGGAATACAAGTAAAATGTGGAAAGTGTCCCAAAGTGTAATCCATTGATTAGCAATATAAAGCTGGTTTCATCCACGGAAATATCCGAAATGAGTGATACATTTTTCTAAAAGCCCATAAAAGTTTCATAAAATGCAACATAGTCTGTAAAATGTAATGCGTGGTAAGATTGAATGGGTTATCAAGATGATACATGGCCGTCATATTCTGAAAATAAAGGCCAGTTTAAATGTGTATTAAAATGAGTCTTATTTGTATTCCGTTTAATTTGTGAGCTTTTTCTAAGTAATGTTTTATTATAGCAAGTAATATGACAAACAAAATATAGATTTATTTTTACGGCAACAAACTGTTTATGCACTTGATATATATTTATGCACTTGATAAATATCAGCTTTTTAAGTAGTCTGTTTTGTCTAGCGTAAGAAAAGTAGCAGTGGTTGTTAAGTAGAAATATAGTTAAGACAATATAAAGAGTATTATTACCATCATAGGCACTTGACATATTTATTTTCATGTCATGACTTTACCAGCCCCAAAAATTACACTCGCTGCGTTGCAATTAAACATTTATTTTACTCTATTCGGAATGCAATTGTTTACATTCTCAGCCTCGGCAACAATATACTATTATTACTTATGATAACTGCATGTTCATCACGCGGTCGAAACACAAAGCTGATTTCATACAGAACAATTAATTGTAATGGGTTTAACGTGCTGCCACGGAAAACCGATAATTGGGTTTGCACCCACAGATGTTGAACGCTCCGTACATTATGTTTTAAATTCCACCGTACAAATGTCTGCTGTCAGCCCTTTTTGATGTCTGGAAAACAGTTTTGTCAATTCGCTGAATTTCATTATTTCGTTAATAATTTTGGTCGTGCTGATTTCGAAATTGTTTGAATTCACATTTCATGTAAAATATTAATGTGTTTTCTAGGAATATCCACGTTATACACACTCGTTGTTGTGAAATTATTTAATGATAATGAAATTATTGAATGATATTTTATTTGAGAAATTCGATAAATCAGTCTCGTAAAAACTGTTGTCCAGTCCAATATGGTAATTGAATTGAATATAATTAAGCGCAAAGGCGTGATTATATAACATGGTTAAACCAAGCATCTCAAAATACTTAAATGACTACAGGCTACTTTATAAATTGGTTTTTTTTTTTGTTACATCTTCTGTAAAGAAAGCAAATAACAATTTTTAAACATAAATTTTTCTTTGGAACATAAATTTCAAAGTTGAGTCAGCAAACAAGACTTCATAACTGACCAGCAGACAGCTGGTCTTAAGCAAGTCGACCAATAACCTTGCGAAATTGCATCGTAACTTGCCAGCCTTTGCAAGCTCCTGGCAATATTGTGGAACAGAATAACAACTTTCTGTGATCTAGATATTCTTGATCATTTGGTAGTAAGATAACATGAACAAGTAATTTTGTTCCTAATTATTCCTATGATTCATCATATTCTTTGAAATATTTTACTCCTATGCTGGACTAGGGGCGAGAGAAAAACATAGAATGTGCCAGCTTCATTTCCTTCTGGGCATGCTGTAAGAACCAACTAAGGTATCCGAAGGTTTCTGTATATTCCAATTTAGGCGTATCTTTAATTACCCTCAAAACTTTGTAAAACTTGGCTGAACGACCTTTGGTTAGGTCGTTTACGCTCTGCCCACTCGAATAGGGATATTGATATTGAAATATCAGAACGATGTAACGAGATAGGTGGAAATTCGATTACGAAACTCGGTTGATAGTTATACCAAATTGAAACAAAATAAAATTATTCAATGCGAACAAATTAATAATTATACCAGACATAACGTAATAAAACGGATAAACCGCTTATTAAACTGGGAAATCCGCATTAAAAGCTCTTTATTGGAACCAATTTCAAACGAAAGTATTTTATAAATTGTTATCTTCAAAAGAAGGTGCAAATTACAAGAATAATATATATTTTTTGACCTGCTAAGTAGTTTCTTTGACCTCCGAGTATGAAATACAAACCGTAACCTAAAATATCTCTGTCTGAGAGCTATCTAGCTGACACGACAAAATTCAGTACCCAGTAGACGGCAGACATGGCCAGCGAAATGTTTGCACTGTCTCTGATAGAGCTCTTTGATTTCAGTGATTTATTCGCAACCTCTGACAGATTTATATGCCTACGGTATGTTTTATGAATCAAAGAGCGTACTGACGAATGACCCTTGGTGGAGGACGAAGCCTAACTAGTGTGTTTGCAAAGTGCAATGCATAACCAAAAGTCAAAATAGATCAACAGTTTTTGTTATCTTACTTACACAAGTTGACCACTGAAACAGCATATTTTTTTATGATCAACAAAAATATTTGACAAGAGTTGCAATATTGATATAAAGACTATTTTATCTAAATGCATAAAGATATATACTTGATCTAAGTTTATTTGGAAAGTCGTCCCTGTAATTTTTACCATTACTTTTGCTTCAAATACGGGATAAAAATATTTTAAATGAGATTAGAAGAAATAATGGTTTTAAAAACAGCCACAAACAATACAGCAAACAATTATGTTGCTGACATATCAATCACAAATGATGGATAGTCGAATGCTATAGCTAATTGAAGAGACTCTGATTATGACGGATTGATTAAGCACCGACTGCGATCGGCAAAAACTGAGCGAATGAAAAAGAGACGAGATAATTAAATATATTTTCATGAGGTTTCCACAAAGGTTGAGGTTTGGACAAATATTCCTTGTACTAAACAAACTAAACCATAACCAATTACTGTGTGCCTGATCCTACGACCCTTTGGATAGCATGTTTAGTCACTATCCAACGCCCACTAAATTCACAGTAGGTATTATAAAAATCGTACATCTTTTTTTCTCAATTGGTACTGTTTGATTTTTATCGCCGTTGTTTTATGGACTGACATGTAAACAAAGATGAACACATTTTATTTGCTAAGTCAACCATACCATACGTGACCATAGGTGCAGGACCAAAAACACTCTATATTTGCTCTCCGCAGTTCATAGCACAAACTAGTAGGCTGTGCCATGTCACAGTTAAAACGTAAAAATTAAGATAAGCCACGCACATTTTAGGGTGTCGTAAAAATTAGTGCGTAAAGTATTTTTGCTATGTAGCTTGATGTGCGTCACAGGTTTAGTATGGCAAATTCACACACACGAAAGCAATGTGCGTGTATGTCCATTTCAACACACAAGCATGGCAAAGTGGCAGCCGTGAGATAAAAATACATACATAACCACGCCTCTTTCCCGGAGGGGTAGGCAGAGATCACATCCTTCGATTTGCTACGATCGTTGCAAACTTCTTTCGCTTCATCTACATTCATAAATCTTTTCATGCACGCTCGGCTGTTTAGGGTACTCCTGACCTGACCTTTCCCTAGAACGTCCCCGATTTGATCGCGGTACGTTCGTCCTTCATTTCCAACATTCCCACTCACACTCGCCATGTATATCTGTTTAGTTAATCTCTTTTCATCCATCCTCTCAACATGACCAAACCACCTCAGCATTCCTTTTTCTATACCTGTCACTATATCCTCTTTCACACTACAACGTTCCCTTATCACGCTATTTCTTATTCTGTCACTCAGTTTCACACCAATCATACTTCTTAATGCTCTCATTTCTACCGCATTTATTCTACTTTCATGTCTTTTCTGCCATACCCAAATTTCACTGCCATACATAAGTGTTGGAACTAACACTCCTCTATGCACAGCCAGACGAGCTTTTTTGGACACCCTCTGGCTGTTCATAAAGGTGTGCAACGCCCCATTGACCATGTTACCAGCATTCACTCTTCTTTCAATATCACTATCATACATATAGATAAAAATACAATACTTGTTATTTCAGTTTAGTATCACCAAGAGTCTTTCTACAAATTTCCCTTTATTTAGCAAAAAAATACGAGGTATATTAGTCGCCTACAAAACCCTAACATATACCGGGTGTAAGGGACAGCGTCCCGCAAACTGATAGGGGAATAGATGCTCAGTCAACAAAACTGAACATCTATCAGCAGGAAATTCTTTTAGGAGATGAGAAAAAAAATGTCCATCTCATACAAAATGACCACCACAATCAGACAATTTGTATGGAAAAGCAAATTTATTTTATCATTTCTTGGGCTTTTTGCTGATAGTTGTTCAGTTTCGTAGACTTATCAACCTCTATCAGATTGCGGGACGTCCCTTACACCCCGTATAATATAATCAGGGAATATCGCACGAACAGCTAGTCATGCAATTTGAAGTTGAAAGTTCGGCCGCTAAGCTGTGTTGCTAGAGCTTTAACATGAGTAATTTTGTGAGCCATGTCCGTCAGGTTAAAGCATATTGACTGGCTGAGATGAAAATGTAAAATAACTTCTCATATTTAAATACATAATATTATTAATTTAATACCATTTGTCAAGGCAAACATGTCCTGGTTACTGACCGCCTCGATCAATCAAATGTACAAGACATTTTTTTTTAATTATTGAAAGATTTTTTTTGTGAAAGTTGTTCAGTTTCCTTGACTAAGTAACTCCTATAAATTTGAGTGAAGCTATCCTTCTTAACCTGTATAAGCATCCAACGAATTTTTAAGATTCTGTCTCAAGTATTTAAACTAGTAGACAAAAAAACAGTGAACAGAAGATTTGTTCACAAGCCAAAACGGCACTTGTAAATCCAGTCCTCTCGAGATCTTTGGCAAGCGCTAAGAAGGATGGGCTTCGATTCGAATTAGTATTGAGCAGTGCACCACTGAGCTTACTGCGATTAATTGCGATGAGTCTGCAACAGCTCTGTTCCAACTGTTCATTTCTAAGTATTTATTTCTTGTGTTTTTTTGAACGGAAGAATGTAGAAAACTCTGTCAAATCTCAGCGAAAAATAAATGAGAGTGATCGTCCTTACGAGTTGGTAGACTTTAATAAAGAATTTCATAAATTTCTTCAAATATTTTATGTGATCGATCAAAAGAAGAATAGATAAATATATTTAAATAAAGTCACTCTTTTATCCCTTTCAGTAGCCAGAGCGTAAATTGAATTTCAATAATTAGTTGATACTTTTTAAACAAAATACATTGCTGATTCAGTTTTATGGTACCTAATGCTGACAACGCTGAAAAATCTCTACTATGGAAGCAGCCTCACTCAAAACCATAAACCCATCCAGGCCACGTTAGAGTTGGCAACTTTTTAATAACATTAAAATGAGGGGTAACTTCTTGTTGCTTGGCATGTGAAAATCTCTAAGCTTTGTCAAAATCCACGATAATTTGGTTGAAAACAGAGTTAACGTAGAAATCACAAATTTTCTTAACTCCTACACAAATTTATTATATCACTTTATTCGTTAATAATATTTACCAAATATGAACTAACATGCATTATGCTATAACAGAAAATTAAATAACAACATACGTGTTTTGCTCTACTAAAACAAAAACAAATGTTTTTGTTCTACTAAAACAAATGTTAGTTACTTGAAAACAAGTTTTGAAAACGCAAACAGGATCATAAATTTAAACTGACAAATGTGTTTTTCCGTTGAATTGAGGAAAAAAATGTTTATCCTACTAATAGTAGACAATTCAGCGAAAATGACTGTTAGATAGGAGGTGATAAAGAAAAAGCAGTCCAAGTTAAGAGCGACAAAGTTCTTCGGCCGCCAACGAAACAGAAGTGTTATTTGTAAGGGTTCTGTTTTATTTTTTTGATCAAGTGTTTTTATTTGCTATTTGGACACTACGTAAACAAATAAGTAATAAGTATGTACAACCAACAAGGAATTAACTTCAAAGGTTGTGATTTCAGTCATGGTCCTTTATGGAAAATCCAAGTAGTTTCTAAGTTTCAACCCCAGTAAAAATTGACAAGTGTCAAATCATGCAATTATTGCACGTTTAAATGAATTAGAATACTCTGAAAGTGACATCGAGTATGACCGTTATATTATACTTAAGAGCCAGCAGGGTACAGGTATAAAATATCGCAAATATACGTCAATATCCAGTAGCGACAAACGCATAACTTGAAATCTGTAAAAACAAAATATAAAAAATACTATTAAAGATTTTACCATGACACACTTCCTAAAAAAGTATGTTTTATTAGAATATTTTTTCCGTTAAACCGCATTTTAAAATATGCGTTATCAATTATATGCAATTATCCCTAAAGGGGTAGGCAGAGCGTAAACAACCTAACCAAAGCTCGTTCCGCCACGTCTGACAAAGTTTTGAGGGTATTTGAGATAGATTTGTTGGTATAGTATATAGTAGTTACAGGTTGTCAGCGTATCCCGGTTAATATCGTTTAATACCGTAGATATTAGTCGTTAAGCCAAGTCAGACGCGAGTGTTAAGCATTGGCGGCTTGAAAACTCTGACCTAATCTAGAATTAAGTCTGGTTTCCCTTTTGGGTTGTGGAGGTCAGATGGCAGTCGCTCTGTGTAAAAACCAGTACACTAGTTCAATCACCTAGGTTAGCTAGCCGACCCCGACAGACACGGTATAAGGCTAAGGAGATGAATTATCTCTTACATTTTTATACCAGACGTTATTTCGGATCCGTGTCAATATCTCGAATTGATTGATTGGGGCATGCCCAAGGAAGACGTAAAATCCGTGCATTTTTCACCCGCCTCTTACAATAGCCTTCAAAATCTGATCGGATAACAGTTTTATTAAATTTTCTCGAGATTGATGCAGTTTTGAATAGGGTTGTAGTAAAATGTACTACGTCGATTGGAATAATAATTGAAACATTAAGATTCTCATCCTTTTGCTGAAATTCTTGAAAAAATAACAACTTAACGTTTCCATAAAACAAGCATTTAATAGTACTACAAAAATTTAATTGAATATCGAAATGAAGAAGAAATCTGAGTGACTGCTTAAAACTTCTGATTGCCTAGGTTATTAAAAAATCAGAAATACAATGTGAAAAATAAATTGCCAATGCACAATTTAATTTTCCAACCACACCAAGGTTCGAAGGTTGTCAATTTCGATATTAGTAAGACAACTTAGGAAGAACAAAAGCAAAAGTTTGTTAACGTGATACATAATCTAATGTTGCCGTGTCAACAAAAACAAGCTTTTATCGGAAGTTCACTTCCAGCCTTAAAAAAGTAAGAAGTGAAATAAACATAGTTTGGATGAATATTGGTTTCAGAGCTTTATGGTTTATTTTATTGGTGGCATTATTAATAACCCAGGTCAAAAGGTCAAAGTGCTCAAAATATTATGTGCCTTAATGCAGCTTTCATGTGTCACTGGGCACAAAAAATATGCCATGAACTCGAAAAACAGAAGATAAGAAAATAAGAAAAGAAGGTAGTCACCTTACCTTTTCAGAGAAGAGTGCATAATTTTCCAAAGGAACATAGTCTAGTGATCTTCACAGGGAAAATGTTAAGAGGATATTAAACACATACCTACATATTTATATTATGTTCTTTTAAATAAGTGTGGAGGTGTAAAAGACTATGTTAAGCTTTCATGGTTCAATGGAACCTTTGTGACTATTCGAGACCACTTATGTGGGTCTCTGCCGACATTTAAAAGATTTTGCTGTTACGATATAGCTATAAAAGATTCTTTTCATCCTTTCGGAGAACGGTGGGCAGAAGTGGTCATAAACGTTCAAAGAAAATATGTGAAAGCGGTTGCTTTAGGGAAACTCTGTGGTTATTAAGGTTAAAATACTTGAAGGTAAATAACAGGAAATTGGAAAAGGTTGCATATTTAGAAATTCTGCTTAATTTGCTGTACTGTTGCTGAACCTTTGACCGATTATTTCTTTATTGAAATATTTCATTCTGTTATTACTTATATCACTAAGCATTCTCTCCATGGGTTTGTAAAATGGCTAATATGTTCCCTATCCAGTAGGTAATTGGTATAAAATGTTTGAACCATCAATAAATAATAAACTTAATTTCTTAGCCCACTAGAGATTTATGAATAAATTGAGGAATCGATGTAGCTTTACGGACTTATTGGGTTAACTCTAAAGGAAATTCCCCATCCGCTTCAGTGAAGTAACAAACAATCTTTTAATTAGAATGAAAAGTTTTAACTTGTTGTTTTCTAAAAGTTTACTGGAAGAGCAATTTATTGGAGGTTTATTGAGATATACTTGATGAATATTTTACGATGTGCGTAAATTTCGTTATATTTAAAAGTGTGTTGTACTTCATTATACTCCCCCAATTCTCATGAACTTCAATCAAAGTTGGTGTTATTTTTATAGATATGTAGTATTTCGCTAAATAAAATTTGATCTTTGCAGCCTGGGATGGTGTTTTATGATTTGAACACACCCTTTTTTTATCACAGATATGTGACAGAATCTAATAAATCTTAGAAAACATAAAATCACACCCTTTAAAATAAAATAAGTATGGTATTTATCAGCTTTATTTTTTACATTCAATTACCTATGTTATTTGAATTATTTTTTTCCCTATAACTACAATTTTATTTTATACTAGCTGTGCCTGCATGTCATCTAGTGGACAGTGGCGGACCTATCTAATTTATAAATGCTTTAACGTTTCGTAAACCTTAAGTGCTAAAGTTTTTAATTAGGATTTCATGGTTTTTACTGTAAATACATAAAAACATCTCTATACCGTATATTTACAGATGTCGCTGTACGATTTGGCGATATTTTTAGATCGCAGTGGTGAGATTTTTCTTGGGAACACAAATACCTCTGATGAACTTTTCAGTTTTTACCGCGTTGGAAAGCCGTCGGCTTCGCCGATCCCAGAGGGTCCCAGGTCACTCAACCGCGGTTTTATCATCGGCGGGTAGGCGATCCCCTGGCTCGATTTAATTTCATAATTGAGCCAAATCGTAGTAGCTAAAAAGTCTATATGCGACTTTTTATATCATGAAGGAACAGAAAGGGACAACATTTAAAGCAGGAATAGATCACTCCTTTCTTTAAGTTCATGGCGCCAATGGCGGTCGGGGTCAGGTTGTCGATCGTATCGATGAACGTTTTAATCTCTTTACTCTTATTTAATTGTGTCATTACGAATAGCGTTAGCTAAGCCTAACACATGTATAACACGATACTTGTGTTCGTAATGAGACTTACTGTATTCTAATGCGATTTTAAAAAACTGGATTCAATTTTCTGTTTACTCCCTAAGTCAGATGGCGTGGTTTTTTATATATATCTTTAAAGTTTTAGGTGAGGTAACATTCAGCCGAATTAAACATAACATCAAATCGAGTAAGAAACAATCTAAATTTAATTTCCTACCTACCCCTAACGTGATTATTTGTATCTTTTGTTTTTTCTTAGATAACAATCAGTCGAAAAAAAAAAGTTTGATCGAAATCGGTTAAAAAACAGCCAAATTCGATTTTCTTGCCTACGCTCTAAGTAAGGTGGCATGATTTTAGGTATCCTTAGTTGCTACCCGGGTAACACTGACTTGAATAAAAAAAGTCGTATTAAAATCGGTTCAGTAGTTTTGGTAACATACAGACAGACAGACGGAAAAAATCGATTTGGTCTTTATATCGTTAATAATGCCTACTGCAATTATTTTTTTCCAAAAATATTCAATGTACTTACACACACGACACTTCTAGAGATTTATTATATGTATAGATTAAAGGTTCATAA
Source organism: Scrobipalpa costella (assembly GCA_949820665.1). Lineage (NCBI taxonomy): Eukaryota > Metazoa > Arthropoda > Insecta > Lepidoptera > Gelechiidae > Scrobipalpa > Scrobipalpa costella. Next base: position 24,257,999 of record OX463297.1, read on the forward strand.
CTCGCACAATAAACGAAGCTACAACTCCACATAAGCTTTTTCGAAATTATTCTGTTATAAAGAAAGTAGGTATAGTTGCTCAGTTTCGTTGACTGAGTAACCCCTATCAGTTTAAAGGATGCTGTCCCATATACCCAGTCTATACCTACTTTCTTTATAACAGAATAATTTCGAGAATGCTCATGGGGAGAAAAAAATAGGTTTATATAAAATTGTCTGATCAAGGTGGTCATTTTGTATGGGAAGTTAATTTTTTTTTCATCTCCTGAAAGAATTTCCTGCTGATAATTGCTCAGTTTCGTTGACTGAGCAGCCCCTATCAGTATGCGGGACGCTGTCTCTTACACCCGGTATTACTGGCATTAACTAGCGCTAGTTGCAACTGAACTATGCCATTACCCGCGCGTTCAGTGGATTTGAGTTAGATTAGAAGTCCTATTATCATCAGGCAACTGTTGTTGCATAACACGCATTTATGCATTTGAATGGGAAATTAATACAGTAATGTGATTTCTATGACGATAACGTTGGTCGCATTACGGATTTAATGGTCACTAGCTTTGTGTATTACCTGATATTACATATATATAATCATGCCTATATCCTAAGAAACGAAGAAAATATAATGTTACTAAGGCTTCTACAGTCAAAACCGTTTTTGCCGAAAGTCAATATGGCAAAAGATCAGTCCACTTATACAACAAACTTAATAAAGAACTAAAAATTTATCCCATGAATGTCCATGAATCCAAGAACGCTGTATCCAAATGGATAGAGTCAAAATCATACGACGAGTCTGAGCGTCTTTTAACTGATTATTTTATCTCACACGCAAAGACACACTAACATTACACTTATATGTCTTCCCCAGCTATGCATACATATACTCCCACTCACACTACCACCCACACACTTACACACACCCACATACACACACACACACACACATTTGGCACTACTTAGTATTTATTAATTGGAAACTGGTTAAAAGTTGTCCTATTTTAACCATAATTTACTTTAAATATTTTGATATACGTAAAATAATTTAACTGTTTGTGTAAAAGGTTTTTATTTTTATATTTTATTTTTAGTTTAATATTTCATATGTATCCAAAATTAATTATCTTAACATTGGAAGAGCGGTGCCTTCTAACACAGGCCCTTAAGCTTACCAGAAGGCACCGTTATTTTATCTGTAATAATTACCAATAAAAACATATTTTATTTTATTTAGTTTTTTATTTATCCCTAATGCGGTAGGCAGAGCGGAAATGGACCAAATCATAGGTCGTTTTTTCCATGCTGGCAAGAAATAAACATAGAATAGGCCAGCTGCATTTCCTCCCGGGCATGCCGTAAAAACTAAGGGATCTGAGGGTTTCAGTATTCTGTAATTTAGGCAATGGGCTGACAACCTGTCACTACAGCAATATACCTACAAATTTATCTTAACAAACCCTCAAAACTTTATCAGACGTGGCGGAACGATCTTTGTTTAGATAGTTTACGCTCTGCCTACCCCATTAGGGATAAAGGCCTGATTATAAGTATGTATGTATGTTTATTTAATAATTTTGTGCCAGTTGTTCCGAGCTATGCCTTTTATTTAATTACCTAATATTCTCCCCTGGTAATGTAATTTCATATAACTCTGCTTTGGAACAAGTTGTAAATTTTCGAATGTATTTAGGAAGAATACTTAGATATTCCTTCCTGCTTGCTTAAGACTTTGTGAATGTTAAATGCAATTTTACTATTCCATAGCTCTTTCAAGATATCAGTTTTCAGTTATCTCTAGATTCAGCAGCCATTTAAGTAATGAATTACTTTTTATAACTCTTTTGTGTTTTATATTTTACTAGCGACCCGCCCTGGCTTCGCACGGAAATCATCTGTGTTTCTCTACTATATTATGCATGTATTATACGTTTAAACCTCCCTCTAGAATCACTCTATCCAATAAAAGAAACCGCATCAAAATCTGTTGCGTCGTTTCAAAGGTCTAAGCACACAAACTGATAAAGGGACTTGAAATATACGGACGGTACTGGTAAGGGACAGGATACCAGAAACTGATAAAGCTTGATCAGTTTTTTGGACTGAAAAGATATTTTTTTATTGAGACAATTTTTAGTTATAATATAAAATACAAAATTTTAAGGAACATGAGTTATATGATGGATTATTATAATTATTTATAGTTCTTGACTCAAAATGTGGCTATGTGCCCCGTGTCATGTATTCATTAACTTCAGTTGTCTATACATTTTACCATACCGACGATTTTTTTTTTATTGAATATTGGAACTCCCGAGAAAATATTTCAATTTCAAAAAGGAAAATATTTCAGTCAGTCATCTGCAATCTTGACACCGACACATTTCCAGCTGAAAATAATGCTACAACAACATCGCCACTTAATATCCCTTGAGCATTTAAATCGCATGAGCTTGGTGGTGTGTCTCTATTTCGACGCTGCACAAATAAATTGCGGTGCAGGTTTCTGCAGATGTTCTACATACAAACCCTACGTATTCATAAAAATACTGCTAGCAGTAAAGAATGGATGGTTTTTAAATAGTTTTTTTTTAAAAGAGTACTTGTAATATAACTAACTAAGTACTTGTAAAAGCACCAAGCTGTGTTTTTCATTAATATATTTTACTATCACAACAATAAATAATTAAAAAAAAAACACTATGTGGTGCAGTTTGCTGTCAAAGGCTAATTAAATAAAAGTACAAGTAAGGTATATTGTATCATTTATTTTCTTTTTATCTATGAAAAAACGTGAAAGTTAGAATTGGGAACAATAAGAACTCACAGACATACATACAAATAATCCTGCTTTTATCCCTAATGGGGTAGGCAGAGTGTAATCGACCTAAACAAAGGTCATTCCGCCACGTCTGACAAACAAAGTGAGGGTTATTTAAGATAGATTTGTAGGTATATTGCTGTAGTGACAGGTTGCTAGTCCATCGCCTAAATTGCCATATACTGAACCCTCTGAGATCCCTTAGCTGGTTTTTACAGCATGCCTGGGAGGAAATGCAGCTGGCACAAGGTTTTACATTTGCTCCCAATCCAGCATCGAAGAATAAGAATTCACCGATAATTATTATTTGTATGTAGGTAGATATTCTTCTTCTGTCGAGTGGGTATCAAGTCTTTGAACCCGATGAACCCTGGTGTCAGAGTTTTTAAACCGCCTAGTAGCACAACTATCAGGCCTTTGACATGGTTTTGAGTAACGACCACTATCAAAGACAGCGACCGGGACCGACGGCTTAACGTGCCCTCCGAAGCACGACATCTTTTTCTTTTTCGGATAATCAGGTGTTTCAGCCTGCAATGTCCTAACCAAACTGGGGAAAAATGCACAAAGTGATAAATTCTCAACTTTGTCTTTTCCCCCCTGGATTCCCAGGACCTCCGGATCGGGAGTTTATGGCACTAGCCACTAGATCACGGAGGCAGTTGATATAGGCAGGTAGATATTTAAAACATGTTATAAGTTTTGTTTAACATCCACTTTTAAGAGTAAAATATTTAGAAGGGTCAGCTACATTTCTTGTACGTACATAATACACTCTCAATAATGCCGCGACGGTTTAATGGGGAGCGCAGTGTGCTACGGCGACGGCACGGCAGCCGTTTGCCGTTCACGGCATGCCGCTGCCGTGGCCGATAAATTAAAAACGTCTGCATACAATTTCATACATTTTGCTTTCCTATTGTACCGTGACGGCAAAACCGTGCCGTGCCGTGCCGTCCTACGGCAAATTATAAAAGCGGCCAACGGTTAGGTGTACGAATATTTTGTTAAAATTTATAACTACATACAAGAATCAAACTCTATAGACAACAATAAAAAGCTATAACCCATTAGAATTAAATAAAGTCAATATACTGGTGTATGGTCAAAAATTATATAAATTAAATCAAACTATCAATTACAATCTATTATTAGTCATAAATTTAGGTTTGCAAATGTCATTTTAAATATACGTCTATTGTATAAAAACATTTATCAATTAAATATTGAGTCAATTGTCTTTTAAAAGTAGTCAGTGGAAGTTAGAAGAGAAATAACTAAAATTAAATGTATTTTGTATGTGTATTAAGTTAAATAACTTAGATCTGCGTAAGAGAAATGTATTTTGTAAGTGTATTCAAATTTTTAATGCATTGCCCCCGGAAATTAAAGAACTTCCACTGACTATCAATTGATGAGCATAAGAATCAGAAAACTCTTAATAATATCGACTTTTTCAATATCAGCTATCCAAAGGAAACAAGATTATAAAATGCACAAAAAAAAATCTGATTTGTAAGCATAATGGTTAAAAATTCTTCGGGATATAAAGTAATTGTGAATCGCAAATGAATGTTCAAAGAGAAATATAAGATATTTCAATATTTAATTTACTTTCTGAACATTTTGCGTTGTATAAACCACGGCAAAGCAAAGTAAACGATCGACGACTCTCGAGGGAGAATTTAAACGCATTCACATTCAAATAGATTTTTCTTGCATTGCGGATCTAATTGAATTCTAAAGCCAGCAATTTCTAGACTCGGTAGAGGTTTTTTATACGATAAAGCAAAGTACCGCTTCTTTGTCGGAATTACCTTGTGAGGAACACGAAATATCACGTAACGTATTATTCCCATGCGAGAGATAAGAATCTTTGTACATAGATAGATTTCTTACAACTCCTTATAATGTATTATTCCAGTCTTTTATTAAGTCCCAATCTTTTATTTGGATAAGAAACTGGCTATTAAGTTACTAAAATTTACTGCAGTGTAGTTATACTCAAAAATTGTGAGACATCTAAAATTGTTTACCTAAAATAAACCCAATACGATAGAATCTCCTCAAAATAGCTACGTCAAACATATTATCCACCCACATGTTGCCAATATTTTGTCCATTCGCAATATATCAAACTGTCAAATCGTTCCAACGATAGATGGAATTAATTGAATTAGGTCTATAAAATTTGGAAACGAGCCTTAAAGTTATCGTACCAGTTTTGGACACCAACTGTCTATATCACACAGTAAATATTTTTTTCTGCCTACATGTCGGATTACTGTCTCAAAAAACATAGAGGTCCCAAACAACACAGAATCATAGTAAATACGTACTGATATAGGCACAAAGTTGTGCAGTATTGCAGCAGAGACAATTATTCTGGGAGTCAACACAGCGTTGAGGGCGTGAAGTGTGCAAAGCATAGCTACATGTCTGCACTGGAACTGGTATAGTGAATATATTGTTACTGTCAGTCTCCTGTCGCATTTACAAACATGGCGCATGGACAAAGTTTTAAGAGCAAGCGAAATCAAACGATAATTTAATTAAAAGTACCTACGCAAATTGATTGAGAATTTGAACATAATACTGAAAAATTATGAAAAGGAATATTTCTGCTACTTGAATTTTTGTAAGTAAATAGTGCTAAAAATAAAAATAAGTTCATGTACCTACCCTAAAATTATACATAAGGGTGCATGATCTGAATATGAAACATGAACATTATTTAAGTTAAAGCTTAGCTAAGAACGTCAAAGCATGAAAATTAAAAGAAAATTGAAGCATTGAATGCAACAAATATTTATTTCATTGAAACATAAGTGTTTAACATTTGTCTTACATTTTTGAAATCGCTGCTTTCTTTTCAATTGTTCTTATCTAAAAAGCATTTTTCTCTGTTCTTTCACTTACTTTGCGTACACCCCAAAACCAAATTTAAAGTTTCATCTAGACACGCTGTAGCGTGTTCAAGCCAAGCTCGAGCCAAGCGAAGAGAACTGGCCGGCAGCACTAGCTTAATATTTTAAAAACTATGAAACATAAGCAAACCTTTGCTTTACGTGTATTAATATTTAGAAAAGTATAATATTTATATAAACGAGTAGGTACTTTAAATTTTGAAGAGTTAAAGGATTTCTTGTCATGTCAGAAATCGTCGCTGAAAATGCAACAAATACACCTTGTTGGAACTCGTTTAAAATTATACTGTGACATATCTCAAGGATTTCACAGTTGTAAGGCTTCGATCATGGCACACAACGATCGCAGATGGACTGACCTTCTTTCTACAGTCCTTCTTGGTTTGCGATCCAGCTGAAAGGAAGACCTGCAAGCATCAGCCGCTGAAATGGTTTATGGAAAACAGCTAAAAATACCTGGCGCGTTTATTCAGCAATCTAGCAAGTTAACGAGTTTGTGAAGCAACTTAGAGAACAGGTGTCGCTGCTCAGCCCGTGAAAAGGCATGGAGAAAGGCCAATTTTTATCCACAGCGAATTGAAAAAGGCACAATTTATATTTCTTCGCAAAGATGCATTACGTGGTGCGCTGGAGCTGCCTTACACTGGCGCGCATCGTGTAATTTCGAGGACTGATAAAACTGTCACGATTGCGCTTCCAACAGGACCTGTTACGGTATCTGTCGACAGACTCAAACCAGCACATGTGTAACCGAGAAAGCAGGAAGCGATGAGTCGCATGTCGAACGACGGTCCCAAGGCACAAGCCACTTACACAAGATCGGGCCGACGTGTTAATTTCCCTTATTTCTTTTCTTTCTGTCTTTGATTATCCCAGGGTAGTGTGTGGCGCATTACTAACGCTGGACCCGCACATCACTAAATCAACTCGTTGCCAGAACAACAAATCAACAAGAAAATATTCGGTGGTGTTTTTTGACTATATAAATTTTACGTGAAGAAAACTTTTATACAATTCATCCGTAATAACTACTTGTGTATCATTCCTACACACGTTACGATCCCACAAACATAGCTCAAACAGTTATTTAAATATTAGATGCACAAAGAGGCAAAAGCGTGCTACACCGCTGCCCATCCGGAAGTGAACAGAGAAGCAGTAGCGTGCTACACCACTGCCCATTCGAAAGTGAACGGAGAAGCAGTATCGCGCTACTCTGCTGCCCGAAAGTGCATAAAGAGGCAAAAGCTTGCTACATTGCTGCCCATCCGGATGTGAACAGAGAAGCAGTAGCACGCTACACTGCTGCCCGAAAGTGCACAAAGAGGCAAAAGCGTGTTACACCGCTGCCCATCCGGAAGTGAACAGAGAAGCAGTAGCGCGCTTCACGGTTGCTCGAAAGTGCAGAAAGAGGCAAAAGCGTGCAACCACTGCTGCCCAGTATAAGGTTTTCAATAAGGTTCATGTGACTTGGCCGTTGTATAGTGGTCTTGTAGGTGGCAGGTCGTATTGTTCTCTATAACGGCCAAGACACAAGAAATAAACCTTATTGAAAAGCTAAGAATGACGCACGCACCAACACCACCATGAACTTGACTTCCACATTCAAAATTTTCACACACTGAAGACACGGTAAAAATCAAAGTGGGCAATGCCCACAAGACGTGAACACGAGCTGAGTGGGACAGTAATCAGCAGCAAAGATTTTTTTTATCCATCGATATTTCTACTACGTTAATAATTAATGAACATCAAGAATGTCCTCTAAATATTGTAATAAAGAAAATCAAAGTGCCGATGTTAGTCACTAATTTCCTGTCTTTTTGCTGCACTAAATTAGGAACTTAGTGTTTGGGATTGTTTAGCTTTGTCTGATCTTTGTTTTTGTATGGAAAACACGATTCCGCGCGCGAGCTAGCAGATCCCGCTCCTACGCGCGGAGATGCGTTTTCAGTATGTTCAACACTGTGTGTTTTCCATACAAACTGGGGTACTTACTCAATATTAGAATGGTTTGCGTGATTATTTCTAACCTGGGCTAGACACCAGGTAAATCAAAAAAACTCAGTCAAATAAAAAATCACTTTAAGATCGGTTAAAAACGATCAGAGTTCAATTTTCTGCCTACCCCTTAAGTCAGGTGGCGTGTTAATTTGTATCGTAACTGTGAGTTTAAGTAATGCTCAGTCAAACAAAAAAAGTTCCAACAAAATCGGGGACAAAATGAGGCGTGATTATTTGTATCTTTACTCAGATTTTAATTAATGTTGTCGAATAAAAAAAAACATAAAACTCGGTTAAGAAACAGTAAAATTTTAATTTCTTAAATCGGTTAAAAACGATCAGAGATCAGGTAGCGTGATTTTAGGTATCCTCAGTTGCAACCCGGGTAACACACAGTTAAATAAAAAAAGTCCCATCGAAATCGGTTCTGTAGTTTTGGCGTGATGTGGTAACATACAGACAGACAGATAAAAAATCTAATAAAAACGTTTTGCTTTATACACGTTAACCAGCTGTGCCCGCGACTTTGTACGCCCGGTTTGTATGAAAAACACGCAGTGTAGAACATACTAAAAACGCTTCTCCGCGCGTAGGTGCGGGATCCGCAAATCCGCGCGCGGAAGCGTGTTTCACATTGTCTGATTTTTGTTTCTGTATCGAAAACACGCTTCCGCACGCGATCTAGCAAATCCCGCTCGTAAAAGCACGCAGCAGTTTTACTTCGCCACCATCAACCACATGCCCTTCTCGCCAAAAAACCTTCAGTAAGAACTTGCAGGAAGCTGTCACAAATGTAGAAGATGTGGAAAATGGGTTAAGCAAAATGGAGAAACGTGTCCTATAAAAGAAGTTTGACCAAGAGATTACTAAGGTACAGAAGGAAGTACTTGATACTTTTTTCTGTATCGTAGAGAAACGCTTGCCTTTTGAATAGTTCAAAAGTCGTAGCCGACTTGTCGGATGTATTGGACGTCCCATTTGCGGTTATCAGTGCAGAGAAAGGGTTAAAGATTCCTCACTTTGATGGGACTACATCCTGAATCGCCTTTAAACTTCCGTTCAAAACGGTGATGGAGGCATATGATATTAAGCTAAGAATGACGCACGCACCATCACCACCATGAACTTGGCTTCCACTTTCACATTTATGTTTTTGGTGGGATGTATTTTACAATCTTGTTAGTTTTGTTGAAAAAGCTCTATCTTCAAACTGGACTGGATAATACTTTAACTTTGTGTGGCAACTCTACATGTTAAAAGTTGAATTGCTTTTGCAAAGGTTGCGTATGACGTCATAGTTCACGTTTGAATTTTCTGTGCAATATTTGCACATGGAGTGCTTGTATTTTTAAAGATCAAAATGTATTATATTATAAATATTGTCGGTAAATTATAGTGACATTACAAAGTATGTGTGTGTATTTACTAATATTATGCAATAATATACCATTGCATAATATTATTTTTATAAGATTCAAGGATAAAAACTGAAGACTCGGTAAAAAATCAAAGTGGACAATGTCCGCATGACGTGAATATGAGCTGAGTGGGACAGTAATTAACAGCCAAGATTTTTTTTATTTACCGATATTTCTACTACATTAATAGCAAGAACATCAAGAAGGTCCTCTAAATATTGTAATAAAGAAAATATCAAAATGCCGATGTTAGTAACTAATTTCCTATATTTTTGCTACACACTAAATTAGGAACTTGGTTTTTGGGATTGACAAATCCTGTTGTTTCGAATATCGAATAAATACAAATCTATTACCATCGTCGGGTTTTCACGACTGTTGCCCTTAACATCTATAAACATTCTTCAAGCACCTCCAGAATGCTATAGATTCTATAGGTGTTGGAAGAAACCTTCAATAAGGGCTTGCAGGAAGCTGTCAAAAGGGTAGAAGTTATGGAAAATGGGTTGAGCAAAATGGAGCAACGTGTTTTAGTCATTGAAGAGAAGTTTGGCCAAGAGATTACCAAGGTACAGAAGGAAGTACTTTATACTTTCTTCTGTACCTTTCCTTCTTACTCGTGTATCGTGGAGAAGTGCTTGCTTGAATAGCCGTCTTATCAGCTGTATTGGACGTCCCATTTGCGGTTCTCAGTTCAACGAAAGGGTTAAATATTCCTCCCTTTGATGGGGCTATATCTTGAATCGCCTTTAAACTGCAGTTCGAAACGGTGATAGAGGCATAGCTATATAGGCAAAGCTGGCCCTCACACTAGCCATATTCTGTATTAGCAGCCATCGGTGCAGGTGGAAATCCCAAAAAAAACTGTGGATTATCCGGGGAAATGAAGGCAGAGACAAAATATTAAAATTAGTTCAGCGATGTAATATGTTGTAATTATATGTTCTGATATGTACTTTACTCTCTCTACCGTAGGTCAGCTTGACGAGATTTATTTTTAGAGAAAAGCTGTACGTACCTGTTTTGCTATTGTTTTTTATGTTTGTGTCCTCTGTATGATCATGTGTGCAATAAACTGTTAAATAAATATAATATGTTTATTGACAACGTTTTCTACCACTAATATAACGTCATTATTTTAAAAGGCTAACATAGGCCACCAATAAACATAGAATAACCGATTGGCTCCGTGATAACGTGGATGATGTGAATGAAACAGAACGTTTCAAGGTAGAATTAAACAAATATTGAGAACGAATCAGTGACGTTAAATCTGATGACAAATGAGTATGCATTTATTAAAAGAGCAATGAAATTAAATACCGCAATGTAATAAAAGTTCAGTAAGTAAATATAAAGGAAGTCCAGATTTTTTTTTTCAAGGATAATAAGAATTTCTCGGCACGTGCTAAAAAGGGTGCTACAGAAGTTTTATATAAAAATCCCTTTTTGGGTTACTAAAATTTGTTCGAGCAACACAAGAGAGTTTGCTAATCGAGTGAGCTACGTAAATAAACAAAATAATACTTAATTAAGTACTTAGTACGCTCCCCTTATATCAATTATCTTGTGCCTTTAGTGCTATCTAACACCTCACTTACCCTAGTTTCCCCGATGATTGTACGAAAAGATCAAAGTAGCGTACTTGAATAAAACCTGTTGCAAATGCAAAATGTTTTTTATCTTTATACAAGAAGTCTAATAATATACATTTTGGTTTTGTCGTACTTTTTATTCATAGTTTTATATGAAATACACACTTACTTACTTACGTACCTTAATTTTATTCAAGTTTTATATAAAACTAAAAGTCTAGCTCAGAACGCGTAAAATGCTGGCTAGATTTGTTTATTTTTCAGCTGTCCATCCTGGAGTTCTGTTTTCCATAATCAATCATTTGTTAACCACGGGCAAATTTTACATACCCAATGAAAAATACACGAGACTAGGTAATTAAACAGCCAGTCTTGGCAAACACAAACAATAAAAATAAAACGTTTGCTAAGCATACATAATCTTTTGTTATCGAATGAATTAAATTACATACATTTTACAATAAATCAATTAAATGAGTTACCTACCTAATTATTTTATTTAGGTAGGTACTTAATTTAATTACCATAATTATTATATGAATTTCAAAAACTTCCATGATATGCCAAAATATGCCAATGTTTTTTAAGCAAAAAAGCTATGGCTTTCAAATTCAATAATGATTATAAACGAAAAATATTCTAACTTTTAACCGCTTATACCTATACCTAAACAAACTTTCGCTTTTCGAAGAAAATGTTTCTAATATAAAGTTTAGCTATCTTATTAAAATTATATCATAATTTTGAGTTGTAGAGATTAATTTTGATTATTACACAAATAATTTTAATGTATCATTTAGTATATGGTGTCTGGCTCCAAGGTTCATCAAAAAAATAATCTGGTTATTCAATTACTTGACATTTCATATGATAGAAGAAGGAAGTTAGAACATCTACTACGGTATAGTTGCACTACACTAAGTCTTAGTCTACCTACGAAAAGCTGTATCTAATGGACTCGCGGGTCACGGGTTACCAAAACACTCAGAAACTTAGCCACTTTAAGCAACTCTATGATGTCTTTGCGCAAAGCCAGAAAGTAGTATTTATCGTCTTTTTTGTGACTATAAATTTGTGTAAATGGGTAAATGTGCTGCTTGTGCCTGGTTTATTGGCCGAATAAACGGTTTATTGCATACAAAGCTCTTAGAAGAAGATTAATGGATTATTTTTCGTTTAACAAGATACTGTTTGAGATAAGACGAAGACATAAAGGAATCTTGAGATGGATGACTTCTTTATCTTATTTTGTTTTGCACTGTTAATACGATAAACTACACAAAATCAAGTTTATAAACTGCGAAATATGGAGGGTTTATGTTATGATATTAACAATAACCACGGGTTGGCAGTTACTAAAAATGATCTTGTATAGAAACAATTACTATTATACGGCGCATATAACATAATATTAATCCGTTTATATTATTAAACTTTTCGCCTTTCTGTTGTTACTAAATACTTTTATTGAATGCGACATTACTTCAAAATCCAAACTTGTACCTAGTACTCAGCTAAAATGATGGAGAATTAGTATTTTGTCTTTAAAGGATAAAAAATGAGTTCTTTTTACCATATTCTTCAAAATTTCATCTAAATAACATTTTACAAGAGTTTTTTCTGCTGCTAAAAAGTTTATTTACTAAATGTTAGAAAGAGATAATACAAACAGTTCTGCTATAATTGAAGAGAACTGACGTAGGCAGGCAGAGGTATCGGCTACGTCAAGCAAACCTACCTTTTGCCTACGTAAGCAAAAGGTTTGATAAAATGTATTTTTAAGTCGAAAAATGATTAAAGTTGATAAGTAAATAAATAACCTAACCACATTTGGTCGAAACAAAATACACTATAATACCTGCAGGAGCCGTGGATTAACCCGTAATAACATGCAAATTAGTCCCTTATGTCTTGTGTGGTGGCTCAAAATGTATGGAAAAAGCGAGCAGTAATATTTTATTAAGAGTTTACTTTATAAAGTCGATTATGAGATTTACAATACGGAGTGTAAGGGACAGCGTCCCGAAAACTCCAACGAAAATAAACAACTATCACCAGGATCTTTTCACTGTCTGATCGAGGTGGTTATTTTGTTGGTCATTTTGTATGGGAAAGCCATTATCTTTTCATCTCCTGAAAGAAATTCAATCCTTTCTCCTGAATAAAAATGTTGTTCGTTGACTAATCAACCCCTATAAATTTACGAGACGCTGTCCATTACACCCGGTATAATATAGTAACTATGTAAAGCTTTGTCATTAGGTCATTACACTCGATAACTTGCAATTAATGGAGAGCCTTATTTAGGAACATGTATTCTTTGCAAAAACGATCATTTGAGCTCTGGTTGTGCTAGCCAAAGTGATAACAATTGATTATTTTGTACTAAATATTTTAAATATCCATGAGAAAAAACTAAACCTTTAACAAACACCTCTTTGTTAGATGAAGATTTTCAAAACACATTCGAGAGACTCAAAAGGATTTACAAAAATATACAAGTAGAAATTATCTTGATTAAATATATTATCTCTTGTAAACCATCTAATTTGATGCCAATATCAGAACAACGTAATTACAGAAGTTAGCAGACATGTTGTTTCCAAGTTTGTTCAGACCGTCTATAGCAGAAGTTTGTTTAAAAGCGCTAGCGGGCTATTTAGAACAAATACGTACGTTCTGTGTAAATACAAATTTTGCATATTTTACCGAAGACAAACATCAAATTGTGACCCTAACCTTAGCACAGCATGTCCTTTGAGGTCAGTGCTCCTTTAACAAATTCAGTTTTGTACGGGATTAAATTCTGAATGCATTTTAAAGCATAAATAGTGTAAAGGTGCCAATTTTTCGTATTTGTTTTATTAGGTACCTACCGACAGAAAATTAAAATGCTAAGTCTTAAGCTCTACCTTTATTATACCGGGTGTAATGGGACAGCGTACCAGAAACTGAAATTACTTCTTTCACCAGAACATTATTCCAGAATTTTAAAAAGTTGTTTTTTATACAAATTAACTGATTGGGGTGGTCATTTAATATGGGAAAGTCAATAATTTTCCATTCCCTGAAAGAATATCCTGCGGACAGTTGTTCAATTTCGTTGACCGAAAAACACTTTTAAATTTTTGGTACCTACGCTGTCCCTTACACCCCGTATGTAATATCCTTATTTTGGTTTTTGCATATTCTGGCTGACCATGACCAAATTAAGCGTCCATATTCACTCGAATTATGGAACAATGCAATTATAAAAGTATACACAAAAACTACCAGTGAAGATGATCTACCAGTGCCGCTTGGGCGCTATACCTACTAAAAGGCAATACACGAAGGTTTCAGGAGGAAATAATTAGCTATATGATATCTCTATACATTTCAATATAAACTTGCCCATCATCTGCCATACATTGCTTTGCTTTTTCATTGTTAACATTCATAAAAAAAACTATTTGTTCGTTCTACTGTTTACACCACACACCACTAATGTATAATTCATAGGGTGTAAGTTTTAGTTTTACAGGTACACAAGACAAAGCGACCTGTGGGTTCCCTTGCTCGTGCGTGTGTGCGATTAGCAAACAGATTTCACCAGAATATTACACATTTACATCCATTCATTTACGTCAGACATAATTGGAATATGGTTTGGGCTTGTAATAACGATCAATGCCTAATTGTGGTTTGGAACAGAACCGCTATACGCTAGCAAAGGTAAATATTAATGATATGAATTTCCACTCTATTTCAAACTGAGCTCATACAAAAAATATTATTTTAGCTTGGAAGTTGTGATGTTTTCTTTAAAATCAAAATTAATAATTAACTGATCGATTCTCTTCTGTTCCAATCTTTTTTTTCGGCTGTCAACCCTAAGTTTGTTTACATTAGTTCCTAAATATTTTTTGCGTTTTAAAATAAGTTGAACAGTTGCTACCGCATTATCACGACTGAATTCCGCATAGAGACCTTACTTTTACAGTGAATAACTGTTGTTGTTGCGATCCATAACTCCATAGAAGATAAATACACCAAAGTGAAAGTGGATGTGTCAGTGCCCGCTTGTATCGTCCAAAGTGAATCACGGTCAAGAAACCGACACTACTCGACACTAGCAACAGAACTGTAACTGGAATTGTGAGTTTAAAGTGTTAAAAAACTGTGTTTTATGACTGTGAATGGAATAACCTCAATCAATATTAATGAATCGCCAAGTTAAACACACAGAAGGAGAGAAGAAGTGCCATCTCTCGAGGAGCAGCAGAAACTATTGGCCAGCTAGACAGGGTGGTTCACGTTCTGGATCCTTGTCGCTTGAAATTACTGTCTAATTAATCAAGAGGGCGTTTTACACCTCACTATTGGATACAATTGCGCTCGCGCTTAATAACAACCACACTAAGCGGCAAAGGACTACAAATTCAAACTAAATTAATATACAATAAACTGATACAAAATGAACTGCGGATCCTGTAATGAAGGGCAGGAATGTTGATAATACTAGCTATTCAACATGTCCTCTAAAGTACCATGCTACCTGCCTTAATCGGTGCTTCGGAGGGCACGTTAAGCCGTCGGTCCCGGTCGCTGTCTTTGATAGTGGTCGTTACTTAAACCATGTCAGAGGCCTAATAGCTGTGCTACTAGGCGGTTTAAAGACACTGACACCACAAGGGTTCACCGGGTCGTTTGACTTGAGAATCCACTCGCTAAGAAGATGACCTGCCTTAATTTTACGAGAACTGAAGCAAAGGAAGTAGGTTCAAACCCAGGCGTTTACTGTTGCCTCGCTTGTAAGGCTTAATCTAGGTCCAAGAAAAATTATGACCAACAGCTTGCGAGCCCTGGAATTAAAGGAACGCAGACCAACCTTAATCCAGTTTCGGACCTGGATCCCAAGTTTCTCGCTTCCTTCTCCACTTCAGTCCAGAATCTTAAACTAGAATTTGAAAAGATGAGAAAACAATTGAGCTCCATTGTGACTTCATTGAACGCTACAAAACTGGACATAGATAACTTCAGAAAGGACATTGCTGATATGAAGAAGCAAGTAAAAGAGCTTGATTACTTCAAATCCGAGGTCGCCGCCCTCCGTTCTGAGGAGGATGTGCTGCGATCTGAGCTGGCATCTAAAAACTAAGAACTTAAGGATATTGAAATCACTGGTATTACAGAGCACGAAGGCGAAAATATCGGCCAAATAGTATCCACTCTATCATCAGTCATAGGAGTAGAACTCGACCAGCGCGACGTCGATGACATAATGCGAGTTGGAAAGCATACTGGTGGAAGCCTAGAGCGCCCACGTCCGGTAGTGCTCACCTTTACCCGTCGACTACCAAGAAATGTTTTTTCTGAAAGTCGCAAAAAGTCGAAGAGGAATCACCACGGACAAACTGAACGTGCCCGGAACCTCCAGTAAAATTTACACGAACAACGAACATCTAACCAAGGATGACAGGGTTCTTTTTAGTAAAACCAGGGTCCTTTTTAGTAAAGCCAGGGTCCTTTTTAGTAAAGCAAAGGGTTCAGAGCTCGGTTTTAAGTATGTCTGGACATCCAACAGTAGTATTTTCATGCGATGATCCGAAACAAGCTCCGTGCTACGTGTGATTTCTGAAAGCGTCTTGGAGAAACTGAAATCGAATCGGAACCACACTGGATCAACGCCTCCGTCGACTGATGTGCAGTTTTCCTAACCATTGTAATAAAATTAAACTCTGGATATTCTATTTATGTACATCATTATTGAATAGTTTTGCTTTGTACATGAATGAAATACACAAAGTTTGTGTATTTCATTCATTTACAAATAGTTTTTAACTTTTTGAGTTTATTATTATATCTTCTTGTATCACTGTACATTGCTACTCTCAATGTGAGTCTCACCAACTCAATTTATCAGATACCACTGCTTATACTCATGCCAAACACTAGAGTATCGAAATTAAAAAGTCTGCATAATACACAAAATCCTACACAACTCTACCAAAACAGAGACGCAAAGAAAACAAACATATGGTCAAATTTCGTATTTAAAACAACCCACTAAAGTAACTCAAACTCTACATTCATAATTACTAAATGTCTCTCAGGTCGCGTTCTGCAGATAAGGTCAAAACTCAGCTTCACCAATTCAAATTTTAATCGTTTTATCCTGTGCTTTAAATGGATACTTTAGATATAATTGAGAATCTTAATACCGATATTGCGCTTTAATCTTACCGGAAACAACTAAAAGCTTTTTCTGCTCTAAATACAATTTCAAGTTAATTTAGTAAGCTACAGTAACACAAATATCAGATAACACTTTACACACTATCACTTACACCTCACGGATGCTAGCTGAAATATCCCTTATTTAAATTGTTATGATATTTTTGTTCCTTTTATTTTATTTTGTTATGTAAACAAACGCACTCACTTCAGAAATTTGCATAAGGTTTCCCAAGATACAGGCCTAGTCCTAGTTTTGGAGCCCCTGGAAACTCTCATTCATTACTGTTTTACAAATTATATTTTATTAAAAATTCTGTGATGTAACTACCTCTAGTGGAAATTAAACAATTTTTCAATTTTATTTTTTATTAACTATTTTTGTACCTTACCTTTAGTGATTACGAGACACGGTAGGTATATCACTTAAACCAAAAACAATTTTTATCTGGTGGTACCGTGGTACTTCAAATCCAACGGCACAATTTATTATTATTATTATTATACCAGTAACAGTTAACTAATAAGCGATGAGTTATATTCTGCCAGCTAATGCATGAATCATGTTAATATTGTTAATACTGAACTTGACAGGTGCTAATTAGCGTGGTTTCTACTTCTCTTAACACAATTAGGTATAATATGAGTCTTGAAAATAGATACATTGATAATAATATCTACTTATGCAACCGTAGTTTAGTTTACACAGTAAGGCTTTATAATTTTAGACTTAAAGAATTTCATTGTCAAAGCTGTTTAGTTTCACGTCTGAGCCAATTATGAACAATTTATATCAGCTTCCGTACCTAGTGATTTCAAACTAACTCTGTGAAGAAAGGCCACAAAGACATTGTTTAAATTTACTTTAAACCATTTTAGTTAAACAGGAGAAGCTAAACATTTAAATTTATGACAATATTGTATTAATTTTAGGTTCCCAACTGTAATAGCTAGAGGTGTTTAGAGTACGCTAATCGTTAACAAACTTCCTGGTTATTAACATTTCGTAGTGTTCCGTACAGTTGTGAGGTTGAAGATATATTGCAATCGTCGGGGTTTATTATGATGACATAGTAATGTGTTTGTCTCATTTATTTGCTTTGTTTTCGAACAAACAACAAACCACATTCGATCTAATATTAGTAAAATAAAAACCGGCCGAATCATGATTTTTTCTTATAGCATTGATTTATGATTTTATTACATCTTCAGTAAAATTCACAACCATGAAATTAAAATATAAGATTTATTAAAATCAATTCAGCCAATTTTACTCAAACCTTTTTTTTGCTAGCCCTTAGCACAGAATCGATGATCTAAAGTAATGAGAACTGCATAAAGCAGCAAACAGGGTAAATTTTTAGTTAGTACGCAAACTGATAAGACTTGCTCTGACAATAAAACTGAACAACTTTAATTAAGATATTCTTCTAGGAATCGAAAAATAATACATTTTCATATAATATGATGAGTTTGATCGGATATATATTGTATAGGGAAACAAACCTATTATGAAAATTTCCAGTAGTTTCTTTTTTGAAAATTTTATCACTTTGCATAGTGACTATAAAACCCTGTATAAATAAATACATTACAGAAAATTCAACGGTTAGCTTACAACCTATGCTGAATAATTAATTATTCTGAAAGGACATGTTCGTAACCTCAAAGTCAAGGGAGAAGATACGACACATTGTGCTTACAAAATGTTTTTAATTAAGAATCTTTGTCGGCATCTCAATCTGTTTAATGATTTAGAAGTCGTTTCCATTACTTTATAAGCGCTTAGTCCTGCTTTAATCCTTTTCCTTGAACATTTATGGTTTAAAACAAAAGTGATCAGTTACGTACACGTAAAGAGATGTTTTAACAAATTAAAATTTCAAATAAGATAAACTAGAACGTAAGGTGCTTGCAGTAACTAGTGTAAATGTTTCTTTAGTATTTCCAACACAGTGTTAGAATAAAGGTAAACAACGTTTCATGTCTTTTTATTCAAAAACACATTTCAAAAATAAATTATACGTGTTAGCAAATTAGTTAAATTACTAAAACGACTATTTCATTATGCTGTCATATCTAATAGCTAAAACTTATTTTAGTTACAAGATTTTCGAGTAAAGGACATGAAATTACCTTTATTCAAAAACGGGGTTGGAAAACTATAAAACTATTTTCTAAACATGATTATAAAAATTAGTGAGCTTTTCTGACAACATGACGTTAACGTATGTTTGAAAGCATTTGATTATATAATAATTGTATAATCATATCATAATCATAATGCTGGCGGTACTAATAATTTACCTACTTTTTCTTTACTCTCTACTACTTGTTGTAAGAAAGACTGGGTTTTTGACTCTGGTGCAACGTCACAAAATATAACGGTAAATAAGAATGCGTTTAATACATAACCTTATTAATAAATATAAAAGCATGCCCCCTCATCTATCCTCTACCTCTACTTAAGCAGGTGATTCTTTGTCCAGAGACTAAGTTTAACCTTTCAGAGAGGCAACGTTGCCAGCCTTCTACCCCATGTATGAGATATGCCCCTCTCACAAAAAAAAATATATTTAGTGCGCAATGGCAATCCACATGATCAGGAGTACTTGGATCTGCTGCTGAAAATCGGCGAAGGAGAATAAATAAATCCCAAAGAAGAAAGCAGTCCCAATGTCCACCAATGAGTCCGTTTATTAGTAAAGCGAGTGACACCAGGCACCTAGAGAAGAGCACTGGTCATCATTTGTATGTTAACTACATTTTCCACTGCACAATACCCCATTTGTATATGATTATTTTTTGCCGTACTACGTATTATAGAATAGCCATCATCACGAATGTGGTATAGAATAGATATCAAGTCAAGTTCAGTTGATTGTTTATAATAAATACTTCTGTCGAGTGGGTATCGAGTCTATCTACCTGATGAACCTAATAATAAATACTGGCATAGGCCTGCCTACGACCCATGTTTTATTACGTTTCCATAGTTAAAAAGTCATGCAAACTACTTTATTATTAAGGACGGAGAAAACGCAGCACCCGCTCTCTAATCCCATTGCATAATACGCTTTATCTTATGACTCGAGTAAAATTTTGGAGATAAAGTCAGCAATAAACTTCGTTATCAAAGCCCCATAAGTTTGTAACTGTTATTCTAAAGTCCATTCCAGTGCCTCAAGTCAACTTATGCCAATTACGATCCTGATCCGAAGGAGTCATGAACTCAAAAACTTGAGTAATTACACTTTCTGATCTTTGAATAAACTCGAATGCTAGTGGGAATTTTATGATTTGAAGAGAAACGTTCATTAAAAATTTATTCATTTGGTGTGGTTGTGAATGTTCTCTTTTATGACTCAAATATTTTAGATTTTACTTATAACTGCAAATTCGAAAACATTACAATCAAAATAAACTAAGCAATTTTTTTTAAAAATATTATGAAGAATATGTGGTCTAGGTTTATGAATAAAATACAAACAACAAGCCTATATCAGCTATTAAAAAAAAAGTCGTAATAACTATCAAAGAACGTTCTACAAACATTTTATATTTACTGCTAGAAAACACATTAAAAGCAGTGGAATAGCTATTAAAGCAAGCGAGCCTCATACAAACTTCACAAGAGTACGTTCATAAAATGAGTTTATTCAGCGTTTCGGCGTGGCACACACAATATCTCTAAACGATAAATTCTTAGCGAAATATGGTAAACGGTTTTCTTAAAAGCCTTTTAGAGAAGACGATGGGGAATGCATAAAAATTTGAACCCAGATAATTTTATAGAAAGGAATACCTTTGACTGCGTAGAAATGAATAAAGTTGATTACGAAATACGTTTCACGGCGGGTTACCTATTAAATGTTTATTGCTAAGAATATTGAATTCGTATGACAGGAATCTGTTTTTTTTTTTATTATTCGTGAAGCACATCAATAAATATGTACATTCATTATAGGCTTCGTCATTAGCATTACACACCACATAAAAAAGATGTAGGTATAGCTCAATTTTGTAATGAGTCTTGTAACTCTATTCTAGACTAGTGGTGACCCCAATAGGTCAAAGAAGGAGCACGCTCAAGTGAAATTTTAAATTTAATCCTAAATAAAAATCGTGCAAAATTAAAATCTTCGCAATCATCTTGAGATAGCTTAAAAATCAACCGAAATCACGACGAAATCGTCGACACGAAACGAAATAGTTTTACAGACCACAAGGGAGCCATTCCGAACGTCGTTGTTTTGGAAAAATATGACGCGATTAAAGTAAATTCCACACACAGAACGTTGTACTGAAATTCTCTTTGTTGCAAATAGTGGTCCGGATATAAACGGAATGCTAGACGTGTGGCTGTTCCTGAAAACATTTTGTAGGTGAGTAAAATGAACTGTCGCTGAGTCGTTTACACAGAAAACTACTTTGTACTATAGGATAAAGGAAAGAGCCACGTACATAGCGTATGAATGTCATAAACATTGTTTCTGAAATTCGCATGAAGACAGAGAGAATTCATATTTGTAATTCCATGAAACGAGCTTGTACCTGAAACGAGATTTGGATCTGCAGTTATGATATTGAGATTATGCACATTTCATAATAGTTTTCACTAATAAGCATAGATTCATTGAATGATTGAAGTTTTAATTTTATATGCTAGGTACCTTGCCTCATTGTGGTGGGTGCAAGTCTTTTAATTTATAATTTTTACTTTGTTATTAAAGTTAAATAAAGATTTCTTGATAACATCTTACAGATTTGACCTTATAACATTTTTTAGTGAATATAAGGACAGTAATAAGTAGTAAGTAAGTATGGAGAGCCCGATGGTGTAGTGGATAGGGCCGCTGCCTCCTGAGCGGGGTTCGAATCCCACCACGTACCAATGTGTTTTTCAGTTTTCGAATTTCATATGTACGTTTATTCGGCGCTTTTTCCGTGCTTTGGAAGGCACGTTAAGCCGTTGGTCCCGGTTAATATCATTTAATACCGTAGATATTAGTTGTTAAGCCATATCAGAGGCCAGTGCTAAGCATTGGCGGCTTGAAAACTCTGACCTAATCTAGGATTGGGTCTGGTTTCCCTTCTGGGTTGCGGAGGTCAGATGGCAGTCGCTCTGTGTAAAAATCAGTACCCTCGTTCAATCCCCTAGATTAGGAAGCCGACCCCGTGAGATACGGGATAAGGCTAAGGAGAAGGAGATAAGGACAGTAATATCCTCAAGTAGATACCGACAATACTATTGGCATCTACCCCAACCTTTAGCGGTTCGGTTTCACACAATAACTGTGCCATGAACAATGATTTATTCCTGTGATATTTCATATGATTCCTTTTGCTACCCTCAAGGTGGACTTGGCTGAGCACCAAGCAATGTGTGCGAGAATTCCTTTTAAATTTTTGGATGATTTCGTCCCTCATGGTCCCTGTATCAGTCACATCATATCCTGCTTTGATAGCATAACCATAGTTCTTTTTTTTCTATGAGCATATTCAAATTGTAAATATGATCAGGATATATATTAAAATAGGTAATAGTAATAGTGCTTAGTTAGTTTGTTTGCATGATTGGCAAATTCCATTGATATTTTACCTATGTTTTTTGTTTTAAGAATGTTACCAACCCAAAAATCTTCTTAAAACTGGAGTACTGTTTTCTATAATCCAATACTTTTCCCAAAGTTGAATTCAATGTTAAAACCCTTTCAGACGTTATTATTGTCTAAAACTTTCTACTCTCAAATTGGGGACTAACATGTAAACATGTTTTTGGCTCGACCTGACTCTTGGCTTCTTTTTTGCAGCAGCGGGAGATGAATGGGCTTTGTTTACGAAATAGCACCCCTGACGAAAGTTTTAGAGGTGCGTCGCGCAATATATTCGTTCTTTACTGTCCTATTTTTTTATGTAAGAAATTAATTTTACCATACTAAAATAACGTTTTAAGTATCTCAAAATTAATTTATAATAAAATATAATCGGGTATAAATAACTATTCCTTAAAATTTTTACAGATTATATATATTGCTGTGGCAGATCTTAAAAACAATATATATATTTAAAACCAATCAGACACCATCTCGAAAAAATATATTAGAAGTAGAACGATAGCGAATTCAAATTGAAATGTTATAAGGCGATTCGGAAAATTCAAAATCTTTTAAAGAACTACTATAAAGACCCACTCTGTCGTTAAGGTGATTCCTAACGGCTAATGGCTGTTTTTAAGAGTTTATTTTTCCTAAACAAATTATTGGCAAATTATAAAAATATATACATCTAAGAAATAAGTTCATGTCCTGCAATTGTAAAATTTAAAATAAATCTAGTTTATGAATAAGTATGCTAAAAAAACTTAAAGTAAAGCTGTTTTTATCAGTAAATTTGATATCTCTTCTAAACTATTAGGAGCGATTTCACGGTTCCTTCGGGAAAATATCCGTATTATAACTATCTAAAATCGCAACATAGGTAATAATGGTATTGTTTGTGGGATAATAAATTTACAATATGATAAAATGATATTTAAAAAAAATAAAAAATAAAAGGGACTGTACATGTGTATACATGTACATGGACTCCCTTTTATTTTTATTTTTTTTGCTACTACTTTCACCACAGTCACTAACACAACATCAACAAAAAACCAATTGTAGAAAATATTCTGTGGAGTCACGGAATTCTCCACGTGCAATTTATTTTTAAAGTAACATACTGTAAGTAACTGTTATGAGTAACACAAGCCATCTGGAGATCCCAGCACTAGATTTTTATTCTCGTTTAATTGTTGACGGGAAGATTACCCTATTCCAAACTTATTAAGGTAAAGGTAAAGGAAGAGATTTCTTTTACTTGTTTATGAACAATATTTTTTTTACGTAAACGTATTTTATTTATTGGTGTCAACAACAAATTATATTTCTACAGTAGGTACTCATATTACCTACAAAAAGTGATGAAAAACTTCAAATAAAAAAATAAATCTATAATATAATTTCAGAATAATTTTCATTCTGAACATCACAAAGTGAACGATATATTGCTGAAATAGGGTAACTACTAAAGTGTTAACAAACCAAACTAGTAAACAGGATCGTAAAACCGTCATAACTAGTCTTCCGGTCAGTTGGTTGATATTTATCTGTAGCCAAACTTCACGCATCACTAGACTTAGTGACAACTAATTCGCGTATTGACATACAGAAATTTACGTGGTAATAACTCTCTTTGATTACTTTTGGAAAAATGTAATTCATACTTAGAGGCAAGTTTTTTTAAGTCTTTATCCAAACAAACAAATGCTCATGCTCAGTCAACGAAAGTGAAAAATTTTCATCAGACAATTCTTTTAGGAAATAAATAAAAATAAACATACAAAATGACCACCCCAATCAGTTTCTTTTTATAAGAAAATCACAACTTTTTCATTTACTAAATACGAATTTCCTGGTGAAAGTTGTTAAGTTTCGTTGACTAAGCAACCTGTATCAGTTAGTGGTACACTGTCTCTTCTATGTACCCGGTATGATTATGTAGGTATTACTGGAGGGATTTTTAGTTTATAGAAAGATTCAAATGGATTCAAATGTTTGTCGGTCAGTTGTGATGTATTTTGAGGTTACATATATGTTTTTAAAATACCAACAAGGGGGGGGGGGGGT
This sequence comes from Scrobipalpa costella, assembly GCA_949820665.1. NCBI lineage: Eukaryota > Metazoa > Arthropoda > Insecta > Lepidoptera > Gelechiidae > Scrobipalpa > Scrobipalpa costella. The sequence goes on from OX463297.1 coordinate 24,282,647, forward strand.
GCCTCTTCCGTACGCTTTCATATATAGTGTACGAAATGGCACTCAAGAACGCTTAAGGGATATTCCTAAAGTAATTGCGCGTCATGTGACCAAAAATTGGAATGTTTTTGCATTTCACCGAGACACCGAGAAAGAAGAAAGAAGCGTACGAGCGATGTCCAGGGTAATCCCGGCCCACGGAGTCCAGGGTATAGCCCGGCCCATGTAGCAGCGGTGTCCAGGGTATGCATTTGGGTTTGCATGAAAAGGTGCCCAAAAACTAGCGGAAGTTCATTTACCCGATTAATGACAATAGCTATGACAGGATTAAATTATCAAGCTTGTCTCATTTATTTGGATGACTGTATAGTAGTAGGAAACAACCTTGAAACCCATAACAAAAATTTTATCAAAGTTCTGGAAAGATCTCGACAAGTTAATTTAAAATTGAACCCAATGAAGTGTGAATTTTTACGTAAGGAAATAATTTATTTATCCCGATCCATCAAAAGTCGATGTTTTACAAAAGTATCCAGTTCTCAATTCAGTAGACGACGTCAAACGTTTTGTAGCGTTTGCTAATTATTACAGGCGTTTTATACCAAATTTCGCACTTATTGCACATCCTCTTAACGCTTTATGTAAGAAAAATGTTTCTTTCAACTGGAACCACGATTGTGAACAGGCTTTCCAAGAACTAAAGAAAATACTACTTAGTCCTAACATCCTAGATTATCCTGATTTTTCAGAGAATAACACCTTTATTTTACAGACAGACGCATCAAAGTTTAGGTTTAGGTGCCGTTTTGTCTAATAGTAACGGCAAGGTAATTGCCTACGCAAGCCGTAGTCTAAGACCAGCCGAAACTCGATACCCAGTCATCGAACTCGAGTTACTGGCTATTGTATGGGCTGTGCGTCATTTCAGACCATATTTATATGGAAAGAAGTTTCAAATCAAAACAGACCATAAGCCTTTGATTTACTTATTCAATATGACCGATCCGTCAAGCCGTTTAACAAAATTTAGACTTTATTTAGAAGAATACGATTTCGATATCAGCTATGTACCGGGACGTCTCAACGCAGCTGCAGATGCATTGAGGCGGTTACTGATAAATTCTAAAGAAATAAAAGAAATGCATGAGCATGTTGTATCGGTCATAACCACGCGGGGGTTAATATGATGCTAAATAATATAAAAAATTAGTTTTACTGGCCAGGTATTACTCATGACATCATGGAATTTGTGAAAAAATGTAAGAGTTGCCAAATTCAAAAGCACTCGAACAGGTATACTAAAGAGCCAATGGTTATTACAACCACACCTCACATAGCTTTTGAAAGAGTTAGTTTAGATTTAATAAGCGGCCCCTTAGACGTAAATAATTATAATAATAAGTATATTTTAACATTACAGTGTCATCTGTCAAAATATGTGGAAGCGTATCGATACCCAGTCATCGAACTCGAGTTACTGGCTATTGTATGGGCTGTGCGTCATTTCAGACCATATTTATATGGAAAGAAGTTTCAAATCAAAACAGACCATAAGCCTTTGATTTACTTATTCAATATGACCGATCCGTCAAGCCGTTTAACAAAATTTAGACTTTATTTAGAAGAATACGATTTCGATATCAGCTATGTACCGGGACGTCTCAACGCAGCTGCAGATGCATTGAGGCGGTTACTGATAAATTCTAAAGAAATAAAAGAAATGCATGAGCATGTTGTATCGGTCATAACCACGCGGGGGTTAATATGATGCTAAATAATATAAAAAAGTAGTTTTACTGGCCAGGTATTACTCATGACATCATGGAATTTGTGAAAAAATGTAAGAGTTGACAAATTCAAAAGCACTCGAACAGGTATACTAAAGAGCCAATGGTTATTACAACCACACCTCACATAGCTTTTGAAAGAGTTAGTTTAGATTTAATAAGCGGCCCCTTAGACGTAGATAATTATAATAATAAGTATATTTTAACATTACAGTGTCATCTGTCAAAATATGTGGAAGCGTATCCGCTTGAAAAGAAGGACACAGTATCGGTGGCTAGTTTATTTGTAAATAATTGTATTCTAAGATATGGTGTGCCAAAAGAGATATTGACAGATCAGGGTACTGAGTTCATATCATCAGTTATGACTGAGGTATGTGAACTGTTAAAAATTACTAAACTCCATTCTACCGCGTACCACCATGAGACAATAGGCGCTTTAGAAAACACGCATAAGAATTTAGGGGCGTTTCTTAGGATACAGTGCAGTAACAACACAACCGACTGGAGCAGTTGGTTACCTTTTTGGTGTTTCTCTTATAATATCACTGTACATACTGAGATACAATACACTCCATTCGAACTGGTTTTTGGTAAACTGTGTACTTTGCCTAATAACTTACAAAAATCAGAAATAATAGAACCTTTGTATAATCCAGATGCGTATCCTTTACAGCTTAAGTACAGATTGCAAAGAGCGCAATCTGATGCTAGGAATAATTTAATAGAAGGGAAAGCTTTAAGAAAAGTTGACTATGATAAACATGTAACATATAAAAAGGACGATTTAATTCTGTTACAAAATCAAGTGGGTACAAAGCTTGATAGTATCTATTTAGGACCCTATAGAGTAATTGAAGACTTGTCACATAATGTAAAGATTTTGAAAGATGGCAAAGTTTATGTAACCCATAAATATAATACTAAGTTGTTCGTTACATGATTTCTTTTTAGTTTTTTTTGTATAATATTAATAAAATAAAAAAAATGTTCTATTTTATAAACCAAGTAATATGTATCACATATTTTTTTTCTGCTGCCCCGGTGGTGAAGGGATCTTTTCGGGGGAGATGAAGTGAAGGTAGAAAATACCTGATTAATAGTTTCACCGCAGCATATTTCATAGCTAGCAATAAGTTTAGTTAACATTTTATCATTAAGTATTTAATGTAAGCATTCTATATTTGGAGACCTGACATTACAGACATGTCCTAAAACTCGGTATTTTATTCGCTACCTATCGCCACACCGCTCATAATATATCAACATCTTGCCTCCCAAGTAAAGTGCCTGCCTAAAGCAATAAGCTCTGCCTGTTGTGTTTTGTTTTATATGTATATGTCCTTTGAAAATATTGTGTACAATAAACTGTTAAATAAATAAATAAAGACTTACTTTCGCAATTTTTTTTTTAAATCACCACTTTAGGTTAGTTTGGCTGTTGGTTACAAAATGTTTAACATTTTTTTTTAAATATTTGCAACGACTCCGGATCGTGAAAGCTTCTTTGTAAATCTGCAAGTGCCAATATTTTAAAGGAAGCATTATGATATCTTTACGACGGCTAGGCTAGAGTCTTACAAAGAGTTCATAATATTACAAAATCACTTTAAAGGTAAATTTTATTATGAAGGTACCTTATATTGATAAACGACCCAGTTTCAGCGTACTTTGTGTTGAAGCATAGTTTAATATGCCGCTAAATACATCGTTTAATAGTAGGTACCTATAAAAAAACATAAACTATCATACTTATAAATATTTAATGTAAACTAAATTGAAAATTTGTGTTGTAAGGGAAAAAAATAAACAAAAAGAATTAAACAGATATGTTTTGTTTTATAACAATGCCAGAAAAGTAGAATAGTCACCCATTTCTTTTCTATCTAGTTAGAAGAACCTTACATCTATCATAGATGTTAAGTTATGAATCTTTTTGCACAAATGATCCCTAATATATTTTTTCTTTTTACAGTAGGTACTTCATCACAAATAATTATCACAATCTAACAAGCCTAAAGATTTTTAATTTAAATCATTTCTTATTTTGCCAAATATTTACTTCAAGGTCGTGTTTCCAAACATAATGCATGGTTTTGTTGTGGTTGTGTCAGAAATCATTAATAAATCATTGTCATAAGCGATTCATTACAGAACTAGTTTATATTTGCTCAAACCGTACCGAACATCATTAAACTAAAACACACGCCCGTGTCTGCTTTGCAACACCTGTTGTTATTAACTGTTGTTATTAATTATCCTGAATTGTTGGAAACAGTATACGACCAGGGTAAGGGCAATACAGCATGAAAATACTTTAAACGAACTTTAAACCCACGTTCATTGAAAGGGTACATAGAGTGTAAGGGACAGCGTCCCACAAACTGATATGGGATGCTTAGTCAACGAATCTGAACAACTTTCAAGGGAATATTCGAACAGGAGATGAAAAAAATATTTGGCCATCCCATCCCAAAATGAACAACTTGATCAGACAATTTGTATGGAAAACCATATTTTTTTTCACTTTCTAAAAATATATCCTGCTGGTAGTTGTTCTGTTTCGTTACCTGAGTAGCCCCCATCACTTAGAAGGACGCTGATCCTTATACCCCGTATAACTGACTCATGCTCCACCAACCTAAGTGCTTTAAATCAAAACACCGTTGTGTTGAATGGTTAGCTACACACTTTTATAGAAGTGTAGCGCACATAGATGGCGAAGTATAAAAAAGATCTGAAATGTGTAGTTTGCAAGACAACATTACGCAAAAGTACGTACGTAAGTAAAGTACAAGCTCTGTTTATTTGTAAGAAGTACTATAGAGAACAGCAAGCAAGTGCAAATGTCAAAGCTTTTCATCCCTGTCTCTCGAAGGACTAAAACAGAACTAATCCTTATCATGACCCCAACAAAGAGAAAAAAAAACGCCCCTTCGGTTTTACTCAAGAAAAAAAGCTTATTCTGAATAGCTTCAACAAAAGTCTGATCAGAACATTACAGATAAGGCGTCGTGGAAATTTTCTGCAAAATGTACACAGAATTGCCTCATAAATCATTGCATAAAGCGTAAACATATAATGGAATATAACGTCAAGATACACATCGTTCGGTGATTCGCCAGTCATCCAAGTAATTATCAAAACGAAAGGGGGAACCTTTTCCTGCAAAGGTAGAAGACGGAAAGGAGTTATGCATGGCTGAACAAGAAATTGAGCAAATTTTTTAATATAAGCCTTATTAAAAGACTAAGTGAAAAATGAGGCCAGAGAACTGGGGAGTAAAATTGAATAAATATTTTACGATCACGCTTGAGAACTCTTTTATAAAAGAATTTAATGCTTCAGTTCACTTAAGAAAAAATACTTTTTTTTAAAGAATAATTTCCACTCATAAAATTCTATCGGATGAAAATATTAAACATATTTAAAAAAAATAAGGCATATACGGGGTGTAAGGGACAGTGAACTGAACAACTATCAGCTGTTTTTTTTTCTTTCAGAACTTCAAAACAATTATACATACATAAACATAAATTCACGCCTTTATCCCTTACGGGGTAGGCAGAGGATAAAATGCTTTACGCCACGTCCAACAAATATTGAGGACAATTTTAGATTGTAATGTATATCGCTTTAGTGACAGGTTGTCAGCCTATCGACTAAATTACAATACACTGTGACCCTTGCTGATTTTTACAGCATGCCTGAGAGAAAGGGCAATTAGGACATTCTATGTTTTTCTATTGCTCCATGTCCAGCATGGAACTAAAAAAAATTTTCCATTCAAATTGTCCGATTGAGTTAATTATTTTGTACGGGAAGTTAATTTTTTCTTTTTGTCTCATGAAATAATTTCCTGGTAATAAAATAAAAATAAAATCTATTAGTTCAGTTTTGTTGACTGAGCAACCCATATCAGTTTGCGGGATGCTGTCTCTTACACCTGGAATAATATTTCACTTTTGTTAGCAGCAGTATTGTTAGTAGCAGTAATTATTGTTTTAAGTACTGCTGGTAACGAAACTGTTAAATGTTTTATTTTTGCTGCTGTAATAGCAGTAAATTGTAATGCTTCAATTACTGTTAACGATAAACTCTTTAGTTACAGTTGGTTACAGTGAGAATAAGGATAGGTTGAGTAAGTTAAACACGGAGGGAAGGAAACGCTTTCAAAATATTTTGTTTTAATTGATGGAAAAATATCCGATATAGCAAACGGTATATTTGGGAACTCTGAATAACCAATTGAAGATTATAACGCCATTGTTATATATAGTATTATATTTATTTCTTTCTGGAGTCGAAGAGAAAGATAAACATAGAATGTGCCTGCTGCATTCCCTCCCGGGCATGCTGTAAAAACCAGCTAAGGGATCCGAAGCTTTCAGTATATTGCAATTTAGGCGATGGGCTGACAACCTATAACTACAGCAATATACCTACAAATCTATCTTAAATCACCTTCAAACCTTTGTCAACCGTGGCGGAACGACTTTTGTTTAGGTTGTTTACGCTCTGTCAACCATCTTAGGGATAAAGGCGTGATTATATGTTTGTATTCTATTTGAGCAATCACAACATTAATCAAATCAAAAATACACAAGCGAAAAGCAAGATGACATCCCGGCAATGCATTCGACCATAAATAATTCATAGAATGGATGCGGTCAAAAGCGGAATGGATGTGTTTACTCTCTTTCAATTTAAACTTTAATGTATGTGAAGTGTTGCCAGTATGTCACACAAGTGAAACACTGCGGCGGGTCGTTTTAAAGTATGTTGATATACAAGGCTATTTTGGAAAAAAATATTGCTCATACACCCAAACTGAACAACTTTTACAATGAAATCCCTCCAGATTTAAGAGGGGAAGTGACCCTTACAAAATTACCACGTTTTACACATTTTGTGTTGAGAATTATATTTTTATTTCCTGTTAAAATTTCTTTACGAAAGTTGTTCAGTTTTGTTGCCTGACAAATATTTTTTACTGTTTGTGCTCCTAAATAACCTTGTAAATTATATCTGATAGCTATGTATTCGTAATAGAGTTCATCGGTTTGAAGCGATATCATTACTTATCGCTGAAATGTAGGCATTGCGTTGAGCAAGACGAAGCTCAGCTGAGCTACACTTTCATGTGATTAAAAACGTACTACTTACTGTTATTGGATTAGATGGGATGACTTCACATTTAATAGATACGATCCTAAGGAAGAATAATGGATTATAGTGACTTAGATGGCACTTCGTGTAAGTTCACTGCACGATCATTCACATATACACAAATAAAATTAATGGACCATACACAAAATATAAACTTAAGTACACTCTAAAACGCTAGTTTTATTTACATTCTCTTTGGTACACTCAATCAAATTGAAAATCAATACTTCCTACAAACACGAACAAAACAGTCACACGAAGAAACAAAAGACAATCAGCGGCTCGGCGCGCGGCGCTGCGCCGTGTTCGAATCAGAAATTCGAATATAATTTGATTTTTTGCGGCCAGCATTCACCGTCCCGTTTGAAAAGTAATTATTTTTAGTAAAAAATATCTATTCATTTACAAAATATATAACAATGACTATGTAAACACGTTTTAATTAGTTTTGTATTTTTTTGTAATACCACAAGTGAATTGGGTTATTTATTTATATTGATCTAATATTCTTCCAAAATGGTGATTTAAACTATTGACTCTGATATCTTATTTGTAACAGAGTAACCCATTACTAAAGCAAGACATTGCGTCATCTGTCAACGTCGCATAGACAGATAGACGCTTATCCTGAGAAATTGCTGGTGGTCTATACTGGCGACGGCCACCCGATATCCGTGGACTATAAGCCAAAAGAAATAGCGGTTTTTGTGTGGAATGATATACTCAAATTGAGATTTATACCTAATTCTTCTTACTATATAGGGAGTTAAAAAAAAATAGCTGACCATATTTTAGGGTGTGATTCTACCCATGACACTAAACAACTTTCCCCAAGGAATAAAATTTTGTCAGCTATGAGTAGGGCTTATAGAGTACATAGGCTAAAACCGGGGCAAGCAGTAGATGCAAGAGGATTGTAGTTGGCAAAATTACTGCGACAAATAAGACACATAGGCATTTCGACATATTTTAGTGAACAGTACCAAATAATCATCAGTGATTATTTGGGTGGGTGTTTGTGGGTATGACCTAAGACACGAAAAATGGCGGAAGGATCAGTTGCCCAAGTGCTAACTATGGCAAAATCTTAATTACTAGCTGAAAATTATTGTATGCTTAGCTAGCTCATTGGTAATTAAAATGATCCGAAAAAAAAGGAACAACCACCTAAACTAAAAAATAAGCCCATTTCGAAAAAGATTTCGTGCTTCGTAGGGCACGTTAAGCCGTCGGTCCCGGTCGCTGTCTTTGATAGTGGTTGTTACTCAAACCATGTCAGAGGCCTGATAGTTTTGCTACTAGGCGGTTTAAAATCTCTGACACCAGGGTTCATCGGGTCGCTAGACTCGATTCCCACTCGACAGAAGAAGACTACGTTTGCGTTAAAAACGATCTAGTCTTTTCTGTGAGTTCAAGGGTAGGCTGGATAAAAACTTATTGAAGAAGGTTTTGATTTGGAAACAAACCAAGTTATCAAGTTTATATCGAATGCCTAGAAGGATTGGGCTACATGGAAATTTTAAGGTGAGCCTTCTACTGAGGGGAATGTCCGGTGGTTGAGATGCTATAAGAGATATAATATAGCGTAGTCAGATGACATGAGAACTAATCCTAAATAGAGTTTCATTCTGCTGTCTTTCTAGGCATAATGACCATATTTGTCATAAGGGACTTCTTCTGTTGTGTATGTTGTCGGATTGACATTAAAGTACTTCATGAAACAGAATCGATTACAATATCGACTTTGTCCCATGCAGTACCTACATATTTTTTTTCCTTACTTTATCCTCGTAAATTTGGCAGCCCGTTAAAAAGTACCAAATATTAATAGTCATAAAAGCCAAGCACTTCAAATCAATTATTTTAAGTGTTATAGATATCAGACGGATTTGAAATTAAGTATTTTTCATTAAATTGATTTTCCACTAAATACCAGGCCACTCAGAAAGTATTGCGATAAATAGTTTTTATATATGGCAGACTGGCCGGTTAGAATCTTTTTTGAAAATATGATTACGTGTAAGTAAAAATATGTGTGTTCCATGTTCAAAATTTCCCTCCACATTTTTTGCGAGCCAATTCAAAGTATCGTGTCTTACTGAAAAATGGATCTGCGCCGGGAACATTTTAGAGCTATGATTTTTTACGATTTCAAGTGTTTTCTGAAACCGGATAAATCGTTCGATAGACTTCAAATGGCATTATGGATGAAAGCCCCTCCAAGGCAACCGTGTATCGTTGGTATAACGAATCTAGGCGCGGTCGACCAACCTTGGGGGATGAAGAAAGAAGCGGTCGCCCTTTGACGGCTATAACGGAAGAAAATGTGCTAGCAGTGAAAAATTTAAACCAAGATAAAAGGCGAATTACATATCAAGAGATTCAGCACATATTAAAGATTGGATCGGGAAGCGTTCACGAGATTCTACAAGGGCATCTTCGCGTGAGGAGGATAGTATCGCGCTGGGTGCCGCACTACCTCACCGACGCTCAGAAGCAGGCCCGGGTGGAATGGTGCCGTGATATGCTGAACAAATTTGAAACAGGCTCGTCTCGGCGTGTTTACGACATCGTAACAGGTGATGAGTCCTGGATTTATCAATACGATCCAGAAACCAAGCGCAAGTCGACAGTTTGGGTGTTTCAAAATGAACCAACGCCTACCAAAGTGAAGCGATCTCGAAGCGGGGGGAAGATTTTGATCGCCAGCTTTTTTAATTTGACTGGCCACTTGGCCTCAATTCCCTTACGAGATCAAAGAAGCATTAACGCCGAACGGTATTCTACCAAATGTTTACCAGAAGTTTTTTCTGTTGTGAGCAACAAGCGACCAAACACAGGGCTCCGCGGACTACTGCTCCACCACGACAATGCACCTGCACACACCGCGCTCAAAACGAGGGACTTCCTGGACAGCACACCAGTCAAACTCCTGGGTCACCCTCCTTACAGCCTTGATCTAGCACCGTGTGACTTCTTTTTATTTCCAAAAATAAAAAATCTGCTCAAGGGGATACAATTTTCGTCGCCGGAAGATGCGCTGGCTGCGTTCGAGCAGGCTGTAAACGAGGTGTCTACGGCGGACTGGAAAAAGTGTTTTGAAAACTGGTTCAGACGCATGAATCTTTGTATAGAGGCTGGTGGAGAGTACTTTGAAAAGATTTAATAAAAATATATGTACCTGTAGAAAAAAAAATAATTGTGTCGCAAATCTTTCTGAGTGTCCCACGTAAAGAGAAAGAATAGCAGCTGAAAGCATATTCATTGTTTTATTTTTATAGCTTCGATAGAACATGAAATGCTAGTTAAGTTTATAACTTGCACTAAAAGCTATTGTTAAATGGAGTGCTAAGTCCGCTTTTGAAGCTTTATTGAGGCTAAGAAAGTTTAAAATAACGCTTTTATGGCGTTACATCAAGAAAGGTATGATCGTCTTACTAATAAAGTTCGATACTTTTATGTGAGTTTCGTCTTTAAACTGGAACATTTTGTAAGAATGTTAGTTAGGTACATTTAATAAGGCTACGAAGAGTATCGAGATACTGTTTTACGTTTTATGCTTTGATGGAAGATTGCTTTCCAAAACAAAATATTTTGTTCCTCTGATGCTAAAAAATGGCTGCAACGCAACTATTTACTAAAATTGTTCATATTGTGGAGATGGCATAGAACAAACAATGCCTTACAAGATTTTCACTTGAAAGTAAATAAACTTTATAAAAATAAGGTTTTTGTTACTGCGACTGCTAAATATGCTGAATAAAGTACCTCATAAAAGTTTGATTTCATATGCCAACATAAGGGAAAAAATTCAAATACCTGATAACATTATCATTCTTTCTCACATTTTTAATGCAGCTTATACTCTGACTAGCAAATAAGTAAAAAGACCTAACATAAAGCAGGGCTTATAAGAAATCCATAAGCTATTTAAAACTTGGCCAAGGTATACAGGATAAGAAAAATAACAGTTGGATATCATTAGAAAATAAAACGCGTTTCCAAGGCTTCGAGTACTGAACTAAAGGAGGCAATGAAGGTTCCATATTTAGTTCCATAATATCTAATATACATACATACATATAGTCACACCTTAATCCCTAATGGGGTAGGCAGAGCGTAAACGACCTAAACAAAGTTTGTTTACGCTCGAATATTAATTATAATAAAATGAATTAACATAATGCTATTATAATATGTTACACCTAATAATATTTTTGCCTGACATGAAAAAGCAGCGGTTAGCTTACCCATGACATTTTTAAGCAATGGATGGCGCATTATGTTATAAACGCATAATGATAACAAAGCATTGTATTTAAGGGCATACAAGTAGAGTGCCGAAACAACTAACTACTGAGTAGGGATTGCAATCCAGCGGCGTTTTCAATCCAGCTAGGTTCTTGCTGGATTGACCTGAATCCAGCTGGATCCAGAGCGGATCCAGCAAAATGGGGAATGAAATCAAAAATACGTCACTTTTAAGTACTTTTTTAATAATTTATATTTCTTACGATAAAGTATGTGATGTTTTACTCATTTGATGATATTTTATATCGATTTGCTTTGGTTTCTTATTTATTTGAGATCAAAAGAATCAACTTAAAATTAAAAAACATATAACCTCATATAACATTTTAGATAATCCTGCTAAGTAGGTTATGTTCAATGTAGTAATGTAGATATCAGTCTTACTAAATCTCTTAAAATTAAATTAAAAAAAAGGACAGTAATAATACTCTTTTAATCTACAGTGTATTGTTTGTACCAAAAAAATGTTCCAAAATAATCTAGACCGCACCAGTAAATAAATGTTATGAAAATCGAAAGCTGATAATTAGGTAGTTTAAATTCTGATTCTGACGAGTATAAACAATTTTTTTTATTCCTCTTGAAGTAAGACCTTAGAAAACAAATTTTATCCATAGTCTTATCTGCCAACATAACTGCATATGTAGCCGGCTGCTAAGAATGCCCTTTCGGCTTCGACACTAGTCGGTTTTAGGTAATCATTAAGTAGTCATAAACCATAGATAAATATTCACCTCGCACTCCATCAGTCTCATAACCGCTAATTTAGTTTTTCAATACCTATTCGTAATCTAATTAAATCAATTTGAAACTAAACGATAGAAATTGATACGTTTGCGGATCCGCATCTCTGGATCCAGAACTGTATGCTGGATCCAGCATGTTTAAAAAGACGCTGGATCCAGCTGGATTGCTGTATGCTGGATCCAGCAATTGCACCCTACTACTGAGTGCTTAAAATTCATTTGCCCAAATAAAAAAAAATGAGATTAAGTCAATTTAATCTTTTGTATATTTAATAAACATGTGGTCCACCCCTAGGCCGCACTTTAACCTACTGTCACGACTCACATTTTTGTATTGGAGTGACAAAATTAATCCCGAGTATCCTATCCAGCGCACTGCTGTAACAACCGAGTCTAAAAAGTTTATATTAAAAAAACTTAATGCCTATTTATTGTAGAAAACTCACCCAACTTGTAATATTGTATTAGTGGAATAAATAGTATGCTTAATGACTGTTATGCGTCTGCAGATTAGTCCAATTCGATGTAGTGCAACATATTGTTACGCTTACAATACAGTATGCCAAAATATAATTATGTAAAAGTTTCAGTATGCCAGTAAAGTTATGCGAAAGTCATTATGCTATATTTATGCTACTAAAATGTCACCCGGCAATGAAACCTACCAAACCTACCTTTATTTCACTACCTCGATAAAAATCAATAACTAATTTACAAGGGATTCAGGAGCAGGTACGTCAACCTCTGAAAGGTTTCAATTTTAATTTAACCTGCCCAGAATCGGCAGTAATTTAAGCATTCAAACATTGACTTCTTTCAAACGACCCTAAATCCCGAAAAAACAGTCTTAATAACATTAATCTCCGCACTTCAATAGCAGCAAAGCCACGCCGAGCCGTAGAATGGACGTTTTCCACAAGACGGCAACAGCAAGGGCACGGTATCGTCGATCTTCTTCTTTTCGAGTGGGTATCGAGTCTATCGAACCCATGAACCCTGGTGTCAGAGTTTTTAAACCGCCTAGTAGCACAACTATCAGGCCTCTGACATGGTTTGAGTAACGACCACTATCAAAGACAGCGACCGGGACCGACGGCTTAACGTGCCCTCCGAAGCCCGAAATCTTTTTTTCTTTTCGGACAATCAGGTGATTCAGCCTGCAATGTCCTAACCAAACTGGGGAAAAAATCACAAAGTGATAAATTCTCAAATATCAACTTTGTGTTTCCCCCCTGGGAATCGAACCCAGGACCTCCGGATCGGGAGTCCATGGCACTAGCCACTAGACCACGGAGGCAGTTCGATCGTCGATGATATCGTGGAAAAGATAATGTATGAAAGTCAATGAAGTAATATGGTACGCTTTTCCAGTTGCAGGCACGGCATTGATCCCCACCGGTATCGTCGCCGGCCTGCCAAACTGCATTGTGTTTTGTATTCATACGTAGCATTCTCGCATGTGTACGCACTTAGAATGGAACTAATTGAACGATATTACTTACCGTAGTGGAAGAACAGAGCAACGGTCTCGTGATGATATTGTTACCGTGCCGTCTAGTGGAAAAACGCCCATATAATGGCTCCACAGGCTATATATTTTAATTTAGCTCGTTTGCACGGGTGACACGTGGCTTTAATTAACTTGGGAAGCTCACCGTTTATTACTTAGGTGACTTTATTTTATCTGCGTAAAGTGGCGGCTGTGGAGGAAGAAATAAACGGAAAATAACGGTTTGTAAACTTGGCGCTGCGGTCGAATGAAACGAGAACGTCGACGAGATCTTTAGTCATATTATTTCAATTTATGTAAAGAAGAGTTCATTGTTGGGAATTTGATTCTCTGATGAAAAAAAACATAAAAATTTGAACGTAACCTAAAATGAAAAGTGTCAAATACGACAGGAAAGTTCTCGGTACGCAATTTGATAAAAAGAAACTGTGGAGCAAAAAGTTTTAACTAAAAGTTAAAACAATAGCAGATTTAATAATCGGGACCGACGGCTTAACGTGCCTTCCAGAACACGGAATCTTTTTTGATTCATACAATTTGTAAAACACAAAAATTCTTATAATTCCGTACAGAAACAGATTCATAGCACATTTTGGAATATAAATCGATAATTTCAACTATAAACGATTGGTTTAATTTTACATTTTGAAAGCCCATTAGTCCTGCTTCCTGTTTTTTTTATTTATGTATTTATTTATTATTATTTTTATAATAAACTTTTATCTACTAAAATAGTCCCACAAAACTGCTTACGTTGTTTGTCTGCAGGATCGATGAGTCTCATTTATAGATACACTATACACTGTAGGTATTTCTGTAGCTTTGATGAAAATTTATATCTATTTTCTTCTTGTCTTATATCTACAGGCAAAGTATTTAGTAGGTATGGAATACACTTTTTGAGCGTCCTATCGCCATAATAATTAATTACGAAAATAATTAATATTATAAATGTGGAAGGAACTCTGTATGTCTGTTTGTTTGTTGCTCTTTCACGCCTAAACGGCTAAACGGATTTTAATAAAATTTGGTATGGTGATAGATGGTAACCTGGAGAAGTAGAAAGTTGTCATAGGAGACTAGAGAGTGACTCTCGTGGCTGTCATGGTTATTCATTAGAATTAAAAATTTATGCTTTAAACTTACCGGTAAATTTTTAAATATTTTGAATAACTTACTATAATCCCCTTTACAGCTGTTTCTTGTTTTCTTGTTAACTAACAATTTTAAAAATCTAATTTGAAGTGACTCTAGTTTATCCAAATAAGTTTTGGAGGCAAGGCCATAACAGTCAAGAGAGTAACTTAATATTGAATCTACTAGACTTAAATAAAGGCATATTAAGATATGAAGAGGAACTTTAAAACTCATGACCTGATAACCCCCTCCCCATTCCATCTCCGGGGTACGAGACGCCGGTTGGGATTCCACCCTTATGTTGTAGACATTCCAAGTTTTCGCACAAAACAGTACGCTTCTACATTTTTAATGCGAACGGCCAAAGTGTGGAACTCCCTGCCTGCGGATCTATTTCCGGAACGTTATAACCTGGGCCTTTTCAAGGCGAGAGTGAACAGGCATTTTCTAGGCAATCATGCTCCATCATAGTCTACATCATCACTTACCATCACGTGAGATGGCGGACAAATTATAGCCTATCAAATATATAAAAAAAAAAAACAAAGATTGGCGGATCCAAACTCGCGTTTAACTAGAAGCCACCGTTTTTTTCGTTTGATACACATCAAATTTAGACACCAGAAGCGACACCAGTTTCCCTTTGTGCTCCGTGTTACCACCCAGGCCTGGGTCAAACCAAACACCATCCTGCAGCTGAAAGAACACGCGAGGGCCTGCGAAAGCATCCAGCAGGAGACATCACGTTAGTGGGTTCTTTGCGATCGCGGTAACATAATTTTTGGTCATTCGATTCGGATTTTTATTCCAAAATATGCTATGAATCTGTTCAAAGTCAAATCTGTTTGTGGTCAAATCAAAATCCTAGTATTTTGATCAAAAAACCGATATCATCATAATTCTGAGGATTATGTTTATACATAAAAAACGAAAATCCCAGCTAGATTTAGCGTTCTCCTTGGGCTACTGTTATGCTCTAGTGATTTCGGTTTGTGGGATAGCAAACGAAGCTTAGAATAGAAGCCTTGGGGCTGAATCAAAGTTGTACAGTGCCTGGCAAAGCTGGATGTTGTGTTTGCAGTGCAGTGTGAATTGTCTAAAACATTTTTATCTGACATTTTGTTCTTCCATGCTGGACTGGGAGCGAAAGAAAAACATAGAATGTGCTAGCTGCATTTCCTCCCGGGCATGCTGTAAAAACCAGCTAAGGGATCGGAGGGTTTCAGTATATTGCAATTTAGGCGATGGGCTGACAACCTGTCACTACAGCAATATACCTACAAATCTATCCTAAATAACCCTCAAAACTTTGTCAGACGTGGCGGAACGACCTTTGTTTGGGTCGTTTACGCTCTGCCTACCCCATTAGGGATAAAGGCGTGATTATATGTATGTATTTTTATCTGACTGTCAAGGACTGTGAATGCAATCTTGTATGTATATTTTGATATTTCTTTATTACCTCGTATCTCTGAAACGGCTGGATGGAATTCGTTAATTAGGATATCGTTCGATTGGTCTCAAGCACCCGAGTGTTCGTAGAGAGGTTCAATCGAATGTGTATAATACTAATAATAAATAATAATTGTAATGTACCAGGGTTCATCGGGTCGATAGACTCGATACCCACTCGACAGAAGTAGAAGAAGAATGTACTGTGACTTTAAAAGCAAGGAAAACAGGGTACACATATTTTTTTCGTTTATTAATTAAAATTCAGTTGCGATTTCATCCGCATTAAATGAGTTTTTCCGTGAAAATTAAGGTTGTGCTGCGGTAAAAAGCAGCATATGCTTCATCCCAGGACTTAATTTATAATGTGGTATTCCAAGTTTTATCCCGATTCGTCCAGTAGCTGAAGCGTGATTGAGTTCGTAACACGTTTTTCATGATTAGCGTTACGCTAAATCTTATCTCTATTTCGTTTGAAAGAAATGTTTTTTTACATTACACACGCGACTTATTAGAACATACATATAATCACATTGTATGTTTATATAAGTACATATAATACATATAGTCACGCATTTATCCCTAATGGGGTAGGCAGAGCGTAAACGACCTAAACAAAGGTTATTCCGTCACTTATTAGTATGGTATAAAATATTTCCATTAAACGAATTAGCAATGTTGAAGAATGCTTGCACATAGTTCGTGAGCATGCACTAAAATAAACGTAAAAATATTCGAAAAGATAAATTTGGTACTTAGTTATAAACCCATAATAAATTTTACAGTATGTGCAGTTGACCACACAAGTGCTTATTGTTCTCACGCACGTACACTACTAAATCACCCCTTTCCGTCACGCGTTTCCTTTGTTCTCCATTGTACACTTCCTAAAAGCTAAGTTAAACAGAAGTAAGAAAGGTAGAATGAAACAAAAATAAAACAAGGCACTTCAAAGTTTATGTAGGTCACCGAAAAGCATTCTGAAAGCTATAAAAAAGAATCATCGTAATAGATTTTCGACTGTAATCAAATCAACGTATGTATCTTTTAGGTAATACTGCGAGAATTATTGGTAGTAGCACAGAATAATAAATAGTACCTGGTTTGGTCTAAAAGGGGTAAACAAAAGGATTATCTTTCATTTAAAATTAAATTTAATAAGGGATCCGAGGGTTTCAGTTTATTGTAATTTAGGCGACGGACTGACAACCTGTCAGTACAGCAATATACCTGCAAATCTATCTTAAATAACATTCAAAACTTTGTCAGACTTAGCGAAACGACCTTTGTTTAGATCGTTTACGCTCTGCCTACCCCATTAGGTATAAATTCGTGATTATATGTATGTATGTAAAATTAAATTTTGATGTCCGCCACGTCTGACAAAGTTTTGAGGGTTATTTAAGATAGATTTGTAAATATATTGGTGTAGTGACAAAACACAAAATTAAATACATTGTCTAGTAGAGCAGGCATCGTCACTATCAGCACGTGATAGGTTGTAGACAAAGATTTTTTAAAATAAAGTAGAATATGATTTTCAGCTATAAAAGGATTTCCTTAGATATTTTATTCGTAGCTCCTAGTAATCCGTCTTACAAGGGTGAAAGTGCTGATAATGTTCGCTCATTGTGTTTTAGCTCTCGGCATATTTATGGTTGTTCAGGGCGTAAATAACACCGTGTTATGGAAAGTTTAATAGCTCTTGCGGCGAGGGAAAAGCTGCCTGAAAGGAACGTATATTGCGTGATCACAGTGATTATTCTTGATATAGCTGTAAATATTTTTAAAGTATATATCACTCTTGGCATTTCCAAAGACTATTAGAGGAAAGGTCATGTACCTACTTCGAGTGTATGTTTGTGTTTGTTAGCCTTGGGGTATGAGAGGTTCTGAGAATTAATTTCAAAATCCGTCACATTTCTCAGAACCTCTAAAGTTTAATGTTAGTTAATAAGCCTTTTAGATTATAGGTATCTTCATATAATTTCAGTCATTAACACATACCTACATACATATAATCACGCCTTTATTCCTTATGGGGTAGGCAGAATGTAAACGACCAAAACAAAGGTCATTTAAAGTTTTAAAGTTATTTAAGATAGATTTTTTTAAGATAGCCCATCGCCTAAATTAACATATACTGAAACCCTCGGATCCCTTAGCTTGTTTTACAGCATGCCCGGGAGAAAATGCAGCTTGTACATTCTATGTTTTTTCTCTCGCTCCAAGTGGAGCATGGAAGATATTCATAAACATATATTTTTGATAATCTGAATAGTCACAAATGCAAATATCTCTGGTGCTCTTTAATTTATGATTTACGATATCAGTTTCTCTTATCTAAATTAAAAGTAAAAAAATGTTTTCATGAACCTAATAAAATTTTACAAAATAAATAATTCATCGTTGTTGTTTAGTAATATAATAAAACTATTAATTTCCTCGTAATCCGAACAATCCTAATCTAATCATAATATTAATAAACACTTCATAATACACAATGGTTTCTCTCGTTTATTTTCTTCTCTTACATTGAAATATATCTCCTGTTTTGAGATTGTTTGCCTTTCGTCCTATGACAACATCCGAAACCGGTCGGAAAGGTCTTGGTAAACAATATTTGATTAGAAACCCATCGGATAGACGGTTAATTATTAGCTCTACTGACTTGCATTGGAATAAGGACTTCTTTATCTACTTCCATGCTGGCCTGGGAGCGAGAGAAAAACATCGAATGTACCAGCTGCATTTCCTCCCGGGCATGCTGTAAAAATCAGCTAAGGGATCCGAGGGTTACAGAATGTTGCAATTTGGGCGATGGGCTGACAACCTCTCACTACGGCAATATACCTACAAATCTATCCTAAATAACCCTCAAAATTTCGTTAAACGCGGCAGAACGACCTTTGTTAAGGTCGTTTACGCTCTGCCTACCCCATTAGGGATAAAGGCGTTATTATATATGTATGTATGTAATCTTCAATATTTTCTTTGGCACTTTTCGCAAAGAATCCGAATCATTTTGTACTTCTTATTCATACTCAATTTTGTCTTGTAAAAGTAGACATGAAAATAAAATGGCTTTTTCGTACAAATTGACATACTCAGGAAAAAAAAATGTACGGGAAAGATAGTAACATACATATTAGGGGAAAATTATTTCCTGAAAAAAATTCCTGGCGAAAGTTGTTCAATTTTGTTCACTGAGCAGAGCCATTTGTTTATTTATACATACACATACATATAATCACGCGTAAACGACCTAAATAAAGGTCATTCCTCCACATCTGACAAAGTTTTAAGGGTTATTTAAGATAGATTTATAGGTAGGTATATTGCTGTAGTGACAGGTTGTCAGCCCGTGGCCTAAATAACAATTACCAAGCTGGCCTGGAAGCGAGAGAAAAACATAGAATGTTCCAGCTGTATTTCCTCCCAGAAATACTGTACAAATCAGCTAACGGATCCGAGGTTATCAGTATATTAGTTTCTTTAAGTAATAAAAGATTAATATTTGACTGCAAAAAACTAACAAATCAGATATTCCTAGAAAATTTTCAAATCGCTGATAACGTTTTATTGAATATATCCTTGAGCGATTATAAGATGTAGGTATGTATTGTTGTTTTATTCACCTTTTATAACCTGTTATATTTATAGTAATGGAAGAACTACAAATGAAAACAAACATATCGACCATACCTACAGGACAGAAAAGAAGGTTGTCAAATATTTTCACAAATAATATTTTAGTTTTTCCGGTCTTTTACTCCGTCGCTAAAGAGGAAATAGTAGAAAGATTATCTTACATATTAAAATGCGTACCAATACTTACTTACCCATTATTTTGAGAGAAATGTACTCAACCTCAAGTTGGTAGGTACCAACTTATATGAATTCTACCTTTGCCAAAGTTTCTCGTTGTTGGTACTTCATGTACCTAATACACACTCAGACCATAATGGAAGAATCAATTTTAGAAACAACTGTTAAATTATTACATTGGATTTAATAAATGATACTGGCAAATAATAAACTTTAAAAAACATAATAATTGAAAGGTTTCTCGAAACTTTATTTCAAATCAGAGTACAAAACAAAATCGAAAATTTTTACATTGACTGCGGTAAACGTAAATAAAAACAGAGATGTAAATTAATTAAGGTCAGGAATTTTGTTCCGCAATGTAAAGGCATGAGTTACGAAGTCCAATCTTACTTAATTATGACTTTGTTCCGGAGACAAAAGAATCGCCGGGTCAATTATTTTTTATAAAATTTTAACGCTTGTTACCTGTAAATTTTTTCTTTTTTATTAAAACGGTAATTTATTTCATTTCATTCAAATAATTGTGATGAAAATTTGACAGGCTTAAATAAGCCAAATGATTATTCGATTTTGTTTTGAGAAATCAACGGTGTGTTGTAATGTTGTATATAGTTTATGCTGTCCCATCCCACAAAAAATAATAGGTGTTTTCACACACATAAGACACCGTTACTTCCATGCTGGACTGGGAGAGATAGAAAAACATAGAATGTTCCAGCTGCCCTTCCTCCCGGGCTTGCTGTAGAAGTCCGCAAAAGGGACTCGAGGGTTACAGTGTATTGTTATTTAGGGCTGACAACCTGTCACTATGGCAATACACAGTACAATCTAAAATTACCCTCAATTTTTGTCAGACGTAGCGAAAGCGCCTTTTACGAGGCCTTTAACGCTCTGCCTACCCCGAAGGGATAAAGGCGTGATTTTATGTATGTATGTATGTATGTAAGACACCTATGAAGTGAATTTTAGTTGGCTTATTCATACAAAATATCCACCTGGACCGGAAAATTTGTATTTAAGCCATTTTTTCCTTCCTGTGAAAGTTAATCATCAGTTTGTGGATTGCTGTCCCCTATACCCGGTATAAACTCAGACTATAATATGAAAAAAAATATATATACAAATACAAACAAATACAAATACATTTATTGTCCACATTTACATACAGAAACTAGCTACACACATTCACTGACATTTAAAACAAACAAAATCAAAAATCATTATTAAACGATCGTTTTTTAAGATAGACTTTTCAACAGTCGACATTTTTTCGAAGGCATATAATTAAAACCACCATAACTTGGGCTACTGTTAGAACCACAGCCTTTAGTAAAATTACGTCAAAATCACCAACAACGGTATTAATTGTTGCAAGCTGAAGTAAGTCTTGATAAGACTATTTGACACCAGGGTTCATCGGGTCGTTCGTGCACTTGACTGTAGTAGCCTAACCAAACCTCTACAATAAATTCGACAAACCGAATTTTCCAGAAAGTTCGCCGCCCTTTGTGCCGCGTGAAAGCGTTCACTTTACCCCTCAATTTGATAGAAAACCACTCGCTATAGACCGCGGACGAATATTATGTTTTTATATGTTTTTCCGTCGCTGAAAAATGAATTATAACATATCTAGGAACAGAATAATAAATAGTACACATAGGTAAGTATAGTTTATAGAAGCAGCTACAAACTCATAATGGTTGCTCAGTCAAAGCAACTAACGACTTTCCCATACAAATTGTATGATTAGATTAGGTCGTAGTGGTAATTTTTGTTCCATGCTGGACTGGAACCGAGAGAAATGCATAGAATGAGCAAGCTGTATTTCCACCTGGGCATGCTGTAAAACCAGCTAAAGGATCCGAGGGTTTCTGTATATTGCAATTTAGGCGACAGGCTGACAACCTGTCACTACAGCAATAAACCTAAAAGTCTATCTTAAAAAACCCTCAAAACTCTGTCAGACGTAGCGGAACGACCTTTATTTAGGTGGTTTACACTCTGCCTACCCTATTTGGAATAAAGAATAATCTATGTATGTCATTTTGTATGGGATAGTATTTTTTTTCATTTCCTGATCAGTTTTCGGAAAGCTGTCCCTTACACCCGGTATATTAGTAAAAGAAAGCAAAGTTACTACTATAACAGGCTGATGAAAGTGCGTACAAAATACCGCAACACCTTGCATACTTTTTTTTTTATAACTGTGTGGTGGCCAGTACTGCGGCTATGATTAACCCTGTCTCTCAAACTAGGAGCCCTGTATCTTGGCAGTGTTCGTAATATAATAATAGTCCTCCCACCGATTTTCGGTGATGGCGGCCAATCTCGCGGAGATCAGCCAACTGCGCAGGACTTGTTTTTAGTGCCCAAGTGTTTGCGCTACACACAGGTGAACTCTATATTCCTTCAATCTCTTATTCTGATGGGACAGATTGACCGACACGACCAGAGAGAAATAAGGCGCAGGACCGACTATTTACATGCCCATCCGACAGCATGGATCATCTTACTTTTCGGATAATCAGGTGATCAGCCTGCAATGTCCTAACCAAACTAAAAACAACAACACAAAGTCATTGTCCCCCGCCGGGAATCGAACCCGGGACCTCCGGGTTGAGAGCCCATGGCTCAGACCGCTAGACCACGGAGGCAGTTTAGTCGTAATATACAGCTAGGCAGACGGTTCAACCTTTTGTATCATTATTACAATTACTTCCATGCTGGACTGGGAGCGGATGTTAAACATAGAATGTGCCAGCTGCAATTCCTCCCGAGCATGCTGTAAAAACCAGCTAAGGGATCCGACGGTTTAAGTGTATTGCAATTTATGCGATGGACTGACAACCTGTCACTACAGCAATATATTTAAAAATCTATCTTAAATAACCTTCAAAACTTTGTCAGACGTGCCTGAACGACCTTTGTTTAGGTCGTTTACGCTCTGCCTACCCCATTAGGAATAAAGGTGTGCCTATATGTATGTATGTATGTATTACAATTAATTGGTAGTCGAGAACATCAGCGTCCTATTAAAACTATAATGGCATACATATGAAGCTGGACGGGCACACCATTGTTATCATTAATTACGTCCATGATCCCAAGTAGCACAGATTTATATTTATTTCATAAAATTAAATCGCAAAACTCAACACAAAATTAAACAACACAAAGTTTTTTTTTTTTTTTTTTTCTGTCAAAAGTGCTATCAAGGCGAAACTACGCTCGTAAAGAATATTCGATATCTTGAGTAAAACAGTGAATCCAGTAGTTAAAACAGTGTCTAAGTGTAGATTTGTGTTTGAACTTCAAGTGAAAGTGTTAGTTAGCCCTAAAAACCTCAGATTCTTGCAAAAACTGTGAAAATTATTAACTATCAGTGAACAGTAGACAACAAAATCATTTTCTTTTATTCGAACTACCTTCATAGAAATATAGAATTTATTGACAGTTCATACTCAGTGTTGCCAATACTAAAGAAAATATTATCCCTAAAAACAACTAAAAGTGGTGTTAATTCAATTAACTTGCTTTAAAAATGCCTCCTAAAACGCCAACCAATACCAATTCCACTAAATGCTCGAAATGTAACAAAGACCCTGGAGTAGGAACAAAAAAGATATTGATCAACTGCGACTGTTGTAATACATTACTCTGTGGGGATTGCAGTGGTATATCCCCAACTGAAGTACGGGTGTTTGAGTTGAAAACTCGCGTTATTAGCTTTTTATGCAATGATTGCAAAAATGCCATGAAACAATTACCTACGATGATGAAGATGTTGAATGAGCTTACCGACGACGTTAAACAACTACGCCTTCGTCAGAATATGCTAGCCACTGAGTCAGCAATCCAGGAATTGTCAGAGAGAGCCTATAGGTCTACCAATGTCATAATGTATGATGTACCGGAGTCCGACAGTAGTGATGTGCAGGAGAGAAAGGAACATGATGTCGAAGAGTGCTCAAAAGTGATAAAGAAAATCTCCAATAAAGTTAAATGCGCCGCACTCAAAACCGTTCGTCTTGGAAAGTCTAAATCAGATGGAAATTCTGCACCTCGCCCTCTCAAAGTGATATTTACTACCAAGAATGATGTTTTAGAGTTACTGCGTAATAAATCAAAGCTTGCTAAACCAAACTCGATTACGGCGGACCTGACTCCCATGCAACGAGAGTATCTGAAATATCTACGTGAGGAACTTGAGAGTCGTACCCAGAATGGAGAGGAAAATCTCACCATAAAATATGTGCGAGGTCAACCGACTATCGTGAAAACCAATTTGATAAAAAACTAAAGCAAGAAACAAAACATCTTAAGCATGTGGGATATCCCAGAAATCACAACTCATGCGCACATATAAAGCAATTGTCTACCAATCTTTACACAATAACTATAATGTACACAAACATTCAATCTATAAACTCAAAATTGGACCTTTTCATTGCAAGGATGGAGATGTTGAAGCCTACACTTATAATTTTATCTGAAACATGGCTTAAACCTAACATTCCAGATTCTCTTATAAAAATACCCGGATACGACATATACAGAGATGACCGCTTAATCAAGCGAAGTGGAGGTGTGGTCATATATGCCGTAAATGGTACTGATGTTTTAAAGACTAAATTAAATACTAAGTACAATATGAACCACGAGGGCAGTGAGTGTGTATGGATTGATGTGCAAGTTGGGACCATAAAATTTTTGGTATGTGGATTGTACAGAGGACAAGACTCAACTTTACAACAGGATACAACCCTGCTCGAACATATAAATGAAGCTTCAGAATCGGATACAATAATTGTAATGGGAGATTTCAATTACCCAGGTGTAAAATGGCCACTCGAGGACAGCGGATATTTGACGCCACGAGAAAATAACTTTGTTGAGTGGTATAAAAGCAGCAATCTAGTGCAACTTGTGGAAAAAACAACTAGATTCCGATCTGGCAATGAGCCATCCATTCTTAATTTAATTCTTACTAATGATGAATCACTCATAGCCCAAACTGATCATGAAGCTCCAATTGGGAAAAGTGATCACACATGTATAATTGCAACCATTCAGCTTGAAATTAAGAAACAATCAAAAACTACTTTGAAATGGAACTTTCACAAAGCAGACTTTGATAAAATTAAAGAAAAACTAAGCAGTGTAAACCAATGTATTGGAGAATCTCAATGTGTAGACGTGCAGTACGAAACCTTTACTGAACAATTTAGAGAATCACGTCGTATGTTCGTACCCGAAACAAGAATAAGACAAGACATCAAAAATAAACCTTGGATAACTCACGAAACACAGGCACTAATACACGAGAAACTGTTACTATGGAACAGGTACACTATAACTGGTCTTGACAAAACCTACAACGAATACAGAAAGGTTACTAATAAATTGACTAACATACGAAGATCAAAACGTGCAAATTATGAACGAGACTTATTGACGAAAGGACCCAAAAAATTTCATGCATACATAAGACAGCAACTAACATCCAAAGTAAGCATACCAACAGTTCTCACTAACAAACAAGGCATGAATATTTCAAATGCGCACGATATTGCTGAAGCGTTTGCGGACCAATTTGAAGGAGTATTTCAGAAAGAACCACAATCTATGTTGCCTACAGTAAACACTTTTCCCCGGAATGACATCTCGATTACACACATTGCATTTAGTGCAGATAAAATAGAAAAAGCAATTAAAAACTTGAAGATTGACTCCGCACCTGGCCCAGACGAGATCCCAGTCTCAATATTAAAAAAATGTGATGTGGCTGAGGCACTATCTATCATAATGCAAAATTCTTATAACACAGGCATTCTACCAACTCTGTGGAAAACAGCAAATGTTACTCCTATCTTTAAAAAGGGAAGCAAATTACAACCAGCCAATTACAGGCCAATAAGTTTGACAAGTATTGTGTGCAAAGTAATGGAAAAGATTATAGTACAACACATCCGTGAATTCATAACAGAGCATAAAATTATTAGCCAATGCCAGCACGGCTTCTGCCCGCATAGATCAACGGTGTCGAACTTGCTGATGTGTCTTTCGTCTTGGACGGACAGCTTCAACAAAAAAGAACCAATCGATGTAATCTATCTCGACTACGGGAAGGCTTTTGATAAAGTCCCAACCACTAGGCTACTACTAAAACTAGATTACATAGGCATAAGAGGCAAATTGCTGTCTTGGATTGAGGCTTTCTTACGACAAAGAACTTTTCGTGTAAGAGTGGGTGATACACTGTCCAACCAGCGCGAGATTTCGAGCAGTGTGCCTCAGGGCTCCGTACTGGGTCCTCTGCTTTACATAATATATACCTTTGATTTGCCACATGAATTAAATGGTACTGTGAGCATCTTCGCCGACGACACCAAAATATTCGCCAATCCGCTGATAAATTACGAGCGCCTACAGGCTGACCTAGATAGAATTGTTGAATGGTCAAAAAAATGGCTGATTAACTTGAACACCACCAAATGTACAGTGTTTCATATTTGAAACCGTAATCCTTGCCTTCCTTATAAGCTTGATTGCAACAAACTGAAAGCGGTCAAGGAGCAAGTTGATCTAGGACTCATAGTGGCAGATAACCTTAAGTGGGAGAATCACATATCCAAGATCACAAAACAGACTAAGTCCTTCATCTACCTTATCCGTAAAGCCTTCGGCACTTTAACGCTGGACATGATGCTGACAATACTAAAAACCTATGTAAGACCTATATTAGAATATGCATTTCAAATATGGAGTCCATACTTTTTAAAGGATATTGAATTGCTGGAAAAAGTTCAACGCAGATTTACCAAAGTACCTAGACAACTGAAAGGACTAACTTATGAGGACAGATTGAAAACACTGAAACTAACTTCTTTGAAAGAGTGGAGGGAGCGTGGAGATATGATTGAGACTTTTAAGATACTGAAAGGACACTATGATTTACAAGGACTTGATAAGTTAATTTTTAGAAGAGATGAGAATAACCGACTCAGAGGACACACCCTTAAATTGACCACAACTTTTTCTCATAATAACCCGCACAGGCATTTTTTATCAAACAGAGTTGTGAGACAGTGGAACCAGCTGCCAGAAGAAGCGGTTTCTGCGGTTAATGTTAACTAGTTCAAGAACAGATTTGACAAATTTAAACAAACTTTGTAATCATAAAGTGGTCAACTGGATACAGGCCTTATCAGTTGATAACAACTGCCTGCCTGTTTAAAATAATAATAATAATAATAAAATCATATAGGTATATCCACGATAATACAACCTGTCAGACTTTAAACGTATTTTGCAGGTAATAGAGCGGTTAAGTTGACTATAAAGGCTAAGTGGCGCCCGCATCAGCTAAACTACAAACGAGACTACAACGAACTAAAAATCGCTATTTGATAGGTTCTAAATTATTTTTAAAAATATTACTTGAGACTGTTGGAGCGGGTTTAAAATTCATTGTGTTTTTAGTGCGATATGATATTTTTAAGCTGATGGGGGTGCCACTAAGCCTTTATAGTCACCTTAACCGCTTTATAACCTGCAAAATACGTCAAAAGTTAGACAGGTTGTTTAAGCGTGGAACTACCTTTTTAATTTTGTGTTGACTTTAAATAAACCTGTGCTACTTACCGCTAGAATTCCTTGTCAAAAACCGTGGACGTTACTAATGATTTAATTACAATGGTGTGCCCGTCCAGCTAGTAATGTCTGAGATTCTGTATTTTGTAGTAACATTTTCTTCCATGCTGGCCTGGGAGCAAGAGAAAAACATAGGATGTGTCAGCTGCATTTCCTCCCGGGGCATGCTGTAAAAACCAGCTAAAGCATCCGAGGGTTTCAGTATATTGTAATTTAGGCGATGGGCGGACAACCTGTCACTACAGCAATATACCTACAAATATATCTTAAATAACCCTCAAAACTTATTCAGACGTGGCGAAATTACCTTTGTTTGGGTCGTTTACGCTCTGCCAACCCCATGAGGGATAAAGTCGTGATTATATGTATGTATGTATTTTCTCTATAACTAAGCATCCGCTGTACCTCCGTCCTAGAAGTTTGTTTCTTTGGCGTTACATATTATACTGAACTGATGGTGCGGATTACTTTTAGCGCGAGTCTGATTCGCTCTTAGCCAGTTTTACTACTTCCACTGTACGTAATCCTGTACAATAATTAGCTCTAATTAGACAAGGCCGTGTTTGAGAGGAAATTAGGAGCTATATCAACCTAAAAGTTTTCCTAATTACTTTGAAGGCTGTTTGGGTCTTTTCTCGAGTTCAGTCTTATTCTTTATTTCTTTTAGTAAAACTTTATATCGAACAAAGTTACCTACTTTACAGGCTGTCAGTCCCAGTCATTTTATCTTCAGATCTGATGTAGAACCATAGTTGCTTCATCTGAGCACTATGTTACACTGACAATGTGAGAGTTAAAATATCCAGTAACTTAGCAGTAACTGTCTGTTAAGGTGATCTCCGGTGCACGCCAGCGTTAATACAAAAATAGCCATTAGATTAATAAAACAGTAATCGTTTTTTACCAGCCTCATCAGTAAAAAAACGATTACTCACTGAAAACGCAATAAGTCGAAAATCCGGTAATGCAGATTAAAGTGAAGATACTGAAGTTTATTGTAAGCATTATAAATGAATAATTCAGTGTTCACTACAGTTACAGATAGCAAAAGTGCTTCGCAAATGTTACTACAACGAACTATAAGTTGCTACTTTATGAGGTTCCAAATGACCTTCATTGCTTTAACGTCAATCTGATTTACCAGATATTCGATTGATTGTGTATACAGTGAATTATGATTTTTTGACTGGAGAAGGCCCCACTTAGCCCAGGGGAGCCCCTAAATAGTAAACTACAACTGGATTTTTGTACAATATCTTGACTGCATATTAGAAGATATAATATGCTGAAACTGGGTACCCATTATAACTTCATACATCCCGTAAATTGCTTTGAACATTACTATAACTCACACGTAAGTTCAACAAATCACATAATAAACTCATAACCGTATGTCTTGGAGCAATGAGCCGTTATATTAGATGGCGTCATGTTTTAATAATTGCCCATAAAACTTTACAACTAAAGTCGTTCCGGGACGAATTGAGTTGTTGATCCGAAGATGAGAACATAATTTTGATATTGTTTCAGTTTACCTAACTACAACACCGTTCATTTCAAAATTAAGAGCTTAAAGTCCTACTTCGTATCGTAAGTAACTATTCCATCAACCAATACAGTTCGCACTGCTGGATGTCTAGTAGTCAGAGCCATGGGCTTATGATCCGGAGGTCCTGGGTTCTATTCCCAAGGGGGGAACATAACGTTGATATTTGTCAATTTATCACTTTTTGAGGTTTTCTCCAGTTTGGTTAGGACATTGCAGGCTGAACCACCTGATTGTCCGAAGAGAAAAATGATTCCCTGCTTTGGAGGGCACATTAATCCGTCGGTCCCAGTCGCTATCGTTGATAGAGGTCGTTACTTAAACCACGTCAGAGGCCTAATAGCTTTGCTACTTGGCGGTATGAAAACTCTGACACCAGGGTTCATCGGGTTGTTCGACTCGAAAATCTACTCTCTAAGAAAAAGATTGCTGGATGTAATGAACGTACAATCATATAATCACGCCTTTATCCATAATGGGGTAGGCACAGCGTAAACGTCCTACACAAAGGTCGTTCCGCACGTCAGACAAAGTTTGGAGGGTTATGTAACATAGATGCTTAGGTATATTGTAGTAGAGACAGGTTGTCAGCCTCTGGTTTTTACTGCATGCCCGGGAGGAAATGCAGCTGCCAAATTCTATGTTTTTCTCTCGCTCCCAGTCCAGCATGGAAGATAATGTAATGGACCTCCCCCGATTTTAAGGAAAGTGCCATAGTCACTACGTTTGTTTTTTTAATTTCATTATGCTCATTGGTATTTCATGGCTATGGGCTTTTGTGCTCTTAGAAATACTATTGGTGTCTAAGCCAAACTGTCAATAAGAGGGTAAAGTACAAAATTAGAAATTCATAATGAGAAAAAAATATTTAAATTTGGTGAACGATGAACAAAAACTAAACACGATGTATGTGATAATAAAAAGAGGTACTTATCATTTATTTAAACAGAAATAAAGTGATGAAGCAGTGAAAAAGATTGCATATAAAATAAATACCATTACTTCAAAGAAAGACGACGAAGTCCTTAAAAGGCACTTATGTTACACGTACTACATGTCTAATCGGTTTTTCAAGTGCCATTTGTGGCTCCCGTTGTGTGTTTTACAAAAATTATACCACCATTTAGTACAGTTATCAGAGTTACAAAGTAAGGAAAGCCTAGATTGTTAAAATGAGCTCTTTTTATTTTATTTAATATATCAGAAAATATCATAAACCATCATACCCTGAAATGGGGCGATTGGGCCGTAGTCAACCAGACACCAACCTGTACCTACAAATCTAACTTAAATAAACCCTCAAAATGTTGTCAGACGTGGCGGAACAACCTTTGTTTAGGTCGTTTACGCTCTGCCTACCCCAATAGGGATAAAGGCGTGATTATATGTATGTATGTATATATATATATATATATATATATATATATATATATATATATATATATATACGTATATACCGGGTGTAAAGGACAGCGTCCCGCAAACTGATAGGGGTTAATCAGTCAATGAAACTGAACAACTTTTACCGGGATATTCTATCATTAAAAAAAATACCATACCATACGAAATTACCATCTCGATCAGACAATTTGTATGGAAAAGCAACATTTTTTTGCTTCCTGAAAAAAAATACTGCTGATAGTTGTTCAGTTTCGTTGACTGAGCAACCTCTATTAGTTTGCCGGACGCTGTTCTTTACACCCCGTATGTATTATTTTTTCTTTTGCGAAATCACATTTCAATAAAAATCCAAATGTATTTTGAACTACATACTACAAACTCTCTAAATCATAAATTCGTAGAGGCACCAAAACAGAAACAGTACAAAAAATAACTGGAATTTCTATTTTCAAATTTTCCAATAACAAACATGGCAATCGGTCACCAGCAATTTGGAAAACGGGACAAATATAAAATGATTTATACGAATGTTCTTTTTTTATTATGGCTAACGAGTAGGCGGATAATATCCTGCCTCTCTGATTAATAGTATCTACCTACTCCAACGTACCTACAAAGTCTTTGACTATTAAATTAATTGTCTCAAAACCGTGATTTTAAAGACTGTATGCCCAAAATCAAGGCCTATCTTTTACTTATTTTAGTTAGCAACAAAATAATTTTATTTCAAGAAACGTAATGTTTTTTCTACAAATCAGCGTCGAGAATATCATTATCTGTAATTTATTCGAACCTTGACCCAAATCTGCGCCAACCTTCATTCACCCAATAATTCAATTCCGCATCCAATCTTCATATCAGCGCCGAGATCCTAGAGATCCCTCATCAACAATTCCGTCTGTTTGGACAAGTTTCAAGATGGAAATCGAATCTGCATTAGTTGAACTTTCACAGTTAGACGCTCGGCATCAATCGGAATAATTAAGTTGTAGTTTCAAGAGATATTCGTCCGGGAGTCAAGAGGTGGGGTGCTATTTTGCAAATGAAAATGCAATTATGCATTTCATCATTTTTGATTTATTGCCGATCATGGATAAGTAAAAGTTTGGCGAAGCCCAAACTTAATTAGATTCCTCAAAAATGGTTCTTTTAGGAGCTTATTTATCCGAAACAAATGGGTAGAAAATTCTACAAAAATATAAATCTAAGAAATTAGTTCATGGCCTGCAATTGCAACATTTATAAATATTCTATTTCTCAAAAAAATATACTAAAAAAATCGGAAGTAAAGCTGTTTTTATCAGTATGTGATATTCATTCTAAACTAGTAGGAGCTCATTCACGCTTCCTTCGGGAAATTATCCGTATTATGATTATCTTAAATCGCAACTTAGTTTGTTTTAATTCAACCCGTAGTTTTTATGGAATTAGCATTTACCTACTTTTTCCACACATTCTTTACGCGGCCACTGACGTAACCGCGTAGCGCGCGCTGATTTGAACGATATTCTAAGGCATTGCGATGGTTGCATATTTTGAAATCTACCTGCTCGTCTGCCGACAGGATAAACCTTAACAAAGCTTGTGCTCTTATAGTACTTTCTATTCTTCTTCTTCTTCTGTGGAGTGGGTATCGAGTCTATCGACCGGATGAACCCTAGTGTCAGAGTTTTGAAACCGCCTAGTAGCACAGCTATCAGGCCTCTGACATGGTTTGAGTAACGACCACTATCGAAGACAGCGACCGGAACCGATGGCTTAACGTGCCCTCCGAAGCACGAAATCTTTTCCTTTTTCCGGACAATCAGGTGATTTAGCCTGCAATGTACTAACCAAACTGGGGAAAAATTCACAAAGTGATAAATTCTCAAATATCAACTTTGTGTTTCCCCCCTGGGAATCGAACCCAGGACCTCAGGATCGGGAGTCCATGTCACTAGTCACTAGACCACGGAGGCAGCTACTTTCTACTAATTATAGCCGAAATATTTGAATAGGGCTCCTGTTCTGACTGCTCCCTAATGAGCTAACCAATAAAAATAACTTTCAAACTTCGGTTCGGACAATCAGCCCAACCCCTGCTCCATAAATTCCGGATGTAAGGGACAGGTGAAAGTTGTTCATTTTTGTTGACTGACTAACCCCTACCAGTGTCTGGTACGCTGACCCTTACACCCACACATGATATCACACCTAGTAACGGATATGTACCTAAATGTTTGAACAAATTCTGTTCGAAGGTATGTCAAATCACCTAAACGAGACAGAAAAAATAATAGATGTGATGTATGACTCGCTCGGGAATCGAATCAGGCGAAGATCGATTTGGGTCCGGAAGGTCCTGTCTACATGGCACTGGAAAATTGTAACGGACTTCATTTTGTGATTTTTTTCTAAAAATCTTCCATGCTACACTGGGAGCGCGAGAAAAACACAGAATGTGCCAGGTAAATTTCTTCCCGAGCATGCTGTAAAAACTAGCTAAGGGCGATCCGAGGGTTTCAGTATATTACAATTTAGGCGATGGGCTGACAATCTGTCACTACAGCAATATACCTAAAAATCTATCTAAAATAACCCTTAAAACTTTGTCAGACGTGGCAGAACAACCTTTTTTAAGGTAGTTTAGGCTCTGCCAACTCATTATATATAAAGGCGTGACTACATGTATGCCATTTTGATGAAATATTGACTTCAGCAGAACGTCTTCTCAAAGGGTTAGTAGTTTGCTTGAAAACTTGATTTTAAATTACAATTTAAGTCTCATCGTACTTGATTTTATGGTTATATTTGTGTAGGTAATAAATCATAGTTGTCTATTATAAAACTACTACTTTATTATTTCATCTTATGGCATGAGACACACTTAACCAAATTATAAATTAATATTAAGCGCTTTCAGCCTTTTGATGGCGTTGTCATTAAGGTTGATCAGGTCATCAGGTGGGCCAGGGTATTGGGCATTTGGGCACTCTGTAATTATATGCCTTTCGGCACCGCAGGAGCTTTGAGGTGCATTTATCCAGCCATATCGGTTTCTGTAAGAGGCGTTTCGGCCATGGCCTGTTCGGAGTCTATCCAGGTTGCACTAGTCTTGCCTTGGGAGTTTCGTCTCCTTTAAGTTTGTGCCAGGTAAAATGTCGCACTCAAAAACTACTGCTTGTTTTTCTATCATAAAACTTTACTTTTTCTGGGATAAGTTTGCTTTAATTCTTTTATTCAAAACGACTTTAGTGTTTTATAAATGAATTATTACTGCGACGAAGAATATGTCGTTTCTACTATACTTACTCTGAAAACATTCTTTCCTATCCTCATGCAGCTTGATTGATCACTCGCCCACTGAGCCCTTTCGCTAATTCGCACATTTGTCAAAATCTGACGTTTTACCTATGTTGACGAGAAATTACCATTGGCACAGGAATGTGATCATATCCTATCATCTGAATTACAATAAACACTGATAGTGTTAGCCTTGATAGGCTTCTGGCTGGGAATTAAATAATTTGTTTTAATGCTAGACTTTTTAATAGGAAATTAAGTTTTCCTTTGGGAAATCCGAAAATGATTCATAAGATACTGCAGTTCGGGTGGCTAGTGAATAATAATTTCATAATACGACTACCTACAATATCTCATAATCTGCATGAAAATGCGATCACGGACTCCGTTAAATTTCAACCGCCCTTTTGTTCTACGTAAATAACGAGACTTATGGAAATGGACGCATTAATTTTAAATTTATCGTCCAATTTAACAACATAATCAGGCCTGTGTTCTTTAGGGGAGGCATCAATGGGTCACTGAAAACCACGCTACGTCTGAAAACGAGTAAGTTACATACATACATATATTCACTGAAGCCCTTGAATCCCTAAGCTGATTTTACAGCATGCCCGGGAGGAGATGCAGCTGGCCCATTCTATAAAAAGTCAAAGTCAAATCATTTATTTAAAATAGGATTTCTAAGAACACTTTTAGAATGTTGTGTATGTTTTTCTATCACTCCCAGTCCAGCATGGAAGCAAGAAAACGACTCAGTTAAGTTATAGATAATTAAGTTCTTAAGACTACAGACAATTTTTTACTGTAGAGACAGGATTAAGAGCACACATCAAAGCCCCCGTATCCTTCTATTGTATATTGCAATTTTCTAGAGAAAAAACAGATAAGGAGTGTAAGGTACAGCGTCCCTCAAACTGATAGGGCTTGATCAGTCAACGAAACTAAACAACTATCAGCAGGATTTTATTTTCAGGAAGGGAATAACAATATTTGGTTTTCCATACAAATTGTCTGATCGAGGTGGTCATTTTGTATGGGAAGTATTTTTTTTTTCATCTCCCGAAAAAAAAAAACCTGGTTATAGTTGTACACTTTCGTTGACTGAGCAACCCATATCAGTTTACAGGACGCTGTCCCTTACACCCTGTATATTTAATACTTGCTATTGTTGGCACTTGGTGAAATTCCATTGTAATCTTTCTTTGGTAATAAATACACTTGTACTCATTTCACAGTTTAAAAAACCCTTTTTAGTTACTGGTCAGGCTAAATAGGTACATTCTATATTCTTTATCAAACCTAGTCAATCATTAAAGTATAAAAGGTAAAATAACAACGGCCTTTGTATTATGTTGAACGTAAATAACGCAACGCATATTTGTGTATGGAAATTGACGCATTTAATTTTAAATTTATCGTCCAATTTCAGCGTGTTCATGATTGGAAGGGATATCAGAGAGTTTGAATTTGAATGCAAACGTGATCGCGTATGAAATTTTTGTGTGACGCAAAATTCATACGAACAATGGACGACTGATTGGTTTCAAGGTAGGTACTTAAAAAAATAAATCTGTTGGTATTTGTAACCACTGATGCAATTATAACAATAAAGAGTTAGGAAAGAATATTTAAATAGCCTAAAATATGTTTTTAGGTTTTTATACTCATCATCATCATCTCCCTAGCCTTATTCCGTATCCCACTGGGTCGGCTACCTAATCTAGGTGATTGAATGAGGATACTGGTTTTTACACAGAGCGACTGCTATCTGATCTCCGCAACCCAGAAGGGAAACCAGACCTAATCCTAGCTTAGAGCGATATTTTTATGCAGACTCCCACCAATCCCATCGATGGGTTTTATACTCAAGTTATTTAATTTTCAGCTAAATTATTACCTATTTTATAATTATTATAGTTAACTAAAGTTAATAAACCATCTACTTAGCTGAAAGCTTGTCAAACGCAACAGATATTTACGGTTAATTGGAAGCGGTTTCTGATGCTCAGAGAGTGCATGCGGGTACGTAGGAGGGTTTTTAAAAATATTTCATGACAATAATCATAATGGTCTGGAATCTATATTCTAGATCTAGGTGCTACTCTTGTTTGCAAAGAACGGCACAAGCTATTTGAAGCTTGTTCAGCTCTGTGTCGTCATACCCACAGAAAATAAGATAAATTTAAAAATGCTATGTACGAGGCTCTCATAGGTTGTGTAACATTACTTTCCGTTATCTGTACAAATATTCCTCATCTCATTCAGAAGGAAAAGGGGTATCTTTTGATCAGAACAAGTTATGAAAAAAACATACAAAAAGGTGACAATTATTTGCGGATCCCACTTGTCTGCTTGTTCCGTTGGAAACTTTTGGCAAAACTTTCCGAGTCCCATCTGTATTAGGCGAAAACTTCCTTTCACTTTATTCATAAAAGCAACAATGGATCGGTTCATGAATATGCGATGCTTTTGTCAACGGTTTTAGGCTTGTAAATAAATGGCAGCCTTAAGGAGAATATTTTAAACACAGCATATACTTTAGGTGAATTAAACAGGTGTCGTGTGTAGCGTTTCCCTTTAAATCTCCAAAATGTAAATGAGTGAGTTGAGTCAATGAGTAAGTTTACATAGGAATTATTTATCATTTTATTATAATTAAGTAATCCTGTCAAGCTGATTCTCTTGCTAGAGAAGCTACTAGTGATGGTGTACCTTTTTCTATTCGACCTTATTTCTCTGAATGTGTTAAGTTACTTAAAAAACATTGTTATGAATTGTGGAAAGAATATTTCGATCAAAGATCTGTAGAGAAGGGAATCTGGTATAAGACTATACAAATTGCACCTTGGAAATCTCCTTGGTTTGATGAGTGTAAATTAGATAGACGTGAGTTGATTACAGCTTTTCGACTTCGATCTGGACACATTCCTTTGAATAATTTCGCGTTTCTTATGGGTAAAGTTACATCGCCATGTTGCTCTGAATGTCAGATAGTTGAAGATGTGGTTCATATTACGATGGAGTGTGTTCGGAACGAAGATGAGAGGTATCTCATGCTTCAAAAATTTTGTAAACTTAACTTTAATCAAGTAGGAAGTGTAAATAGTATCTTGTCTTGCCCGGTGACGGAAGAGGCCAAGGCATTATATAAGCTTGTCTTGGTGGGCATTCGACGGAGGGAGTAACATGTCTGTCGGAAGCTTTACATCCTATATTTTCTTTTATCTTTTAGATAGTATCTAAGTGTTTTATAATATTTGCAATATGTTATGTTTTCTAATGGAGTGACATTGTCGTGTATTATGACAAATCTCCTTAAATAAAGATTTAAAAAAAAAAAGTAATCCTGTCATCTATGTCTTTTATTTTTAATACCGTATCAGAAAAAATAATAGCAGTTTGTGACACCTTTCATAAATCTGATAAGAAAAGAAAAACTTATATAATCCATTTATTAAATAATAGTCTATTTGAATTAAATGCATTAATGATAATTTTATGATGATATTCTTACCCTTAACAAAAACACTCAAACACCAACGTTAATGATTCATAAAGATTCGCTTAAGTTCATGAAAATGTAAACATTTTAAACAATAAATAGGCGGCTTTAAAAGCAATGACGGTTATGTACTGTGGTAATATTAATTTACTTTTTGCGTTTTATTATTATGAAATAAAATAAATTGTACTAAAATATTAATCATTGTTGCTTGTAGGGTCCATAAAAAAAAATTGGGCGTAAACAAAGTATTTAAGCTAGTTAGAAAGTGCTACATGAGATTTTACTTATCTTTTGCTCAATAAGTGGCTATTGCTTTCCTGAAACCTGGGATGTTATAGGCCATAATTCTCCCAGGGCATTAATGAAATTTAAAAAGAACCCGTATACCTTCAAATCTATCTTAAATAACCCTCAAAACTTTGTCAGACGTGGCGGAACGGCCTTAGTTAAGGTCGTTTACGCTCTGCCTACCGCATTAGGTATAAAAGTGTGACTAAATGTATGTATCAAAAAGAACTGTCATTTTGCTAGATGTCAATAATATCATAAAGAATCAGCTCAAAATGCCCTTATATTTGGTACCACACACCATAGGAATTAGATGATGATGATGACGATGATGAAGTCCTGTTATCCCTCATCAGGGGATAGGAATTAGAACAAAAAAAAAACAATACAAAAAAGAAATTTTATGCACAACTCTGTCAGGGTGGGGAATCTAAGAGAGTCATATTGGGCAATACATTAAGCCATCGATACAATAAAATCTCTTGTAGCAAATTTCCGGGATTTACTAAAGGGGTCTGAGCGATTTTTGGTTAAATTACTTTTTGTAAAACAAACACAGTAAAAATAATAACACACTTAAATAGAAACATTAAACTTGCAATTCCTCCATAATATTTTGACATTTCATATTTCCATAGCACCTTTGACAGGCGCAGCACATTCCATTCATTAATTATTTTTTGCGTTTAATAAAATAATATTGTGAACTTAAAACAACCTAATCTATACAAGTGAATACTTTTAAGAATTCGTGTAGCGGTTGGTAACGGTAATTATTGTCGTTTGATGTAATTGCTGGCCGTTACGAACTTAAGTACGTAAAAGAGTGGATGTATGCTTATTTTTTATGAAATAAAGCTTATTTCCCAACAAGTGGGAGAAAAGTAGTGTCCTAACTGTTCATTCATAATCTAAGTCTTCTACTTCAATTACATACATACATACATATAATCACGACTTTATCCCAAAAGGGGTAGGCAGAGAGTAAACGACCTAAATTAACGTAGAATTAAATTGCTGGCGGAAGAGTAATTTTTGCTATCCAGTTCTTTCTAGCAACTTTGATTATGTCGTTAATTGATCTACTTGTGTTATTACGTGGGACACTCAGAAAGATTTGCGACACTAAAAAAAATTGTTCTACAGGTACATATATTTTTATTAAATCTTTTCAAAGTACTCTCCACCAGCCTCTATACAAAGATTCATGCGTCTGAACCAGTTTTCAAAACACTTTTTCCAGTCCGCCGTAGACACCTCGTTTACAGCCTGCTCGAACGCAGCCAGCGCATCTTCCGGCGACGAAAATTGTATCCCCTTGAGCTGATTTTTTTATTTTTGGAAATAAAAAGAAGTCACACGGTGCTAGATCAGAGCTGTAAGGAGGGTTACCCAGGAGTTTGACTGGTGTGCTGTCCAGGAAGTCCCTCGTTTTGAGCGCGGTGTGTGCAGGCGTATTGTCGTGGTGGAGCAGTAGTCCGCGGAACTTCTGGTAACCATTTGGTAGTATACCATTCGGCGTTAATGCTTCTTTGATCTCGAAAGGGAATTGAGGCCAAGTGGCCAGTCAAATTAAAAAAAACTGGCGATCATAATCTTCCCCCCGCTTCGAGATCGCTTCACTTTGGTAGGCGTTGGTTCATTTTGAAACACCCAAACTGACGACTGGCGCTTGGTTTCTGGATCGTATTGATAAATCCAGGACTCATCACCTGTTACGATGTCGTAAACACGCCGAGACGAGCCTGCTTCAAATTTGTTGAGCATATCACGGCACCATTCCACCCGGGCCTGCTTCTGAGCGTCGGTGAGGTAGTGCGGCACCCAGCGCGATACTATCCTCCTCACGTGAAGATGCCCTTGTAGAATCTCGTGAACGCTTCCCGATCCAATCTTTAATATGAGCTGAATCTCCTGATATGTAATTCGCCTATTATCTTGGATTAAATTTTTCACTGCTAGCACGTTTTCTTCCGTAATAGCCGTCAAAGGGCGACCGCTTCTTTCTCATCCCCCAAGGTTGGTCGACCGCGCCTAAATTCGTTATACCAACGATACACGGTTGCCTTGGAGGGGCTTTCATCCATAAATGCCATTTGAAGTGTATCGAACGATTCATCCGGTTTCAGGCGACACTTGAAATCGTAAAAAATCATAGCTCTAAAATGTGCAGCGCCCGGCGCAGATCCATTTTTCAGTAAGACACGATACTTTGAATTGGCTCGCAAAAAATGTGGAGGGAAATTTTGAAAATGGAACACACATATTTTTACTTACAAGTAATCATATTTTTAAAAAAGATTCTAACCAGCCAGTCTGCCATATATAAAAACTATTTATCGCAATACTTTCTGAATGGCCTGGTATTACGTAGTAGAGTGCAGTTTTGAAAAAAAAAAATCTTTCCAATACGTACGTTATACAAAAAATACAAAAAAAATACAAATCAGTTTATTTCTACAAAACACATTACAAAAAATAAAAACACACAATCAAGAATAACATAACAAACAGGACAGGTAGGCATATATATAGATATTTAACAGAAGCGGAAAACGGTGTGGACACAGCTTGGCTAATATATAAATAAAATAGTTTTAACTGTAAATTATGCATTTTATCAAAACTTTCGAAGCTTATTGATCGCTGTCATGTGTTATAAGTAATTCCCACAAGCAAACATCAAGAACTTCAAAGCCAAGTTGTGATTAAAATTGTAACTTTACACTCTAGAGGATTAGCGAACTCCACCAAGTGTGGCGACAAGGTAAGTGAAAAGTTGTAAGTCGTTACGTGGGAAGTTTCTTGATAGGACGTAGACTGGGCTCGATTCTAGATTCCACCGGATAAATCTAAAATTAAAATCCATCTATCACTTTCAAAATAATAAAATTGATAAAGGACAGGCGATTTATACCCTATGGTTTTACACTTCGTTCGCAAAATTTTGACGCGCTTTTGCACGTTTCCCTAGTCTTTGTGTCAACTTTATCCGCCATATCATATGACGGCGGATAAAAAATGTCAGATAACGCATAAGACCACTGACTATAAATAAAAAACGGGAGAGAACAGATATCCTGTTCTTTTCAAATGTTTTTAGTCTGAAAGTGACAAATATATTTTAATTTAAGTTTTAGTCGGCTTGCTAGAATCGAGCCCACTATTGCCATTAGAGTAAGCATAGACGAGAATACAGGATGGGGGATAGGGCTGCCATATGTCCAGGTTTCCCCAGATTTGTTCTAAACCTCCTCAGCTAATCATCATCTCCCTAGCCTTATCCCGTATCCCACGGGGTCAGCTTCTGTAACGATCGTTTATCATTACATATAGAATAATTAGTTTATAAAATCGATCCAACACTTAAACAAATAGCATTTAGATTTTTCGTTCAAAAATTGAGACATCTTTACCTGACATGACCCAGTATTTAAACAAGAGTATCAAATGCATAAATACCCATACTTGTTTCTTGGAAATAGAGTTAAATTTGAATGTTACAAAAGATATTTTACTTTGTCTTCATATAGCATAGAACTTGGAAGATTTAAAAAAACATATAATTTTATGTGGGTCGCATGTTTTATATTACTCATTTATATATTTTTTTTGTCATTTTGTGTTATTTTTCAGCTGAATTTGATTCTGAACTTTTTACTAATAATTTATTTACTTACATCATAATTTCAATTACGATTACCCTATTCAAACTTAACTTAGATTTGTTTCAATTTTCTATTTGAATACACAACGTAGGGGTCTTTTAATTTGACATAAAATCAGTTTTTAGACGATCACATATTTTTCTTTGGCCATATTAATTTTATCAGATTATTATTTAATTAGGGTTAGGGTGTTACACTACCTAGTCTAGGGGATGGAAAGAGGTTACTGTATTTTACATAGAGCGTCTGCCATCTGAACTCCGCAACCTAGAGGGGAAACCAGATCCAATCCTAGATTAGGTCAGAGTTTTCAAGCCGCCAATGCTTAGCACTGGCCTCTGACATATCGTAACGACTAATGTATGCGGTATTAAACGATATCAATCGGGACTAAC
Source organism: Scrobipalpa costella (assembly GCA_949820665.1). Lineage (NCBI taxonomy): Eukaryota > Metazoa > Arthropoda > Insecta > Lepidoptera > Gelechiidae > Scrobipalpa > Scrobipalpa costella. The sequence continues at coordinate 24,324,310 of OX463297.1, forward strand.
GGCTTAACGCGCCTTTTGAAGCACGTAACGTCAGCTGCTATTAATATAAATTATTAAGTTTTCAATCAAATCTTAACGAGCTTTGCATGGGCTGTTTTTAAATTATAATGTCTTTGAAGAATTAGCGACCTCTATGTAAAGCATGGAGATGAGAGTAAAACTTGAAAGCTTTGCTTTGCTAACTAGCATATAAAGGTATGCTAGTTATCAGCTAGATATACCTTTATATGCTAGTTATTAAAGCAAAAGAATCTTATTACTGAACATTTACAATGAATAATGAATGTGTTTCAGGTGAGAGCAGAAAGTCCGCAATTTTAAATCGTACGCGTAGGTCAATTATTGTTACATTCGAATAAACAATTTTAGCCGCTATTATAGCTGCATAATCAAATTCAGTGAGATATTTGTGGCTTTTTTTAGGAAGTGGATTCTCGAGTCGAACAACGACCCGAAGAACCCTGGTGTCACAGTTTTCAAACCACCTATTAGTACAGCTATTAAGCCTCTGACATGGTTTGAGTAACGACCACTATCAAAGACAGCGGCCGGGACCGACGAAATCCTTTTACTTTTAAGACAATTAGGTGATTCAGCCTGCAATGTCCTAACCAAACTGGGTATAACCTCACAAAGTGATAAATTGACAAATATCCACATCTTGTCTCCCTAGGACCTCCGAATCGTAAGCCCATGGCTCTGACCACTAGGTCACGGAGGCAGGCAGTACAGGAGGCAGATTGTACCTACTGGTAAGTAAGTTCTAATCAATTTAAATAAATAGTCTTTCATATGTATCTTTTTTCTTTGTTAAATAGTAAAAAAAAATAAAAGATGGGTAATATTAGTTCTAGATTCGAAGTGACGCCGTGAATAGTGTAAAGCTGTTTAAAGGGGGGAGGAGCAGTTTAAATGTTCCGTCAGACAAATATTACGAGTCCATATTTTTTTGCAGAGGGAATAGACAGTCAACAGTCGTTTTAATTATTTTTCGGGTTGTTTGCTGCAAAATACTGGGGGTAAGCGACAGCGTCTCGCAAACTGATAGGGATTGCTCACTTTGTTTGCTGAGCAACCCGTTTCAGTTTGCGGGACGCCGTCCCTTGAACCCGGTATTATATGTAATTTCATCGACGGTACCTACCGTCTTCGCATAGCAAAAAAACATTAGCCAAGAATTCACTTAACACAACATCCTATGGTCTTTAGAAAACTGTAACATAAACATTTAAATATTATCTGCAGGCTCGATATAGTCGCACACTGATTGGGCATTTTTCAACTATACGGCACGGAGGCGGCAACAGTGACGGCACGACGCCGTCGACGGTACCGTGGAAGAGATAATCTGAATATCAATGAAATTATATGGAACGCTTTTCCACTTGCCGGCACGGCTTTGATTCTCACCGCCACAGTCGCCGGTCTGGCAAACTGCATGTGTTTTGTATTCGTTCTAGGTGGACGTTGCCGTGTCGCTGCCGTGTCGCTGCCGTGCCGTTTATTGGAATAACAGAGTCACGGCATCGTGTCGGTACCGTCGCCGTGCCATCTAGTGGAAAAACGATCATTCATAGTCTGGCAGTATTTTATCATATTCCGAGTTGGATTTATATTTCTGGTATAGGACCCAAATCATCACAAATGGCTTGGTTTAATTCCCCTTTGATCATGGCTAATTTAAATTCAAATAATTTTTAAAGAAAAAGTGATCGTTTTCTCTAGTAATAGTTTCATCTTTCTCCATCCAGGTTAGAGATCATGAGCATTTTCTGTTAAAGCACCGCCTATCGCAAATCTTTTTCTTTTTACTTTTACTCAATTTTAACTTTTTATTTAGTACCTATTAATAACAATCTTTGACTTCACCAGTGCCTAGCTCGCATGTGTAGACAAATACCTCGCTTCTTCTTTCTCGTCCCAACCAAACGCAAACTAATAGGGGTTGCTCGGTAAACGATAGTGAATAACTTCCACTAAGAAATTCTTTCAGAGATTAAAAATAAAAATTGACTTTTCCATACAAAATGTCCACCTCGATCAGACAGTTTTGTATGGATTAGCCAAAATCTTATTTTCACTTCCTGAAAGAATTTCGTGGTGGAAATTAATCAGTGTCGTTGACTGAGCAACCCCTATCAGTTGATGAGACGCTGCCTTACACCCTGTATATTTTTTTGTCGATTTGTATTTTCCTGATCTTTATTCTTCCATGCTGGACTCAGAGTGAGAGAAAAACATTGTAATTTAGGCGATGGGCTGACAACTTGTCACTACAGCAATATACGTACAAATATATCTTAAATAACCCTCAAAACTTTGTCAGACATTGAGGAACGACCTTTGTTTATGTCAATTACGCTCTGCCTACACCATTAGGGATAAAGGCGTGATTATGTGTGTGTATGTATGTATGTTTAGTTCTCTATTATTTTTTTCTTGGGTTTCTTTAGAAATTAGCGAGCTCACAAACCCCACTAATACCTGCTCACAAAAAGTATGATTTCTTAATATTGATTATAGTAACGAAATGACATCAAGATAACGAGCTGAATCCAATGGAAGTTCGTTTTCCCTTTCTGTTCAGGTCTTACACTGTAGAGCATGATTTTGTTGGCCTCGTCCATTATTCCGTCGACGAAGTATTTGATGACCACGAATTCTAGGTTGCCACGGATTACCGACACCCACGTGATGTACAGATTATCTTGGAAACTCTCACAAGCTTTCTCTTACGTGCTCTTGTTACGTGCGCTCATCAGTATCGTAAACAAGAATAATCTTTTGATCTCCGCAGTCGCAAGTCAGTGGTACCTAGCCACGAGGGATCGTTGTGCCACAATCAGCTGTTCAGTAGTAAGCTCTTCTTATGTTATTATCAATTTCGTTGTTGAGTACGTTCTTGGCCACTGAACTTCGGAATTGAGTCTGCCGTCATATGAAAATTATTATCGATGTACAGGATTGTTTGCGTCGTCAAATACCTCGCTTCTTCTTTCTCGTCCCATCTATATCTTATTACTAGCTGACCCGCCGAACTTTGTTCCGCCTTAGACGCCATAAATGAGCAGATTTTTGATTTTATTAAGTTAATGGTCTTTCACGTACATATCCACAGCATATTGGTGGAAGAGACGCCGACATTTTAATATATGATTGTCCTCATTTTCCCGAACCATCAGTCTGTATGAATAATATCAATAAAATAAGATTGACAGAAGAATCCGTTTTAAACGTAATTTTTTTTTTCATCCTTTTTGACTATATTTGCAGCACGCATTCAGTCAATTCTATGTCAAATGTCTTAAGGTTACATTAAAAAAGTTTAATAATTTTATTATGGTGGTTAAGTAATTTTAAATTTTCTAATTTTCCGCGAAATTTCCTTATTTTTTTCTTTTATAAGAACCTTCTCCTGATAATAACGAACAGAACAAAAAAATAATTAGCGAAATAGGTCCAGCCGTTCAGGCGTGATGCCGTGACCAAGGGAAGTAGGGATTCATTTTTATATATATATATAATATAGACATAGATTATGTCGATTGTCTTTTTCCTGTTCTTTATTTTACTAATATTTTTTCCTTGGATTTTTTAGGTATTTTGCGAGCTCCCAAGCCCTACTAATACCTGCTTACAGTTTTTTTTCTTAATATTGATTAGTAACGAAATGGCATCAAGGCAATGATAGTTACGTACCTACTTTTAGCAATATGTAGTTATATCGAAATGTGTACAACTTCAAAATGTGTTCGTGATAATCATCGAACGTAGGATTTAAAAAAAAACATTTTAAAGTTGTACTAATGTAACCTTTCAAACATCGTTATTTATTAAAACCCCCAAAAAATCAGCAACTTTCCAAATGCTATTCCTGCCACAGAATCCTACTTTGACCTCAAATTGACAGGAACAATCAAATATCTTCAAAGCAATTTGCCAAGTTTCTTGCGGAAAAAGTGTCGGAGTTTAATCTTTACTTATTATAACTTAATTTTCGAATTCTAAAGTAAAGTTATATTCGCAAAAAGAGGACTGGAGACAGAAATAAAACTTTGTCAAAGGATCTTGATGGTGTAATGATAACAAGCAAAGTTAGAACTTATTTACACTGCCTTTAACAGACTCCTCTTTGGTGTTAAAAGTTGTGCATTCTTTTTTGTTTCCCGGAAATAGTTATTTCCTACTTTCACCTCGAAAAAAAAACACATTTCGCGCCTAAATTCAGTGAGTAATATGCCTTTTTATTCTTAAGAGAGGCAAAGTAGCTTTTTAATTATTTAGAATGAGGCAATGGATGGGATACGGTTTAAAAGTCATACTTTGACATAAATAGGAACCAATTTTTTTCTCCCATAACATAAGGGAAGGCGAAAAGCTCGAGCCCATGCAGCCTAAAAATTTAAAATTAAATTTAGCGGGTGCGTTTCAATAATTATTTTAGCCTAAAATTTAAATTTTGTGACGACTTTTTTGTTACGTTATGATGTTGTCTGTAATACTATATACATATTATACTAAAAAGTATAAAATTTATATATTTTATACTTTTACATTTACTATTAATTTTAGAATAATATTTTTTTAGGTGTTGTTGCAATTCCGAAACGCAACTTAAAAAATAAACAAAATTTTCTCACTGGAAGTGGGAAAAGTTGTATGTATAACACGAGAGCAAATTTATTTACATCTCGTGCTTTGAATCCTTCGTTGAGCTCAGGATACTATTTTTGAATCACTCGCATCGCTCGTGATTCGTTTTAGTATCCTTCGTTATCTCAGGATTCAAAATCAGCACTCGCAGTAAAAACGAAGTTTGCTCTCTAGTCTAACAAATAACTATTATTTATGAAAAGTAAGTAAGTAACTTTAATTATTTTTAATGGGTTGAAGATTTTTGAGCTTGAATACCATTTCTCATTAAGGATATAATTATCTACATTTGCTTTGCATTTAAAGTTTGTACCCAAATTATTTGTTTCTCTTGGGAATCGAACTCACGACAAAAAATTACAAATAGTCAATTTTATTTAGGCAGCAGCTTTGCATTTAAAGTTTGTACCCAAATTGTTTGTTTCTCTTGGAAATCGTACTCACGACTAAAAATTACAAGTAGTCAATTTTATTTAGGCAGCAGTAACTAACATTTTTTGACTTCTAGACTCATAAGAATATCTTTATAGTGCGGGAACCGAAAAGGGGTTTTCGCATTTTGCTCGAGCGCGTCAGATAAAGGTGTATGCAGATGAGCAGGTAGATTTCAAGATATGCAACCGTCCGCCCGTAATGCCTTAGAATATCGTTCAAAACAGTGCGCGCTACGGTGGCGTGGCGGTTACGTCCGTAGCCGCGTCAAATCTGCGAGTCGGATTTGAAAGATTGGAAAGCTATGTTGCGATTTTAGATAATCATAATACGGATATTTTAAGGAACCATAAAAGTGCTCCTAATAGTTTAGAAGGAATATCAAATTTACTCATTAAAACAGCTTTACTTCCAGATTGTTTTTAGCATACTTATTTATGAACTAGAATATTTTTTAAATGATGCAATTGCAGGCCATGAACTAATTTCGTAAATGTATGTTTTTTTAGAATTTTTCATAGATTCGTTTAGGAAAAATAAACTCTCAACCATTTGCCCTTAAGATTCACCTTAGATATGGAGGATACCTTGTTTCCTGCTGAGTACCTTTAGGAGTTATAAGCCCTCTAAATAAAGCCGCGTGTGCGTGTGGCAGACGATCAGAATAGTAAAAAAAAGCGATTGTCGGAAATACTAATACAAATTACTGTAAGGGGTTTAATATATGCTGCAGAATGTGTGGTTTACTAATATGATGACTTGAGTGTGACACGAGGAAGAGACAACGTCTCAAACTTGAAAAAAACGTTATCTTGACATGCTCGAGCGCGGTTGATTTATATTTTATTAAAAAAAACTATACAAGGGTAACTGACATTATAATCTGTCGATTTCTTCAAGCCGAAGTCTTAAATATAAAAATCTTAAATATAAAATTATTAACTAACGAGAGTATTATCACTTGGAAATTTGCACATAGATATCTTGTATACTGTAGGAATCCACAAATTATCAATATTAAGTAATTCCACCCCTAAAGGGGTTAATTCGGGAAAAGATCTCCATGACGCTCGAGTGAAAACAAATTTAGCATCACGGCGTGCCGTAATATTACTCTATTTGAAAACTACTAACAACTCTCACTATAATATTGACCATTTCCCTAACTATTTTCTATCCATTCCTGGTTACGCAGTTTTGCTTTCGGATTTCCACGCGACGGATCAAAGCATGCCAGCCGGATCAATTGGAACGGTACGGTTACGATGTGCAAAGGACTGCAACCACGCATACATACCTGCCACAAGTACCAATAACGAAATGAAAAATATTTTCCTATGAGCATTCAAATCAAACACATAGAAACAAAAGACAAGAACAACACTTAGGTAACCTATACGCTATACTAAGCAAAAATTCCAACAACAAAACTTATAAATACTTATAATGATTAATGAATGTAAAAAAAGCATTTGTTGATTGTGGTAAACTTAACTTAGATGAAAACCCATTCTTAAATTTTACGTTTACATTTAAATATGTTCCTTGCGAATAGGTTATTGTTATATCAAATGCTCGTAAGCAGCTTGTAACTAGTTTTAATTTATATTTTTAATAGATGCTGCGTTCTTTGTTGCAACAACCAGGCCAGGTTTAAACTGAATACATACATACATATAATCACGCCTTTATCCCTAATGGGGTAGGCAGAGCGTAAAGGGCGTAACAAAAGGTCGTTCCGCCACGTCTGACGAATTTTGAGGGTTATTAAAATATATTTGTAGGTTTGTCTTGAATGGCCCTCAAGACTTCGTCAGACGTGGCGGAACGGCCTTTGTACATACATACATACATATAATCACGCCTTTATCCCTAATGGGGTAGGCAGAGCGTAAACGACCCAAACAAAGGTCGTTCCGCCACGTCTGACATAGTTTTGAGGGTTATTTAAGATAGATTTATAAGTATATTGCTATAGTGACAGGTTGTCAGCCCATCGCCTAAATTGCAATATACTGAAACCCTCGATTCCCTTAGCTGGTTTATACAGCATGCCCGGGAGGAAATGCAGCTGGCACATTCTATGTTTTTCTCTCGCTCCCAGTCCAGCATGGTAGTTACGCTCTGCCTACCCCATTAGGGATAAAGGCTTGATTATATGTATGTATGTATCTATATTTGTAGGTATAGTGCTGTAGTGACAGGTGTTCATCGGTGTGCCCATCGCCTAAATTACAATATACTGAAACTCTCGGATCCCTTAGCTGGTTTTTACAGCATGCCCGGGAGGAAATTCAGCTGGCACATTCTATGTTATTCTCTTGCTCCCAATCCAGCATGAAAGTAAAACTGGACATGGAAGTAAAGTAAACTGAATAACAACGGATAAAAGCTATTGTGGTGTTTGTAGAGTTGAAAGGTATTTTAAAAGCTTTCGCACATTCAAAAAGCTGACTCTGAAAAACTCTACAGGATATTGAAAATAATTAAATGTAAATCCATTTATGTCAAGAGGGCTTCGGTATAACATTTAAATATTTGCAATTATTTTCAGAATTGAGACTTAATTTTTAATAAACAGGTCAATAACATTTTCCCTTATGACTCCTTGGTTCGGGATTCGGGAAATATCAGTGACGTCCACGTTGACGGTTGACAAGCACTTGTATAACATAAATTTTGATAGTATTTTCCAAAGATTTTTCACTAGAATTTTTAGCCCAATTCGAACACATAATCGTATGACCTGCACTAATGTCGCATGTCCGCAGGTCCTCCAGTCATGCTCGCCGCGAGACCATGCTCGAGGCACTTTGGAGCCTGGAGTCGTATTTTTGAACTGTTCGTATCCGAATTCGCATACGAAAAAGCAACATTTGCAACGAAATCGCAAAATCACTATTTTTGAATACTCATACTTATACGGCTCTGCAACGAGTGGTCCAAACCACTCGTTTTCTTTTCCACTACTCGAAACCTAAGTAGTCTATGATCATGACAGTGACACACACAATCATTTGACAAGTGACACTGTAACTTTTTAATTTAGTTATTTCCGTTTCTCGGCGAATTATTTCCGGTTTTTCAAATCAAAGATTTTTGTTGGTAGTAGTGGTGGTATAGTAGGTGTATTTCTGCGTAGAACGAAATAATTTATGGGATTAGACTTTATTGGCAACACTGATTTCTACTACTTCAAAAATACGTTTAATTGTGTGTGATAAAATTTGATTTCGCACACGAATGATTTTCGTATGCGTTTTCAGTTTTCGCGGTTTCAGCGGTTCAAAAATACGACTCCTGGATTGGCAAACCCACGTGCGACGTTCATGCACAAGTAAAGCAGCAAATTTTGAACATACCTTGATGCTGTGATCCTTGGAACAGAAGAATGCGAGATGAAACATGCGAGTGATCAATTTGTCGACAAGTTAAAATTTCTGGTCTCCTTTAACATCAATTAGGTTTGTTCCACCCGACTTGCGACTTTCAACCGACTTGCGTGAAATATCAAACATCGTCATAATAATGAATTCTGTCTGACAAATCTTAGATAAAATTCCCTCGTTGCCCGTGGTCCACTTATGTTCACCTAGATGTTTTTTTAAAGCTTGTGATGTCCCATCTAGCTGTACCACGGGAAAATTGTATCTACCCAAGGTTTACCTCAATTAAACTGCAAGTCAAGGTGTACAACATTTCTACAGATAATGGGCTCTCATTCCAGACCCTCTAATCCGACCAGATTCATCAAATAAAATCCGACAAAAAGATAAATAAAACATACATACATACATATAATCACGCATTTATCCGTAACGGGGTAGGCAGAGCGTAAACAACCTAAAGAAATGTCGTTTCGCCAAATCTGACAAAGTGTTGAGGGTTATTTAAGATTGATTTGTAGGTAGGTATATTGCTGTAGTGACAGGTCGTCAGCCTGTCCAGTATACTGAAATCCTCGGATCCCTTAGTTGGTTTTTACGGAATGCCCGGGAGGAAATGCAGCTGGCACATTCTATGTTTTTCTCTCGCTTCCAGGCCAGCATGGAAGCAATAAGAAGAATTAAAACAAACATAATTAAATAAATGTTAATTGTAAGGGCGTAAAAAAACACGGAATGTATTAGTGATATACAACACGAAACACGCATTTAAAAAAAAAAATAGCATTTAATTTTTATTAAATTCGTAAAACCAAAAGTAGTTACGCATCCCTGATGCACGCACACTACGGTGTTCGACGCATGTACACTGCTGCCGCACCACCACGCGCCACACCGCACCCCGCGCCCGTCCGTCCAGCCACGCCATCGTGCCTTAGCGTGCGTGCCGTAAAAACAGGGTTGCTCGTTCCGTTTGATGAATTAAAAAAAAATGTGTGTTTTGTGTTGCATTACGCTAATACATTACGTGGTTTAAAGAAACTCAGTACACACCAGTTTTTTTGTATATTCCTTAATATCCGCTAAATTTCTTTTGGCAGAAGTAAAACTGTTGTGAGACCGGTTAATCTTTTCGCAGTAATAATTTTATGTGTAAGTACGTGGGACACTCAGAAAGTTTTGCGACACTAAAAAAAATTGTTCTACAGGTACATATATTTTTATTAAATCTTTTCAAAGTACTCTCCACCAGCCTCTATACAAAGATTCATGCGTCTGAACCAGTTTTCAAAACACTTTTTCCAGTCCGCCGTACACCTCGCTTACAGCCTGCTCGAACGCAGCCAGCGCATCTTCCGGCGACGAATATTGTATCCCCTTGAGCTGATTTTTTATTTTTGGAAATAAAAAGTCACACGGTGCTAGATCAGGGCTGTAAGGAGGGTGACCCAGGAGTTTGACTGGTGTGCTGTTTTGTGTTCCCTCGTTTTGAGCGCGGTGTGTGCAGGTGCATTGTCGTGGTGGAGCAGTAGTCCGCGGAGCCCTGTGTTTGGTCGCTTGTTGCTCACAACAGAAAAAACTTCTGGTAAACATTTGTTTGTATACCATTCGGCGTTAATGCTTCTTTGATCTCGTAAGGGAATTGAGGCCAAGTGGCCAGTCAAATTAAAAAAGCTGGCGATCAAAATCTTCCCCCCGCTTCGTGATCGCTTCACTTTGGTAGGCGTTGGTTCATTTTGAAACACCCAAACTGTCGACTGACGCTTGTTTTCTGGATCGTATTGATAAATCCAGGACTCATCACCTGTTACGATGTCGTAAACACGCCGAGACGAGCCTGCTTCAAATTTGTTCAGCATATCACGGCACCATTCCACCCGGGCCTGCTTCTGAGCGTCGGTGAGGTAGTGCGGCACCCAGCGCGATACTATCCTCCTCACGCAAAGATGCCCTTGTAGAATCTCGTGAACGCTTCCCGATCCAATCTTTAATATGTGCTGAATCTCCTGATATGTAATTCGCCTATTATCTAGGATTAAATTTTTCACTGTAAGCACGTTTTCTTCCGTGATAGCCGTCAAAGGGCGACCGCTTCTTTCTTCATCCCCCACGGTTGGTCGACCGTGCCTAAATTCGTTATACCAACGATGCACGGTTGCCTTGGAGGGGCTTTCATCCATAAATGCCATTTGAAGTCTATCGAACGATTCATCCGGTTTCAGGCGACATTTGAAATCGTAAAAAATCATAGCTCTAAAATGTTCCCGGCGCAGATCCATTTTTCAGTAAGACACGATACTTTGAATTGGCTCGCAAAAAATGCGGAGGGAAATTTTGAAAATGGAACACACATATTTTTACTTACAAGTAATCATATCTTCAAAAAAGATTCTAACCGCCAGTCTGCCATATATAAAAACTATTTATCGCAATACTTTCTGAGTGGCCTGGTATTTTGGCCTTTTTCCATACCGCCCTGCGCCAGTGGTAGTAGCATCCTCCAAGCTTCACATAAAGTTTGGATGAGTTGAAATTAGGCAGATTTTATTTTATTTATTCAAACACAGTTAAGTAGCTATGCTTTCTTCTTTTTGTCCGGCATATGGCTACAATTTTGAGTGATACAACTACCATCATCACGATAAATATAAAATAGCTGGTTAAAGTTTTTCAAACAGTTTTATTTACTCCTAACGAATTATTCCTAGCAGCGTAACTGTGCTGGCTGCTTTCTAATGATCGTACTTCCGAGACCATAATTAATGTGCTGTCTTTTATTTCTGCCAACATTTCATTGTATACGTACAAGTTTGGTACCGGTTCTATACCATAGCATCAGATACCTTTTCCGTCAGCTTTGTATTTATTTTGCTATGATGTTTCAAAAATGTAAATCTTGTCATGCTCTATCATTTGTGTTTTATCACCTCAGTGTTATATCACCTGTGTTATATCACATACATACATACATAAAATCACGCCTTTATCCCTTACGGGGTAGGCAGAGCGTAAAACGCCTCCTAAAAGGCGCTTTCGCCACGTCTGACATAAATTGGGGGCAATTTTAGATTGTAATGTGTATTGCTGTAGTGACAGGTAGTCAGCCCATCGCCTAAATTACAATACACTGTAACCCTCGAATCCCTTTTGCTGACTTATACAGCATGCCCGGGAGGAAGGGCAACTGGAACATTCTATGTTTTTCTTTCTCTCCCAGTCCAGTATGGAAGTTAATCACCTCAGTGTTATATCACCGCAGTGGTCTAGAATCCATTGTTTTCGAGATACGGTCTTTTCAAGTTTGACAGTTTTCATTTAAAAATGTAAATCTTGTCCTTCTCTATCATAGTGGTCGTCACTCAAACCATGTCAGAGGTCTAAATAGCTGTGCTACTAGGTGGTTTGAAAACTCTGACATCAGGGTTTATCGTGTCGAGAATCAAGAATCTACTTGCTAAGAAAAAAAGTGATCTGGGATCGATTAGTTTCCGAGGTACGGCCGTTTCAAGTTTGACAGCTGTCATCTGAAATGTAGATCTCCCCAAGACTTATAATTTGTCCCTGCACGCGAGTATTCTAGGATCGACAGTTTCCGAGATATAGCCGCAGTTTCAAATATGACAGCTGTCATCCGAAATGTAGATTTCGTCAAGACCTACATTCGATAAAAAATATGAAAGCCAACTTCGCCACTCAGTCGTTTTTTTTTTGCGTAGTTCTTGTAATTTGTCGTAGTCAATAAGTGTCGTTTATCCGTGCCGTGGAAGTATTGCTCGTGCGTGTTGTACCTGTTTTTTGTCTGTAAACTTGCCATTTCATTGAGGTGGACCACAGGCAAATTAAATTCCCTGTGTTGAACATAGGTAGACCACGGAAAAAAATACCCGTGGTACACCCAGGTGGACCAAGCGGGTGGACCACGGGCAACGAGGGAAAAGATTGTGTAATGTGTTTGGCAACTGGCACTAGTGAAAAGTTTTCAGCTAACGCCTGATTCATGTAGGTACACCTAAACCATGGGTTCCTTTGTAGAATTTACAGAATGCCCATATAGATAAAGTAATCATTTTTGTCGTTCAAGACTTTCATTATTCATTTAAATTATTTAATATGTTTAGTATCTATTCATAAAAATATTATTCAGTACTCTTAATATTTAAAAGCTGTAAATATTTATAGACGCATTGAACCCAGAACTACCTATATTAGCAAACAAAGATGTACCAAATTAATTGGCCGAAATTTCCGGCTATCAGTAACATGATAGTATCACAGTTAGTACAATCTATCTCCATTAAGAGGTCACTGTACATGTTGTTATTGTACATGTTATTGATCACAGCTACTTCCTGCCAAACTGGGATAATCTTGTTGACCTAGTGAGTATAATAGTTTGTCTAAGTATACGAATACTTTAGCGGACACCAGAATGACGACGTGGATCATGCCAACATAAATCCTTCTTTTTTGTGAAAAGTGCAGTAATCATCTAGAAACTTGAAAGCTTTGTGTTACGTACCGGCTAGGCGGTTGTACATCTGAGATGCCCTGTTTTTTTATTTGATTTGGCCATTTTAGATTATTCTGGATCTACCACTATGTCCTCCTATGTTTTCCCTAATAGTTGTTTTAATAGCTTGTCATGCCCGTATCAAGTGCCCAAATATCCTAACTAAATACGTAGTGTAGGTATAAGGAAACTTCCACTTGCTAATCCGTTATTTGTTGGCGATGCTAACTTTATGACGTAGTTTCGGTTGAAAGCTTTAACAGGTGTTTGCAACGACCTAATTACTATCGACTTTTCGTGTCGTTTGGCAAAATTTATTGCAAAATCAAAGCAAAACTAAAACGTGTTTTGACTTTTATTTCGTTAAAATTACAATATTTTCTCTCTGTTATTTTAGCCCAAGGCTTTTTCTTTATCATAACCAACCTGACACTGAGTTATTGTGACTTCGTCTGAAAGGTAGAGCGATTTCCTGCAACACTTTTTCCTCATAACCTCAAATGAGAGCAATTTGTTGGCGCGATGAATACCAGGTTTTTGTATAGAGTACGGAGTGAAGTTCATAAAATAGTGGACGCGTTTTGCCATACTGAGTAAATGGATTTTACTAGTCTGTAGAAGTGGGCTTTTACCTATTTATTGGATAGAACGACGTTGGGAAAACTACTGAGTGCGAAACGTTCATTAAAAACGAATCGTAAGTCTACATTTTCATGTAAGTAGGTATATAAAATAAAAAGTATAATTGCAATGGTTTATTAATAAGCAGCCGGAAAGTCAGACGAAACTATGATATCGGTATTTAAAAGTTAAACCCACTTCCCTTCAAAACTAAATTTTCCATTTCCGTTTACAATCCAACAATAAAACATTGTTTTAAACGCTTGTTTTTGGATCAGAATCGTGTCCAATTCAGATTCAATTTAAACTTAATCGTTTTTTTATTCGTAGGGAGGTATGTGAAATTTAAAAGTTTGAAGCTGGATTGAAAACTATCTACCGTTTTTCGGCAATTTGGGTTTTAACTGTACGAATTAGGGTGAAGCAACTGCAGTATTTAAATTATTTTATTTCCGATAAAACTATACAATGGAGTATTTCCCCACAAATTCATTTTAAAGATGGTAACTCAATACCATTTTAGAAGGTGCAATGGAATATTCATATATTCAATTATTTTTGAAGTGATCTTTCCAATTTCCTTTATACATACATAATGCAAGTGTAAAATACACTTATACATGAACATTAAACATAAGAATTCATCTGAGACAACATTACAACGAAAAATTTTAATTTGTAATAAGTGGTGTTACCATAACGCCCTGCTCAGGTAGTTAATCTATCTGGGTTAATCAATGTATTCACAATGTATGGAAGTTGTAATTTTTCCTTGGTTTTTGTGATGCATTCCATTAAACCAGCTGTGACTCGGCTTACGTCGTCTCTGCGGCGAATTTTATTTTAATTTTTTACGCTTTTTTATGTTCTCAAACTTTTTCTTTAGTTTCCATTCATTGGTCACGTGTGAGCCTTGCTTTTTGAGCGTTTGATAATTACAGACTAACTTCTTAGTATTTTTCCGCTAGATTTTGTATGCCTTCTCTAAAGCACTTTCTAAGAGTTCTTGTCTAGCTAGCATCTTATTTATGATCTGTTTCATATAGTTCCTGCTTTCAAATAAAATATTATGGCCAAATTTTGAATTTAAACCGTCATAAACCAGTTTTATCAAGAATTTGTCTTAGGAAAGGGACTTTCCAGGGCCCGCCGACGTGACTGGAATTAATAGCGATTGAATAAAATGATCGCGCACATGTTGGTATTCTTAATTTAAATCATCTTATTCAAATGTTTAAGTACGTCATTTGAATTGTTAATTAGGTACCAATTTTTATGATGGTAGCACTGGTCACATTGATATCCCCATCACAACCGTTACAAATTGTCCCATTCCCAGCTTAAACTAAGTTACTCAACGGTATTGGAAGGGTCAAAGTTTGAGACTAGTTTACATTGATTGAATAACTTGATTCACCAGTTCCTTACTGCCTGTCATTGACTTAGTTGTTTGTTTAATGAGGGCTGGTTGGTGGCATGGTTGGTGGAGTTTTGAGGCCAGTTGGTGCACTTTCTGAAGAAATGATGCGTAGTCCATTGGTTGGAGTTTGTGGACGAGCTCCGTTTGATTCTAATTGGAGTGCCCTCGAGTAATTGAATGGTCCATTTAAAATCACTTAGGCCCGTAATTATAATCAGCGAGTTTGAGTTCGTATCAGAAATGTCATTTCAGTACATTATGACCTGTCAAATGCATACTTAATACTGCTCTCAATCTTAAGATCGCTTTATAAATACGGGCATAAGTAAATTTCCGGTTGTTCTCGTAGCAACACCATTGAAAATAAACACGAGTTTTTCTAAGGATGATGAATTACACAATTTTTAAATTGTATTTTTTCTAATATCAACTCACGTTGACCGATCCAAGTACTCATCATCTCCTTAGCCTTATCCTGTATCTCACGGGGTCGGCTTCCTAATCTAGGGCATTGAACGAGGGTCCTGGTTTTTACACAGAGCAACTACCATCTGACCTCCGCAACCCTAACTCCGAAACCAGACCCAATTCTAGATTAGGCCAGACTTTTCAAGCCGCCAATGCTTAGCACTGACCTCTGATATGGCTTAACGACTAATATCTACGGTATTAAACGATATTAATCGGGACCAACGGCTTAACGTACTTTCCGAAGCACGGCAAAAGCACAAAATAAACCTACATATGAAATTCGAAAACCGAAAAACGCATTAGTACGTGGTGGGGTTCGAACCACGACCTCCCGCTCAGGAGGCAGCGGCGCTATCCACTACACCATCGGGCTCTCACCGATCCAAGTACTATTACCAGAAATTGGATTCTGGTTTTGTACGATTGTCACTGGCTGGAAAATTGTATTATTTAAGGGAATATTCTGTATTTTTATTTCGGGCCCAACACAAACAAAAGGATATAAGTATTTTTTACTATACTTATTATCGTCACAGCAAAATTTCACGTACACAATATTCACGAATATTAGTATTTATTTATTATTTCCATTCTGGACTGGGACCGAGAGAAAAACATAGTATGTGCCAGCTTTATTTTCTTCCGGGCATGCTGTAAAAACCAGCTAAGGGATCTGCGAGTTTTTTTATATTGCAATTTAGGCAAAGGGACGATAACCTGTCACTACAGCTAAATACCTACAAATCGATCTTAAATAAACCTCAAAATGTTATCAGACGTGGCGGAACGACCTTTGTTTAGGCGTGATTATATATGTGTGTGGAATATTCACGAAACGTAATTATTCGTAACATTCTCTTCTCGCCTACGCTTCGGAAAAAAGAGCACAATATAGTAATCTCCATCGACATTGACATATCAATGCCGCAGTGGATTTATTCTCGATCGTGTGGCATTTCAATTTGCTACAATCCTATAAATCTGAATTTACTGTATTGTTTTTTTACAATGGATCTAGATTGAAGATCATGTTTAGTTAGTTAATAAATTCATAATTTAGAAGCTTACATACATACTTATAAATACCCCTGTATCCCTAACGAGGTAGACAGAGCGTAAAGGACCTAACAAAGGTTGTTCCGCAACGGTTATTTATGATAGATTTGTATTATGGTATATTGCTGCAGTGAAAGGTTGTCATCCCATCTTCTAAATTACAATATACTGAAACCATCGGATCCCTTAACTAGTTTTTACAGCATGCCTCGGACGAAATGCACCTTCCAGATTCTATTTTATTTTTTTGAAGATCTCGCTCCTAGTCTAGCATAGATTCTTAAATCTAAAAAATCTAGAACTCATTATCTTTATTAGAGATAGCGTATATTTTTTAGTCAAAATTTTGATACATCAACAGACTATACTGACTCACCCAAATTTTCCAGACAATAGATATTGTGAGTATCCCGTGGACTATATTATGTAGAGTGTATAGAATACATTTTGTTCGCTCTAAAATTAGATTTTCTGCAAATTTAAAAAGTTATTCACGCTTTAGTGCACTAATACTTACGTAGTTGTTAATTCTTAGGACTTTGAGTTCATTATGTAAATTCAGTTCATCAAGACTTCGCAGCGATGCACTTACCGCCAGCTAAGCAGGTTATATCACTCTCCCACTGCAGTGTCTTCCTTAATTATAATACAGTGTTAAGTTTATTACTAGGTACCATCTTCCATCTAAAATTATCGGTTAGCGTGTATTTGTGCCTATAAGAAGTGTTTCATCTTGAAGTGTTTGAAATAAAAGGGCATTTCCTTGACAAAATGAAAAAAGAGGTAAATGTCAAGTCGTATCAGGAAGTGAAATCGTTGGCAGAAGACGGAGAAAGTTGGCGATTTCTCCACCGACAAGAGCGAAGCATGAAAGCACATTTCCTCAAATGTGAAAGGAATCACCGTAAGTAAATATCACGTTGAGCAATGTGCTAGCTCTTTCCTAATACTTTCGAATGTATCCAGCCGATTAAAAAAAAAATATCTGTACATATTTTGTAGTAACTGAAATTTGTTGTCAAAATATCTTACAAACTGTAACTCAAAGGCAAACAAAATTTATGATAACGATGTTCAAATTGATTCTGCGTGCATTTTATTGCTAGCAGTAAAATATCGGACAAAGACCCAACAGCTCCACTCGTTTCCATCACGGTTTGACGAACATCGTTATTTTCAAGTGGAATTTTTCTACACTGAAAAGCCTTCTATTTTTTTACCATAAAATCCCATTTGGCTTTCAAATGGCAAGTGCGCACAATAGCTCTTGACGTGTTGGCTTTCCAAATGCATCGATATTTACTGATTGGGTATATGTATGTTAAAAGTACAGTTGGTACAGTAGACAATATTTCCAGCTGTAAAAATACTTAGAACTTGATAATTATGCAAAGCCTTTTAACAGATATATTCTCTGCATATAACTGGAATAATCGTACGTGCATGATTTAAATACAAATTAATAATAGTTGGTTAGAACTTAATGTTACAGCATTTTAAATAGTACTTCGAATTATTTTAATTTCTTAGCTTTATTGCGGTGCATTTTTTTATCAAAATAGGTTCGTACCTATTTTACTTCTTACTTATTAAGTTGATACTCGTGTATCAACTTAATAAGTAAGAAGTAATTGCCTATTAAGGCGGGACTGACAAACAAACGGGTTCCTAATCGACTTCGGCACCCTAAAGCCTATACAAAATGTTGGAACATCACAAAGAATGAGCGCCATAAAACCTTTGGGCGAACCGTAGTCGTATACAGACGTAACAATGCGCCGATATGTGCCAAGAGTCGATTAGCATACATATTGTAACGACTGGGAGTTGCGATGCCTTTAGAGATACTGGAATCGCCTCGAAAACTGTATAACTGTATTTTGCAGCATGCCCGGAAGGAAATGCAACTGGCACATTCTATGTATTCCATAGCATGCTGCAAAGATCCAAGGGTTTCAGTATATTGCAATTTAGGCGATGGGCCTACATTCTATCACTACAGCAATATACCTACAATTCTATCTTAAATAACCCTCAAAACTTTGTCAGACGTGGCGGAAAGACCTTTGTTTAGGTCGTTTACGCTCTGCCTACCCCACTGCCTACCACATTTAAGGCGTGATTATATGCATGTAATTTAATTGCGTGCCATAGCTTGAGGGTGGTTCAGTAACGTAAAAGGAGCCTACGAAAAATTAAAAAATAATCTGCCTCAAATAAAAAACAAAACTCGGTTTGTATTTATAATGATATCATTATGATGCCCAAAGCTGCGTCAGGCCGCTCAGCTATGACCGATCCCGCGTGACGTGCAATATGGCGAAAACCAATCCCACGCAACGCGAGAGTTAGAGCGACTTGCGTGAGCTTGGTTATAGCTGTGGGCCAGATGCAGCTCTTGGAATCATAATAAATACCGACTATTGCCTGTTTATTTTTTAATTAAAAATTAAATTTTATTTTTTATAGAAGGAGCCCCTTTTACGTTATTGAAACATCCCCTGAGCTATGGCTCGCAATTAAAATAACATCCTGTGTATATACCAAAAAAAATGTTATTTAACTTTCGTTGCTCGTATTTCTACGAACATCAGATGCACATTTTTATACTACTAATCAAGCAGATCATATAACTTAAAATGTCGTGTACTGAAAAGTGGCATTTCACCTCTGGGCTGAAGAAATTTGCCCATAATTTTCGTCATGTTTTCACCAAGGCTTTAAGTTTCATCCATTACAAAATTTCATTTTTCTTAAGCATTGAGTTTTTACAGTGTTAAAAAATAATATTAAAAATGATTAAGATTGTAATTTTTATTTTCGGAATATTTTTAAAAATGTGATGTGGTAATTTATGTTAAAAATGAAAACTAATCAATAAATATAAAGGTTTTAAAGTAATTTGTCGGCAATAGCCAAGTCCCTATAGGGACATTGTTGAAATAACGGACAATTATCTTATTCTATTGCGGTTGTGCTATTCCAGTAAAAGCTGTTCTGGGAAAATTCTCTGACGCCACTGGACCATTGCATTTTGTCGACACTCGTTATTATTTCACTGAAGTGCCTGGAGGCTTTGGATGTTCGGCTCAAATGGATTATTTAATCAATACTATTCAACGAATCGTTTTCTTTGGATCCAACGGATTTTTTATTCAATATTATTCAGCGATTGGTTTTCTCTTGTTGGAACTACTAAAACTTCTTGCATTGTTATTACTGGAAGATTGTTTTGCCTTTAAGCATGTTCAAATTTAAGTAGGTATAGTTTTTTATAAAAATCTAGCGACCCGCCCCGGCTTCGCACGGAAATCATCAGTGTTTCTCTACTATATTCTGTATGTATTATACATAAACCTTACTCTTGAATCACATCCATTAAAAGAAACCGCATCAAAATCCGTTGCATTGTTTTAAAGATCTAAGCATACATAGGGACAGAGAAAGCGACTTTGTTAGTGATATCATTCTTCTATCCAATAAAACGAATTTGAACAAAAAAAATCATTAAATACACGCCGTTCCAAGTAGATAACGAAAATGAGGCTAGTATATCGATTTTACCTTCATTTTATCCTCTTCCGAATAACCCTAGCGTTCTCTACTTCATCCTTATTCTCTACATAACTCTATATCAATGTTATTTTATGTCCTATTCAAATCATAGGACATTAGATTTTACGAGGCCGGATCGTTTTCAGGCACCGTGAATAATTTACAGTGAGTTCATACAGCTATTGTTTGAAATATTCGTTCATGTGGGTACATATTAATATTGATAAAACCCAAACTATAGGTAGTAAGTAAGCCTACGGGGAATTCAAAACATAGTGTGGCATAGTGATGATTTGACTGTGTAAAAAAATAATATAAATTAAAATACGTAGATCACTAATAATATAATATAATAATAAATTTATTTATTCAAGTAACATAAGGCTCACTTTGTTAGTAGACTTAGAACTACGAGGGGCGGCTGATATAAAATCTACTTTGTTAAAGAAAGTTTTGAAAATCGAACTGGCCATTTCAAAATCATATTCTATATTTATTCCTTTTTCAAAATTATGACGCTTATTTTTTTTCGCTTGCTTTTGTTTTTTTGGCGCGGCTTTGATTTCACCATGTCGAAAGAAAATTGCAAAATTTTGAAATTTGAGCATCGAGCAGTGATTAAATTCCTAAGTAAAGAAGGAAATACGCCTACGCAGATCAGAGAGCGCATGTTAAAGGTGTTTGGTGATTCAAGTCCTTCTGAATTCGTCATAAAGTTTTGGTCGAAGCAATTTAAACATGGCCGTGAGAGCCTGGAAGACGACACACGTAGTGGAAGGCCAATTTCTGCTGTTACCGCAGATAATGTTGAAAAGGTGAAGAACCTGATTCTTGCAGATCGGCGAATCAAGCAGTGGGAGATAGCCAGAGATGTGGGCATTAGCAAGGAACGAGTTCATGAAATTATTCACGAATATTTGGGCATGTCCAAGGTGAGCGCGCGTTGGGTCCCTAGAATGTTGACCCCCTTTCACAAACAAAGGCGAGTAGAATGTTGTCAGGCATATCTAGACCTGGTCAAAGGTAAAGAAGAAGAGACTATCTCTCGAATTGTGACCTGTGATGAAACTTGGATTCGCCAGTGGGATCCGGAAAGCAAACAAGAGTCAATGCAATGGAAATTTAAAGGAGAAAAGCCGCCAAGGAAGTTCAAGGTTCGGCCGTCGGCTGGAAAACTAATGGCCACCGTATTTTGGGATGTCGAAGGGATTTTGATGATAGATTATTTGCCTAAAAATACAACAATGAATGCTGAATATTATGCAAACTTGCTTGACTAGCTTCGTGAACAAATCAAAGAAAAGCGGAGAGGCAAACTCAGCAAAGGTGTTCTGATTTTACAAGACAATACTCCTGTACACACAGCCTTAACGGCAAGGTCAGCCCTGAGCAAAAACGGCTTCACAGAAATTAACCATCCACCTTATAGTCCAGATCTGGCTCCCTGTGACTATTTCTTATTCAAAGATTTAAAGAAAAAATTGAGGGGTCGCAGATTTTCGACGGACGAAGAAATGAAAGAGGCTGTGACTGACTATTTTGACGAGCAAAATAAAAATTACTATTATAACGGCATGATGACACTTATTTGCAAATGTCATAAGTGTATTTCACTTGCAGGAGACTATATAGAAAAATTAAAAATAAACTAGCCATCAAAGTCTTTTCTTTCATAGTTAGGTAGATTACTTATCAGCCACCCCTCGTAAGTATGTTAGTAAGTAGGTAAATAAAGTTTCAATTTTCTTTTTTCTTTAATTACTGGGGCATGTAGCCCTTGACAGTACTGACAAACGCAATTGATCTGGCCTCCATACCAATACCTTAGAATGTGTACTAGTTCCGTTGGTACATTTAGATCTTTTAACTTCTTCCATAAGATTTTATAGGAAACCAGATCAAATGCCTTAGACAGGTCGAGGAAGCAAGCATATACTGGTGTTTTTTTGTCTACGTAGTATTTGATAGTGTGCTTAAGGCACAGTATAGCGCTTTCAGTTGACAAACCTGAACGGAAGCCGAACTGGTTTTCGTGTTTATTAAGATGCACATTTAACTGTGCGTTCAGAACACCATCAAACACTTTTGCGATTGCAGTGGCTAATGAAATTGGCCGGTAGTTATTTTCATCTGATAAATCCCCAGTTTTATTTTTCACCACCGGTACAACTATTGTTTTCATCATATCTAGTGGTATGTACGAATGTCTAATACACAGAGTAAATAACAGTGCGAGTATCCTGGATATATGTGGACCTGCGTGTCGCAAGTGTTCGACGCTAAGACCATCATGCCCAGGGGATTTACCACTGGAAATTGACTTGATGGCCCTAGATACATCTTTGGCAGTTATTCTGTTTCCCACTTGACACGTGATGGTTTCAGTATCCTTCACATCTGTCGTAGAGGGCCCCAATAATGACCTTATAATGAAATGCTCGCGAAACAGATTTGCGATGTCTTTTGGATCATTCATGCCAGCGATACTCACTGGGAGTCCAGGTCGGGCATTTATTTTATTTGTAGTTTTCCAGAAAGAACTAAAATCCTTTTTTGAGTGATGTGAAGTTATCAAATCCAATTTTATTTGGGATTGATTGTTTTGGCACCATTTAAGTCGCGATTTGAATATTTTTCTACTTTTACACATCTCATTACCTATACAAATTACCACTTCTAGGAGCTCTGTTATCTAACTAAGTCAAATAATTAGTCCTAGCCTCCCCGTGAGCATCTCTGACATATTTGTTCCAACCTATGCCGCACCTTTTACCTCTAAACTTTGTACTCTTTCGAGATTGCGTCACAGATGCAGCTTTTCTAAGAACTGACACAACACTGCCATATAAATTATCTATTTGTGACAAGCGTCAGTACAGTAGCCATCTGCACACGACTTCATCTCGGACGGGAAATCTATAAGTCTTAATGATTCATGACACATTTCACCGTACAAAGTTATCTGTTCCTTAGATCTTTCCCCCCATAATACATTTTTATTAGGTGATGAAGTTAAAGTTTTCACCTTAGGTTCAACTGGGTTCAGATACAAACTACACTCGACAATAAGAGGATCGTGATCCGACCACCTCACGCCGTTTATTACAGAAATATTTTAAATTGTATTGACTGCTGCCTCTGTGACGATACAATGATCCAGCCATCGTTTCGAACCACTACTTTGACAGTTAAAAGTGTGCACAGGTGACAAAAAGCCTAATTTTAACACATCTATGCAACACCAACTGTTTTCATTACAAAATTCCATTAGTTCTTCATAAAACAATTCGCGTGGGTGACTATTAAAATCGCCCAAAATGTAAACATTCTCTATTTCACAATCATGTATTATGGCACTTACCGCACCTAAGCAATCCGTAAACTCTGGTAGGTTTTCCCGGAAATTAGTTGGCATATATACACAAATCACTATTATAGGCCGATCAGCTGTCGTAATCTGCACGGCACATAACCGCGGATTAGCGCAATGTAACACAGATACACTTTTAAACACTGCACTCCTCCACAGAAGGGCTACCCCACCATAGGATCGGCCTTGCAGCATACCAGCCGAAGTGTCCACCGCTGAAGTACCCGTCGCTGCAAACCCTTCGTCGATAGTATTTAAAAAAGCTAGCTCGTGCGGCAGCAACCAAGTTTCTTGTAATGCTATTAAGTCTGAGTCACGGCATAGTTCTCTAATACTATCCACTGACCGTTTTACATTTTTACAATTAAAGCTAACAAACTTAAGTGCCGTTTTATCCATTTTTAGGGGGTAAGTTGCCGTCTAAAGATGTTCTTCTCTTTATATTTTTATGTTTAAAACGTTCAAACCTTCTAAAAATTACACCCTTCGGCCATAGGTTTTTGTCCAAAAATAAAGGTAATTTTTGGT
Organism: Scrobipalpa costella; assembly: GCA_949820665.1. Lineage (NCBI taxonomy): Eukaryota > Metazoa > Arthropoda > Insecta > Lepidoptera > Gelechiidae > Scrobipalpa > Scrobipalpa costella. Next base: position 24,348,312 of record OX463297.1, read on the forward strand.
GACTCACAAAGAATTTGTATGCCTTATGATGCAGGGGTTGCTTCATTTTAATTATTTCGAGCGAGACAGTTTCTTGAGTTTTTGTTAGTATATAGTTGATTATATCAGTCTCTTGGGTGTCCTTATGTATCTTAGTAATAAATAAAGGAATTTTACGGTCAGCTGCTTTAAAGTTGCCAGTCATTTCATGCGCTACAACGCCCATTTCACCTGCAAGGCGATGTTTTTTACTCCTACGTCGCCGTGGGAACTGCCATTCGTTATTATTTGTAGGCGATAAATCCGCAGACACATTCATACTTGAAGCTGCGGCGGGCAAGTTATGTTTTCCCGGGCTAGGCTGCTGTGGCGGTGGCGAGCGGTGCGGGCCCTGCCATGAGTCATGCGACGTCATCGCCGACCGGTTCTCCGTCTCTCGGCGTTCGACTTCATCAGCTGTTTGAGCCGTTAGCTGTGCATGCGAGTCAACATGTTGTTGTTTATGAGGTACCCCCTTTTCTGTACTAATTGATTTATTGCTATTACCATGCATTAGAATTGTTCTGTACTCCGGTATATTAGACGCACTTTCTTGCATATAGGAAGGTGCGGATGGATATTTTTCCATACCATTTACGGTTACATCGTGTACACTTGAAAGGCCTATCGGACCGCTGTCCAAACACCACGCACCTCGCTTTTTGTTTACGTTACAAAATGACAGCCGAGAAGGTATAGCAGATCTATTTATGTTCATCTCGCGTTTTAGCTCTTCCAGATCTTGTACTGATGCACAAGATGATTTCAAAGATGTTATCTCCTCCTTTAAGACAACAATATCCTTTAACAACTTGGTACAATCGAGATGATCGAAAGTTATCGGAGGTAAAGACATTCACGATATCACTAAGGTCCCGTTGCTCCTTCCCGCCACCTTTACGTTTTATTTTTCGGCGTTCTGTGGGCAGTGACCCGAACAGCAAAGATATAGATTTTTTAATTTCTTCACACGAAAAAGCCGACGAACAGACGCGAAGTAACGTTTCTTCGTCTATTACCGATATCTTATTTTGTATATAAGATAATAACTCATCAATGACGATGTTACAGGCGGAACACTTTAACGTTACCGACGACATGATAACGACACAAATAGTTCGCGATTAGGATTAAACGCGTGCATCACGTCGCGTGGATCGCGTGCATCGTTAAGTTCAAAAGCGTTCGTGGTAGAGATGAATACTACTCAGCAGTTTACAGATTCAATAAGCCAAAGCCCAAGGAGGAAAAACTAAACACTGCCTTACTGGGAATAGCAGGTGATAAACGGGCAGTTTTTGTAGCGGAACATCTATCACCAGCTAATAAGAAACTGCATGCCGCGGCTAGAGCCAGAGCTACTGAGCTTAAATACAAATTCGTCTGGGTGAGAAATGGTCGGGTCTATATCAGGAAGGATGATCAATCACCTCACATTTTCGTCAAGAACGTTGCAATTTTGGACTCATTAAAATAATCTGTCACACCTAGTTAGCTATGTTAGTTTTGTTACTATGAATTAATTAAGTTTTTTGATTTCTGACACTAAAAATGCCTCTCTCAATATTTTATCAAAACATGCAAGGTACTAAAAGTAAAAGCATAGAAATTTTTAACAGCGTGCTGTGTAACTCATACGATATTATGTGTTTGACCGAGACGTGGCTGAATGAAGATATATTGTCCTCCGAGCTCTTCGATGATAGGTACTGTGTTGTGCGCAGAGAACGAGACTCGAAGTTTCTCAGTCATTTTAAGAAGGACGATGGTGGAGGTGTGCTAATAAGCTACGATAAGCACTTGAATGTTACTGTGAAAAAGGAATGGCAGTCAGAGTATGTTGAGGATCTCTGGGTGCAGATTTAAACATACATGTATAAACTTAGGAGTAGTGTATCTTCCGGGTTACTTGCCTAATGATATGTATTTGCAATTTCTTCAAAATTGTGAAAATATTTTAAGCAACACTTCAGACTGCTTAACATGTATTGTCGGTGATTTTAATTTACCCCTAATGAACTGGTCTCCCATCACCTTTCCAATAAATCACTATAGTATTAAATCCGATGCCGTATATAACCTATTTGAGATAGTTCCAATCCGTCAATTAAATTATTTAAAAAACGTAAATGACAGGACACTTGACTTGGCTATAACTGACAGTGATAAAATTTCCCTAATTCAAGCTCACCCACTAAGCAAGGAGGATGACAATCATCCACCCTTTCAATTGACCTATGTGCCATTGTCTACTCCTTTAGACAACAATACGTTGATTGAAAAGCTGTGCTTTCGTAAAACAGATTACGAAGGTTGCTTGCGCGAACTGGAAAAGGTAGATTGGGAGGAACAGGCGGCATATTTATCTTGTGATGAATTTGTACAATTTTTCTACAATACATTATACGTCATTATCGAAAAATATACTTCGAAAATTACTGTCACCAAAAAACACTATCCAGTTTGGTTTTCAAAGCCATTGGTAAAACTATTAAAGCTTAAATTTAAATACCATAGACGTTACATCTTACACGGAAATCCTAGAGATTATGATACATTTTCTTTATTACGCTCTAGAGCAAAATCATTAATGGACCAATGTTTCAAAGACTATATCAGAAATATCGAAGCAAATCTTACTTTAAACATCAAAGCCTTCTGGCGTTATACTAAGAACAAACGCGTCACCAATAACATTCCCAGTTGTATGAACTACCAGAACAAGACTGTTAATTCTGGTAACGATGTTGTTAACCTGTTCTCCGAGTACTTTTCCTCAGTATACAACCCTTGTCCCGGTGATACTTATATTCCAAAATTTCGCTCATCTAATTATGCTATCACTAATGTATGCATCTCTACAGAGGATGTGTTACGCAAGTTAAAAAATATAGATTTGGGGAAAAACGCTGGATTTGACGGTATTCCTCCGTTGTTTATTCGGTTATGTGCTACTTCATTGGCCAAACCATTGACTTTGATCTATAACAAATCAATAAGTGATGGAATTTTCCCTTCTCAAGATCACAAAAAAGATCATAAAGATCACAAAGAAGATCACAAAGATCACACCAATACATAAGTCTGGTAATAAATCTGTAATCTCTAACTACCGACCCATCTGTGTTCTTAGTTGGTTTTCGAAAGTATTCGAAAGTTTCATCTACGAACACATATTCAGCCATATGCGCCACGTGTTAAATCCTTGTCAGCATGGTTTTGTTCCCGGTAAATCAACCAATTCCAATTTGTTAGATTACACCACTTTCCTATGCAATTCATTCAATGAAAAACGACAAGTTGACGTAATCTACACCGATTTTACAAAAGCGTTTGACCTCGTCAACCACTCAGTATTATTGCGGAAGGCAAATCATGTTGGCATTCATGGGAATTTGCATCGCTGGCTAAAATCCTATCTGCTAAATAGAACCCAAATTGTAGTTGTTAATGGTTTCGAATCAGTACGGATCAAACTTGGGTCCGCTTCTGTTCCTTATATTTGTGAATGATCTGTTAAAAGAGTTTAAGTGTGAATTTTTGGCTTATGCGGACGATATAAAAATTTATATTCAAATATCTGATGAAAACGACTGTCGGCTGCTTCAAGATGATGTTAACACCTTAGTTAGGTGGTGTGATGAAAATTTTATGAAACTTAACGTTAAAAAATGTCAGGTAATATCTTTTACCATAAGCAAAAACCCGTTGTATTTCAGTTACAAAATACAAGGCATTGATGTAGAGCGAGTGTCTGTGTTAAAGGATCTAGGTGTTGTTTCGACGGTGCTCTCTCATTTAGACCTCACTATGACGCTATGTGTCGTAAAGCAAATAGTATGCTATATTTTATCATTCGGGTTGCTAAACCATTTAGAAACCCTAACTCATTGTTGATACTGTTCAAGTCTCTCGTGAGAAGCATTCTCGAGTATGGGTGTTCGATTTGGTCACCTATTTACAATGTACACATTGATCGTATTGAGGCGATACAAAGACGTTTTGCTAGGATGCTATGTATCAAAGTTGGTCTCAGGCGTAAATTGACCACCTATAATGACAGACTTAAACATTTTAATCTCAACAGCTTGGAGCAAAGGAGACGGCTTTTAGGTTTATCGTTACTGCATAAAGTGTTGGACGGTCGGTTTAGTGAACGTCTTCTTCAGCAGGTTAATATCAGGGTTCCCACACGGTCTATGCGCACACCTCAGCTATTTGCCGTTCCATCCTCTAATAATAATACTTCAAAAAATAATCCATTAATAAGAATGTGCAGTTATTATAATGATATTTGTTTTCATGTTGATATTTTTGATTCTAATATTGCTTCATTCAAACGTTCAATTCAAAAAGAATTAAAAATTTGTTTTAATTATTCACAATAATTATGTTATTTTGTCCCCTTTTTTGTACTTATTTTTAAAAAATACTTACGTTTTATCTCTGTATGTTTTTAAGTGAAAGCTGTGTATAGTTTTAATTGGATAACAGATTTGTATTAGATTAAGTTTTTACTATTTTAGTGTACACTTTGGTCTGGTATCTGTAACTATACCTATTAAATAAAAAATTAAATAAAATAAAATCACGGATTAGCGTACGCGCGGAAGTGAATACTAATAATTAAATTATATTTTTTATCACACACTTTTCTTTGATCCTTTTTGATGATCTTTCTCTTAAAATAGGATTCTTCTTTTTTCTTCTATGGTGTGGATGTATCGAGACCATCGACCCGGTCAGCCCTGGTGTTAGAGTTTTTAAACCACCTAATAGCACAGCTAATAGGCCTCTGACATGGTTTGTATAACGATCACTATGAAAGTCAACGACCGGGACCGACGGCTTAACGTGCCCTCCAAAGCAAGGAATCTTTTTTACTTTAAGACAATCATGCATTGTCCTAACTTAACTGGGAAAAACCTCACAAAGTGATTTGACCCGGGAAACAAAGCGAGGACCTCCGAATCGTGAGCCCATTGCTCTGACCACTAGACCACGGAGGCGGTTCGAAATAGGATTTATTTAATCAGACACACCAGGAGGGCAAGGTTGAGAGACTGTTTTCTTCTTTACACTAAGTTTAAGTTATACTTTTACATCATCCTAAATAAGAAGAGATTCTTGTGAATAAAATGATAGCTATAAATGGAAAATAAAACTGCTTTCGCAAGAAAAAATACTCATAAAATTGACACATAGCATCATTTTAAATCTATTTGTGAGAACATGCCGGCCTAGATTCATACTCTCTGATAGGAAGGGATGAAAACGATCCAAATAAAAGAAAACTGAGATATCGTTATCATTTAGTTCTATTGGTAAAACATTTCAAAAACCTATTCTTGCCTTTAGTAAATTGTCTTCTATGACTTTGAGTTGTTTTGGCGAGGTAGATGTTTTAGCAAATAAACATAATTAAAACAAAGGATTTTAAAATGTCCAATAAAATTAAATCTCAAACTGCACACTTTATTAGGAGTGTTTAATTACTGCTCCATCCATCGCATTAAAACAGAATCCCCTTAATTACAAAACTTTCGTAATTCATATTGTGCACTTTACTCTAAAAATTAAGATATAAATCTTGCAAAGTTAAACTTATCAAGATTTCGGCCCGACATCAAACTTCGCTAATAATACGGCATAGAACCCCTTGCAAATTGAACTGTATAATTTCAACCGCAATTTTGAATAAATTATCAAGTACACCCCTCTAGATAAGTCGAAATGAACAAACTTTATTCCGTTTTAAACAGATATTGTTTCCATAAAGGGATTCCTTCTTATAAACTCTGCGAATTAGTGAAACTTGCGGGCCGCCTCTACACAATTTCGTTTCATTACAGAGCAGATTCTTATCTTTGGTTTAATATGTGCTACTGTTACTTTTAACATCTTTTTCGTTAGGCTTTACTTAGTCTGTGGCAGACGCTGTATCTCGAGGATGATTCTAATCTTCCGCTATGATCGCAATAACAATAAGTGTTAAAATTTTCTTAACAAGATTCGAGACAATTCGAGTTCTATCCTTACGTTGTTTTGGGGGTGGACTCTTTTGACTCAAACCGCATAATGAAGAAATAAAAAAGTTTTGATATTTGTTTCTTTTTTCTCAAAGTAGGATTGTTTGTACGTCTACATTTTATAGGTGAAGGTACAAATTTAATTAAACGTATTAACAAAGATTTACAACAAAGTTAGCTTCATTAGAATATTTCACTTGTAGGTTTATTAAATAAAATTATATTGGTATCAGTAAATATTATTCAAAGATATTTCCTACCCGCAAAGTAATTTGATTATATACTTCCATGCTAGACTGGGAGCGAGAGAAAAACATAGAATTTGCCATCTGCATTTCCTCCCGGGCATGCTGTGAAATCCAGCTAAGAATCCATGGGTGTCTGTTTATTGCAAATAAGGCAATGGGCTGACAACCTGTTACTACAGCAATAAACCTACAAATCTAAATAACCCTCAAAGTTTTATCAGATGTGGCGAAACGATCTTTGTTTTGGTCGTTTACGCTCCGCCTACCCCATTAGGGATAACGGCGTGATTATATGTATGTATGTATGTAAAGTTTTGACGTACATCATAGTATGGAAATTAATATGTTCGGTTCATGTTTTGTTCCTAATTTAGTATTCAGCATTCTCGAAGATGTTTACACTTCCTATAACACGCATATTTATGTATTTGATAATGTGAAATAAATGAGTCTAAATCTACAAACAAACAAGGTGGTAATTTTGTATGGGAAAGTCATATTTTTTTTCATTTCCTGAAATAATTTCCTGGTGAATGTTGTTCAGTTTCGTTGACTGAGTAACGAAAAAATACTAAATTATTATTGTTTTTAATGTAGCAAGGACCAACGTTACGGAAGATGGGTAAAACATCAAACCACATAGTTTATTGTTTTATTATGGCTACCAATCTTTTTAGTACCAACCTACGCTTTTTTTTATACACTCCCTATTAATAATAAATGATGATTATTTAAGATTATTTTGTGCAGCATTTGTTATAATAACCACGTTAGTTGTAATTGACTTTGCTTAAAGTACTGTACTGATTAACTCTGGGATAAATTCCCGTGGGCACAAAACATTTGGAATTAATTTCGTTCAGGTATATTTCTTTATTTGATAAATCAAAAACATAATCTCACATTGTAACTTCTTTCGCAATAAATAGTTGAAAAGCTCTGATGCAAGGTCTTGCTTGTCTGTATAAAACTTTATAATGAAAGGTTCTCGCTTGTTATGAGGACAAGAAGCAAGTTGCAACTCTAGCTAGCGTCGACAAGAAACTTGTAAACAATCGTAGGAATGTCCACAATACTAGACGAATTTTCAAACGAATGAAAACTATACAAATAAAATAAATTATCTACAATATCAATTGCAACACTTCACTTTATGACTTGAGTGTTCTCTAATTGCGGATATTTCTTATACAAGGTGTAAGGGACAGCGTCCCGATAAACTTATAGGGGTTGCTCAGTCAACGACACTGAACAACATCCACCAGGAAATTCTTTCAAAAAGAGAAAAGAAAAATGGCTTTTTCATACAAATTGTCTGATCGATGTGGACATTTAGTGTGGAAAAGCCAATTATTATTTTTACTTCCTGAAAGAATTTCTTGGTGAAAGTTCGTCGTTTAGTACGTTGTCTGAGCAACCCCTATCAGTTTGCGGGACGCTGCCCCTTACACCCGAAACAAATAAAATAAATGATTTACTAGTTTCTCTACAACATCTTCTTCTATGCTGGCCTGAGCCTGGGAGCGAGAGAAAGACATATAATGTGCCAGCTAACGACCTAAACAAAGGTCGTTCCGCCACGTCTGACAAAGTTTCGAGGGTGATTTAAGATAGATTTGTAGGTATATTGCAGTGACACGTTGTCAGTACATCGCCTTAATTACAATAAAGTGAAACCCTCGGATCCCTTAGCTGGTTTTCACAGAATGCCCGGGAGGAAATTAAGCTGGCACATTCTATGTTTTTCTCTCGCTCCTAGGCCAGCATGGAAGTTTCTTGATCTCATACTTACACATAATCACGCCTTTATCTCTAATGGGGTAGGTTGATCCAATAACCAACAATAAAAATATTATGTGCTAAAAGAGCATTCTATCATGCAAAAGTATAAACTGTACAAGATAATAACAATATTATGTAAAACTAAATGGCCAGACAATGAAGATACAAGCTGTACCCAACTCTGTTCCTCATTCTCATTCATCCGAAGCCCCAAAATTTGTTGCTAAATTATATCCAACTAGCCGAATAAACTCTCAGTCGTTTTGCAAGAGATGCGAATACGACATTATTTCGCTACATAGAGTTTTGTGCAAGAAATGTGCTGTGCATACAAAACTGTCGGTACGATCGTTGACAAAATTCCGGTTGAAGTAACACGACAATTTGAGGATAGATAGGTGAAGTTTCTCTATATGTTTTCAAGGGATATTTGAGTATAGTATGATTCTTTTGTAGGTACTTATTTATTATTTTATTTTTTCTTGTTTTTTCATGTTTACCTTAAATGTTTTTTAGTGCAATAAACAATTTTTGTTCTGTAAAATTTCTGAAACAATCCATTACAGACCATACAAGTTTTTCTCCAACCACATACACGAAGCTAGACGAAACGCGTCATAAATCTGGTCCGCACGACTGCTTGGGTTCTGTTTGAGGCTAAATATATTATCCTACGCTCAGAAACATTAAGTTATTACATTCCACTTTTAGTTGCTGTGTCACTGGAGAAGAAATACTTTGTTCATTCATAAAGCGGGAATAAAGCCTACCGGTACTCTACGTAGCTATACTTATTTGAAAAAAATATGTTTTTGAAGATTACTGGCAAAACTCTTTCGTTATTTTTCTTTTTCAAAATAAATGGCGAGGTGAACTTGATGGAAGCTTTTATATTCTAATTTTTCTACATGATGAGAAAACTTCACTCACATGCGATACAAGAGTTTGCTTTCCCAAGTTTCCCCCGAGATAAGAGAAAATTAGTTGAGCGTCTGAAAGATGTACTTGGATAAATACTTTACTAAGTGCACCTCGAGATAAAGAGGAGAAGAATTTTTTAAGTATTTATGAAGTAAAATTCCTGTGTTGCGTTTGCAAGTTTTTATAGAGGAATAGGTTTTTATAGTTTGTTTAATACAGGCCAAATTCCATAACTGTGTGATAAACTACATAGATACATACTGTAACACCCTATCCCTAATTAAATAATAATCTGATAAAATTAATATGGCCAACGATAAATATGTGATCGTCTAAAAACTGATTTTATGTCAAATGAAAAGACCCATACGTTGTGTATTCAAATAGAAAATTGAAATAAATCTAAGTTAAGTTTGAATAGGGTAATCGTAATTGAAATTATGACGTAAGTAAATAAATTATTAGTAAAAAAGTTCATAATCAAATTCAGCTGAAAAATAACACAAAATGACAAAAAATAAAATATAAATGAGTAATATGCGACTCACATAAAATATTTTCAGCTGAAATTCAAGAATCAGGAATCTCCATCTTCTTTCTTCTTGCGCATAACTAACCCAAATAAAATAAAACCAAACATACTTAATATTAAATCTCCCGGCTAATGTAGCGTGCTGAAAGGTACAAAGACTCAATAACCAGGGAAGGGAATTTGAATAAAGATCTTTAAGATCTTAGAATTAGGATACCTAGACAAATGAAATGGCCCTCCCTTCCAACCTACAGACCATGCCTACGCGCGAAAACCTTGCACAGACTAACAATAAACCCTAGTCTTATTTAACTTGCAAACCTTCCATCAAATATTCCGATCATCTGAATTCATTCACAAACTTCTTTCATACTACCAATCATTCATCAAAATCATACAAGTTACCTATTAACTGCAGTTTTGGTCACCTGTGACGGTGTACTAATGTTCAAACCTTTTAATAATCAATATCTCTGTTCACTTTGCAATATGGTATAATTTTCAAGGACTGCCGTACCAAAATCACATGATATGCGCTAAGAAGTCAGTTAAAATGATAGAAAGTGTGTGTCAAGAAATTATCACCTTTATAGCTCGCTACGTCAGCTGAGAAATAAACCATTAGAGGTTTGTATGAATACCTATTCGAATGAATTCTCGAGAGGGATTATGGGCCAGCTACTCTCGGAGCCTATAAGCCTTGTCGATGTGTATTTAATGTATGTAAAGTGCTATCCTTTATATAAAATAAAATAAAGAAATAAAATAAAGAAATAAAAATACTAGTAAGTGATTTTAACTACTAATATCTTTAAAACACCGTATTTTGTTTTAATGTGTAACACTGTATCTTAAAGACATATCAAAATATTCCTATTAGTTTCTATTTGTTCATCTTCACACTCACGCACACTGATATTTTACACATAACACACACCTCCTATTTTCTATTCTAATAACACATTTCCCTACGATTATCAGTGAATGATGTTTGAAAACTCGCAACGCTCTGCAGGTACAGAAAGCTGAAACTATCAAATAATTACGAAATTATCTATCTGTAAGTTAAGAAACACTTACAGTAATAATCACAACGATGGACTTCGAGTAAAACACAACGCCGAAAATAAACAACACACGATGCTAGGAATCGCCGATTTCCGCGTTAGAACATCGTCCCGGCCCGTCAGCAACTGCCAACCCCCACTGAATGCCCGCTGTTCCTCTGTTTTTTTTAATCTTCCAAGTTCTATGCTATATTAAGACAAAGTAAAATATCTTTTGTAACATTCAAAATTTAACTCTATTTCCAAGAAACAACTATGGGTATTTATGCATTTGATACTCTTGTTTAAATGCTGGGTCATGTCAGGTAAAGATTTCTCAATTTTTGAACGAAAAATCTAAATGCTATTTGTTTAAGTGTTGGGTCGATTTATTTTCCATGCTGGACTGGGAGAGATAGAAAAACATAGCATGTTCCAGCTGCCCTTCCTCCCGGGCATGCTGTAGAAGTCAGCAAAAGGGACTCGAGGGTTACAGTGTATTGTAATTTAGGCGATGGGCTGACAACCTGTCACTATAGCAATACACTTTTCAATCTAAAATTGCCCTCAATTTTTGTCAGACGTGGCGAAAGCGCCTTTTACGAGGCGTTTATCGCTCTGCCTACCCCGTAAGGGATAAAGGCGTGATTTTATGTATGTATGTATGTATGTATTTTTTTTTTTTTTATTTGATAGGCAATCATTTGTCCGCCATCTCACGTGATGGTTAGTGATGATGTAGACTATGATGGAGCATGATTGCCTAGAAAATGCCTGTTCACTCTCGCCAATGTTAATTATTATATATGTAATGATAAACGATCGTTACAATACATACATACAATCACGCCTTTGTCCCTAATTGGGTTAGCAGAGCGTAAACGACCTAAACAAATGTCGTTCCGCCATGTCTAAACAAGTTTTGAGGATTATTTAAGATAGATTTGTAGGTATATTGCTGTAGTGACAGGTTGTCAGCCCATCGTCTAAATTACAATAAACAGAAACCCTCGGATCCATTACCTGGTTTTTACAGCATGCCCGGGAGGAAATGCAGCTGGCACATTCTATATTTTTCTCTTGCTCCCAGGCCAGCATGGAAGATACGTTCCAGCAAGTTTTAAAAGCACCCCAATGGAAAAGTTAGACGATTAATGTTTCTGCTTCATTCTGAGAACGTTAATTGATAGAAAGATACATCATTAAATATATGAGGTATATATATTGTTAGTAGATTTTACGACAAGTGCACAAAATAAGTAATTTTCTGTCTGAGATTTTTAGCTGCCCAAGCCCGCAAGACGAGGGCTGATATTAAGTCGAGGACAAGAAATAGTTTTGTGTTCGAGTTATAAACTCTGCTTTTTACTTCGATAACGAGCAAAATATTTTTTTTAAATTGTTGTGAAGGAAACAATATTAATTCAATTTAACTTTTTAAATATTTTGACATGAATATTAGTCTTTGGCTGGAGACCTTTACAGCCTAGTATTAGATTATTTTTAGAATGAGAAATCAAATACACTATCGTACTTGAATTTCAATTTTAATATCGTTTTATGTCATAATGAACATAAAAGCAAATAAATTGAAGTAAATATTTTAAAATAATAAGTTCTATATATAAACTTCTGATTGTGTTTGGCTGTAAGACCTAATTTTCTTTGCCTTAAAAGAGATGCATTTATGAGTAGATACGTTTTTGCCCTTGTGCAGTCTACACCCTGCACAAAAGGCGCTTTCGGGTATGAGAATTGAAATAGTAATTTTCTACAGGCTTATGATCTTTCTGGCTCATCGACTTCGAAAAATAAAAGTTTTTTTTTACTTTTAAGATAGGCAGTATTTATTTGCTACAGAAATAGTATTATGATTACAACATGGTACATATTCTTGATTTATTTTTGGATATCAGTTATTTATGGGTACGTTAACTGTCACTATGCATTTATGATTTAAAGATTCTTATAGGTAATACATCTAAGCTTGTTTAACATCTTGCTTAATTAATATACAAAATAATTAAAATCTATAATTAGGTACCTATTTCTTTTTTAAATTTACATGTCTCACAGTACCTGTACTAGTCTCCGTATCATTTGAAGAATTAGAATTAGAATGTTCTAGTTTACTTGAATCGCTACTTTTATCACTATTTCTTTTACCTTTTATACTTTTACCTAAAATATTTGGTTTAATAGGCTTTTTCTGTTTTATTTTAATAGCCTTTTCTGGTGGTCTGTGTATACTTTCACTTCTATGTTGTAGCTTGTTTAGTCCAAAGTTTGGTTTAATTTGCGCAGTCTTCTCTAAATCACTAATATCAGGCAAATGTAAGTCTGTTATACAAACATAGTCTTCTTTTCTCTTAGGTTCAATGTGTCCCGGATTTATTTTGACAGGAATTATCTCTAATTTCCTTTCAAATATAGTTTCAGGGCCCTTGGAATCTAAAACATCACCCATGTCAGTCGGAGATTCAACTCCTCCAACTAATTCTTTGATGAGGTCGTCTTCAGCTAATTCATCTAAAATATCTCCATCTACTTCATCTTCGTCATCATCATCGCTACAAAACGATGAAAATGATGTCACTGAACCAGAGTGAAAATCGTCTGGTAATCTTACTCTTGGTACATTTGTTGTTATCTCTACCTGACTACTAGAAGGTTTAATAAGTATCTTGGGTTCTGTCGCTGGAATGTGACTTGAAGCAATAATTACTTTTGGGTAGTGCCGTTCCGAACCTATAATAATAGTTGGTTCATTACTTGGACTTCTTTCAAACGATTTATTAAAAGATCTGTTCATTTCAGGACCAGGAGTTAACATATTGATATTTTCATAATTTTTCGGAAGGCCTACTTCAGGAATTTTGCCTTCATTTGAGGCACCAAACGAAGAAAGTGGCTTTGAATTTTTATACGCAAGTCGGCGTTCCAAAGTTGTAGTTCTTGGTGGCGGTTGTGGCGGAACTTTAGATCGTTCAGATTGACTTTCGACGCTACCCATACTTCGGAAAGTTTGAAAAGCCGTTGGTTGCAAAGACAGTCTCTTTTGTGCTTTTGGTAAATCTGGAAGTACTTTAGGAAAGTTTCTTCTTTGGATAGTAAGTAAAGCTTCAGCTGCCGTCATAGGTTGTATGTTTTTATTATCTTCTCGAGACGTAACGTTAATATCGTTTCTGAAAGTGACTGGTGGGAGAATATTGATAGCTTGTGTTCCTTTATCTAGCTGCTCCTTTAATTTATCGTAATTAACATCAGTCACAGGATCTGAAACGGAATGTTTATGTGATATTTTCAAGGGTTTGTCATTTTCTACCGCGAGTGTAACAACGTTAGTGTACGTTTTTTCTTCATGTTTCTCGGGTATAATTTCTATCATTTCACAATCATTTTCAGTTCTAAAACTTAGAGATGGGTTATCTTTATTGGAATGTTTGGGTTCACTAGAATCAAATGATTTAGTGATTTCAATTGGTTCTTGATTCAAGATAGAGTTAGTTCGCGCAGCTGGAGTCGCATCAATAGCCACAGACACCTTTTTGGATATGATGCTTTCCGTGCCTTTACTTTTTAAGGAATCACTTGATTTTCCAGTTTGTTTATTATTGCGTAAAGATTGTTTGTTACTTCCAATAGATGAGTGAGAACCAAGAGCAGAAGTAGAAGTGGTTTTCTCAGAAGTTTTTGTTTTTTGACTTATTTTTGATTGAAGGGTTCTTGACTTTTCTTCCACCATGGAAGTATCTTTATTTAATCTTTTTGGATCCGATAAAAGTTCTTCAGATCTGGTAAAAGGCTTTGCTACGCTTATTTGTTTTTTAATATTCAAATTAGAACTCGATTTTCGAAGTATGCTAGGAGAGCACCGATGCATCACTTCATTGGCAATCCAGTCTCTCACTTTTGTCTGAGCATCTAAGGTACTAGTTGATAAATGTCTTCTCAAGGCAAACCTTTCTCTAAAACCACCAGAATCATCTGATTTTGGCGTTTTACATGGTTCTGGCTTTTTCTTACTTCTCTTACTATTTTTTCGGATTTTATTGATGCTAATAGATTTTATGACGCTACAACTATTTTTTAAACTTTGTAAAGCACTTTTTTCGTCTTTCGCTAGTTTTTGACCTAATACGTCTACCTCACCAACTTCAGCTCGAGAATGTCTGGAACTTTCAAAAGCTCGTTCACGTAGCCTAAGTTTGCGCTTTTTGAAGTATAACGCGGTGCAGATCCCAACATTTACTGCGAGGAATAAAATTCCAAGTGAAATAATTAGAGTAATGGTTGCACCTGATGTTTTTACTGGCAGGTTTACTGTAGGTTTACTTGTCGTCGTGGTGCGTGGTTTTTCCATGTAGCTGGGAGGTGGCCTCGCTGGCGTTTTGATTGATTGGATCGCTTCGTATACTCTATCAGGATCTGGTCTCTGCACCGCTGGAGGGTAAGGGACTGGTCTTCCGTAATATCCCCCACCCCCTCCTCCACCTCCTCCTCCGCCGCCACCACCACCACCATAAAACCGGTTTCCACCAGAAATTTGTCGTGGAGGTGGATTCATTCGTTGATATATCTGTCGTATCGGATCTGTTAAAAAGTAAAAATGCAATAATATTTTGCTGTCTCTTAAAATTATCGTTCTTTTATTTTGTATTCTTAGTCTAAGCAAAATTAAAAACTATGGCAGCGTTATCAAATAACAATCTTTTATTATGAAATACCCTACAATTGACCTTCAAAAGTATACAAACCTGCTGTAACTCTGTGGGTAGGTCTTGGTCGTGGAGTTGTAGGGATTGGTGTGTACTCGAGTGGGTCTCGGACGAACTTCCTTAGTTTATTGGGCAAAGATTCGATCCAGAATCCGGTGTAGTTCGACCTGTAGAGGCTGCTGATGTGGGGTGGTAAGTCTGAAAGATGATTATAATATAAAAAAAAAAAAAAACGAAATAAGAATGAGTTCTCATAACTTCTTAATTGCAATGGCAAATATTTACATAATTATTTATTTATTAATTATGTAACTTAATTTTGTTAATTTATTTTTATTTATTTATAATTTAAATTTATTTTGTAAGTACAGCTTCTCTCACAGTAGCCAAGGGTATTAATTTTTCGATAGTCCTGGCTACCACAGTAGCTAAGGAAGTTTAAATAAATGAAACTGTATTTTATTACAGTCTATATTATATTTATTTAATTTTAATAATATTTTGTAGGACAGGCCACATTAAAAATATATTTCGTATCAGTCTCTTATTTCTACCGATTTGAATAAAATATTCGTACGTTATTCTGATCTGTAAAATCAAAAGCGATGTTCAATCGAACTTATTCCTCCACAGCAATAACTTTGCAAGTCTAACTCTCAAGCAATCTTACCAAGTTTCAGATAGGACTGATGCACGATGTTGTATTCTGGCCATTCTTGGTTGAAAGCAGTCCACTGCTTTTTGTCTAAAGTGTAGTAGACATTGACGCTTTGAGTGTTTGGTGTTCTACGAAATTTTAAGACAATCTGAATTATGTAAAGCCTTGAATCAAAGGTAACTCAGTAATATAATTAAGGCTTATTTTTTGTACCGAGTGTAAGGGACAGCTTCCCGAAAACTGAATAAGAATTGCTCGGTATTGTTCGAAAAACTGAAACTGTTTCAATGGAAACTGAACAAATTTCACCACAAAATGAAAAAAGAATAATGGCTTCCCTATATTATTGCCTGATAAAGGTAGTAATTTTGTGACGGAAAGGTGTTTTTTTTCTATTGTGAAAGTTGTTCAGTTTCGTTGACTGAGCAGAGCAATCAGTCTCCCTTCCCTTTTCAGGGAAGGTGTCTCTTACACTAAAGCAAAATAAACTAATGAAATGTTTCTCGAAATTTTCTTAGTAACAATAAAGTTACCGAAAATTAAGACTTCTTATGCCTTAATTGTGGATATTTTTATATCTTACTTACCCCATTTTCACAAAATTACTCCACAGTCTCATCATGACCTCACTCAACAGTTTTTCCCTCTGTGTGTATTCAGCATGGAAGTGTGTGTTAGCACCGCCTAAAGGCACTCCGAGTACATAGGGCAATTCTTCGCCATGGACACTTTTGTTCAGCTGAAAAAAGAAAAATCATTAACATGAATATTTGCAATTAAGTTTTGCCAGTGTCTCGTACCTATTTATAAAAACCTTTTCATTTGAAGGTATAAGTAATGCTACAAATACAGGTGATAGTAAAACTCAATGCTACGACTGGTAAGTATCTAAGATCTATCTATAAGGACACATAGTTTAGTTTCGGAGATGTTTTCGTATAAATTATTATTTCTATTTGAATACGTTGTTATTTTGACAATAAACATTTTGTATATCTTCTATACTGAACAGGGAGTGAGAGAACAAAATAGAATGTGCCAGCTACATTTCCACCCGAGTATGCTGTAAAAACCAGATAAGGGATCTGAGGGTTTCAGTATAATGTAGTTTAAGCGATGGGCTGACAAATCTATCTTAAATAACCCTCAAAATTTTGTTAGACATAGTGAAACGACCTTTGTTTAGGTCGTTTACGCTCTGCCTACCCCGCGTGATTATATGTATGTAATATTTTGTATAAAACACTTCTAAATATGAGATTGATATAAATGCTGAGAAACTTAATTCACAGTCAACTAGAAATTACCTACAGCAAAGTATTCAGCGAACAGCTTTAATTTTTTTATGTTGCATTGTCAAGCACCTGTTGAAAGGCAGAACATGAAAAAGAGCTTGAAAAACCCAAAGCGAGCGAACGCTATCCGTTTCGTACTGCCAATACCTTTTTTTTTACCTTTGTTACAATCCCGCCTAGTTCTCAAGTTCATTCGTTTTCTGAAAGTTTTGTTCACTTTCCAGATTTTGCATGACTCAAGCAAGACTTAATACTAAAAAGAAACTTATCCTGTTTCTAAATCATAACCCCCTTACAAAATAGAAAAACTGTGCAGTAATTAATATGGTCCGTTTTTGCCACGTCTATGCGAATATTACTCCAGTGGAAATATCAAATATTTTAATTTGATCTGGAATAAAACTTTATCATGTTCTACTTCTAGTTCAGCATGGAAGTAATTCCTGGCTTTCAGAAATAACTAGCCAAAATATTTGTAAGGCACATATCTTATATCAATTATGGTTTCTTTTATACATTTTCTGCCACTTCAGACATCGCAGCTATTTTCGTTAGGGTTAATTTAACAATAATGTAGGTATATTCTTACCGGAGCATACTCAGTACTGACTGAATTGTGTCCAAACACGTAGAAGTAAGATTGTCTGTTAGCTTTCGCCTGATAGTTAGCGAATTTGATCATCGGCGCTAAAGTATTTGCATCGCTTAAAAAGTTCAGGATAACATCACGGTTGGCTTCCACTGACCACCGTTGAGGATCTAATCTAGATGGTGCGTATCTGTAACAGAATGCATACATATAACCACGCCTTTATTCATAGGGTAGGCAGGGAGTAAACGACCTCAACAAATTTTAAGGATTTTATCACTCACAATGCTATTTTTATTACATACAATATGAAAGAAAGTTTCTGGCAGGACTCAAACCTGCGTCTCTGGGATGCCGGTCCATTACTCTACCAACTGAGCTATCAACTGGTCAAGCCCTACGTAGTTCTTAAACTACATGGCTAGATGTCGCTAACGTGGCTATGACGTATACATAAAAAAGACTATGATAAATTTGTCACTCCCTCTACCGTTTCTGCCTCTAGCTCATTTGGTAGAGTAATGGACCAGCATTTCAGCGACGCAGGTTCGAGTCCTGCCAGAAACGAGACAATCTGACAAACTTTTGAGGGTTATTTAAGATAGATTTGTAGGCATATTACTGTAGTGACAGGCTGTCAGCCTATCGCCTATATTGTAATGTACAAAAACCCTGTAAAACTGAGTGACAGAATAAGAAATAGCGTGATAAGGGAACGTTGTGGTGTGAAAGAGGATATAGTGAAAGGTATAGAAAAAGGAATGCTGAGGTGGTTTGGTCATATTGAGAGGATGGATGAAAAGAGATTAACCAAACAGATATACATGGCGAGTGTGAGTGGGAATGTTGGAAGGGGAAGACCTCGACGAACGTACCGCGATCAAATCGGGGACGTTCTAGGGAAAGGTCAGGTCAGGAGTACCCTAAACCGACGAGCGTGCATGAAAAGATTGATGAATGTAGATGAACCGAAAGAAGTTTGCAAGGATCGTAGCAAATGGAAGGATGTGATCTCTGCCTACCCCTCCGGGAAAGAGGCGTGACGTTATGTATGTTATGTATGTATGTACAAAAACCCTCGGGTCCCATAGCTGTTACAGCATGCCCAGAAGGAAATACAGCTGGCACATTCTATGTTTTTTGCTTGCGCCCAGTCCAATATGGAAGTATAATAGAATATACTGAAATAATTTAAAATAATGTTCCTTCTTCTTCAATCGTAACGAATTAAAGTGTCTACCAGCAACTGATGTGCTTTAAAGTCAAAATCGGCTTCTGAATTAGTCGGTTTTCCGACCACTATTAGAAACAACCGGGCTTAAGAGCGTTTTTGCAGTGTTCCGTATTCGGTTCGTATGCGGGGAAAATTAAACGGATTGGCGCGAATATGTATGACAGCTTATACATACTTTTTCATGGATACAAAACGAATACAGAGCAGTGCAAAAACGCACTAACGGATCTTCAAAACACTTAATTCAGAAAATAAAATAAAAAAAACATAAAAAAGACTCTTCCGTGAAAATCGACCTCACGATCTTCGTATACACAGCCCAAGGCTTATATTGTTTGATCGTGGTTGCAACTCTTCTGACATCAGGCTTATATCACTTAGACTCATGCCGCAAACTGAGAGTGGTAACCATTATAATAGTACTACATAACATACCATACGAACGAAACTGAACAATTTTCACATGGAAGTTTCAGGATAAAATGGTTTCTTAATAATTCATAGTAAATTATTTTTAGGATCGGAAATATAAAAAAATATAGGTTATAATTATTCAAATTACATACTGTTTCAAAACTTCCTTCAAAGCAACGCCTTCAGCATCCTCCCCATAGACGAGTTTGGTATATTTCTTGATAAAGTCATCCCGTTGGTTCTCAAGTATACCGTGGTCCAGCTCTATCACTCCAAAGTCATGGTAGCTTTCTAATTCTGTCACTCCACTTAATATTTGGTATCTGAAAAGGTGAAATTATTCGGAGTGCAAACTTATGGGAGTTGCGAGCAAGCTGTCCCTTACACCCGGTGTACGTCTTTAAAATAATAAATATAAAGTCAAATGATTACCTAACAACCGTTAATTATTTCTAAAACGCTGCAAACCGAAGCCAACTGAGATCAAACTGCAGACTTAATTTCAATATTCTACTAAACAAAAGATCAAATAGGCTGACGGAAGACATAACAATCGACTATCCCTAACTTGCATTATCAGATACTAAGTCATGTCTTGTGCCAGTAGTGGCCTGTTTAGAAGTTCTATGGCAAACGCTTGGAACAAAACTTTGAGTTGAGATAACACCCGGGAGAGCAGCGAGAATGGATTTATCTTTAAATGTTATCGTGTCAACTGTTGTCTTGGTAACTTGTGCGATGCTGTTTATTGCTTTCAAAGATAGTGGAAGCGTCTGCCAAGCCGGTTTAGTTCCACTGGATTGGGAATTCACTTTTGAACGCGATAGTCTTGTTCATGAAGTGTAAATGTTTCAGCGAATTGTTAAGTTTTCGACAAACAAGTGTTACATTTTAATAAATATTTTTATTTTAGTATTTTGTAGCAGCTTTGTAACATTTTGGTTTTTATACTTAAACGCCCAAGCTTGCTTGACTAAGGCTCCTAGAATCATTAACTCACTTGATATAAGTAAGAGGTATCGTATTTAAAAGGCAAAAGATACGACATACTTAATTCAGTTGATTGACATAAAACTAATGTTTTCGTTGTTTTTTAATTGGTAGTGTTGTATTTTTTGTTGCTTGCTCAAGTTAAAGTACTTACTTGCTCAATAAAAAGGGATATGATTCCATTGTCTTTGCGGGTTCATTTGGTATAAAAATTCCAGCAACTGTTGGGCCTAAAGGTGTCTCAAACGGTCGTGCCAATATCTGAACTTTCTTGATTTCTGATATTCTGAAAAACAGTAGGGCAAATTATTATTCAACATGTTTAGTTTTTTAAACCAACTTCTTGACATTCCAATCTATTTTTAATAGTCCTCCAAGTTTTGCAGCCTATTGTAGCTTATTATTGTTTTAATTATTTTTTAAATATATTTATTATTGTTTTAATTAATATTCTAATAGTTAAGCTCATATCAAATCATTCATAAAGTATAAATTTGCTACTCTATATTTTTCAGGCGTCTTCTATACGTCTTAGTATTGTTTAGTTTCATCTCGCTTACTTTTTAGACATGGCGGTGATCAGACAGATAGATAAGGGTAGAGAGGAAGGGAGTAGGAAGCTGCTACGGCAATGACCTTTCGATAAAAAGTTATCATCGTCCGTCAGGACGGGGATTGTCTCAATGAAGATCAAAGAAATAGAAAGGTGTCACTTACGATTTATTTTGCATGCAGTTCATCAAATTCTTTGAGGTGGGGTTGCAATTGAGTCCCTGTGCAACCTGCAGCGTATATTGCATTGGGTCTCTAGTTATAGCCCAGTTCGACAAAGCTGATCCTGACATGAGAATCGCTCTATGGAATAAACCTAGAAAACAAAAAAAAGTAACAATAACTACCTACACCAAGTATTTTTTTTAACACACCTAGGGTGGGTAGGGATACTTAGACTAAGTTTAGTCAATAGCTAAAAAAACATTTCAAGTGAGACCGCACTATGACGTAGCTGCAGCGTCGTGACACTGCGCAACGAAATCTGTCAAAATGTATGAACTGAAATTGTCGCGCTTCAGTACGATTTCATCATACATTTTCATACAAAGAATCATTTGTCGCGCAGTGCCGTGCCTAGCCGCACCGCGCCGCTCCGCTGCAGCTACTTTTTAGTGCAGTCTAACCTTAAATGTGGAATTTCCTTAGATAACACGTCCAAAGGTTAAAAATAACCTTAAATTATAGCCCTAAGAGAAGAACGTACTGTCAGCATAAATATATTTTTTTTTTCTATCAAAAATGTGGTGAGAATGCCCTCTCCTGAGAACAACGCTATTAAATGTATTTGTTGAGATTTTTGTTTTATTTTGTCCTTAAATAAAAGTAATGTATCGAGCAAATTAACTAAACTTCAATCCTCAAAGAATAATTTGAATTTGATACAATATAATTTGCTGTTTGTTTTGGATCTTATTCGATTTCAATCATTTCAGGTAATTACCCAGATACAATAAATTATCTGTAAATTTGTCTCTTATCCATGGTAATAAAATAAGTAGGTAATAAATAATTTGGTCATATAGCAGAATATTTATTTTGTAATAATAAAAACAACAACTGCCTCCGTGGTCTAGTGGCTAGTGCCATGGACTCCCAATCCGGAGGTCCTGGGTTCGATTCCCAGGGGGGAAACACAAAGTTGATATTTGAGAATTTGTCTCTTTGTGAATTTTTCTCCAGTTTGGTTAGGATATCGCAGGCTGAATCACCTGATTGTCCGAAAAGAAAAAGATTTCGTGCTTCGGAGGGCACGTTAAGCCGTCGGTCCCGGTCGTTGTCTTTGATAGTGGTAGTTACTCAAACCATGTCACAGGCCTGATAGTTGTGCTACTAGGCGGTTTGAAAACTCTGACACCAGGGTTCATCGGGTCGATAGACTCGATACCCACTCGACAGAAGAAGAATAATAAAAATATTAGTCCTAGTATAATGAGACCTACCATTGGAAATCGGTGAAAGCATCAAAAAATTGACGCAGGCCGCGCCGGTTCCGTGACCCATGAGCGTTATGGAATTCGGGTCCCCATTCAGATCCTCGATGTTATCTTTGATCCATTTCAGGGCGGCCAACTGGTCCAGCAGGCCGTTATTTCCGTACTCGTGCTCAGTCAGACTTGGTTTCATGAAACCTGCAATGTATTCAATGGGTAAACTTCTGGGTTGTTTATGATAATCGCAGATACCCCGAATAAAGCACAACAGAGTAATTTAAGATCAAGGTGAAGATTCTGATGCTGAGAATGTAATTACGGAGTGTAAGGGACAACTTCCCGCAAATTGATGACGTCTGCTCAGTCAACGGAACTGAACAACTATCAGCAGGTTTTTTTTTTTTCAGGAAGTGTTAAAAAATATTTGGTCTTCCATAAAAAATGTCTGATTGAGGTGGTCATTTTGTATGGAAACTTCATTTTTTTTTCATTTCCTGAAAGAAATTGAACTGAATAACTATCACCAGGATAGTTGTTCAGTTTCATTGACTGAGAAATCCCTATCAGTTTGCGGAAAGCTGTCCCTTACACCCGGTATATTGTGAAACTAGTTTCTACTTTTTTTTTCTAAGCTAAAAGGCATATCTGTATTATAATAAATATTTATTTACTGTGTGATAGCATTATTTTTTTAAATTGCCACGAAATAGGTTGGTTGATTATTGTATGATGTGATGAGCAAAAGGTAGATAAGCATCTTAAGCTTCATTTGTTAATAAAAAACAAAATGATTAAAATTCCTGTCATATTTTTAATTGGAAATATAATATTGGTGGTTTCATTTCATAAATTGGGAAATAAAAATTGAAAACCTCTTTTCATGGTACGATAATTTGATGAGCCCTCTTTTACTGAACAAGAGCCTAAATCAACAGAAAAGGATAGCCTGCTTACTTTTAGTAACGTAGTTTAGTTTAGTTTTTCTCGTCTGTAGTGGCTAGTTAGTGCCTCTTTCAAAGGAAAAGTTATACAGACTGTTAGTTCATGAAGTGTTTTTTAACTTTTAGAAGTTTGTTTTGGACATCATTAAGTATCAAGTGATGTATGTAAATACGTACCTACTGAATTAAAAAAGAATCTGCTGACCACAGCTTAGGGTTCGAACTTAACCATAAAACCAAACATCTTTCCTTAAATAAAAGGTACTCCCATACAAATATTGGCAGTTGCTTTAGTCATGTTGTATGGCAAGCCTTGTTTTTTTTAAATATACTTTCTTCGACCTTTGTCCAGATTCAGATTCGGATTAATTTATTTAGGATTAATTTTCTTGGGAATAGGTTATATATGCGTTATGAGCGTATTGAGCTTATAGGTTTGGTTAGCATTTTTTTGTACACTCGGTCTAACATTTACATCACTAGGTACAGTCAAATACGCTATTTTCCTACTATTCAAATCAATTAATTATTATGAAATGTCCAAAATGCTTTTTTGTATGAAAATAACGGGTTATGACGTCACTCGCCGGTAAATATTTACTACTCAAATCAATAAGTTCTATATTTTTAACTCGATTATTAAAATGTGTTTTCTTTTTATTATGAATGAGATCTACCCATTAGTTTTAAGTATAAACGTTGTTTTTTTAGCCACCCAGTAAACAGTCAACATGCCTATTACATGCCTATTGATTTGAGAAAAGCCTGTTAAAGTATTTGATTTATTTTTAATTTGATAAGTTTTATTAAATAATGCTTACCTAGGATTCCTAACCTGAAGTTCACAGTGACCACCATGATGTTACCATACGAAGCCAATATTCTACCATCGTACGGATTCCCTGAACTCCATTCAAAAGAATCACCGTGTATGAAGACCAGAACAGGAAACTTCTTGGACTTTTGTTCTGAAAAAAAAAAAAATTAATACATACACATACATATAATCATGCCTTTATTCCTAATGGGGTAGGCAAAGCGTAAACGAAAAAAACGAAGGTCGATCCGCCACGTTTGACAGAGTTTCGAGGGTTATTTAAGAAATATTTTAAATTAATAATGCAATATGAGCGTTTCAAATTAGCAGGTACCTAGTAGCTTTTTTAATTAAAAAAATAAGTATACGCTAACAAAACCTTAATATGTTATAATTGAGGTAGGTATAAATAATTATATCAACATTTTGTACTCGTGTATAAAAAACCGTTGGAAAAACCTCACAAAATATTTCTTCGAGCATTGTTATGACTGGTACTTCTGGTGGTCCTTTAAAAACTTGTTCATACTAGCGCCATCTTCTTACAATACTAAGAATCACTACTGGCAATGTTACCCGCTTCATTCCGTTTCGAGCAACACCCAAACTCCCTTGGTTTGAACAGGACTTTCGTCGCAATACCGAACTACAACGCTTCTGAACCGCTGTGTTTCGGTTACAGTTCAGTTTCAAGTAGAATCGGTCAGATGGCGCTGAACAGCATTATTGAAAGTTACGCGTATTCAGTCAATATTTTCAGATTATTATCATAGTAATTTGATTCATTCACATATTGTTATAATTTAAAATGAATAATGTTTATTGACTAAAGAATCTTTTTTGTGTTACCATACTTTCACTATGCTTATTACCTTACCATATAATATAGCATAGATTCGATATTATTTTTATTATCTGTCGCTCTACGCCTGTCTTATAAAGGTTCTAATCTGGATCGAAAATCTACACAACAAACAACACATTTTCAGGAACTGAAGGCCAAATAAAAACCACTATAAAAATTTACAACAAAAAAGGTTTTCTCTTTGTAAAAGCGACTGAGCGGAAATGAGAGCCGGCGTACTTCCCGTTCCAATCAACGCAATGCTTTGATGCGTTCCGTTCTAGCTTTTGTTTAGTTTATTAATGAATAGCAACTGCGGTTTAAACCTTTACTCTGGATATAATGCATGGTTTGTCAAATAAAATGGCCAAAATAAGAAAAAATATGCAAAATTTTCCGATGATAACTAGTAATAAACAATTTTAGACCAACAAATAATTTATAGAATTTTTCGTTTATAAAAAACAAGCTAGCACATAAATTAGAGCGGCCTCCAAATTCATTTCAATGTTGCGCGGTACTGTCAAAATATTGCACCAAACACCTTTTTTACCTGCTCTGAAATATAAATAAATGTTCGAATTATAAAAGACAAAACGAATCTTTATTGACATACTTTTCAAACATAATGCTGAAGTAAATTAAGATGTTTACTTTTCGTTGGACCTGCTGCTTAACAAAGGTGAAACGAAAAGTAAAATGTCATGGAAGCAAGAAAGTTAATAATAATTAACCTCGAGTCCAAGCCTAAACATGTTACATTTGGCACGATTATTACAAAGGTTTTTTTAAACTTATAAGAAAATCTAATTACAAGAAAAAAAAAAATTTGAGCTGGCCTGGGAGCGAGGGAAGAAACATGGAATGTGCTAGCTAAATTTCCTCCCAAACATGCTGTAAAAACCAGTTAAGCGATCTAAAGGTTTCAGTTTATTATAATTTAGGCGATGGGCTGACAACCTATCACTACAGCAGTATACCTACAAATATATCTTAAATAACCCTCAAAACTTTGTCAGACGTAGCGGAACGACTTTTGTTTAGGTCGTTTTCGCTCTGCCTACTCCATTAGGGATAAATACGTGATTATAGGTCTGTCAAGACTCCAATAATATTAAGCGCTTTTACGTGAAATGTAATGACTCCGTCCGATATTTTATAAACAGTGATATGAAATAACTGAAATACTAGAAAAACCTATCACGACTTTTTGTCTATGCAGGAGTCGGCTAAAATTTTGATTATGGACCGTCGAGTTGGCGGTTCCCGATTTTTATGGAAGAAGCTTGAGGTATAAGGAGTATTTGTGCAAAGTCTTAAGTTGCGGAGCCCCGTAGTTTTTTTTTTTTTTTTTTTTTTCAATAATTTTACGCCATTTTCGAGATATCAGACTTTGGACTGTCAAGCGTTTTGGACTGTCAAGCGTTTTGATACTAGCAAAGGTTTTGTTCATACAGCCTTATTACAATTATATATTGTAATTAAATGTCAGTTTATGTGTAATTTAGTTGTAATTAAATAATTTATACTGAAAAATCAATAAAAATATGCTAAATAAATAATATGTTATGTTATTTTCTTTATTTTATGCTGTTAATTTCAGGTGTAGGACGATAAAAAATAAGGTATAATCGTATAACAAGCGAGACAGATATACTTTTTAAGGCAGACCGACTCTGTTCGAGCGCGGACATCCGGGTCAGAGGAGTCAGCGCAACCGACCTTATACAGATCAAGAGTGTTTTTAGAATAATGCGAGCGTAGCGATCCCATACAGAAATCTTGGTTGACGAGTGGAATTCCATACATTTTGAAGTAAGAATAGGAAAATTGATTGGTTTTCTTGACTTTGACCTTTGTTTTGACTATGGGAGGCGAGTTTGGGCTGCCGGCGACCTGTTTTGTTAATAAGCGGCAGCGATTTTCGGAGGAAGTAGTACTGTGGGCGACCACATAGGCGGGACGCTGTCCCTTACAATCGGTATACCTGCAAACCTATCTTAAATAACCTTCAAAACTTTGTCAGACGTGGCGGAACGATCTTTGCTTAGGTCGTTTACGCTCTGCGTGCCCCATGAAGGATAAAAGCGTGATTATATGTATGTACGTATATGTATGTATTATTTAAATTAAGTACTGTCCATTTTCAGTCTCATTCATGTTTCAAACAGTAATTAGTGAATGTTTTTGCCAGGAACGGAACCAAAACAATGCTATTCAGAACCCTTGCAGTCAGTTTACTTGTATTATTCATTGTTTTTCGACTTTCTTTGTCCTTTAATCTATTGTTGTGCCAAAGTTGCGCTGGGCTTCATTGATAAGTCCGTTGTTGATTTCAGTCTTATTTTAAAGTTTTCAGGTTTGTTCTTATTTATTTTCTTAACTGTTGTCCTGTTATAGTGTTTATAATAGATCAAGTGTAAAAATAACTTAATTTTAATCCGTGTTGTAGTATTGATTTCTAAAAATGTAATTTATATTATATCAGCATGTTGGTTGATTGAGTTCAGCAATTATTATCGTCAAAGATAATTGAAGATAAATGTTAGGAGTAATAATAATTCGTCATTTTGGAAGAAATGTATGAGAGTGGTTTCGTTTTTAAGTGTCAAACTAAAATACCTGTTTCTAAATAAAAAACATTTAAAGTAACAACACTTATAGTTCTAAATAATTAACCTATATACAAGTCCAAAAATAAAGCCCATTACGAACTCGATTCACTAAGTCAATCGTCGCTCCAACAAGCCATTTTACAAACACCAGTAAAATACGTTGGCGCCAGAGTTCCTGTCTATTTATACGTTTACACGCATACTTCCGTGACTTTTCTGTGACAAAATTCTTGAGGAGATAATAATAGATTTTGGCTACAAAGTAGTTTCTCAAGTAGAGATGGTGCTAAATTTATAACTTGGTTTGAATGAGTTTTATTTTTAACTGGCCGTTTAACCGTTAGTTTTTGTTTTCACTATTTGTTTGATCTATACTTTTTTTCATAATTATTCATATTTCAAAGTTACAACTGTGTGTCTCCGCATGGTAACTGACCTCACGACCTCAAAAGTCAAAAGTACAAACAACAAGTGCAAACTACTAGACAACAGAGTCAA
Organism: Scrobipalpa costella; assembly: GCA_949820665.1. Classification (NCBI taxonomy): domain Eukaryota; kingdom Metazoa; phylum Arthropoda; class Insecta; order Lepidoptera; family Gelechiidae; genus Scrobipalpa; species Scrobipalpa costella. The sequence continues at coordinate 24,376,486 of OX463297.1, forward strand.
TCACCTTAAATTTATGGGTAGATTTTTATACATTTACACTCATACTTCCGTGACTTTTCTGTGACGAGATAATTAATAGATTTGACTATATTGATGTAGTTTCTTAAGTCCAGAGTGTTGTACTTAATTTAGAACATTGGAATGTGTTTCGATTTTAACTAACCGTTTATCTGTTTTTGATAATATGATGTCATTCATTTTACGACAAATTTTCATTCAACTTTGTGTCGCCCTGTGGCAACTAAACCCACGTCCTCGAGATCAAAAATCAAAAACTCAGTGCAGTAAAATATAGAGTCAATTACCTTTAATTTATGGGAAGATTTTTATCTAAGGCCTGTTACGGAAATATTATTTTAACTCGGCAAACTTTCTTAACTCCTGCTAGCATGAACTTCGCCCTTGAAAATTCAAATTTGCCTAATGGATTGTCATTAAAAAGTTGGATAGGCTATTTAGCTGCAGAAATGAGGACGCTGGAAATTTGCTTAAGCGTAGAATATCATATCCATCAAAAACTTAAGCGTTGTGAAAATACCTTTTTAAAGCTCCGAGATTCTTGAGTAAAGAAATGAGTTAAATTTTTTTTAATGGATTAGATCGCACCTGGTGTCAATTAATTTTGAACATTTATTTAATTTGCTATTTATTACACACATAAATGAACAACAAAGGCCTAAGAGACGTTGATTTTCACAAAGATGTTAAGCTTTAACACCTAATGTTAAGTTTCTTACAGTCGTAGACCAACAATATGCTGTTTTGTAAAAACTTTTAACTTTTACTTTTAACTTTAAACAACGGCTAAAGTATATACGATATGATGTTCTATACCAGATGTAGGGGACAGCATCCCGCAAACTGATAGGAGTTGCTCAGTTAACGAAATTAAACAACTATCAGCAGGAATTACTTTCAGGAGATGAAAAAAAAAAACTTTCCATACAAAATTAATATCTCAATCAGACAGTTTGTATGGAAAATCCTGCTGATAGTCGTTCCGTTCCGATGACTGAGCAAGCTATCAGTTTCCGGGACGCTGTCCCTTACACCCCGTATTTATATCTGTAGTGAATAGGCACTACATAGGTGAGTATGCTTCAACATAGTCCGCATCGTCACTTTCCACCAGGTGAGATGGCGGACAAATGTTCGCCTATATATATTAAAAAAAAATAAAAAAAAAATGTAACTTTGCCTGATTTTCAGTTTCGCGACTTTTCAGGTACGTCTTAGCTTACTTCTTTCATTCTTCACTTTTAAAAATAAAATTTGTAGGTGAGTTAGGTACGCTAGCTCTAATTATTTATGTTAAACGAGATATTTTAGAACTGTTTTTGGCTGGTACCTAAGTATATTTTATAAATTAGTACAGAATTTGGTCAATAGTGTACTTTACGATTTCCTGAGAAAATTAATAATTGATCAAATTACTTGTACGTTATCTAAAAGTCATACTGTTGACATTGACATTCAACTACTTGTTTTGAAAGACATAGAATTATTAAAATCCAGTATAGGAATATTCAAATACTCTCGGGGCTTCAACCGGTGGATGCCGATGCTACCACACCTCTCCAAACACTTTTGCACCTTTTCAAAGGCAAATTAGCTGTTCGTTCGCTCACTATTTTTAGGCTTTTCAGTTCAGTGGAGCAGATACGATTGATTGACACATATTTACTCTGTGGAAATTGGGTTGCCGGCGCCAGCGTTCTCTTTCAAAATAAATCTCAGTTTGAAATAGGAGATTCATATTCGTACGCGCTAGTTTAGAAGTCCATTTGATAGTTCGCGGGATTTGTGGAGACATCGTTTTTTGCGGTTTCCTTTTAGCCGCTTGTGGTTTGGAATTTACATCCGAGGGATTTACCATTTTGTAAAAGTGTGGAAGAACGTTTTAATGCACAGAATTTTTTTTTTGTATGTTATAGGTACCCTCCCTTCCTTCCACTTTTCGCGATCCATTGATAGCACTTGCGATTCTTGTTGATATGCGTCTATTTTTGAGAGGCCTTTGACCTGCAGTGGGACACCACATGCTTATAAATAAATAGGTACTAATTCTTTGACTTACGGAACGATTTCTTTATGCTAAAGATCTTGCAGTGATATTATACAAAATGCAGTGGCTTCTTTCTTGGAAAAGCTGGAGAAGCACAGCCAAAGTCAGTAAAACATACAACCATACATCACGCCTTTACTCTAATAGGGTAGGCAGAACGTCAACGACCTAAACAAAGGTTGTTTCGCCACGTCTGAAAAGTTTTGAGGGAAGTTTAAGATAGATCTGTTTATTGCTGTAGTGCCAGGTTGTCATATAATTAGCCTTGAAACAATTAGCTGATTTTTACAGCAAGCCCGGGAGGAGATGCAGCTGGAACATTTTATGTTCTTCTGTCACTCCCAGTCCAGCATGGAAGGAAAGTCAGTAAAACTTAAATTTATAAAATTTTCTAAGCGTAGTAGGTATGTTTTAAATATATTACTGATGCAGGAAGAACCGTTCCCTTTATAGCCAAGCACGCTAGACAGTTCAAATGAAACACGTTTATTTACTTGGATTTTAAACGCGTTAACTCTAACTATAGGATTTATTTCAGTCAGTCTCTATTGGCAGTTTGTGGATACTATTTTGGAATACATCATACAAAAGCGCAACTTAACAAAAAATATATCGCGATAGGTAAACAGAACAAAAATGTAATTTAGAAAATTCCAAAGAAGAAGACCAAAATATTTTCACAGATAAAGGAATAAAATGAATGACAAATTTTAACATTCATACATTTTTGACAATAACTTGCTATTCTATTTTAAATAGTACTTTACATTTTTTGACACTAAAATTCTTTAAATGACACTTTAAGTTCCGTAAGATAGGCTCAATACTTTGGTTATATTTGTTATAAAAATATTGAATCTAATTTAGGACTAAATTATAACCCAAAAAATATACGTGACTGAATAAAGCGCTCACAAAACCACATAATAATTCTCGGAAGTAATAGGCAATACGTATTCACAATGTTTTAATTTGGCGAAGTGGCGTTTTTATTCTCACTGCGACCTATTTCAGCCATTTTTATCACCCCTTGCTCACGTGACCGACCTATTTAAACAGCGCTGGGACCATTTACCGGAGAACCGTTGTTTTAAGGATCAATTTACGGTACCTACTTAGATATACGAGGTAACCAAGGGTAATACTTAGTGGTGTAAAAAGTTGAGTAAACACTTAATTTGGTCTTGAAAATGCAACAAAAACAACAAAAATATCAGTTACTTTCTGCAATTACAAAAATAAATCAGAAAGAAAATTGACAACTTCATAGCTAACCAAGTCACATAAGATGCCTTAAAATAAGAGAGCTTGGTGCTGTCTAAAAATTTCGTGGCTATTTAAGACGTCTAAAATAACTTTCAAAGTGTTTTTGTTTTATTATACAGAAGAGTACTTGTACCCTTCAAGACCACTTATCGGTCATAACAATTTGTTACTTACAAATCTGATAAAAAGAGTCTTACCTCTAAAAGGCACGTAGATGTTCAAATACAAGCAGTCCTCCGACTCGTTAGCCAGGAAAGGCTGTATTCTGCTCATGTAATGCTGACGCCCCAACGAGGGAGGGTTTCCCTTCTTGATGGAAGGGATGGATTGAGGGCAGACTGGTGCGAAGCGCGTCGCTTTTTTCACGCCAGGCCATGGCGGAGCACTGGCTGGAAGTAAAAACTAGTTCGAGTGACAGATATTTTAATTTTTTTTTTTTTTACTTGCTTTATTTCTTGCTTTGAAATGTTCGATGCTTGGGTCCTTACTTTTTGGCTAAAACTTAGCAAATTTTTAATAGGTACTTCTGTAAAAACAAGCTACTATAACTACTTGATACCCTATAGATGGTAGCTGCGATAGATACCATTTCTAAGGAAAATAAAATAAAGTGTATCTATAATCAATTAAAATAGCATCTATCAAGCTCTAAGGGATAAAGGCGTGATTTTATGTATGTATGTATCAAGCTCTTACAGTTTTTCGAGTATTAACATATATAGTTTTTTTTTGTAATTCTAAACTTGCAAAACGCGCAGGGAAATACAAGTAACTGAAACTGCTTGTTAAATATAAAAAAGTTATTTTATGTAGCATTATTAACGTAATTGTAGGTGTATTTAATCGATTTGTGAGTCGTCGACAACATCTGAAAGATATTTTAAATAATTAGCACAGAGTAACTGTTTTGTTTATTAATTACATGGCTATTGATATAAAATTATCTTTACTCGCATCAAAAATACGTACAACCGAGTTCAAATAAAATCCGTTTCTTTCGTAAATAAAAAGAACGTCTTATCTAAGCAAAATACAGCTAAAGGCTTCTGCAATTCTTTTTTTCAGTACCCATTGAGTTTACTTTTCATCTCTATGTTAATGCTTTCTTTTTTGCCTTTTATGTTGGGGACACGTTTCAGGGACTTCTTTTGGGAGCATTTTAATTTATTCTTTGCCTAAATACCTGGAACGATGATACTTAATTTTGTTATTTTTTTTCTTTTAAACAGTTCGTGCCTAATGTCTTGGAATAGTTTGAAATGTTTCTGAAGACAATAAAAGAATCTCTGCAATTGGCAATGATCGGTATTCACTGAAAAGCTATAAAATCTTCTTTTTTAAAAGGCTTCTCTGTGGTATTGACATTTTCAGTTAAGTATGACTTTCAGAAACCCGAGGTTAGATAGAATAATGAAAATAAGCTGGACAGAAATGAAGTCCAACGATGAAGTACTGAGTGTGGTTGGAAAGAAGCGAAATTTACTGAAGACCATAGAAAACAGAAGACGGAAAATGATAGGTTACCAGATGCGACACGACAACTCCTTTAAGACCATCTTGAAAGGAAAGATAGAGGGAAAGAGAGGACGAGGAAGACCGAGACAAACTTACATGGACCAAATAAATGAAATAGCTGAAGTCGTGTCGTACCAGGATGTCAAGAAACTTACACAAAATCGATCCGAAAGGCGATTACTTCACAGACAAGAGCCCTGCTCTTAAATTTAAAAAGAAGAAGAGGTTAGATACTTCTTTTTAGATTATAAAACAGCTGAGTATTTTTAAAACTAAAGTAAAATATACGGGGTGTAAAAGACAGCGTACCAGAAACTGATAGGACCCCTTCTATCAGTTTCAACTACCGCTCAGTCAACGAAACTGAATAACTTTCACTAGTAAATTATTTCAGGAAATGAAACATTTTTTAGCTATCCCATACAAATAAATTGTCTCATCGAGGTGGTCATTTTGTATGGGAAAGTTGTTTTTTTTTGTTTTCTGGTGAAAGTTTCGTTGACTGAGCAAACCCTATCAGTTTCTGGTACGCTGTCCCTTACACCTGGAAGATAAAAGAGTAAAGATAGCACTAACATGTCAAGATACAAACATCCTACGTACAGTTAATTATCCTTCTGATGGAGCTATACATAGTTGCGTAGTCTTAATTAATGTAAATTTTGCGTCTTTACTTTACTGAAAGGTCCCGATGGTGTAGTGGATAGGGCCGCTGCCTCCTGAGCGGGAGGTCGTGGTTCGAATCACATCAAGTACCAATGTGTTTCTCGGTTTTTGAATTTCATATGTACGTTTATTCGGCGCTTTTTCCGTGCTTCGGAAGGCACGTTAAGCCGTTGGTCCCGGTTAATATCGTTTAATACTGTAGATATCTAATACTAATCGTCGTTAAGCCATTTCATAGGTCAGTGCTAAGCATTGGCGGCTTGAAAACTATGACCTAATCTAGGATTGGGTCTGGTTTCCCTTCTGGGTTGCGAAGGTCAGATGGCAGTCGCACTATGTAAAAACGAGTACCCTCGTTCAATCCTCTAGATTAGGAAGCCGACCCCGTAAGGCTAGGGAGATGACGACTTTACTGAAAAGTCGTAAATAATCACAGGTGTCGTGTTTTTTTTTTCTTAGCAAGTAGATTCTCGAGTCGAACAACCCAATGTATCCTGGTGTCAGAGTTTTCAAACCGCCTAGTAACACAGCTATTAGGCCTCTGACATAGTTTGAGTAACGACCACTATCAAAGACAGCCACCGGTACCGGTGAAACCTCACAAAGTGATAATTGGCATCAAAAAGAAATTGAATTGAATTAAGACGGAATAATGTGAAACAAAACGTGTAAATGTAAACTGTAAATACGCTAATATTAAAGATTGGTAAATGAATGGTCATAAGGGGAATCTAGACGGAAAAGTTGGAAGCAGGAAGTTTAACTTCGGATCTTTGTTTAGACTAGTTAGGAGATAAACACACAAAAAGTCCTGACCTCTCCGAAACCTGCCCGAACCCCCCCTCAAAAAAGGTCCCATTTTTTACATAAATACATACATATAATCACACTTTTATCCCTAATGGGGTAGGCAGAGTGTTCAAGACCTAAACAAAGGTCATTTCGCCACATCTGACAAACGAGGGACTGTTATTTAAGATAGATTTGTAGGTATATTGCTGTAGTGACAGGTTTTCAGCCCATCGCCTAAATTGCAATATACTGAACCCCCTGAGATCCCTTAGCTGGTTTTTACAGCATGCCCGGGAGGAAATGCAGCTGGCACATTCTATGTTTTTCTCTCTTTTCCAGGCCAGCATGACCTGTTTTTTTTTTTTTGCTGTAAAGTAGTTCCTGCTTTGAACTTTTCCGTTTAGAATTATTCTTTTATTAACCTTAATCCGTGCGATTTTATATTATCAATGGATCCTATATAAACAAAAGAAGTGTAAGTCCTAATAAATTCAACTTTCAGTAAAAAATAATTTATTCTCATGAATAAACAACAAGTTTTTGGTCCATGTCTAAAGTCTAGCTTTTAAATAGAAAAACGTGTTAAAGTCTAGACGTTATACGTACCTAAAACAACAGATGCGCATAATCAGGGACGAATAGAGGATGAGTCAAGTGGGTCATCTTTATTGGCATTCTTTGAGTATGAATGAGTAATCCGTCCGAATTGATAATCCTAAATTATTCAAATACACGTTTGTTTGTTTTTAGATTGACAAATAATTCGTTGAAAACTGTTGTTTTGGAGCTTTTAAACCAGTTCAATAATTAATGTAACGAAAGAGCACGAAAGTACCTAAGCAATCGTCTTGCTTGATACACCATCGGTGATTCAGCTCGTAATAACCATAACAGAAATGTTTTTTTATTCTCGCTAGAATTAAAAAAATACCGTTTAAAGTTATCACCTATTTATATCTACTTTGTCAAAATTCTCAAGTGAATACTTATAAAAAGATGTTTCCCTTGTGTTTTAATTAATACAGGAATTAGCTTGCTGTGTTCCGTCAGTGCATGAGATTGTCAGTGCCATATCAGGCATTTTCTGAGTGAGCTTACTCTATCTTTGACTCTGTCACGGTCATCCCTGTCCTAGTGTCTGGAGTCAAGAGTAAACCTATAACTAATATTTAAAAAAGTGTAATACTCGTCGTTAGTTCAAACAAACGTAAACAAAGAATATCTTACCTGGCGGCATAAACCGAAAACTGCCCACTGGGGGTGCAGCATACGGAATCCCAAGAAACATTTCCACGAGTTGAAGATCATACTGCCGACTTGGCTTCACTATGACTCCCCTGATCGCTCCTTGCCGCAAATGGTATTCTCTAGTCAATCTCACTCCACTGTCATCATTCGGGAAACCATCCTCGTATACTCTCGCTCCCACATTAACCATAGGTAGAGAAAAAGAGAGGCAAATATAAATAAACACGCGAGTCGTGTGCCGGTTAGAAGCCATCTTGTTTATGTGCAACGTTTTCTTCTCTTTGGAAGCGCACGCGGCACGCGCTCGAAATAGTTGCTGTTTTATTGTTTGTTTGCTCTTTGATTTTATTGTAGACTGTTTTGTGTATGAGTCAGTAAACAGTTAGAGATATATTGGTGTTTTAATTTGTGATTTCATTAAGTAGTTGTAAATCATGGTTAATTGAATTTCGGCTATTTTCAATTTAGGTCACTGTAAAAAGTTTCATAAGTACAAAAAATATTTCTATTATGATTTTCAATGCAAACCATTCACAACCATCGTCAAAATTTATCCAAATAAGAATTTCAGTCACGAATCACTTCACACATTAGTTTTTTAATAGCGTTATAATTAACCGTTATTAGTAGCGTTTGTCGCACGCCTGCGCACGCGCCCCGGGTTGCGCGCGCGACTGGATCGCTTCCAAACTGTCCCCGCGACTCCACACTGAAATACAGCACGACGCGGTTTTCAGTGAACGTGGGCGGGGGCGCTGCAGTACTGTCAAATCAATGTCAAATCTCAAGACGACGGCATTTGTTCCTTTTCTCGCCACCTTCATTTAAATCGTGGTCGTACTGTACGACAGTATGCGAGGCAGAGGGGATAACATTTCTGGGATAAATTTCTAAATTCAAAGCATTCCCAAACGGAAAGGAAATAAGAAGGAAGCGACTACAAAGAAAGGGGGAACTTAAGGGAGAACTTCGTCAGACTCAAAGTCGACAGATAATATCCATTTTCAGCATATGTAGGTGACTTTTTACAAAAGTCTTTCTAATTTGGATAAGATGCATGCTGACTGGCCAAAACACAAAATAGTCTATTAACATAATATTACTAAAACCATGTCAGAGGAGAGAATAGCTGTGCTACTTGGCGGTTTGGAAATTGTGACACCAGGGTTCATCGGGTCGTTGTTCGGCTCGAGAATCCACTCGCTAAGAAGAAGAACTTAGATTTTGTGCTAATTGTCAATGACGCGCGTCTTTCACAATAATAGGTATACATTAAAGGTTATGTCATCAAAATGACAAAACTTGAACTGTCATTCGTTGTCGAGTACCACTTCCACCTATATCAGTAGAAATCTAGGTTTATTGCCCAGTAAATTGAAAACCTAGTAAGTGAACCAAATTTCTCACAGATATTGCAACTAATGAAGAGATTGATTGTGCTCTTTAGCACCACTACTGGCATCAGTAGAGATCGTTATTACAGCTTTACTAACCTCTTGACCTATTTGGCTCGGTCTATTCAATTTGACGATTTCTTACTCATGTAGTTTTTCTTTGATTTTTTTTTTATTTACCTATTTAGGTACGTTATACATACATACATATAATCACGTTATAATATTTTATTATCTCTCTCTATGATTCAGCTTACTGTCTTAATTTCATCTAGTCTATCTGTATATCAAATCCCATCTTTTTCTATAGAAATTGCGATATTTTCCCGCGGTCAAAAGTAGAGTTCTCTTAGAATGACGGTTATTTACCAGCCCACTAGTTTAACTTTTATTTTCCTGTTCCCTAAGGTTGCCTGGAAGAAATAGCTGCTTAGCAATAAGACCACCTATTTGTACTACTATTTGTTTCATTTAATTTTATTTTCTCTTGTATCTTTTCTGTGCAATAAAGTATATTCTTATCTTACGTACGGACGTACAAGTATTATTAGATTAAAGAAAACGTCGAACTTTATCTTATCATCATCGTTACTGCATTTACATTGGTTACAACGCATCAATTTCCTTTTACATAGAACAATTTTCTCTCTTACAACTGATTATCACCTATCTATTCCACATTTTACATACCAATCATATAATCACGCCTTTATCCCTAATGGGGTAGGCAGAGCATAAACGACCTAAACAAGGTCGTTGCGCCATGTCTGACAAAGTTTTGAGGGTTGTTTAAGATATATATTGCTGTAGTGACAGGTTGTCAGCCTATCGCCTAAATTGCAATATACAGAAACCCTCGGATCCCTTAGCTGGTTTTTACAGCATGCCTGGGAGGTAATGCAGCTGGCATATTCTATGTTTTTCTCTCGCTCCCAGTCCAACACGGAAGTTTCCACATTTTACTCCATAAATTCTTCATCTGCCATCGATCTCAAGATATTATCTCCACGACGTATCTCTGTTGTGCCGATGGCCGCAGTCGCGAGTAGATTCCGGATATTTTGGGCGTACACACGTGCGTCGGCATCCGGAGACTTAGGAAGTACGGAAACTATCTGACGAACATTTTTTGATGAAGCTCCAGGAAATTGTTTTATCGCTGTCTGTGGACATCGTCATCTCTATTTATGAATCTTTTTTTCGGCTATATCTGTGGTACACATTATTATAAAGAAGTAAAACGGTTTAGTATCAGGTAGTTTAGTGTAGTGTACCTGATACCGAAATATAAACATAGTAATTTTATAAATTTTGTCACCAGTAGGTGATTTTCGTACATACATACACAAATCCACGCCTTTATCCCTTACACGGTAGGCAGAGCGTAAAACGATTCATAAATGGCGCTTTCGCCACGTCTGACAAAAATTGAGGGCAATTTTCGATTGTAATGTGGATTGCTGTAGTAACAGGTTGTCAGCCCATCGCCTAAATTACAATACACTGTAACCCTTGAATCACTTTAGAGTGAACAGGCATCTTCTGGGTGAGCTCGCACCATTGTCGACTCCGTCTCAGTCGTTTCCGACCTAGACTGGAGTCAAGAGCAAACCCACTTTTTAATAAAAAAAAAAAGAAAGCTGACTTCTACAGCATGCCCGGGAGGAAGGGCAACTGAAACTTTAAATGTTTTTGTATCTCTCCCAGTCCAGTATGGAAGGTAATTTTCACCGTAATTAAAATTCGGGAACATGCATTCTACACCGTGGGTAACATTATGTTCCAATAAGCATGCTTGTTTATACCTACTTAATTATATTTTTCTGATGTATTTAAATAAAACAACTTATAAATTATCGAGCAGATTTTATAATGAAATTAAGGATGCGATAGTAGTGTATTAGTTTGGAATTGACAAACAAGATTTAATAACAAAACTCATAAGTTAACTGGAACCCAATTTGGTGTGTCAGACGTTATTACAAAAGTTTGGACAAACCCTTGTACGATACTTGCCAGACTCATAAAAAACTTGGCAAAATATTTTGAGAGTGCTGTCAAGAATTTCGTAACAAGCAAAAACGCCTATTATTAGCTTTGCAGTTATTAATACTAAGAGTTTCAGAAAATGATAATCAAGAAATACCCGTACATACATACATACATACATACAATCGCGCCTCCATCCCTAATGGGGTAGGCAGAGCGTAAACGACCTAAACAAAGGTCGTCCCGCCACGTCTGACAAAGTTTTGAGGGTTATTTAAGATAGAATTTTAGGTATATTGCTGTAGTGACAGGTTGTCAGTCCATCGCCTAAATAACAATATACTGAAACCCTCGGATCAATTAGCTGGATTTTACAGCATGCCCGGGAGGAAATGCAGCTGGCACATTCTATATTTTTCTCTCGCTCCCAGACCAGCATGGAAGTTAAATACCCGTAGATTGTATAAATCTATGTTATGAATGTTCCAGCAAAGTTATTTAACCCAGACTGTTGATTTTAAGTCCACAGCTTGAGTCTAGTCAGTCGCTTATTCTATGACAAGATTCCATTTACGGTCACCCAAGCTACTGAACCGTCTTCCAGGAAAGGGGGAACGATCTAGACTCGATATGATGATTTTATAATGCATCGTTTACTATTTGCGTAAGAGTAGACATGTGTTTATTTATTACCGTAATAATAGTACCAACACAAGCAACAAATTTATTAATGTTGTCTAAATTATTTGTATTTATTTAAATTTTAAAAAGAATTTCCAGTTTATGAAAAAGATTGAAGTAGTAATTTTGTACTTTATTCGGATTTTAGTACTCCTCCGTCCCTTACACTTCGGAAATAATTGTCTTTCGTTGTAGAGACAAGTGTTCAGTCCAACGCGAATATACACCGCTATTTACAATATGCGTTTATAACGCACATAGTATAACGCAAACATGAAGATTGACGTAAACAGATATTCCACCATCCTGAAATAGCTACTACAGATCTGCTAGCGATTTGATGGGCACTTTCAAAACACTGGCGTATGGTTAGTGGTTACTTCTACTGATGAACTACTCGTAAAATAACGTTATGTTGGCTCTCTATATAGAGCTACAACATGTTTTACTGTTTTATTTATTTTATTTTAAATTTCAAGAAAAAACCAACAGCTAATAATATAAGAATACTTAAAATTAATACAAGACAGAAAGCCAATTACAGGTTTTCACCAATACATACATACATACATACGTATAATCACTTCTTAATCCCTAATGGGGTAGGCACATTTTATTATTCTGTTTCACCAATAGAAACAGAATAATAAAAACACACACACAAACAAATTAAGTTCCAGGAAAAAAGTATGTCACGTTAAATTACAAACTATAAAATCACATTTTTAATAACCTATGAACTAACCAAATTCAAAATGTTAGTTATTATACATATAAAATTACTAATCAAAATTAAAATCCGCTATGCAGTTGTTTGTTCACACATTTTGGTTACAAACGGCTAGCTAAGAAGACGCCAAGCTGTTTCGCAATTGGTGTTGAATAAATTCATATCATGTTAATATATTAACACTGTAAAACGCTACTGATAGTAACTTTGTCAAAATTTTTACGTTTACTTGGATTGAACTTTGCTTTGATATGTTCTTGTCAATCTAAGTGCACTTTAATCAATTTTGATTTATCCAAGTAAACTTTAATCGAAGAAATTGTTATTAGTTATTCGGTGGAATTTCAAAAAATGAACCAAAAGCGAAACGTTATTTTTGGAGCTGACGACATCGCCAGACTTGTCACTACTTATTATCTAGTGACACGGGAAAGAATGTTGACAACTTGTCAGTTTACTTGTCAAAGTGTACGTTGATAATTTGTGAGTATTTTGAAGAAGTAATAGTGGAAGAATTCCCTCTCTACTCTAAGAAAAAGCAGACATTTAGAAAATTTCTTCCTAGCATTGCATTTATTTCAAAATTACAAGACATTTAGTCACATCACATGCTTAGAAAGGAACTTTATTTCTGTATCAAAACGCATCTAAGCTGAATGTACAGAACTAACAAAACCAATGTAAGTTTCCTACTCGCCTAAAAATATCCGATATGTCCTGCGAACGACGATCTTCGAAATTGAAGACATGTCATGGAAAATAATAATATTCTCTACGCCAAACTTTAATAATGCAAATAAAGAAATTAAATAAAATTGGCTTTCCTACCATAATAGGAAAAACAACAACAACCATTTTCATTTAGAAAAAAATGTTGGTTGTTCAGTATTATTGAAAGAGCAACCCCTTTCAGTTTTTGCGAGATGGTCCGTTTACCCCGATTACTTGAGTTGATAGTGAAAATAGATAATAATTATCTGAGTTTCACTTAGACAACGTAAACATTCAGAATTTCTTAAAACTATTCAAAACATCCAACACAACCGCAAATAATGCTTCAGTTTGATCTAAACGTGGCAGAAAACGAGCAACGCGTTTAGACGGCACAGCTGCTGTGTTCCCGAGATATCGATAGCAAAAAGTACAGACAAACAGGACGGGTAACGGTGTGCACACAAGCTCTGGTTACCAAAGGATCGGGTTCTGCTTCTGATGATAGCCCGTGATTTTTCGGGAAATGTGTGAAAGATGAAAGGAAAATATTGGACAGACAGTATTATGAAAAATAACAGAAAAATGGTCGCAACGATGAATATTGAATTTTTTTTTTAAACACAAAGTTATTTAGCTGTGTCTGTATCCAATATCCAATGAATTAAGACTGGCTTATGATGATGATAAATTCTAAAGCTTTTACGTGCAGAATGCATTTGCAATGACTCTAGTTAACTATAGAATAGGTCGCTGTTAAATTAATTTTTAAATAACTACTACTCGTTTGTGCAAAAAAACAAGAAGATTTTTATCTTCCCGAAAGCAATAAAATAAAGCAGCGTTATAAAGCTTCTTTACTGCGAACTACGAAGAACTAAACAACAAAAAATAATAAATGCAACGACAACACAATAGAAGTTCCAGAAAAAGCCACTTCAAAGCTGAAAATCTAGACGTATTTCTCAAGGAAAGCAGCTAAAAGACGACTCATTTACGAAAAATAGTTTGAGCTAGAAAAAGTGAAGTTGGCAGGCATTAGATGTACTTACTTATAAAAAACCAGATGGGATCTTAGCATTGTGCGCTAAGCTTTACAAAGAGAACATAGAGTTGTACTGTACACTACTTGTTAAGTTGACCAAAATTGCATTCGGTCAATTTCATGCCAAGAGTTTTGGGATATTATAGAAATATATATATAAAAAATATGCTTTAAAAGATAGAGCCGTTACATAAAAACAATTTCATAACATAGCAGATCCAATCCCAAACCTGTCCTTATAAAATGTAAGTTGTGGGAGACAGTGACTAGCGAGAAATCAATCAAATCAAAAGATGCGCAAGCAAAATAATATGAGTAGATGCTATCAAGCCAAATCTAAACATACTTTGATGATTTTGCCAAACGAGATAAATTCACAATGTCTGTAACATAGCATCAGTACCTACTTTACTATTATAATTAGATCCCTCTAATACCTACCCGATTACCTATATCGTATAGATGGACAATTTCATACTGAGTGTGGTGTGTTAAAGTTTTTTTTTAGCTCTAATTCATTTTAATAATCATCTCAATATTATCATATTTGTAGCATGCTATTTAGTATATGTTATATTTCTCTATATTAATATTTGATACAGTCCAAAATCTCTAAACCGTACACAGCAAACCTAAGATGTATAATAAATATTTGCACTCAGATTAGAGCAGATGCGTCGTGGGCGTTTTCTTACGAAGACTTTGATATGAAATGAGGGTAGCAAGAAATCCTTGTTACCGCAACGGCTTACTGGGAATCCTGATGGGACATTGCTGTTTCTGATTTCTTCTTTTAGTCGTGTCAAACGGCCATGGATTGACGTTTTGTTTCATTCAAGTATGCCTAAGAAGATTTTCTTTTTATCTTAAATACCTAGTTTTAAAGTATTTCTTTTTTTTTTACAAAGCTCTTTTCTTGTTCTTTCTTTTTAGGTGTAGTTGAGGTATCCCTACATAAATACAACAACAGTATTTCTATTTGATCTACTTTTGAACATTGTGTAGATTGTTTGTGATGGTGTATGTGATAATATATAATAGTACTACATAAAAAATTAACACCCTCCCCAGTCCGATATACGTCACATTAGGTCACTTGAAGGGTACGCTTAGCGGACATTGCGCGTGCATGTTTCTCAGTGTAACGGCAATAACAAAAACAAACAGTTCCAAAGATGGTTAGGTACTCTACCGTTTATGTCTTTCTACCACAAGATATGACTCCAATAGGAACTTTATCAGTTTCCCAACTGATGAGAGACGGTAAGTGACTTCATACAAAATATGCAACCAAACCTATTCCAATTATTCAGTTACAATGAACTACTTTAAAACGTTGGGTAAAGGTATTAAACTTCAGAGTTATGTGTAGTAAGGACAATGGACATTATAATTGAGATATTTATGTGATCAGTGAAATTAGGTGTTACTTATGCATCCTCTTTTAATTCCACGATTCCACGTGAATATGACATTACGAAGTGCTTGTTGTTGATTATTGTTATTTATACATAATGTTTATTCGGTAAGTGCTTACCAATCAATCACGTAGATAAGGTACCAGATAAATCAAGTGTTGATTATGACCGGTATATCAGAATTTGTCAACCCTTCTAACACGCACACAAACGCAGGGCAAGTACAACATGACGTCTGTCGATATATGACCAAAATGACAAGATAGTTAGGAGTGTTCGAGCTGTGCTCTAGTATAGACTTTTGGTGACCTTCTGTAAGTTTTTGTCTTTACTACTGATGGTAATAAATCGTCAAAATTATTTCAGAATCTGAAAAGGATTCTTACAAAATCATCATTAAAATTTCGTTACCACCGTGAACAGAACCTAGAAAAACAATTCCGTATTCAAATGGCATTTGGTAGAAAATGATAAGGGCTAGAATGAGGTGCCAACGACTCCCAAGATATTAAGCAACCATTAGCGATCGTACGATAAGATGCGTATTGGCTAACTACTAGCTCTGAAATGTAGAATACTTTGGAATCAATATCATACCAATTGCAAGGATTGCAATGAAATAAGTATTTAAAAAGTATTAAAAGTCTTTGAAATCTAATATGGGCTCTGTGAATAATGAGCTCTGTGATAGAGTCGTTTTTACATTTTAAATACTCTAGATATGGTATTAAGGAGCGGACTGAGCAACATAATCTGTAAAGCTTTATTTTAATTCACAGTCAGTTATTTCTTATTTTGATATTAACATGATGAAGTGTAAAATTTTAGTTTCTAATTTTAATTTCTAAGTTCAAATTGTAAAATTAATTATCGTCTGGTAGTTGATATTGTGATTTTGACTAACCAAGCATGCTGCTTTAAAGTATCTATGTTACTTATATACTTTAGAAGTACGCTCTTGTAACCGCGACAGAATTTCAAATGCGCGGTTACAGTTTTTTTCTGTATTTATTCAAATTAATTGCTTTTTTATGGTCTTGCTGAAATCCCCGCTGGTTTGTTTCAGAGTAATTGTTTGTGCGATAATGGAGGTCTTATAAAATAGATAGATTCTCAGAATGTAATGAAATAGGATAGAATTAGCATTGCTCTACTTTTTTTGCGGTCTAACATTGGCCTAGGTAACGGTATAGAAAACCTGTCTGTTAAAATTAATAATGGTTGTGTTTGTTTCGTCAACACTGAACTCTGTTTTGGTACGTAATAAAAGTGGACGAAACCCAGGAAAAAAAAAACATTAGGAATAATAGACTATTTTTAAAACATCGACTGTTAAATGTTATTCGATTCCAAGTACTAAAACGAAAATATCCCCTCGGAACTTTATTAAAACACAACATTACATAATTTGTTTAGAACGTAATAAAAACAACAATTGTACAAGCAAAAAGGAAATTCGCGATTAATTAATTTCTGCAAAACGTTTTCCATTATTTCGTTATGATTTCGAAACTTTATGGGCTTTGCCAAATTGGGGTCTATTTTGAAAGTAATCGAGGAAAAGCGATACCTTTTTGTTTTCAATTTTGTAATAAAAGATAATGTACCTAAGGACATTTATTTTCTCTTTTTAATAATACTGTTTACTGCATAAAAAAATACCTTACATGTAGTCTGATTTATTTGCCTGTTTGTTTGCTGGAGTGGACGATTTATCTTAAAATATTTTCTAACGTATAAAATCTGATTCAATGTCCGGCAACCCGCACCGAGTTTTTTTTTTAATTACCACTGAAAAACCACAAAATAATTTTGAATACTATTATATCTACTTTATTCATAACACGTATTCTAGATACATCTCTAGTTTTGCTTACTCAACGTTTGGCGAACTCTACTTGCTGACTTTTGAGCCATTTGTACAAAAGTTAAAATGTTTGGAAGGCCGTTTAATATGACATTTCGTTTTGAGAGCAATAACTCTTGTTTACAGGCCCTTTTAAAGGGTAATTTAATTTCATCCAAATAATCCGAACTTCCCTATTATTCGTGCTATTTCTTCCGCAGAGTTGGTTTCAATATTTACTCGATACTCTTCTATACATTAAATAAGTTTTTTTTGTGAAGATTTAAAACTGTTTTTGTGAGTTTGAAAACAAGTTTAGCCTAGAATATCGCCGTTCTTCCATGCTGGTCTTGGAGCAAGAGAAAAACATAGAATATGCCAGCTGCATTTCTTCCCGGGCATGCTGTAAAATCCAGCTAAGGGATCCGAGGGTTTCTCTATATTGTAATTTAGGCGATAGGCTGACAACCTGTCACTACAGCAATATACCTACAAATCTATCTTGAACGACCCTTAAAACTTGGTCAGACGTGGCGGGGCGACCTTTGTTTGGGTCGTTTGCACTCTGCCTACCCCACTAGAGATAAAGGCGTGATTATATGTATGTAACATCGCCATAAGGTTGTCTGCTTGTCGGTCTTCCACAGGTTGTACTTCAGAGTGTGTGTTCAAGAGCTCCACGACCTTAGTTCGCCAGCTCCCTTCTACCATCGGACATCTAGACGCATGGCAAGTTCTATACTTGGTTGATATTCCACCGATACGGACTAAGCACTTCCGAAACTCATTCATACTGCGCACGGCAAAATAGCGGAACTCACTACCTGCGCCTGTGTTTCCGAATACATTCAACCCCCAACACTTCAAAATTAGAGTGAACAGTCATCTTCTGGGTGAGCTCGCTCCATCGTCGACTGCGCCTTAGTCACTCCCGATCTAGACTGAAGACAAGAGCAAACACATTTCATAAAAAAAAGACTTAGTGAAGTGGGCCTGTTTAATTTTATGATTAAGGTGATTCCTAATGGCAAATGGTTGTTTTTATGAGCTTATTTCTCCTAAACAAATAATTTGAAAATTTCAAAAAAACATACATCTACAAAATTTGTTCATGGCCTGTAATTGAAACATTTAAAAATATTCTAGTTTATAAACAAGTATGCTAAAAAAAACTGGAAGTAAAGCTATTTTCATCAGTAACTTTGATATTTTCTTCTGAACTATTAGGAGCGCTTTCACGAGTCCTTCGGGCAAATGTTTGTATTATGATTATCTAAAACCGCAACAAAGCTTTTTAATCCGACTCGAAGTTTTTAAGGAATTATCTTTTTAGTACGTTTTTCGCCCGTTTTTGACGCAGCCAAGGACGAAACCGCAGCGCAGTAGCGCGCGCTGATTTAAACTATATTCTAAGGCAATACGGGTGATAGTTGCATATCTTGAAATCGACTTGCTTATCTACCGGCAGGATGCGCCTTAAAACTCTTGTTCACTTTGTGATATTGTCAAATGAGACTAATGAGCAAAAATCTGGTAAAATCTGTATTTTTTTATAAGCACCCATACTATAATATAAATCAAACAGGATAACAGCTGTTATCAGGTCACTCAGTCTCTTAAACAATAACAACACAAAATACTAAGTAAATTACAAAGAAGAAAACAGAATAAACAGAAGCACACTTCTCATTAACAGTTGAACGAAATCGCAAACATATAAATCTTTGTTATGCCATTACTGGCGCTGTTTGGACTATAAATCGCGCGGGGTGCAGGGTGGGCACAGATTAGATTAACAACAGATGATCTAGTTCTTTTAGATTAGCATGTATGATTATTTTTCTTATTTGATTACATGGTTGCATTAGCATTTAAAGTTATTTTAATGCCCTTTTTATTTAAATACCTAATTTGTCATGCTAAAAAGAGCTAAATGTGTCCAAGAATAAGGTCCATCATTTTTTGTTCATGTAAGAAATATAACTTGGAACAAGTTCTTTTAATTTCTGATAATGATAACTGTTTAGGTACTTTTAGAATGTCGTCGGCTCATAACACATCTGGTATTTTAATCGTTTACATGGAATTTTCACTAAGTAATGGAATTTTTAAGATAATCTACCAATCATTTTAATTTAAATGCCATTTTGTTTATGTAACTCAATAAAAGCAGGGAAACCTCTAAACGTTACTGTTGTTGTCTGTAATTATTTCGTGATTTTAAAGCTAAAAGACTTAACTGTAAAGTGCATAATGTATTCCATAAAAGTATAATTTTGTAGTTAATCTAATCTAGTTATCTATCTTTAAACAAATTGTTTTTATTTTGATATTATTATTAAATATTCTTTGATTTATGTATGTTTTCTTATTTTTTTAACAAAAGCTAGTAAATTTAATTTTAAATTTCAGAAATTGAATAAACAAACCTTAATATTGCTTTGATACTTTCAAACGTAGAGAACGAAAGTACTTCTGGGGATTGGTTAGATGGCCAAAGGTACATTTAGATGACCAGGTTAAATCTAAAGTGACCCAGGTGGGTTGTATGCACGGCGACAGTGAAATTGAATTTGGTGAAACTGAATTCGTATACGTAGAAGGACTGGATTTTGAGAATATACTGTTACTAATATGCTTAAAATAAATGAGATAGATAACAAACATTTTTATACAGATTATTAATTGTATATTATATTTAATAAATGTGAACTTAACTAAAAGGCACCATACGTTTTTACCAAAAACTTATACCTATTAACTTAAAATTTAATGTCATTATAGAAATATAATCTTCGGGATAAAACTTCAAAATAAAATAAGTGTCCAGATTAATTTACTAAATTAAAATACAAGTTGTTTACTACCACAGGCTTCAGGGTTACTATTGATTGTAAGACTTTGTACATGTTAAAAATAAAGAAATTTATTATTCTGTGTTCTTTTAAAGCACAAAAGAATAGCACATAACTTTTCCAAAGCACAATTTTTAAGAAAATGACATCTCCCCACAAAATTGTATTTGCACATGGTAAGCAGCCTTATATAGAGAAAGCATTTTTTTAATTTTATATTTTACATAATACAGCTATAATTTAACAAACCGTTCAATTCTCGCTACCCTCGCGTCCCCCGTGTTATCTGTTAAATGGAAACGTCACCCGCATCGCGCTGATAACCGTGATGATTCAACTGTGTGCCCGTGTCGCAATAACTTACATACGTACATACATATAATCACGCCTTTATTCCTAATGGGGTAGGCAGAGCGTAAACGACCTAAACAAAGGTCGTTCCGCCACGTCTGACAAAATTTTGAGAGTTATTTAAGATAGATTTCCATACAACCATTTGCACTTCAGCCTCCACTAATTGGAGAGATAGGTATCTCAAAAATATTACTGATACCAAATTATTTCACTGGCGTCTGCGCCGTTAAGCCCGATACATAAGTTCAGACATCTCTACTTAGCGGCATGCTATGCGATACAACACAGGAATCGAAAAGAATAAGCACCACCATTGGACCAGCGAACGCTAGCTCCGAAAAGGACTCACAGAATACCAGGCAGCGTCGCGGTCTCACAAGATCGCGGCATAAGCTGAGTTGGTCCTTTTATTGTTACGTCGCGACACGCACATTCCAGAAGCATTAACTGTTTATTTTTAGGTACGTGGGACACTCAGAAAGATTTGCGACACTAAAAAAAATTGTTCTACAGGTACATATTTTTTTATTAAATCTTTTCAAAGTACTCTCCACCAGCCTCTATACAAAGATTCATGCGTCTGAACCAGTTTTCAAAACACTTTTTCCAGTCCGCCGTAGACACCTCGTTTACAGCCTGCTCGAACGCAGCCAGCGCATCTTCCGGCGACGAAAATTGTATCCCCTTGAGCTGATTTTTTATTTTTGGAAATAAAAAAAAGTCACACGGTGCTAGATCAGGGCTGTAAGGAGGTTGACCCAGGAGTTTGACTGGTGTGCTGTCCAGGAAGTCCCTCGTTTTGAGTGCGGTGTGTGCAGGCGCATTGTCGTGGTGGAGCAGTAGTCCGCGGAGCCCTGTGTTTGGTCGCTTGTTGCTCACAATAGAAAAAGCTTCTGGTAAGCATTTGGTAGTATACCATTCGGCGTTAATGCTTCTTTGATTTCGTAAGGGAATTGAGGCCAAGTGGCCAGTCAAATTAAAAAAGCTGGCGATCAAAATCTTCCCCCCGCTTCGAGATCGCTTCACTTTGGTAGGCGTTGGTTCATTTCGAAACACCCAAACTGTCGACTGGCGCTTGGTTTCTAGATCGTATTGATACATCCAGGACTCATCACCTGTAACGATGTCGTAAACACGCCGAGACGAGCCTGCTTCAAATTTGTTCAGCATATCACGGAACCATTCCACCCGGGCCTGCTTCTGAGCGTCGGTGAGGTAGTGCGGCACCCAGCGCGATACTATCCTCCTCACGCGAAGATGCCCGTAAGGAATCTCGTGAACGCTTCCCGATCCAATATTTAATATGTGCTGCATCTCCTGATATGTAATTCACCTATTATCTTGGATTAAATTTTTCACTGCTAGCACGTTTTCTTCCGTAATAGCCGTCAAAGGGCGACCGCTTCTTTCTTCATCCCCCAAGGTTGGTCGACCGCGCCTAAATTCGTTATACCAGTTGCCTTGGAGGGGCTTTCATCCATAAATGCCATTTGAAGTCTATCGAACGATTCATCCGGTTTCAGGCGACACTTGAAATCGTAAAAAATCATAGCTCTAAAATGTTCCCGGCGCAGATCCATTTTTCAGTAAGACACGATACTTTGAATTGGCTCGCAAAAAATGTGGAGGGAAATTTTGAAAATGGAACACACATATTTTTACTTACAAGTAATCATATTTTCAAAAAAGATTCTAACCGGCTAGTCTGCCATATATAAAAACTATTTATCGCAATACTTTCTGAGTGGCCTGGTATATCACTATTTTGTTTTACTTTCGTTTGTTCTGTTTTTGTTTAAAAATGTATTTACTGTGTTGTTACTGTGCTGTGTTGTGTTTGTGACGTCATGAATAATAAATGTTTTCTATTTCTTAAAGCAATTTAACTGAGTTACAGCCAGGGCCACTAGTGGACAAGTAACTCAGTCGCTATGACACAGGGACGAAACAACGAGTTGGAACATTACGTTTATCTGCCTCTGTGCTGGTGACATTTCCATTAAATGGATACTACGAACCGCAGACAGAGGGTATTCAATCATTGTAATAATTTATCAATTGCTTTGCGACATAAAATAAACCTTTAATTTAAACGGTCTATGCTTCCAGATCCGCTAAAAAGCATATTTTCGCGTATCTGAATATTCTTGAGTTATTTCAGTAAGGATTAGGTATCTGCCAATTGACAGGTCCTCTGCATTCTAAATCAGTTTTTCTAATAATATGTCAAGATTTAACATACTTACATACATATAGTCACGCCTTTATCCCTAATGGGGTAGGCAGAGCGCAAACGACCTAACAAAGGTCGTTCCTCCACGTCTGACACAGTTCTGAGGGTTATTCAAGATAGAATGTAATGTAATGTAATGTAGAATGTGATTGTATGTATATTGCTGTAGTGACAGGTTGTCAGCCCATCGCCTAAATTACAATATACTGAAACCCTCGGATCCCTAAGCTGATTTTTACAGCATGCCCGGGAGGAAATGCAGCTGGCGCATTCTATGTTTGTCTCGCGCTCCCAGTCCAGCATGGAAGACTTAATTATTTCCTTTTTGCGATGAAACATAAAGTAAATGCGAAAGTAAACTAATTAACTATTATTTCAACGCAAGTGTGTTAGTTCTAACAAAACAACGAAATGAAACCCACTCCCCTTTAACATCAAACGAATCTTTGATTTAAGGCGAATCCACTAAATCAATATAAAAATCCGTACCTGAATTGCCTGTGCCGACCCTTATTACACTCACTTCTTTATGGAAGTGACGTAGCTGCGGACAAAGCTCCTTTTTGCTTACATGTCAGCTAGGCGTGGCTTCTCTAACGAGAGACTTACTATATTGACTTAAAATTTTAGGCTTATAGGCGTTTTTAGTAGAATTGTATAGTGCCTTTTAAGTCTCATTTATCAATTACAGTAAAAAAAAACTAAATAAACAAGTATTTGAGCTGTTTTTATTTATTTTAAGCATATTAGTATCTATCAGTATATTTTCAAAATCTTGTCCTGCTAGTTTATACGGTGTCAGTTTCGAATTAAAATGAACTGTAGCCGTGATACAACCCATCATGTTCACCAGGTGATTTTAATTTCTATAAGGGCGGTTTTGCACTGCTCCCTATTCGCTTCGTATCCGAATCGTGTCCGTGAAATTTCTATATAAAACGGATATGGATGGGTGCGCAAGCGGTCATACATTTACTAGGAAGGAAAGCCAATTCGAATTAGAAAATATTCGGATACGGATTCGTACGGATGCAAAAGCGCCCGAAGTATTTAAAAATGCTTTGATAATAACCTACAACTCAAATTTACAATAATATCTATCGGAAAAATGTAAAAATATCAATGTCAATAGTAGAACCTCATTGATTACCTATAATCCGCTATAGCAAAGGACAGTTGGGTATGAGTAGAGTGAGGTCTAAACGAAAAGCGAAGATTTGATGCCCGATTATATACGCAATATTATTTGTTCGATCTATAAAATCAAATTGATTGTTACATGGGGAGGTGCGGGGCTAGGTTGTAATCTCGAAAGTTGTTCAGTATCGTTTACTGAGCTAACCCCTTCCAATTTTAGGGACAACGTACTTTTCGCCCTGTACAATACGAGTATTTTCGTTACAAATCTACTAAAATCTTGGCAAGTTAAAAAAACCAACATAGAGTAGGACTTAATGGACTTCCTAAAAACTACACTTTAAAGTTAGGTCTTTATAAAGAGTGGCCAGTTAAGAAGAGTATACGGGTTTGTCGCAATAAAACTGAAAAAACTGCGTCACAATAATAATAACTTGTAGACATAGTTGTTTAAAATCAGGTATCTTGTAAGGAAACGGCAAATTTGTTTTCGTTAGTAATTGGCTGAAGAAACGCGTTTTAATTATTAAAAAATCCACACAAACCAATTTGTGTAGCGAAAATACAAAGGAAATTGCGACCGTTTCTCGGTAAAAATCACTTAACTTATTTTATTTATTTAACTTTATGCACAAAAAATTTATATGGGCGTACTTATCTACCAGTCTACCTTAGGGCATGTTGAAATGATATGGCAGGTGCATAATTTTATCCTAATAACTAACAAAGTTAGAACAAAACAATAAAAACAAAAAGTAATTTAGAGTATATATATATATATATACCAGGCCACTCAGAAAGTATTGCGATAAATAGTTTTTATATATGGCAGACTGGCCGGTTAGAATCTTTTTTGAAAATATGATTACTTGTAAGTAAAAATATGTGTGTTCCATTTTCAAAATTTCCCTCCACATTTTTTGCGAGCCAATTCAAAGTATCGTGTCTTACTGAAAAATGGATCTGCGCCGGGAACATTTTAGAGCTATGATTTTTTACGATTTCAAGTGTCGCCTGAAACCGGATGAATCGTTCGATAGACTTCAAATGGCATTTATGGATGAAAGCCCCTCCAAGGCAACCATGTATCGTTGGTATAACGAATTTAGGCGCGGTCGACCAACCTTGGGGGATGAAGAAAGAAGCGGTCGCCCTTTGACGGCTATTACGGAAGAAAACGTGCTAGCAGTGAAAAATTTAATCCAAGATAATAGGCTAATTACATATCAGGAGATTCAGCACATATTAAAGATTGGATCGGGAAGCGTTCACGAGATTCTACAAGGGCATCTTCGCGTGAGGAGGATAGTATCGCGCTGGGTGCCGCACTACCTCACCGACGCTCAGAAGCAGGCCCGGGTGGAATGGTGCCGTGATATGCTGAACAAATTTGAAGCAGGCTCGTCTCGGCGTGTTTACGACATCGTAACAGGTGATGAGTCCTGGATTTATCAATACGATCCAGAAACCAAGCGCCAGTCGACAGTTTGGGTGTTTCAAAATTAACCAACGCCTACCAAAGTGAAGCGATCTCGAAGCGGGGGGAAGAGTTTGATCGCCAGCTTTTTTAATTTGACTGGCCACTTGGCCTTAATTCCCTTACGAGATCAAAGAAGCATTAACGCCGAATGGTATACTACCAAATTTTACCAGAAGTTTTTTCTGTTGTGAGCAACAAGCGACCAAACACAGGGCTTCGCGGACTACTGCTCCACCACGACAATGCGCCTGCACACACCGCACTCAAAACGAGGGACTTCCTAGACAGCACACCAGTCAAACTCCTGGGTCACCCTCCTAACAGCCCTGATCTAGCACCGTGTGACTTCTTTTTATTTCCAAAAATAAAAAATCAGCTCAAGGGGATACAATTTTCGTCGCCGGAAGATGCGCTGGCTGCGTTCGAGCAGGCTGTAAACGAGGTGTCTACGGCGGACTGGAAAAAGTGTTTTGAAAACTGGTTCAGATGCATGAATCTTTGTATAGAGGCTGGTGGAGAGTACTTTGAAAAGATTTAATAAAAATATATGTACCTGTAGAACAATTTTTTTTATTGTCGCAAAACTTTCTGAGTGTCCCACGTATATATATATAATTATTATAACCTACAGCGCATATCTATACATATAGTATAAATCAAAACATAATAAATGCCAATATCTATCTATAAATTAATATAGTGTATATATAAATACATATACATACCTTACAATAGGGCACTTAGAAATTTAAAACCAATGATGGAAACTTAAATAGCATTATAAAGATAAGATAATACCTTCTCACTTTTCAGTTACCTAACCTAGTGTAACTTAGTTCAGCTTGCCTTAACTTGAGTTAATTTTGCTGAACTTAGGTATAGCATGGTTATATAAGTAAGAAAGTCAAAACATAAGTCATCATTTGCGAGAAATCGAAGCAAACATCGAGTTTTTTGTAATTTGTATGGTTGGTTTAAATTGCCGTTCGTGCACAAGGTAAATGATGCCAAAAAAATATAAAATTCAGCGCAGATTTTCTTCATAGCGAATAAAAGTTGTATACGACTTAACTGACCACCCTGTGGATACTACATACATATATATAATCACACCTTTATCAATAATGGGGTAGGCAGAGCGTAAACGACCTAAACAAAGGTCGTTCCGCCACGTCTGACAAAGTTTTGAGGGTTATTTAAGATAGACTTGTACGTATATTGCTGTAGTGACAGGTTGTCAACCCATCGCCTAAATTGCAATATACAGAGACCCTCGGATCCCTGAGCTGGTTTTTACACAATGTCCGGGTAGAAATGCAACTGGCACATTCTATGTTTTTCTCTTGCTCCCAGTCCAGCATGAAAAATGGATACTGATAAGAGTTTACTTAACGCCGCTCGGATAGTGCAACTTGCACCAATCTTGTGAATACTTCTAAGTCGTCGGGCTTTGCAGGAGTTTTGTCAGAGGATTAAGATAATTAAAATACTTGATGCCGAAGTTGTGGCTGTGGTTTGGAAGATTCAGAGCACTGCGTTTCTGAACTTGCCTCCTCCTTTTTTTTATTGTCAGTCAAAAAGCATTATTGGAAAAGTTTTAGAGCTAAACGCAGTAGCATGCCATGAATAATTTACTAAAATTCGTAAGTCCATGGCATAGTGTTTGAATCATCATTTCACTTTTTGATTTACACATTTGAAGAAATTTATGAAAATTTGATGCAAAAGCTCCGGTAACACAACATGTAGAATATGTAGTTATTTGCTTTCTAGGTAATAGGGTTCATCAAGTCCATTCATAGTTTTAATAAATCTTACGTGAAACAAGTAATGGACTTATGAATCAAATTGTACCTAGAAAGCAAATAGACACAGACTGTCACAGAAATACCAAAAACCATTACTGAAATCCAAGTTGACCTTACAACAACAATAACTAGATCTACAACTTGTAGACATTTGTAACTAAAGATTTGAACAAGGATCTGACAAGTCTAAGTTGGGTCGCCCCAATTTGACCAAGTGGACATTATACAACTGTCAAACTAATAGCCCCCAGATGTCAAGGCCTGAGGACCTGACCTCCTAAAGTCGAAATAAACAGCATTTAAGTTATACTAGGAATTGTTTAACTGATGGTTCAATTCAGTTGAAAGCAGCCAGGTTTTACTTTAAAGGACATTAAACAGAAGTAGATATACGGACCTCGTATATAATAAAAACTTAAAGAAAAGAAAGGAATGCAAACCTGCAATTCTGTATCACCACACATACACCACACATAACCTAAATATGGAAATGGAAAATCTTGTAGCTAATCCAGTAGTAATATTATCAAGCAAAAGCAAAAAGATAGAGAAGTAGTATTTGCAATAGTTATATTTTTTTTGTAAAAGCAGAACAATTCCCAGTACCAGAATGCCTGCGATCAAACTTAAAATTCCTAAAACCATTTACATCACCCGATAGCATCTATAAGCCTCCAGATACCATAGCTGACAGTAACAAGATAATTTCCCGGACCATGATTGATAACTTCAACCCGGATAAAGTTATTTAGATTTATTCCGCTAAGAGGCAGAGTTTTAATTTAGTTTGAATTTTAAACAGACTCCTGGACGTCCAGGGATTACAGACGCCGAGGCCAAGGTCTTGGAAACTGTGCGTCACAAATTCATGACAAGTTTTATCACAAAGTTTAAATATTCTTTACAAAAACATGACGGCTTCAGAGTTAAAGGAAGGACGAGAAAAAAGACGAAGGCACAGGAAATTTGTAACTGATAAGATTACATTAGATCACCAGATAACTGGTAATATAACCCGAATCTAAAGCTAACTGTTTTAAGATATTATTATGCCTCTGATTTTTTTCCTGCTTAGGTACAGCATAGCGATTATGTGAATCTACGTGAAGTTTTTTCTGACGTATGCCTATGCGTTCTATGAACACTATTTTCATGAGTATCAACCAATGATATGCCGTTAAGCATTATTTAGGTAGCTACATACAGAATCGTTGTTTTTTATACAGTTCTGTACAGAAACTTCCACCGTCTCCAATCTTCGAATGAGACACTTGGAAAGCCTTGCGATATAACTTGTTATCTGTTTTAAACTGGGCCCAACTTTGTGACAGTTGAAAGTTGACTGCGAGCATCCCTGATAAGTTGCTGTGACACGGTACTTACTGGCAGTCTGGTTAAATTACACTTTACATTATTTGTTAAATGTCTCTGTAATTAATAGATTGTGACACTCCTTTTCCAGAACACGAAAGCTGCGACGAAAGGTAAGATTTTTACCTAAAAAAATATCATAAAAAATACAATTCATCATAAAGATAGCCTTAAGCACTTATCAAAATTATCATAGCTAAGGTCCAATTTATAAACCGATTACGTGAAATAAAATAACACTGTAGTCTTAGGGTATGTTTTGTAAACTATACTAACAATAAAAATACACAATTTGTAAAACATGTTAAATAAGTATTACAGACTGACACAAGATAAGCTTACCGCTACACATTTTTCTTTCACCCAAAGATTGCCTGGAAGAAATTGCTACCTTAGCAATAAGGCCGCCTATGTTGTACTTGTCTTTTGTTTTTATCTGTTGTGTTGTATGATGTTTTATTACGTGCATTAAAGTATGTGTTATGTTATAAATTCGCAGATAGCGCAATTATTTTTTATTATTTTTACAAAATTGTACCTAGCTAATACTTGTACGTAGTATTATAGTTAATCTGTGCTAAAACGAACAAAAGTTGTATCATAAAAATCTAATCAATATAAAACTGATGAGTGGTTCCTAAATTTTAAAAGCAGGTAAAATTTAAAGTACCTAATAAGTTTTAAAACTTTCTTTTTTCTCGAAATTACTGCGGTAGAGAAATGTTCAGGCGCGTAAAATTCCAGCTTGGTGGCTATAATAGAAAGCGCTATTTTGAATAAACATTACCTTATTGCCAGGGTTTATAGCCTTTTGCATAATAATCTAGAATTCGTTAAATATTACCTGGTTGGTTGTAACAGTATACTTATATTACTCCATGGTTAAAATATTAAGTCCGGTCCTGTCGTGTTAGCGAGGATTTTATAAGATAGGTTTTTTTTTTATTCTAACTCTAACTCTGTTTTTTTTTATTAACAGATTCTTTTAGATGATCACAATAATATCATACTAATGTATTAACGTAGGTATTTTATCAATTAAAAGCTATCAACAAGTTTTCATAAGACTGTGTTTGCAGTTTGTATGATATGATGCTTATATTTGTTTAGGATTTATACCACCGCAGTAATATAACCTAATAAAAGTCATATTGTTATTTATCTCAAACAAAGGTTTAGTTTGTACCGAAAAAAATTAACACTTGTTTATTCTACAAAAAAACCCATCATAAGTAGGTATACTAATTGCATTTGTTCAGAAGATAAAATATTATTTCTGTAATAAAATTACTTTTGTTTTGTTTCGGCAAATATGTATTATTCTTGTTAATGCTTCAACATTTTCTTCATTTATTTTATAGTAGTTACTTTTATCAAAAGTAATAACTTTGCATAGGTACTTATAATCTTTGGTATATTCATTCTCACAGATTGTACAGGTTTTTCCACTAGCTGGCGGCAGTGTAAGCAAAAACTTATGAAAATGTGGCATATGTCTTTCAGCGATGACAACGGTTCGGTTAATAAATTTTTGCCGTTGTCGTGCATTGTCGGGCCAGTGGATATCGAACCAGGTTAGATCGCACTAGAACGTAGATGCAAGTTCGACAAAATATTCTTTGTATGAAAATGTATGAGATATACTGCACTGCAGCGGCTCGACACGGCGTTGCAAGACTGACAGAATGTATGAACTGACATGAAATTATAATGCAGTTGCCGCGCCGTGTCGCACCGCTGCTGTAACTATTCAATTCAATTAATTAATTTTGCTTGTTACATGGTATTATAAAGGTCTTTCAAATGTCTTACGTGCTAAAACATGTACTACCCCTAAATTTCAATTAATAATTATTAAGTAATTATATAAGTTTAGAAATTTAAATATCAATTCAATTAAATAAGTTGTGATGCATGCAATGAATAAGTAGTATAATAAAATTAGTTAGTTACATAACAAAATAAGTTAAATTTCCTTAAATTAAATTAAATTAGATAAAATTACAGTTCAACATTAACATTTCATTTCTAAATAAAATGCAGTCTTTGGTAGGTTGATTAAATATTAATTAAAATCCTTTCTAACAATGTGTCAATATACCAATTACAATACCTATTAAATAACCAATTAAAATGCCCTTTAATCTGTATTATCACAAAAAAAATCGTCCAGGGAGTAAACAGCTTTACTGATTAAGAATATAAATGGCTGAAATTAAATTAAATAAGTTGTGATGCATGCAATGATTGAGCAAATAGTACCATTATATAGTCTGTGGCTACGTTCTAGTGCGGTGTAACCTTAGAATCAGAATGACCATAACAAGCAACTGACGACATGACGTACTCTCTGAATCGATTATCAATAAGAATAAGAATAAATTTATTTAAAAACTTCAAAACTATAAAAATACATAGGCCAATGACTCTTGCACTAAGTTCGAGACTTATATCGCAGGGGTCGCGTTCCAGAACAGTTGTAAAAATGGACGTCATAATTCGTGTTTTATAATTACAATTGACAAAGGTTGATTTAGACAGACATTCGATCTAATTAGACATCATTACTCCATACTGATGTCAAGGTCACTCATTTGCCTCATTACCATATCTCTCCCCTAGTAACAAGCACGTGGCCCACAAGTATGGTATAGTAATGGCACACATAAAATGCTCCTATTCGCTAATAAACAAGCGAGGCTTAGTTCATTTGTCAGTGGTATAGAGACGCCGGAGGGAGCAAGCCAGAGGATTAAGAGAATAGTTCTGATAGCTGTTCCGTTTAGTGCGAACATGATTAATTTCGAAAAGATTGAAAATCAGAGCTATTTTATTATTGTATCTATAGTATATCCAACTCAGTTTTAGAATAAAGTTAACCCAATTTTACGTCTTTTAATCGAAGAACTTGTTTCTAAAATAAGTTTTAGCTATTAGTTATAACAACATTATGAACTAACTACTTCCATGCTGGACTGGGAGAGATAGAAAAACATAGAATGTTCCAGCTGCCCTTCCTCCCGGGCATGCTGTTGAAGTCAGCAAAAGGGACTCGAGTTTTACAGTGTATTGTAATTTAGGCGATGGGCTGACAACCTGTCACTATAGCAATACATATTACAATCTAAAATTGCCCTCAATTTTTGTCAGACGTGGCGAAAGCGCCTTTTACGAGGCGTTAAACGCTCTGCCTACCCCGTAAGGGATAAAGGCGTGATTTATGTATGTATGTACATTATGAACTAGTAGTTTTAGTTTTCTAACTAATTTGCCAACACTTATCATTTATTTTTGAAATGCATTTTAATTTTAATAAAAAGACACTTTACTTTGAAACTTTGTTTACCTTTACTCTAAAACTGAGCTGGAAATATTATAGTATGCTTTGCTTAGAACAAGTTGTGTCTGGGTTTTGTCAACCCGCTCTATTTAGATAAAAAGAAATCACAAATACTTAACAACGACTACTAAAGTACTCTAGTTAATATATTAATAGATTCATAAAAAATTACAATAAAATATCCAAAATCATAAAGTCTGAGGAGAAGGATACTATGTTCAAAAATCGATTAAAGCAATTGTTATTAAAAATTAATTATTATTCTGTAGCTAAATTTATGAAGGAGAAATTTTAATATTTAAGATTTTATTATTCTAATGGATTTCATATTTAAGATTATTATTGTATCTATTATACTTTTGACATTTAAATTGATTTTATACTGTAACATTAATTTGTAGGAATTCGCATATGATATTTAAATTGAAATGAAATTGTTATAGTAAAAATAAGTTATTTTTATGAATTCGATATTTAAAACCATTAATCGAATTTTACTTTTACTTTTAAAATGATTAAGTATTATAAGAATTTAAAGTTTCTTTTATTTATAATGTATTTTGAATTAAAGCATAGAATAAAATAATTTTAAGAAAGCATGTAATTGAAGTATGTAAGCCCTCTGGCGCAATATTACGATGCCCTGACAGGGTGTCACATCTAATTTAAACTACCATCTAATTTTCTCTTAATTTAAGACTGTACATTATTATTTGTGACAATGCAATAAATAAATAAATACTAAATTAAATATTTATGTGATTTTTATGGATTTAATTTTTTGTCATGAAAAGTCATGAAAATTACCCATTTGGAAGGTTTGTATATTAATATTCCAATAATAAATTAAATTTCAATCCCAAAATGTCGTAATCTCTTACAATTTACACCAATGACTAAACAGAGCGCTGTGGTTGCGGTCGCGTATGTGTAAATTACCGGCTTGAATTTATTACAACATTTGTTCGGAATTATAGACGTTGGCTCCGGTTTTTACTGTGGGGCGAAAGAGTTCGCAAATTAAGTCGTGGTCCAATTTACTCCGGTGCCAGGAACTAGGAAATGACCGGCACAGGAGTGTTTTATTATGGACCTGTTTCAAAATGGCCGCCGTTTAAAAGTCCGGCGCTTTACGATTCTGTTTGCTTTGATGTGAAGAAAGAGTTGAGTATTAGTTTGGTTCAGAAATACATACATACATATAATCACGCCTTTATCCCTAATGGGGTAGGCAGAGCGGAAACGACCTAAACAAAGGTCGTTCCGCCACGTCTGACAAAGCTTTGAGGATTGTTTAAGATAGATTTGTAGGTATATTGCTGTAGTGACAGGTTGTCAGCCTGTCGCCTAAATTGCAATATACAGAAAACCTCGGATCCCTTAGCTGGTTTTTACACCATGCCCGAGAGGAAATGCAGCTGGCACATTCTATGTTTTTCTCTCGCTTCCAGTCCAGCATGGAAGTAATTATTACATACCATCAGAAAAAGAAACGCTCTGAAATAGATCTACATTTTTTATTGTCTGTATAGGCCATGACCGAGAAAGAAATGGCGATGTGACGGGCTTACCCCGTAGTCTAAAGAACATTGTAATGTCTCCGTGACGATGGGACACAGCAAGCGGCTTTTCAGCGGGCATTTACTTTACTAAACGATGGAAAATGTAAGATGAAAAATATTCTGTCAAAGCTAGAATCAAACAATTCATCAATGATAAAAACCTTCACAAGGCAGTATCGCTAAATATACTAGACAAAGAACACAATAAAATCTCGAGCAGCTAAATAAATATGAGAAGTTAAAATCTCAAAACCAAAAATTATAAGATAAATACGTAGTATGACGGTGGTGCCGCGAGCGATTTGTTTTAGCCAAAGACCTGTAATCAAAAGACGCTCTTTTTAAGAATAACGAGGATGTTGGATCTCCAGGTACATAGGTAAAATTGTTTTATAGAGTCATCTAGTCATACCTATATGAAAAAATATCCGATTTTTTATGACGTCCTTATCGCCGCCGCAACACTGGCTGGCAAGAGTTAAACTCCTTGCACGCCGGCCGGCCGTGAGAGTTCCACGTTTTAAACATTGCAGAAAAAAGAAAAATGCTTTTATATTTTGAAATTACATCTATGTTTCCTCAGTGATTCCTGTTAAAACTGCTATATATTTCTTATAAAACAAGATGTATTTTTAGCAAGAAACAGATTAATTTAGATTTTATGTATGTTACAAAAATTTGGTAAAATAAAAAATTTACTCCATACAAATAATTTTAATAAATTTGATATTTTTTTATGGAGAAAAGTTATAATAGAGTTATTATTATTATTTTTAAGTATTTAATGATAACGCGTTCATCATCATACACTTGAGAGCGCTACTCTTGTCGGTGCAGTATGAAGTAAACGCCACTAATCTCTGTTGTTTTTCATCTTCATAGTGCTCCTTTTTAGGCATTTTAGTGCGGTGGTTTCCCTATTGCCTTCCACACCGCAGTAAATGAATGAAATGTCATATAGTCTGGACATGAACCCTTCTAAAAACCAATTTCTTCGGCCACCAACCAGTACTGGTGGCAACGCTGCCTGTCAACAGGGTAATGCTTATTTAGTGGCGGCATTGACTCGCTACGTCACGAGAACTTGTTGGCCAACTAAATTATCTTTTGTGGTGTAACCTTTTTGATTCCTTCTATAAACAATTCTTTGATATCATATAGTTTGTACGTTGCACTATTCCTTGCGACGTATTATTTTATCTGTGCCGACACCAATTCAATATGATTTAACTGACAGTGGTAAAGGGCCAGTGACATCATGTTGGGTTGCCAAATCATTTAATATTTTTGATTATTTGGTTTTACTAGTCTATTTCTACTTCTAATCTACTACTAATCTACTTCCATGCTGGCCTGGGAGCGAAAGAAAAACATAGTATGTCCCAGCTGCATTTCCTTATGGGCATGCTGTAAAACCAGCTAAGAGATCCGAGGGTTTCTGTATATTGCAATATAGGCGATGGGCTGACAACCTGTCACTACAGCAATATACCTAAAAATCTATCTTAATTAACCCTCAAAACTTTGTCATATGTGGCGGAACGATCTTTGTTTAGGTTGTTTACGCTCTGCCTACCCCATTAGGGATACAGGCGTGATTATATGTATCTATGTATGTATGTACTAGTCTATTTCTAATAATCGAGCTTTGTTCGCTTTTGTTCAAACCATTCCTGAATTTGTGCCTTCTTCCAGTAAGTAGTCAGTGCTTTATTGATTATTAGTGGTAAGAAGCGTTGTCCAAAACCAAAACTGAATTAGTTTTTAATTTAGGCAAAACTTGCCACTAACCTAACCACTCTTCAAAACGCTCGGCATTCATTTCCTGATGATAATCCTCACCAAACGTTGTATACGACAAGTGGAGATATTCTGTATAATATACCTTTTGTATTCAAAGTCCTTTTGAGTAACCCGCATCTAGAGTCTATGTTTTCAGCAAACATGCTTGGCACGCGGCTTCTTAATTGCATTTGCACTAAACAGTTAAACACGGTTAGCAATTAATTCTAGATTAAGCCTGTATTGCTGTGCGAGCCGCAAATAGCCAGTAAATCTTTCGGTACTGAATTTAAGATGGTTGAACCCGCGTCCTTTGTGTTTTTTAGATGATTCGAGGACGGATAGAGTTTTCAAGTTTAAAATGACTTTCGATAAATATTGCCTAACTCTATACTATAAGACTACCTGGGTAGGATATTCTTATGATAGCATAGAGTTAGGTGAACCTGATGCATTTGAACGTAAACGCCATTTGTATGGTCTTCTAGAAGTTCTTAGGACATAAAAATAAAATAATTATAGTTTTACTCAACCAAACAGCTAAAAATATACGATAAGTATTTTTATAAATACCTAAATTAAAATAAAAAAAATACGTTTAGAAAGTGCTCAAGATAACAAATCCAATGAGCTTAAATTAGCACTTCCCACGAGAGATTTCCAGCCCATATCTGGTGACTCCATCATGAGATCAGCTAAATTGTATCATAACATTGCATTGTCACCAGATTTACATTAGTATACAAAATTTTAGCTTAATCGGACACCGAGAAATGGGTCAAAACTAGCGTGCAAGATTTTTGGACACCGGGACAGGTGAAACTAAATCAAAGCTTTTAAAAACTACCTAACTTATAAAACTTTTTTACTTAAGACGTTTGCTCTTCGTTCCATATAATTATCAACCAATTACCGTGAACACCCCTTAAATACCTAAATAACCTTCTCCGCCTTTCCACACCCACAAAACGCCGTAAATTTGGTCCTACACAAACCTCGTACTATCAGGACAAACCAGTTACGACTGTTAAAACATTCACACCGCCACCGACAACAGCGGCCCCTGGAGAAATAATGCGAGTGCCGCGTAGCGATATAGGCATCCGTCAAGCTTCAGGGTAACGTCTATAATGGTATCTGCTTTTGTGTGCTAGAGTAGTTTCGTAGAAGGAATATTTCGTATTGCTCATCACTTTTGTGTCGATTGTTAGGTCGAAGAAGTTCAAGAACGAGGGTAAAATGTAACCTCCCATCAGCAGATTACTACTTCTACTGCTACTTCTTAGCAGCAGCAGTTGGATGCCATAACCGTGTGGAAATCTTGCAATGGACGTCTCACGGCTAACGATGACTTATTATATTTTTTCACTTATAGTTAACTTTTTTTTATAATGATTAAAAAAGGGAAATTTACCATGGGTTTCCATTTTTGTACGAGTGTCTGATATTTCAACACAGTTTCATGCGTTATGACCACGGAGCGACTGAGGAACTTGCGAGCGGTGTGGTGACATAACGCAAGAAACTGCGTTGAAATATTGGACACTCATACAAAATGGAAAACCACGGTAAATTTCCCGTTTTTGATCATTATAATGTTGATAACCGAAAGAGTTTCAAAAAGACTAACTTTTTTTTATGCATGAACTTGACAATAATTAGTTAAAGAAAACTACTAAGTTATAAGTTCAAGAAATTCACTAAGTTAAAAGTTCAAGACAACCACTACAGAAATGAATCACGCTCTAAAACTATTCATCAATCAGAAAAATCACGAAATCAGCTCCAGGAATATTACACTTGACGAGGCGATATAATACAGGTAGAAGGCTCGTTCGATCCGCCACTTAGGCTCATTTCCCCGGAGGGTTCACATAACCTACCTGATACATAATGCGGTGCATCCACTATTGAAATTGTTGATAGAAAGCTGAGGTTACTGTCTTTGGGTATGAATTTTACTTTGTCAGATCCCTATATAGTTCAAAGAAGAAGGTGATTTTTCATTTTACATTCTGGAAATTGCTTTTAAATGAGTATTATAAAAAAAAGAAACGATTTAAATTTATCTAAATTTTACGAATCATAATCATTTCCCTAGCCTCATCCCATATCTCATGGGGGGCTGCCCAATCTAGGTACGAACGAGAGTACTGTTTTTTACACAGAGTGAGTGCCATCTGACCTCCGCAACCCAGAAGGGAAACCAGACCCAATCAAAATTTTACGGATCCAGATACGATTATTTTTTCTTTTTACCTT
The DNA here is from genome assembly GCA_949820665.1 of Scrobipalpa costella. Classification (NCBI taxonomy): domain Eukaryota; kingdom Metazoa; phylum Arthropoda; class Insecta; order Lepidoptera; family Gelechiidae; genus Scrobipalpa; species Scrobipalpa costella. The sequence continues at coordinate 24,414,036 of OX463297.1, forward strand.
GAAGAATGGACTATGTTGAGGTTTTTTATTTAACTCTTTTTACAATCATAATATTTTTTCTTATTGTGATTTTGATAGTTGTTGTCAAATGATTACCTTTCGCTGGAGCAAGTACCATTTGTCCACATATTCTTCAGTTGTGTTAGTGCCAGCCTTAAAGGTTTGTTCATCTTTATTTTCTACTAGGTACAAGGAAAAGATACGATTTTGAACGTCTTTTAGGTCCCTGTGCAGAGAACTTTGCATGAGTGTGCTGGACCCACCATCTTGCTCCAGCATCCTCGACAAAATATTCGCTGTTGTTGTAAATAATCTGCAATAATAAGAGGTATACTTCGTTTAAATAAAATTGAGTTATCAATACCAACGTGTTTTACGGCCCATAAAAAGTTTTCCGTGCAACTTAGCAGAGGTTCAAATTATGGAACAGCAGACAAAAGCCTTGTTACAAATATGTGTTTTGCGGTTTACTCTCTTTGAAGTTGTAAATAAATAGCAGTTTATTGGCAGCAAAACAAGTTTGTATCGATAGCTCAACGCTAAATAAATTGTGTAATGGTTGATGCGGTGGACAATCATAGGAGCTCCTTCCACGGCTCCTATAATTGTCCACTTAGAGCAAGCGCTGCTATAATTTATTTTTACGATTTCGATAAAAACGATATTTTTCTTGAGTTCGCACTTCTTACCGCTTTCATTATAAAAGAGTATTATTTATTTATTTCAACAAATATATAGTCATTACAGGCATGCCCAAGGTAACTAAACGCAATCAAATTATAATTTACAAAAATACGACACGGTTGCTTTTGTGAATTCCGTCAACTAGTACAAACATAGGTTTTTCATTGTAATCTGACAGGAACTACTAGCAAAGAGTTTATCTATTAAAACTTCAATATAAATGCACATAATATTATGTTAATGCATATCTTCAGGATTATACGATGATGACAAATATTTATTATTTCTTCCCTCAAATTAAAAACATTTTTCGCTGTGATTGTTCTTTGTGTAATATTTTGATAATATAATAATTCGAGAATATAATATTTTGCGAATATAATATTTTACGAATGTAATAATATGAGAACAAAGGGTGTAAATATCCAATTGTGAATCAATAAATCTTTATTTTTAGCATTATGTTATGACTACAAAATCTCGGTGAGCAGAGCCCTTGCACGCTGAGCAGACGGTTTTGTCTTCCTTCAGTTAGTTACTCCAGTGCTGCACTTGGTTGCAGCTGTTGTGGAAATAGTCGAAAATATTCTCGGCAGTCCAAAATTGTTCTTGTCGGGAAGGTCACCAACTATTTTGAGTACATATCATCTCATATTTTTTATTAGATTTTGTACTGGACTCAAAAGCTAATATTATAATTAACCGAATAATCGATGATACAATTACTCGTTAGAACATATTATAAATATTGCTAAGTAGGTATACTTATCGCTTACTCAACCATCGTCGAGAACAAACAGTTAGAAGTGCAGAAGTTTGAATGTAGCCTGTGAAAGGCTTCTCGTGGTTGGAGTTTGAAGATAAGAACTCGAGGTGACGCGTGAGACGAATACTGTATAGAGGGAAACCCGCATTCACGGGTTCCGTACGACTAAATTGTTAATGATTTTTATTGTATTTATTTATTTAATTAACAGTGTTTTGTACACATAAACATACACAGAACAATTGCATAAAGACTTAAGATACAACAGGCACTGCTTATTTCAACAAAGAAATTTCTTACAGCAGTCCTAATAAAAGTGAGGGCAAAAAACGAAATGCAGATTAAACGTGCACAAGCACATTTAAATATTTTATCAACACAAATATATATTTATTTTCACTAAACATATACAAGCCTACCACAATGATATATACAAATCCCAAATATAATAGATATTTATAATAAATAAATATATACAATACACATAAATACATACAATATATAAATATATGTACTATAGATTACTTAGGGATAGATAATATTCTTTAATTCTCTTCTTGAAAACAGCAATTGACGGACTATGGCGGACAGTATGCGGAAGAGTGTTCCACAATGTACAATTGAAGAGAGAATGTATATGAATATTATTGGGATGATAGAATATATTTGTTCAGAAACATTAAAGGGAACTATTGTCAATAGTAACAATTGTTGGAAAAGTATGGATATGATATCACTTTGTTACTCAAGTTACAACATTTTGATTAATAGAAAAATGTATGGCTGTTAATTTAAATGCGTGCCATAGCTTTAAGCGGAATACAGGGAAAGTTTAATTCAGTGTACTCAACCGACAAGAGCTAGCTAAATAAATGATGATGAGCTTAAGGGGGTCTTTTAACAACGAGTACATAAAACATATTTCGAGAAATTGTACTTAATTTTTTCCATTATCTTTCTCAAACAAAACTAATATTTCGGAGACAATTTGTATCCCATACGGAAACATGGGTCGCAGGAAGGCCTGCGCCGGTTCAAAATAGCTGTGGTCGAGGTGGTGGAAAAACGATCGAAGTTTATTGATATGTAAGTAGAATACGCACTTACTAACTTCACGCTGAATCCGCACTTTCCAGGCGCCTGGATCTTCTGTTCGCTATATTGCACACTTACTTTCTTCCATGCTGGACTTTGAGTGAGAGAAAAACATAGAATGTGCCAGCTGCATTTTCTCCCGAGCATGCTGTAAAAACCAGCTAAGGAATCAGAGGGTTTCAGTATATTGCAATTTAGGCGATGGGCTGACAACCCGTCACTACATCAATATACATACAAATCCATCTTAAATAACCCTCAAAACTTTGTCAGACATGGCGGAACGACCTTTGTTTGGGTCGTTTACGCTCTGCCTACCCCATTAGGGATAAAGGCGTGATTATATATAATATGTATGTATATTGCACACACAAGGAAAATCTGATCATAATAATTATTTCGGTAAAAGGCGTTGTTGGTGTTTAGAACGTATCATCCATATCAGGATGTCTTAACAGTCAATAAAAAAGATAGGTTTTCTACCAGAAAGAAGATTAATCAAAAGAGAATAAAATAGTATGAACACCAAACACAATTTGTATGTAGAAATATTTTTTTTACTAATAAATGTCTTCTTGTTTCAAAATTTACTACCTGCTCCTTTTTTGTTACGGAAATATTCCCTAGGCTATGAGATACAATTAAATTAACATGCTAATTGCTTTTTTTGTTTTTTTTAGTTACGTGAGTACCAAAGTGGATTGGTCATATTCATACCTTTCTAATAATAGCTACTTCAGATCCGCTCTCTAATTATCAATATTTAAATATTTCATTTATAGCTAATGGAATAATAAACTGACACGTGTACCTCCAAAAATCCAAGTGGGTGAGAAAAAACAAGTCTTCTTCTAAATAATCTACGGTAAAAACTTTATGCTTCAAAGAGACTGAAAGAATTTAGAGTTTTAATCAATTTTATGTTAATTAATCCACAAATTTTCTGAGAATTGGTTCGACTTTAGCATTGCTAATTCCGACCAACTTGGAACAAAGTTTGTCCTCACTTGCCCGGCGATCGATCAAGGTAGACCAGGGAAGATAATTGGTGTAACCCATCCGTGTAATGTGTTAAAATTGTAATTAAAAGTAAGAATATGGTCTCTTTTTAACACTACACATTATTTGGTTAAATTTCTATACATTTGGACAAGGCATCTGCTATTACCAGCCAGACGGTACTTTTCTTCGTGTGGGCTAGCAAAATCAACATGCTGGCGTACCAAAATTTCTGAATATATTAGAAATAACAAATCAAAAAAATTACCGATGCCGACGAGTAATCGAGGAGTCCACTTATGACGAGTAATAAATAGCATATTACTAATTCGTCACTCGGGACATGGCTGCTGTAGCTTAGTAGTTAAAGCGTTGGGACGGTTTTGCGAAGTCGCGGGTTTAAATCTCATTTAGTTCATTTGATATTTCTAGTATTTTCAGAAATAAGATAGCACTGTGAGTGCAAGAAAACTATTAGAGAAAGTACTCATATTTGGCATGAGATAGACCAAGACAATATTGAAGGTCTTGTCTCCCAGCATAAGAGTCTTTGTGTTGGAGGGGACGCGGTAGCACGCGGCGATTGCGAACATGAACACATTGCGTCGTGCTCGCTCACCCTCCTGCTTCACCGCCCGCACCCCCGTTACCGCGTCCCCGCGCACGTCTGTACCCCTAAGGCGCGGTAAGCACGATGATGACAGACTATAGGTTATCTGCTATGGTGTTGTGTTGTTTGATCCCCGTTGTGTTGTTTTTGTTAAACTTTTGAAGTTATTCCATGGCAGGGCAGGTTAATAATTAACCTGCCCTGCCATGTGGCAGTCAATCATGTCATTATCTTGTTTTTGTGGACAGTTATTAACGTTTTCAATTTTATGGCATTACCTACTTCGCTTTCAAGGTTTGTATTCCTTCATCCGAGTAATTCTTGGAGAGTGCAACCGCTCTGAAATATTGAAGTAAAATTCTACAAAGTAATTTTTGTTACGGGATATTTAATCAGTTTTAAAGAGTCTACATAAATAATATATATCAGGAACCCTTTCTGTAAATCGTTTGGCACAGTTTAAGTCTACAGGTGTCACAACGTGCGGGCAGCATACGAAGAACTGAGATTTGCAGCCATTTCCTCAAAGTTACTGCATTTGCACGTATGATCTCACTTGCAGCCAGACTTTACTATGCTCTGTTCTCCTTCGAAATTGATAAAATGGTCTGAATGTATAAGTTAGGGATTTCCATGAATAACTTGGAATTTATCGACAAAATTTTCGCAAGGACTTTATAATAATTGCTTCATAAAAATAAAGTGGAAGGCGTACTTGGAGAGAGCGCGTAGTAAAAAACAATAAATTCGGTTGTAGGTAAAGAATATTTGACTCCAACCGGAACTGTCATCCGACGGCCTGGCATTTCCTCTATACTGCCAGATCATACAAGTTGTATGCAGAAAATGAAATTTTATATGAGCTGTCAGTAATCATCTTATGTCGGACAGGTTATACAATATAGCATGATTGCATTGTTTGCTTTTTTATTATTGTCTTCCAAATAAGAGTGGCAGTGTTCTATGGCTTGTCACATAGCTTCTCACTTATAATCCGTGAATGCAATAAATTTGGTATTAAATTGAAGGAAAAGTAATAAACATCATCAGTGTCTATCTGACAGCTTGGCAAACTCCACCGCAATGAGGGTGCTGGAGTCACCCTCTTGTTCCAGCAGTCTCGTCAATCTTTTTGCCGTCGTAGTGAACAATCTCCTGTATGAGGTCTGTTCAGCTTTTGCGCGCTCCATTTCATCAACTCGGTCGCCAAATATCACGAAAAAAAAAGGTTCACTGGAGGCTCCTCCTGGCTCCTACTAATTAATTATCCACTTAGGGCGGCAGCTGCTATATATTTTTAAGGAATTTATTAAAACGATGATATCCTGGGAACGTAGTGATTATATCCTCATTGGTCCTGGGTACGTAATATTTCGTTTATTTTTTTTACTATCATTTGACAAGAACTATCAAATAAAAGAGAGCCCGATGGTGTAGTGGATAGGGCCGCTGCCTCCTGAGCGGGAGGTCGTGGTTCGAATCCCACCACGTACCAATGTGTTTTTCGATTTACGAATTTCATATGTACGTTTATTCGGCGCTTTTTCCGTGCTTCGGAAGGCACGTTAAGCCGTTGGTCCCGGTTAATATCGTTTAATACCGTAGATATTAGTCGTTCAGCCATGTCAGAGGCCAGTGCTAAGCATTGGCGGCTTGAAAAACTCTGACCTAATCTAGGATTGGGTCTGGTTTCCCTTCTGGGTTGCGGAGGTCAGATGGCAGTCACTCTGTGTAAAAACCAGTACCCTCGTTCAATCCCCTAGATTAGGTAGCCAACTCCGTGACAAAAGCGATAAGGCTAGGGAGATGATGATTTGACAAGAACTATCAAAAGGGCAAGAAAAAATATAATTACAAAAAGAGGATTGTATTGAATATATGTATCGATATTCTTTAAAATTACTAAGTGCGAAGAATCCGAGAGCTCACGAATGTTGCTTTACCAAAAACTGTGACAGGCATAACCAAAAACTAATTAGCAAAAATAAAATTGACCAATCCCATTTTAGGTTAGTAAAAATTATAAAATCATTTTTAGGACTATGTATACAACACTATAACAAAATACTTGACCATGTATTAAATTTGTCAGAAAATCAATTTGAAGATACTAGATACTTCCATGCAGGACTGGCAGTAATAGAAAAACATAGAATGTGCCACCTGCATCTCATCCCGGGCATTTTGTAAAAATCAGATAAGGAATTTGAGGGTTTCAGTATTGTAATTTAGGCGATAGGCTGACAACCTATCACTATAGCAAATCCAGATCTATCTGGAATAACTCAAAACTTGTCTGACGTGGCGGAACAACCTTTGTTTAATAAAAGCAATAGAACCCCAAGAAATTGGCACACATTGCGGTCACCAATCCTATTTTGAGCAAGAAATGGCCAAAAGTAAGAATAAGACAAAACGAAGGGCGGGCCGCAAAGTGCGAGTTTGTCATGCTTCTTCTTCATTGTGATATATTTTCATTTTATTATGTGACATAGATACGGGGTGTAAGGGACAGCGTCCCGCAAACTGATAGGGGTTGCTCAATCAACGAAATTGAACAACTGCCGGCTAAGTTTTTTTTCAGGAAGTGAAATTTAGGCGATGGGCTGACAACCTGTCACTACAGCGATATACGTACTTTGCTTAGGTCATTTACGCTCTGCCTACCCCATTAAGGATAAAGGCGTGATTATATGTATGTATGTATGTGAAAAAAATAATTTTGGTTTTCCATACAAATTGTCTGATCGAGTTGTTAATTTTGTATGGGAAGGTATTTACTTTTCTGTTTATCTCCTGAAAGAATTTCCCGGTATTCCAGTTATTCAGTTTCGTTGACTGAGACACCCTTTTAAGTTTGCTGGACGCTGTCCCTTACACCCGGTATAATTTTCTTACTCGCTACTAAAAGTATTGTTAGGAATCTATTTGGAAATAAGTAAGTCAAATATAATATAAATATTAGAATTACTAATTAAATGTCAAGAAATATATAATTATAAATGTCAGTCTAATATATTAAAATAATAAAAATATTTTAATGTCAGATTATTAAATAAATAAAAAAATAAATAAAAAATATTTGTTTATATTTAGGTAAAATAATTGGATTAATGTTAAAAATTAATTTGATAAATTAGAATATGTCATAGAAAATTAAATGTCCTTAAAATAAAATAATAATGGGGATTTGTTTAATTCTAACTGTTCATTGAGTAGTATGTCACTATTTTTATATGCAATTTTATTGATTTCAAGTGCTTCTAGGTTATTCAATTTACGTCCTTTTTCGCCTAATTGTAAAATTTTGAAATTTATCGTTGGGTCAAAATTATGATTTTCAGATATTAAATGTTGAGCAAAAGTCGAGTCATTCTTTTTAAGTCGCCAGCTTCTGAGGTGTTCCTTGGTTCTGGTTTCAAATGACCTACCAGTCTGACCGATGTATTTCTTGTTGCAGTCTTTACATGTTAATGGTGAAACTCCATATTTATAACTACATTATAAATATGGAGTTTCACCAAGTGCCGACAATCGCAAGTATAAATTTAGTAAATTGTTTGGTATATAGGAAAACTACGTCCACCCTAATCTTCTTCTTAGTAGTAGCCTTGACAGAGTGATCGTGGACGTCATAGCGTGGTGTCTTCATGTTGAGTGGCCCGCTTAATAATGTGACGCCATTCTTCTCTTACAGCAGTACTCCTAGTGCACTTGTCAGCCTTGATTTGATCTATCCACTTCATTGGTGATTGGTCCACCTTAATAGCAAACAGAAAAAGAAAGAAGAAAGTAAAACATCTGCATACATACATACATACAAATAATCACGCCTCTATCCCTAATGGGGTAGGCAGAGCGAAAACTACCTAAACAAAGGTCATTCTACCACGTCTGACAACGATTTAAGGGTTATTTTAAGATAGATTTGTAGGTATATTGCTGTAGTGACAGGTTGTCAGCCCATCGCCTAAATTACAATATACTGAAACCCTCGGATCCCTTAGCTGGTTTTTACAGCATGCCCGGGAGGATATGCAGCTGGTCCATTCTATGATTTTATCTCGCTCCCAGGCCAGCATGGAAGAAAAAATCTGAATGTACCAAAATCTTAGAGCACTCAAGTTATACCCCGGCTATTCAAGTAAAATCCAAGTATTCGTTGAGCTAAACTCAGCGTTAATATTGTACATAAATTGGTTTCCGAAGACAAATCGCTTGAAGCCACGCCTCCACAATGTTGGGTACAATGTTGCTTGTTATTGCGCGCAATCTCTATTGAATAATGTCTTGTTTTACCCGACTACGCAATGCTAAGTAGGATGAAGTTTACTTTAATGGATTCAGTTGTGTTTGTTCTTTTCTACATACATACATATAATCACGCCTTTATCCCTAATACGAGAGGCAAGGTTTAAACGACCATAACAAAGGTAGTTCCGCCACTTTTGAGGTTTATTTAAGATAGATTTGTACGTATATTGCTGTAGTGACAGGTTGTCAGCGCATCGCCTAAATATACTAAAATATCAGAATATTGTTATTGGGTTTCAGTAAACTCTCAGATCCTTTAGCTGGTTTTTACAGCATGCTCGGGAGGAAATGCAGCTGGCACATTCTATGTTTTTCTCTCACTCCCAGTCCAGCATGAAAGGTTCTTTTCTTACATATAACATACTTACATATAATCACGCCTTTATCCCTAATGGGGTAGGCAGAGCGTAAACGACCTAAACAAAGGTCGTACCGCCACCTCTGACAAAGTTTTGAGGGTTATATTACGATAGATTTGTAGGTATATTGCTGTAGTGAAAGGTTGTCAGCCCTTCGCCTAAATTACAATATACTTACTGAAACCCGCAGATCCCTTAGCCGGTTTTTACAGCATGCCCGGGAGGAAATGCAGCTTGCACATTCTATGTTTTTCTCTCGCTCCCAGGCCAACATGGAAGAATCGTATATACACACATACATAAAATCACGCGTTTATCCCTTGCGGGGTAGGCAAAGCGTTAAACGCCTCGTAAAAGGCGCTTTCGCCACGTCTGACAACAATTAAGGGCAATTTTATATTGTAATTGTGTATTGCTATATTGACAGATTGTCAGCCCATCGCCTAAATTACAATACACTGCAACCCTCGAGTCCCTTTTGCTGACTTCTACAGCATGCCCGGGAGGAAGGGCAACTGGAACATTCTATGTTTTTCTATCTCTCCCAGTCCAGCATGATAGGTACGATAGAATAAATATTATTTTTTTGGGATATACATGACGGTCCGTTTGAGTATAGTATATCGCAGGCCTAATGATGCAGTTTAAAAACTCTAAAACCAGGGTTCATCGGATAGTTCGTTCAATTGACATCCTACTGTCAAAAGAATTATTATACAAAAAAGAACCTTGCAAAATAGGGCTATTCCCATGATGGAAGATAGTCAGGTCGTGCTCATTGATACCAGGATTATTCTTCACCTCCATGCTGGACTGGGAGCGAGAGAAAAACATAGAATATGCCAGCTGCATTTCATCCCGGGCATGCTATCATAGCCAGCTAAGGGATCCGAGGGTTTCTGTATATTGCAATTTAGGCCATAGGCTGACAACCTGTCACTTCAGCAATATACCTACATATCTATCTTACATAACCCTCATAACTTTGCCAGACGTAGCGGAACGATGATTTTTAGGTCGTTTATGCTCCACCAGCCCTATTTACAAGTATGTAAAAACTAGTCTAGTCAAAATATTTGAAACAGCTTCATAAAAAGGTGTATGAAGAAATATTCAGCCCGGTTAGGGATTTCTTTGTGCGAGCTAGACTGTAATAATGGTTTCATACATTGGTTTCATATTTCTGTATTTCTTCGTATTTTTCATCCGAGGCCTCAAGAGAAATCAGAGTTGTGAGAAAATTGGTGTGCTCTTGTTTACTGAGCCGCCTGTCTTTACTCAAAATATTTGTTCCTTCGTTTTAGTGTCTGGTTTCATGGAATAAAATATTATAGCTTCATTTTTTAGTTTATTTACCTACAAGTACTAGGCAGTTAAACTTAAAATGATTTTATTTCTAGACTAGATAGGTAATTTGAATTTGTTTTAACTAGAATAACTGGCATATTATAAGGTCTTGGAAGCGCTTTTTATAAAGTAAACCAGCTTGAATAATCTTCTATGCTGGACTGGGAGCGATAGAAAAACATAGAATATGCCAGCTGCATTTCCTCCCGGGCATGCTGTAAAAACCAGCTAACGGATCCGAGGGTTTCTGTATATTGCAATATAGGCGAAGGGCTGACAACCTATCACTACAGCAATACACCCACAAATCTATCTTCAATAACCCTCAAAACTTTATCAGGCGTGGCAAAACGGCCTTGGTTTAGTTCGTTTACGCCGTGCCTACCCCATTATAGATAAAGATTATATTTATATACTAGCTGTGTCCGCGACTTCGTACGCGCGGTTTGTATGAAAAAAAAAACACGCAGTGTCGACCATACGTGTTTTCCATACAAACTGGGGTACTTACTCAATATTAGAATGGTTTGCGTGATTATTTCTAACCTAGGCTGGACACCAGGTAATTAAAAAAACTCAGTCAAATAAAAAGTCCCTTTAAGATAGGTTAAAAACGATCAGAGTTCAATTTCTTGCCTACCCCCTAAGTCAGGTGGCGTGATTATTTGTATCGTAACTTCGAGTTTAAGTATTGTTCAATTAAACAAAAAAAAGTTCCATCAAAATCGGTTAAATACGACCACAATTCAATTTCCTACCTACCTCCTTATCCATGAGGCGTGATTATTTGTATCGTAACTTCGATTATAAATAACACTCAGTCGAATAAACAAAGTTCCATATAAATCGGTTAAGAAACAGCCAAAATTCAATTTCCTGCCTACCCTCTAAGTCAGGTAGCATGATTTTAGGTATTCTAAGTTGCAACCCGGGTAACACACAGTTGAATAAAAAAAGTTTTATCGAAATCGGTTCAGTAGTTTGGGCGTGATGTGGTAACATACAGACAGACAGACAGACAAAAAATCGAAAAAAAAATCGTTTTGATCTTTATATCGTTAATAATGCCTGTTGCAATTATTTTTTTGTAAAAATATTCAATGTATAGATGTAGGTACATTGAATAATAGTTTGGTAAATAGTAATGTTCTCTGCGCTAAACTACGATTCGCTAAGCTAAGCCTTTACTCAGCTAGCATTGTACAATATTTTTCATTACCAGTCGAAAAGTTTTGGAAAGTTGAATCGTTCAAGTGGAAGTTATTCACCTCATTATGCAGGCAAGCCCTAGAAAATTGCAGTGAGAAGTTTGTTACATCTATCTTCTTTGCAATGTAATCTCCAGTAAACTGCTGGTTATTAAAGCATCCAGCAAATCTTTGGACGGTTGTATTATTTGTGGGTGTGGATTTAAATTATTATTTTTCCTTATGTTAAAATTGGTGTCGAAACTAGCTAACACATTCTTAAACCATAACAACCACCTACTATACAGTATTAAATGCATCCAATTTTAAACCATAAATTTATAGTAATAATCACCGTTAAACCGCCAAAGACAATCACCCAGTAGGTATATCAGTCAAGTTGTAACCAACATCTATCCCTTTTTCTACTATACATCATCTCTCAAGCCTTGTCCCGTATCTAACAGGGTTGGATACCTAATCTAGGAGATTGAACGACGGTACAGGTTTTTACACTGAACGAATGTTATCTGACCTTCGCAACCCAGAAGGGAAACCAGGTCCAATCCTAGATTAGGTCAGAGTTTTCAAGCCTTCAATGCTTAGCACTGGCCTCTAACATGGCTTAACGAGTAATATCTACGGTTTTAAACGATATTAATCGGGATCAACCGCTTAAAGTTTGTTCCGAAGCAAGGATAAGGCGCCGCATAAAAATACATATGAAATTCGAAAGCCGAAAAACACATTGGTAATTGGTGGGATTCGAACCACAAACCCCGCTCAGAAGGTCTACCTACCTATCTACTTTACCATCAGGCTCTCTCTACTATTCAAGTTTCAAAATGTTAAAATGCTTTCTTTGGTAACCGTTCTAGCAGGAATGGCTTTTCGCTACGATTCTAATGATCTTTCAGATGTAAGTTTGCCATGCAAACACAGAATAAAAAGTGCTTCTCACATTCGAATCCTGCCTAGTACCTAACTCACACGGCATATTTGTTCAGCTTCAGATACGATCGGAGCGAAACTTCGGAAAAGTCACGTAGCCACATAAACGGGAGGAAGCATTTTTATCCATTTCAAATCTTACTTATTTATTTATCTCCGCGGCGTATTGCGTCAGATGAAAGATGTTAAAGGGAATGGTGTGAAAACGCAAAATTATAAAGTGGAATAAATTGTTATTTAGGTAGGCAATCTAGGCATTTTCTAAAGTTACACAAAACATAAATGATAATCTAGGATCTAGCATTTGGAAATTACGAATTTTGATTACTCATTAATAAAATTACAACATGTCATGACATAGTATTTAGAAATATAATATTCATATACGTAGGCACAAGCATATAATTTTCCTGATTTTTATTTTACGAAAATGATCTTGTTTCTACAGGGGTCCCAAAGAATGACGTCTAAAGATAAAAATAAGATTATCAGAGAAAATAAATCGTAAGCCAATCTACAAAGTAAAACATTTTGTTAAGATATTTCACTCGAAAATCATAAAATCATAAAAAAATATATTATCTTTTACAGCATAGTTATTTGATTTTTCTGCCATTATGACACTTTTTCTAACTATTTTTATTATTATTAAATTATATACGTGTTACTTTTTATTTGTATCAATTTACAATACTAAGAATTTTCCCCCTACCCACCTTTAAAGGCCCAATTTAGCGGATAATGTCTCTTTAGGTATTACTTTTTTGAATGTTTATGTAAGTTTAATGTCTAGTTAATATTTTAAAATCAGATTGAGACTATGAGGTCACCTCATACATTTTTTTATTTTAAGTTGAAAATTAAGAACTGACTAGCTTGAACTAAATATTCTATATTCCGATAAAAAATAAGTAACTTACAGCAAAGCTAGGGAGCTTAATTTTTATCAAAAGAACCATTCAAGGGAAGGATATCATGTTAAAAATCTTGCGAAAATACTCCACCCAAAAAAGAATGAAAAATTAATAAGGAACTCAGATCGATTCCCCAAAACTACGAAGAACGCTCATAGCTCCTACACTACTAAAAATCAGTCTGATTTTTATCTTTGGACATCACTCTTTGAGCCACCCTGTATATCCATAAACACAACCTATCCAAACCTTAATCGCTCTACGAAAATGTCGTAGCTCTACGTAGCAGCAAGTGTTACACACTGCACATTTTGTTTCTTGATTTGCTTGCAATTTCTTTTCAGCTATGATTTCTTGTTGTTTTTTTATGTTTCTATTTTGTAACTGAACTGCACAAGCAGCACGAATGTTCATAAACCAGTAAGTAAAATGACTTTGGGTCACGAATTTAATATTTTTCTAAGAAATTAAGCACAATAATTCGTATATTTTTTGCTAAGACTTGTTGCCATTTTCTAGACTGTAGTTTTAACGTTTTATTTTTTACTGCTATTAATTTTACAGTCGCAAACTGGGACGCCAATTTAGTGCAAGTCTTCAGTGGTAAAATCATTACTTAAATATTTATGGGAAATACTAAAGAATCGAAGTGACTGAACTATTTCATATTAAATTAAAGAATAGTTAAATATTTGACATCGTATCGCGTTTCAGAATAAACGACATAAGTAGGTATTATACTGCTCTGATCGTCTTAAACCAAAAGCTTCTTACCAAACCATTAGCGAAAAAAGATAAATCACACAGTCGTAACACACCCATAAAACTGCTCATTGATATTGATGTGTACATCAACTGGTTCGGATTTGGAGCATGCATTATTATCGGCATGTGCCCGCAATCACTGCCGGGATCCTGATATATTGAGTGAGGGAATGAAACGCACGTGAGAGGAACTTGTAGCAAGGAACGGAATATACAGGAAAATATCTCGTGCGGGAACACTATGTGGATCACCTACTTATAATTATATTTTTTAAATCTTTACATGATGCCAGCAACTAAGCTGTTTTCCCTCTTAAATGGCTGAATATCTTAGGAGCCGGACACGTCTTTTTAGCTTGCGAACAAAACAAACGTACTTATAGAAATGTACGAGAGACGCCACGCCTTGCGTTGACCGGCGGTGCGAATAAATTCGCACGGATGACTGCCAAATATCTGCCAAATTATTGCGGTTGTAGGTTTTTTTTTAACCTCGTTACGGAAAATAAGACGTGGCTAACAACAGGGATGTTAGAGAGCAAAAAATGTTCCTGTGGAATGCGAGATTGTGACGGTGGTTTTATACTCGATAATACATTTCAAACGCATGCTTAGAAACGTGAGTCTAGATAATCTTGTGAATGTAGATAAAAAAAACATCTCACTACAACATACATATAATCACGTTTTTATCCCTAATGGGGTAGGCAGAGGGTAAACGACTTAAACAAAAGTCGTTCTGCCACGTGTGACAAAGTCTGTCAAAAAGTTTGAGGGTTATTTAATATAGATTTGTAGGTATATTGCTGTAGTGACAGGTTATCAGCCCATCGCCTAAATTGCAATGTACAGAAACCTAATACCCTCGGATCCCTTAGCTGGTTTTTACAGCATGCTCGGGAGGAAATGCAACTGGCACATTCTATGTTTTTCTTTCACTCCCAGTCCAGCATGGAAGACACTCACTAGAACACTTAGTGCAATATGTAAAAATCTTACAGGTCAGACGGAGGTTATTAGCGTTAACATTTAGAACAACAACCTTCTTAATCTCTCTGTTTATTTCTTGGTATGGGCACGGTACTTTTATCCTGCTGTATGTTTCCCTCACAGGTAAACGTGCCTCAAGCAACGTCGTGCCAAATTTGAATTGACGCTTTTGCGTGCTTTTGCTGATAAGGATGTCATAAATTTTGTTGCAGATTCGATATGAAACAAAAAAAAAACTTTTTAACATTCTATACCTAGCGCGAAGGGAGAGCAATGTATAAAGGCGTGTTTCTTTTCGTTGTTATTAAAGGGTATACTTATAGGTACTAAATTATATGACTGTGAAAATTATGTCGGTTTGATCCTATTTAAATCGGAAACAGAGCTCCGTATTAATAAAATAATCGAAAAAGGAAATCAACAGAATGGCATTAGGCTTTTTCATACCTACATCGAAAATCCAATTGACCAAGTTGCGTAAACTGTCAACCTACAAAGTCTTCCAAATGTCTGGTTTATCAATTAACTGGAACCAATTAAACTTGAATGTCTCATGCACACTACCCACTGCAATTCCCTTCACTGCAGACATAAACGCGATACACAATGTCATTCTCGCTGGAGACGTATCATTTCATGGAGTTTAGAGACCAATAAAACTCTGAATTAAATACAAACTTCAACATTGTTTGACGTAGAGGTTCCCAAATATCTAAAAGATCAATAATTTGTACTGAAGGTTCCTAAAACCAATTCGATAAGAAGTAGAAAGTTCTTCTGACTTGGTTTGTGTAAGATGAAACGGGCGTTTTTCGACAAGACGGCGCGGCGACGGCATCGGTGACGGCATGGCACCGTCGACGGCGCCGTGGAAGAGATAATCTATGAAAATCAATGAAATTATTTGGCACGCTTTTCCACTTGCCGGCACGGCAACGGCACGGCATTGATTCCCACCGGTACCGTCGCCGGCCTGCCAAACTGTATGTGTTTTGTATTCGTACGAAGCACTCGCGTGTGTGTGTGTCCTCAAATTGGAACTAGGTGAAAGTTATCGGGACATTACCGTGTCTGTTCGGTAGTAAACGAACTAAAATTGACTGATAAGTAAAAGGCACTGATAAACTGATAAAAAACTATATTTAAGTATTCAGAACTTAAACTAGTATGAGACTGATGATTGAGCACGCTAGCTCTCTTGACGGCTATATGCGAACTGAACGGAAGTACGTGAAAAGTGATGAATAATTGATATAATTTAGGTGGAAATAAAATGCAAACGCGACAATGTACGTGCGTAGCTCGTACATATTCCCGGGCGAGAAAAAATGGGGTTAGTAGGAGAAATGAGATGCTGATATGATACAAGATGATAAACAATTTTCTTCTTAAATATTCCATTTTGTTAGTAAATCTTAAATAAAATTGAAACATTACAAAGAAAATCTTAAATAACATGAATGCTTATTGCTCTATCCTAATATAGATCAAATATTAAGAAGAGTCAAAAGTTTCTTGCAATCTAAAAATTGAATGATTTAATACGGGCGACGACCCAGTGTCTTTCACTAACACTCCCGCACTGTGTAAGTTGGTTATAGAACGCTTTGGCTTCACGGGTGGACGCGCACTTTTCTTTGTAAATTCACTCACTTCACTATAATGCCCATTACACTGTTCACTAGTGGACGTTGCCGCCGCGGGAGCAAACACGGGCAGGCGTAAGCCTGCTGGGGGCGCGGCAGGTGCAGGCGCATGACGGCTCTTCCAACGCCACCATGCGAGTACCACGACGATGATGATAAGGAGCGCGAATAAAATGTATATCGCAGCATAGTGATGAATGTCGTTGTAAGACACTGTATCAGTTAGGGGTTGATCTTGTTTCATCATGTTTATTTGTTTTTGGATTTCTTGCAACTGTAACAAGTGATCTTGCAACTCGGATTTGTTCGCCTCTAAAGTATCTGGTAGAGACATGTTTACAATATGATTTATCTGTGATATTTCTGGGGCTTGGACCTTAGGGTTAATTTCTAACTGACTGTGTCCTTGTATGTGAGTATAAATGAAGTAATCAGCTGACTTTAGAATGCAACCTTGATCAACCTTAAAAAATCCGGAGTTAGCTATCGTAAGTGGTGTAATCTGATCGCCACATACGAGTTTTAGCTGGCATTGCTCGCAACAAAAGTAAAAATATGTATTGACTTTCTGTAGCTCTGTCCATTTATTTATACAGGGTCTTACAAGAGTTTCGCATTTTCTTGTGTTGGGAACTATTTCACAAAAGCTCTGATCATCCTTTATGACATTAATAGGCCTCTTGATATGGCATAATGTAGTCCCAGGATCTCTTTGCACACATGATTTCAAATCATTTTCTGATAATTTTACGAATGCATCTTGTTTTAGGCTAACTGCAACGTAATTTGATACAGGCACGATCACTATCTCTTGTCTATTTTCTGCTTTTTTAGGGACCGGAATGATTTTTAAAATTTCATACACGTTTTCGTCGATGAGCGGAATCTTGATTTCAAATATTATAAATTTCTTTGTGACCCTTGCTCTTGCCTGGAGTAAGTTATATAATTCTGATAAGCTGTCTGTCTTTTTGACTGGTAAAGTGAGGTCTTTCGGGAGCTGCTCCGAAATGACCCCTAGTTCATGTCTCAACTGGTCAGGTGAAAGAATATGAAAGTTGAATTTTCCGTTGTAGATATTGGTCACTGTATCAAGTAGCATCTCTTGTGAACCTTTCAGGCTGTATATAAGGTTACTAGCTATCATAGAAATACTTAAGAAATCGTTGATAAGAGTAATGTTTTGAACTCCAAATTTGACCTCATTTAGAGCGCTGTCTACGTCATAAATTTTCTTGTTTATGAACTTGTTCTGCCTGTCCACTAGGTTCTCAGTGCGCTTCAAAGCGTTCAACTCGGCCTCTACTACTGAAGTTTGGTTTTTCCAAAGAGACGCTAAGTGCTTCTGATTTTGTCTGATAAGATGTATGTCCTGCTCATATTTTTCTGCAAAGTGTTCATCAAGGACGCCGAAAAGGCTGTTTGCTACGTAGCCGACACCATTGATCAGGCCACGTCGCCGTCGACGCGATGATGTGTTGGAGTTATGATTCATAAGAATGTCATTAAAGTATTCAAGTTCAGTCACATCGTGACGTAACTGAATTATGATGCCTTCACAGTGTGATAGTTTATGTATTTTTGCACACAAATTATCCAGGTAATTGAAATATTTTGAAAGAGTCATAATTCCACGCTGATAAGGTTGAATGTCGTAAAATGCAATAAGTCGCCAATCGTCTCGTATCATGTTCATGTCCGTGATGCGATCGAAATACAGAGTGTTATTGTTTTGTAGCGGCGACAGCTGATATTTGCAGTCCATTGCTGGTACTGATATAAATAAGAAAAGCAGTGATAAAAGCAATGTAGATAATACTGATGTTTTCTTGATTTTTGATGTCGAACTTTGCTTTTGTTTTGGTTCTGTTTTTTCTTGTCTTTCAGTTTCATAAACAGGTAATATTGAGAGTTTTAATATCGGCCGTTTCATCAAGCCGTTCTTGGTTTTCAGGGTTACGACTCTGACGAAGCCGTCGCTACCCGGGTGCAGTTGTACTACCCGACCTAAGGCCCATTTTCCCGGGGGAAGGTTTTCGTCTCTGATGATGACTACGTCATTTATATTAATATTCTTCTGTGGCTTTCTCCACTTGCTTCTTACTGAAAGTTGGGTCAAGTATTCGTCACGCCAGCGACTCCATATGTCTGTGAATATTTTCTGAGTAAGATGCCATCTTGTTCTTAGATCTTTTTCAGTTTCATATAGAGTTAGGACGGGACCACTTGCCAAAAAATGAGATGGTGTTAAAAAATCGAGATCATCGGGGTCTTCAGTCATGGGGCAGAGCGGGCGCGAATTCAAACATCCTTCTAATTGACTGAGGAGCGTAGCGAATTCCTCAAACGTCAAATGCTGTTCACCTACTACCCTTTTCAAGTGATGTTTAAGGCTCTTCACTGCAGCTTCCCACAACCCTCCTGCTGATGGCCATGCGGGCGCATTAAAGTGCCATTCGATGCCCATACTTACTGTCTCTGCCATAAATTCTGTATTTGATATTATTTCCTTTATCTCCTGCTGAAGGATTTTATTTGCTCCGATGAAATTCGTGCCTTGATCACTGTACATATGACTTGGGAGTCCTCTTCTGGAAGCCATCCTTTTGAAGGCTGCTAGGAAAGCGGATGATGTTAAGTCAGATACAAGCTCCAGATGTACCGCTTTTGTGGCCATACATACGAATACCGCCACGTAACCCTTGGTGGTTTTAATTCCGCGTCCCTTGTTGGCTTTAATGCTATGCCTATATTACATATGCCTGCATTTAACGCATAAACGCAGACGCTTTTTCGTAGCATTGTTTCCACCAACAATCCAATATTTCTGTCTGATGACTGATGTTGTTACACGTGCTCCCCCGTGAAACGTGAACTTATGGGCCTGATCTATTATGAGATCAGCTAATCTTGTGTTGCTGGGAATAATGGCAGGATGTTTCGTTTCTTGGTCTAGGTTAGCATGTCTGAGGCGACCACCGACACGAAGGATGCCATTTTTATCTAGAAATGGGTTTAAACTTATTACTTATTTTGCTGGTTTCTTTAAGGTCATTTATTTCCTGTGAATAATCGTTCTCTTGTACACCTTTGATTATTATTAGTCTTGCTTTGTTTAGCTCATTTGTTGTCAAGAAATCTTGCTTCTTTTCTTTAGTAATGAATCTTAATACCCATCCTAGTACTCTGACTGCTTTATTGAGTGTTCCTTGTCTTTCTAGTAACTGTCTTACAATCTCGCCTTCACTTGATAATTGAATGGCATTTACTTGTTTCACTTTCTTCATCTCTTCGTTTGTGGTATATTTTTTCTGTGTTTCTATTTCAGGACTGAACGTGGGTAGCCAAGTCGGTCCCTGCCACCACAGAGTGTGCTCTTTCAGTTGAGAAGCAGAGAGGCCTCTACTCGCGCAATCTGCAGGGTTGTCCTTTGATTTGACGTATCGCCAGCAAGGGGCCGGTATGACTTCAGTGACGTGTTTGACTCGGTTGGCAACAAACGGCTTCCATTTTTCTGCTTCGCCACTTAGCCAACCTAAGACAGCCATTGAATCAGTCCAGCCATAAACTGATATGTCGTGATTGCTCAGGCATTTCTTGATTTTTGCCATAAGTTTAGATAGCAAAACGGCACCGCAAAGCTCCATTCTTGGCAAAGTGCTGTTCTTATTTAGAGGGACTAATTTTGTTTTCCCAGCCACCAGTGTCACGGTCGTTCCGTCTGCTTTGTTTATTTTGCAATAGACTACACTTGCGTAAGCTTTAGTACTGGCATCGCAAAACCCATGGAGCTCAACTTGATCTTTCTCCCCTGTCTGTAGCCATCTTGGAACTTGACACTGTTGGATCACTTCAATATCACTTTTAGCCTTCATCCACTCTTTGGAGATTATTTCAGGTACAGGCTCGTCCCATTGTATATTTGCTTTCCACACATCTTGAAATAGTATTTTAAGCTTCGTATTAACTGGGGCGAGCCAGCCGAGTGGGTCGAATATCTTTGATATATCTGATAAAAAGGTCCGCTTGGTCGGTTGTTTTTCTGATACTGATAACTTGGATTGGAATGTGAACACGTCGTTTTGTGGATTCCATCCAAGACCTAAAGTTTTTGTTGATTCCGCTTGCTTGAAATCAAAATTCTCATGCTGTGTTATGTCAACGTCGACGCCTTCTAGTAAAGACGGCGAGTTGGATTTCCATTTCCTTAAATTAAAACCCCCGGCTTTTAATAATTCAATCATATCTGATTGTAGTTTTTTAGCATCCTGTATAGAATGCGAACCATGAAGTAAATCGTCCATATAAAAGCATTCTTCAAGGACTTGAGATGCTGAGCTATCTGGGTAATTTATCTTCTCGTCATGAGCCAACTGTTTTAGCGTCATCATCGCAAGGAAGGGTGCTGCTTTACTTCCAAATGAAACTGTCGTCATCATAAATTCTTGGAGCCTGTCTTGTGGATTATCTCTCCAAACTATCATCTGTAACATTTGATCTTCCGGATGCATCCATATTTGCCGAAACATTTTTTCTAGGTCGGCAGTAAATACATATTTATGTTGCCTCTACTTGATAATGAGGCTCTGCAAGTCCTGTTGTAAATTTGGACCTCGACACATGACGTCATTAAGGCTCACTCCTGTCGATGTTTTCTCAGACGGATTTATAACGACCCGTAATTTTGTTGTTGTTGAGTCTTCGCGTGTGACGCAATGGTGAGGCGAAAAACATTTAAGTTTCAATTTATCACTCGGAAGATTAGGTATGGACGGCGCCGGTATCATATGACCGAGAGCTAAATAATCGGCAATGAACAATTTATATTTTTCTGAGATGTCAGGGTGTTTTTTAAACTTCTGCTCTAACTTATAAAATTGGGCAACCGCTTTTGGTTTGGACTGACCTAATTTTTGCTGATAATCTTTTTTCAAAGGCAATCTCACTTGATAGCGTCCATCATTTCTTCTAATAGTGGTCGCCTTAAAATAATCAATACACTGCTGATCTTCTTGGGATAGATCTGACTGTTCTGATATTTCTTCTATTTCCCAAAAACGGTGAATATCTTCCACGTCATTCAAAACTACATTGCACTGAAAGGTGAATCGTGGTTTACCGCTGAAAATCCAGCCGAGCTGTGTTTCTTGAGCTAGCTTTGGTAAGTTGGAATTTGAATCCGCTCTGTACACTCCGTCCATCAATATGATTGAATAAATTTCTGCACTTAATAATAAATCTATAGGGCGACTGTGATAGAATTCAGGATCAGCTAATTTGATGTGCTCAAGGAATGAATGGTTCGGTTTCGGAATAGATTCACTCGGTACATTTCTCATAAGCTGATTCATGATCAAAATCTCCGTTGTGAAAGAATAATCGCTGACAGTAGATAAACAACGGATTTTAATCATTCCTTTACAGTTGGTATTTTTCTCACCGACAGCCGAGACTACTCCACTACATTTTTGTCTAGGTAATTTCAGAAGTTGCGCTGATCTCTCGGATATGAGAGAGACTTCTGACGCGTTATCTATCAGGGCGCGCATCCTGATTAGAGAACCGTCAGCCGCTTCGACATTAATGATGGCCGTGGATAAAAAAGGCAGTGGATAGCTAAGTGTTTCAGACGGGCAATATCCTAGCGACACGTGTGAGCTGCTTCTGATATTTCTCGCTGTGTTTGTATTCGCCTCGATCGCTCTGCCTCCGCGATTGCCGCGTGAGTTTCCAGCGCCCGCGCTTTCCATTGCTGGGCGGGACGATGACGTAAATGCTTCATGTAATAGGCTGTTATGATCTTGATAACATTCGCGACAAACTCTTTCGGATGCACATTGCTGGTTATAATGGTCAAAAAGACAGTTAGGACATAGATTTAATCTTCGTACTGTTTTCAATCTATTCACTGAAGGCAAGTCCAAAAATTTCTTGCAAAAATAAATTCCATGTTCATTACTATTGCACAGTGAACAATGGTATTTTGATGACAGGGCTTTATTGTTGCTAGCCGATCGCGGTGTCGTCACGAGCGCGTTTTTGTAAAAAATAGGTTGGCGACTGTTATTGCTATTCTGCTGTTTTACTGCTACTTGATATTTTTGCGTATAATTATCTTGCTTTCTACGCGATGTTTCTAGGATCGTGAACTTTAGTTCCAAAAAGTTTAATAGCTCTTTTAGAACGGGCAGCTCCCTAGGTTCTGATACTGATTCCACGTACTCGGTATAGGTTTCCGAATCTAACTTTTGGGTCATTAGATAAACAAGAATAGGATCCCATGTACTGATATCGATCCCTAAGTTCTTGATAGCATTAAGACATTCGAGAGTAGTGTCGTGCATGCGTTTTATGTGTGCGACTGATTTTTGTTGCATAACCGGAATATTCATAAGTGTACTCATGTGCGATGTAAATATGAGCTTCTTGTTATTATACCTTTGGTTTAAAATATCCCAGCAGGTTGCGTAATTATCTGAGCTTATGTGTAAATGCTGGATCAATTTTTCTGCCTCCCCCTTTACCTTAGATTTGAGGTACTGCATTTTCTGGGCACTGGACATGGTAGGGTTGTTATGTATTGCCTCACAAAATAAATCTTTAAAAGAAACCCAGCTGTTGTAGTTTCCATTAAAGATAGGGATGTCAATTCGTGGTGTTCCTTGCCCAACATGTGTAATTGACCACATCTTTTTACTAATGGATTTCTTTACCTCATCGTATTTCTTCTCGTAGTTAGAGAAAACTGCTTCGTACTCCTTATTAGAACCATCAAGCTCGGCATCCAGGTCCCAGTGCAGCGAGTCTATCACACTCCAACGGGCCTGCACGGTGCGGAGAAGGTCTTCTAGCTCCCACTTCTCTGAGACTGATTCTAAAATAATACCTGATATCGTACGATGAAAAGCCTTGAAATTGCTCTGTTGTTTTTTCAGCATTTCTTCACTCTTGCTCGCCGTGCCTGTTGCCTGTTTGGACTCACCTTTCTTGAGCTCAAACTTGGGGAGCGGCAATGTTGGTTTTGAAGGCTGTTCCTCCATTTTCTGCTTGATCTGCTCCTTAATATACGCATACCTTGTGTACACTATCTCTCTCTCCTTATTGATATAATCTCGAACATTTTGCTCCAAATCTGCGCTAGACAGACTAGCAAAATTACCATCATATTCTGCCCAATAGTCTTCAAGGATATTCAGCCTCTGCTTGATATAGGCTTCCGTCCTACGTGAAGGTCCATCCTTCTTGAAGTTGTCGTACAAACGCTCAATTTCTTGCGCAATTTGCTTCTGCGCGTTGACGACCTCATTTACAGACATTGTCATGATGTGTAAAGTAAAAATGGACAGATCTTACTTGATATACTGCTACTACTTGACACTGCTGCTGCTTCTTGATACTGCTGCCGTGGGGTCCCGGCGTTCTGCTGCTACTGATAGTTCCTGATATCCCGGCCTTGCTGCCCGGACGCACTGTACCTCTTGATAGCACAGGGAACTGTCTCTTAAAACTGTTACTATGACACTTGCTTGCACAGTTACAGTTTATTGCAGGTGACTGTACACCAATTTGCACTGTCTCGTATACCGGAGCGCGACGCAACCGACACGTATATAGAGTCCACGTTACGCGTCACGCGGCACTACACGTGTAAGAGGTCCCGCCTTTCCGGAGGCTCGAAGGACCAAATGTTCGGTAGTAAACGAACTAAAATTGACTGATAAGTAAAAGGCACTGATAAACTGATAAAAAACTATATTTAAGTATTCAGAACTTAAACTAGTATGAGACTGATGATTGAGCACGCTAGCTCTCTTGACGGCTATATGCGAACTGAACGGAAGTACGTGAAAAGTGATGAATAATTGATATAATTTAGGTGGAAATAAAATGCAAACGCGACAATGTACGTGCGTAGCTCGTACAGTGTCGTTTCCTTGCCGTCTTTTTTTTTTTTTTTTTTTTTAATATATATAGGCGAGCATTTGTCCGCCATCTCACCTGGTGGAAAGTGACGATGCGGACTATGTTGAAACATACTCACCTATGTAGTGCCTATTCACTCTCGCCTTGAAAAGGCCCAGGTTATATTGTTCCGGAAACAGATCCGCCGGCAGGGAGTTCCACTCCTTAGCCGTTCGCATTAAGAATGTGGAAGCGAACCGCTTCGTGCGAATTTGTGGTATATCCACGACATAAGGGTGGAACCCCTGTCCACGCCTCGTGCTCCGGAGATGGAAAGGGGAGGGGGGTATAAGGTCATGAAGTGCTAACGCGCACTCCCCGAAATGTATCCTGTAAAATACCGACATGCACGCCACTCTGCGACGGTGCTCAAGGTTCTGTAGTTTTGCCTCAACCAGTGCTGAGTCTCCAATGAGCTTCTTAGCGCGTTTCTCGATTGAGTCTAAGGCAGCCAGCTGGTATTTAGCTGAACCGTCCCAAAGGTGGCAGCAGTACTCCATACACGATCGGACTTGAGCTGTGTACAACTGCAATAGCTGTCCCGGTGTGAAGTATCGCCTCACCTTCGAGAGAATACCAAGTTTTTTGGCAGCTGTTGTGGCCAGAGACTCAATGTAACGTCCAAAGTTCAAGTCGGACGTAAGGCTCATACCAAGAAGCTCAAGATGGTCAGAAATCGGTACGGATACATCCCAGAAAGTTGGAGCCAGGTTAAAAGGACTCCGTTTTGTCGAGAATAGACACGCCTGGGTTTTGGATGCGTTGAACTTGACGAGATTGGCATCGCCCCACTCGGATATCACCCTTAGCGATGAGTTCAGACGATCCACCATGGACTCCCGACAAGACTGGATTGTTTCACTGTTGGCCCTTGCACTGTCTAGTGGAAAAACAGAGCCACGGCATCGTGATGGCACCGTCGCCGTGCCGTCTAGTGGAGAAACGCCCTGAAAATACGTTTTTGACTGCGATGGTAGGCCAATACCTACTTCTTCTTCGGTCGAGTGGGTATCGAGTCTATGGACCCGATGAAACCCTGGTGTCAGAGTTTTTAAACCGCCCAGTAGCACAACTATCAGGCCTCTGACATGGTTTTTGAGTAACGACCACTATAAAAGACAGCGACCGGGACCGACGGCTAAACGTGCCCTCCGAAGCACGAAATCTTTTTCTTTTCGGACAATCAGGTGATTCAGCCTGCAATGCCCAAACCAAACTGGGGAAAAATTCACAAAGTGATAAATTCTCATATATCAACTTTGTGTTTTCCCGCCTGGGATTCGAACCACGGACCTCCGGATCGGGAGTCCATGGCACTAGCCACTAGACCACGGAGGCAGTTACTTAATACCTACTTATCACATGATTATATTACCTAATGGTAGGTATTTGTAAAGTAAATACTTGAAACGTAATATTTTCTACGTGGCAAACTCGTACACGGTCCCTCTTATAGTTAAGTGTATACGATGCATATACCGTAACGGATATCACTATAAAATATATTTATAACATATATTATATTATATAAAATATATTATAACTATAAATACATTTGATACTAATAATAGGATTAAAACAAACATATAAACAGTTTTTTATGAGACTCAAGTTAGATTGTCTTAATGTGACTTTAATTTCAATATCAAGTTTTGAGACCATAGCACAAAAGTGCAAACAATAAAATTCGTCTTAACTCGACACACAAAGAGTAGTTATGAAGATAAATTCAATTCAATTCAATTCAATTAGACTTTATTGCATATCACATAAATATCTTACAAACTAGTACTATGTTAGACATTATGTGACGCCCCGGTGGGGCAAGGCAATATAATAAGTGATAGTAATCATTTATAATATCATCACAATAATCCTTACAACTTAATAAAATTTATATAAAACATTTCAATGACATATACCTTGAACGACAATAAAATTAACTTTTCATAATATGTATTTTTAACTTAAATCATTTTTTTTTATTTTATCGTTTAGAAATTCACTTATATTATAGTAACTTTTATTTAATAGGAACTTTTTTATATTGTCCATAAAGACTTTGGTGTTTGATATATTCTTAATGCTGTTTGGTATCTTATTGTAAATTTTGATTACCAAAGAGTGCGGGCTTGATGTATATAATTCTAGTTTAGAAAATGGTATTTCAAGTTGGTTTTGTGTGCGGTTGTTTCGTCGGATTGTGTTTAAATGTATATAAAGATTTGGGTGTTTTCGGACAAACTTACAGGCTTAAAATCCATCAACAAAAATGGGATCATTAATGTTTTACATTACAGAGAAAGAAAAGCGAGAAAAAGAACAGTATATTATGTGAATATATCACATAATATTATATTATCACTACATAGTATAAAACAAAGTCGTTTTCTCTGTCCCTACATCATCCCTATGTAATATGTATGCATAAATCTTTAAAACTACGCAACGGATTTTGATGCGGTTACTTTTAATGGATAGAGTAATTCAAGAGGAAGGTTTATGTGTATATAATATGCATAAAATTGTAGAGAAACACTGACAATTTCCGTGCTAAGCCGGGGCGGGTTGCTAGTAATATTATATAGTGATAATAATTTTTATGTATATAATCTCATTCACACATATATTGGGTTTTATTTTTATGATTGTAATATTTAATTTGATATTTTTTGATTATTTTGTTGTTAAATCTGTACATATAATAAATCTCTGGAAGGGTCGTGTCTGTACATTCAATATTTTTACAAAAAATATATTGCAGCAGGAATTATTCTTAACGATATAAAGATTAAAACGCTTTTTTTTTGTCTTTCTGTATGTCACCACATAACGCCAAAACTACTGAACCGATTTCGATGGGACTTTTTTTATTCAACTGTGTGTTACACGGGTAGCAACTAAGGATACCTAAAATCACTGACTAAGCATTATTTAAAATCAAAGTTACGATACAAATCACGCCTCATGACTTAAGAGGTAGGTAGGAAATTGAATTTCAGTCGTTTTTAACCGATTTTGATGGAACTTTTTTTGCTTGACTGAACATTACATAAACTCAAAGTTACTATACAAATAATTACGCCACCTGACTTAGGGGGTAGGCAGGAAATCTAACTCTGATCGTTTTTAACCTATCTTAAAGGGACTTTTTATTTGATTGAGTTTGTTTTATTACCTTGTGTCCAGCCTAGGTTAAAAATAATCACGCAAACCATTCTAATATTGAGTAAGTACCTCAGTTTGTATGGATAACACGCAGTGTCGAACATACTGAAAACGATTCTCGTAGTACGTAGGAGCGGGACCTGCTAGCTAGCGCGCGGAAGCGTGTTTTCCATACAAAAACAAAGATCAGACAATGCGAAACACGCTTCCGCGCGCGGGTTAGCAGATTCCGCTCGTACGCGCGGAGAAGCGTTTTCAGTATGTTCGACACTGCGTGTTTTCCTGAAATAAATTAATCTAAAACAAAATTTTACTTTTATTGTCACTAGCTTGAATTGCAAGCCTCGGCGATTAGAGGATATCATGTATTCAAGATTGAAAGACACTGGTTCAAAGTGTTCCATATTCACCACAACGAGTCAACGAAGGACATAAAAATCCTCGGCTTTGTGAAAGACGAGTGAAAATGCAATCTCTAAGTAACTAAAAAGTTTTCAAGGAAACGATCGTGGGTCTCTCTGTAATATATTGCTAGGAAGTTTGACAAGCGCTGAGATTTACTTTTTGAGTTGATATTTATGTTAGTTTTATTTTTGTGTAAGTAGTTTGTAATTCTGATTCTATTGGTGTTTGTTTTGTATCATTCTTTTTGAAGCGCAAACCATGCATTGAAGTCTCAATATTCCGAATCATCATCTTCGATTCAAGTTTCTAATACATTTTGTACGTGTCTTTGTACGTCGTTAAATCAAAATTCCTTTTTTAATAGAATAAACACTTCAACATTGTGATAAGGGAAATGCATCACCCCGGAAGATAGATATCTCGTAGCAACCTGTTACAAGATTTGCTTCTTACAATTAAATTCAAAGTCTCTACCTATTCTTATTTTTTTATCCTAGTCTAACCTATCTGCAAAGTTCATATGTGTGCCAGTTTTTAAGGCAGTGAGTCAGACCTGCCCGAACCCAGCCCGTCTCTGTTTGCCGACGGCTCGGAGGGGAAAGCTTTCACATTGCCTTCCAACCTTTTTGTTTGCCACCTTCTGAGATCCCTGATTTGCAATGTTATACTTGTCTTTAAGGGTTAAGAATATATGTCGAGCAGTCAGCCTGTTACCAAGTTCAAACAAAGTTTTATACCTTTAAGTCCCATTACACTCAGAATTATTTGAACACAAATAGTGAGTATTATTTAGTGAAATAATAAATACGTAAATTCTGTACATAGAAAAGAATCACCCAAAATCTAAATAATTACAAAAGCTCTCATACAAAAATATTGAACCTAAGAGTCTACTTACAGAGCTTAAAACTAGTACTTGACATCAAAAACCTCAAAACCATTTTGTAATGTAGATAAAATTCTCTTTCCATATTATTCTAACCACGGTATAATATAATTTAGAGAACATTTAGTTTTCTCTTTGTTGTATCTTTTTTCTACTTGCTCTGGACTGAAATTACCGTCTCTACAAGAAATAAGACAGCTACTAGTAGCAAGATTAGCTCTACCAAAGACGAGAAACGAGCAACTATTCTCTACGAACTGACCTGTTTAGCTCGAAAATATATTAAACGGGAGAAGTTTTGTGAAGAAAACAGGCGGAGGGAAACTAGGTTAAACAAGTACAGATTGAAACTACAATGTAGAGTCTTGAGTACATCGCAGTTAGCAGGAAGGAAGGAACTTACAAGTGTGTGCCTTGTTTCTCTACGACACAACTTTGTCGTGGACAATTAAATAGAGAAAATAAGCTAACGTTAGTTAAACGTACATGACGCCTGACGTTATTTGTATAGCAAATTGTTTACTCTTGCAATATTCCCTAAATTCTTAATTCTTCCATGCTGGACTGGGAGAGCTAGATTCTTCCATGCTGGACTGGGAGAGATAGAAAACATATAATGTTCCAGCTACCATTCCTCCCGGGCATGCTGTAGAAGTCAGCAAAAGGTATTCGAGGGTTGCAATGTATTGCAATTTACACGATGGGCTGACAACCTGTCACTAGCCACCAGCAGTACACATCATTACAATCTGAAATTGTTGACAATGTTGTCAGACGTGACGATTTAGGCGGTATAAAGGCGTGATTTTATATATTCCTTAAACATGAAATATTAAAATATTAGAAATTAAAAATTAAAAATTTAACCGCTGCTAGGATTTGAACCCGTGTCTTTGGAAAACAGGCTCAACGCTCTTAACCAACTAAGCCACAATAGCAATGTCAGCGATTGTATTTTTTATTAGTTATTTCTAATATTTCCAGAAATAAAATTGCACTGTGAGTGCAATAAACTATTAGGAAATGGAATATTTAATGAAAAACATGGCTGTATTTCATGGAAAATAACTATAGTAAAAGAATTTGTTGGATTGTTATTTTCGGTTGTTGTTATTGACGGGCTTCTTCTGTTTCCTTTTGCACTGACCTGTTGTCTCAGTAGAAGGTTTAAAACATAAATATCTGGTTTAAAATTTTTGCTGTAGCGTCTGTTGTAGGTACGTTGAGAAATTGTATGGGGTAAATTTTGTATGGTGGCGGTGGCGGACCATGATTTGTAATCAAATTGTGTCGCGTCTGTGTGCGGTCCTTCAAACAATTTCAAGGAACACAACTGTCCGCCACCGCCACCGCCACTGCAGGCGTGTCTGTGTGCGAGAGCCTTAAAGCAATTGAGTTTAGTGTAGAGCGTAAAGCTCGCACAAAATATATTTTTTAATTATTATTATTATTCAATTCTTTATTGTTTTAAAAAATTAAACGCAAAAGTAAACTTAAAAATTAAAACAAAAGGCGAGCTTATCTCTATAAGAGATTTTATATCTTCTTCAAGATTGCACTACCTATATTGGAAGTATTCGTTTTTTATCGTTGGTATTTACTATCAAAGTATTTCAATTATTTTCAGAAATGGACAGTAAATCTCAATATCGATCTGATACATTCACGCCATAACTCTCTTTTTCTCATAAAAAAAAGGATAAAAATAGGCATAAAATAACAGACCCGCCGCGACACGTCGATCCCCTAATCAATCATCCATGGGCCGTCATTGTGGCCAGAAATAGGACTAAAATGGGCTGAATCGACCGCTTAACCCTTTGTCAAACCTCCCTGCGTTTTGTGTGTGTGATAGGCAGATTTGTTGTTGTCGTCCACAAATGTTTTTCTTGGTTTATACTAAACAGTTGTGGTAATAACAGAATTATCTTGAGCTGATATATACGTAGGGCACGAGCTGCCCTAAATCCGCCCTTGCAAAGGAATATAATTATGCAGTAAAATATCCAGTAGAGCAAACAGGTAATACCGCCTACGACACCATAACATAAAGAACTAAGCTCTAAGTAATAATTCTTTTCAGCATCTAACTGCCTCCGTGGTCATGTGGCTAGTGCCATGGACTCCCGATCCATTTGATTCCCAAGGGGGAAACACAAAGTTGATATTTGAGAATATATCACTGTGAATTTTTCCCTAGTTTGGTTAGGACATTGCAGGCTGAATCACCTGATTGACCGAAAAAAAAAAAAGTTTAGTGCTTCGGAGGGCACGTTAAGCCGTCGGTTCCGGTCGCTGTCTTTGATAGTAGTCGTTACTTAAAACCATGTCAGAGGCCTGTTAGTTGTGCTACTAGGCGGTTTAAAAACTCTGACACCAGGGTTATCGGGTCGATAGACTTGATACCCACTCGACAGAAGAAGAAGCGTCTGAAATTACGAAATAACTTTTCGTTTCTTTATCAACGTTTTTTTTTTAAACTTATGTAAGAATAAACGAGCTCTACAAAAATATATTTATATTACCTACTTTAGTGTAGTAAAAATAGAGAAATCTTCAAAGATTCGTCTGACTCCAGTTTAATCTGTTGGTGAACGACACAAAGTCACAAAATGAAAAGCATTCGCCCTCCCCGACAGACCAACGCAAAAGGGCAAGCTACTTGGTTCTGGGCACCTATAGAGTAAGAAAAACGCAAGTCTACCACGGCTTAATGCTATCTTATAGCAGGACATCTGAGGCTCACAGCTAAGGCTTTGGTGACGTTGCTTGGTGTTGATAACCAGGCGCAATTTTAATAACCAACACTCGCTAAAATGCTCCTAAAGTTAACTTTTTTGTACCTGCAAAAAACTAGATAGTGACTGCACAAACAAACTACACAGTGAGTTTTTAATAGACTGTTGCACGCTACTGAATAATTTTGTGTTCTAATAGCGTTTTTTCCAGGCTCCATTTCTGTGAAATTGAATGTAGGTAACTGCACTGTATGGCAGATGTTACTAAAATGCTTTTTGCTAATTAGTACAGTTTCTTTTGTAAAATTAAAATAATATCATTCGAAAAAAAATGGGTACATCTGATAAGGCAACCGTTTTGAACGTTTTCTTGCCAAATTCAATAGATTTTATTCCATCAAATACGAATTTAAGATATTTTTTCCTTTTATTATAAGGTATTTACCTCAAAATGAAAGAATTATCATGTGCCCTATCCATTTGTAAATTGAACTATAAAGCGAAGTGCCAAACTTATTTAACGCTCTTCTTATTTCGTTTTGCCATAAAACATAATTTTAATGTCCCATAAAGCTCTCCGGGGACAATATTCATAGAATTTCCCCCCGTTTGCCTTCCATTTTCCATAATTCAGCATGTAATATTGACGTAAACACTCGATTTTAATTTCAGATAGAAGAGAGCGCTCATAAACAGACATAAAGTCAGCTCATTAAGTTATCATATTATACCGCTGGCCTTTTTTCCAAGATGGCTGAGATTGGTATACCGTTTTGTATTGTTAGAATAAATGCATCTGATTCGTTTGTTTGTTTGAGTATTATCTTTGTGATTTTCTAAATAATTTTGCGGTTAGCTGTGTAAGTATCACAGCTGATACATACATACATACATACATATAATCACGCCTTTATCCCTAATGGCTGATAAAGTGATTTAAAGACAATTTGTAAATTTTAACTGATTGATGATGTCCAGACGTTGTCCGTTAATAGCAAGGTACTTAATGCTAATAATGTAATGGACCGGGTACGGTCTGTGCCGGACTATTTATCTGACTTTTTTGAAATAGTTTTTATGAAACTCATCATCTCCCGTTGCTTTATCCCGTATGTTACGGGGTCTTCTACCTAATACAGAAGGGAAACCAGACACAATCCTAGATTAGGTCAGACTTTTCATGCCGCCAATACTTAGCACTATCCTCTGACATGGCTTAACGAATAATATCTACGGTATTAAACGATATTGTAACCGGGACCAACAGCTCAATATGCCTACCGAACGTACATTATGAAATTTAAAATCTGAAAAACACATTGGTACTTGGTGGGATTCGAACCACGACCAGCTCAGGAGACAGTGGCCTTATTCACTACACCATCGGGTTCTAGATAGTTTTTATGAAATTGTGATGTAGGTAAGCTATGATATTGACTTAATAAAATACGTTATTATAAATTTTATAAGAAAATTAAGTCGCATAAGTATGTCGCTTTTCACTCCCACAATTTTTTTACCGTTTATTTCAAGGAAATCGAACCTATTTTCATATAGCAAAACACCCCAATGCAGATAGCTGTATTCACCCGGGTAAATCTACCTACTCGTAGGCTTATTAACCGGTTCGCGCGGGGTATAAGATATTAACTGGCTCAACCAGATAACCGGCCGGTCTCTGCATACTTTATACAGCAGATGTGGCTTGAATAAATCATTCCAAGGCTAAGATATTGCGCCGGATTTTTGGTAACTTTCGACGGTATGATGTATGGTGTGTTGCGATGGCAGGTTGGGAGCGACGTGACCCAATTTTTCTCGCAACCTGCCTGATTTGGTTAAGGAAGCGTGAATTTTTACCCAAAATTGCAAGATTTACCTACTCGTAACTCCTTACTTCAGTTATTTAAGTTAAATAAAATTCATTTCCTCGATAGTGGGCTCGATTCTAGATACCACCGGCTAAAACAAAAATTAAAATCTATCTGTCACTTTCAAAATAATAAAATTTAAAAAAGACAGGCGATCTATACTCTATGGTTTTACAGCCGCTTAGCTGCAAATTTTACCTTCTTTCATAATAAAATATATTAAAGTAGATTTTTTTTAAAGTAGAAAATCTGTTGGGAGAAATAAGCTATTAATATTATTTTACTGGTATTACCTACGTGATATCCATTTAAGGAAGAGGGTAATAAAATAATAAGAAAGTGCGCTTACGAGATCAAGGAAAACTATGTGTAGGAACGTACAGGAAATACCAAATCTTCTTATGTTATGTTTTCCTTCCGGAACTGACTTTTGCTTTTGTTTTTTAGGATTAATCATAGGTATAGACAAGAAGTACGTAAATAAGGTGTAAATAAATTAGCTGCCATTTTGGATGCGAACCTATATTTATGAAACTGAACAACTTTCACCAAGGAACTAGGTGTTTACGCGTTTAAGTTCCCGCGGTATCGTAGCACCGGATGTCGTCATACATACGTCATAGTTTTTAAGCATAGATTATAAGATATCTTCCGTATTAGCCTGATCCATGTTACGCGGTCACAAATTGAGATTTTCATTAAATTCCAGCAAATTAATACTTTCAAAGGTGTTTTACTGTATCGCCGTAAACCCCGAAAAGTCTTCATGGTCCTCGAGTCGGATTTTTGAAAAGTTCTCCAATCTGCGACTTCGCAAAAATACCTAGTCATCGGTGAAGGACAAAAGGTCGTTGGGAACAAAGACATTGGAATAAATCCAGGAATATCATCACGGAGGTCAAGAAACAGGGCTTCAGGGCGTGGATATTTCGTCAATTAACAGTGTTTTTGTGTTATTTTCACCCAGCATTCTTTTCCAATAGGTAAAATCGGATCAGGTAATCGTTAGGTATTACCTTAGGTATGTACTGTTTTATTTTATATAGCTGCTAAAGTTAACTAGTTTACCGCTAAGTGCATTAAATCAGTGTAAATTAAAATCCTAATTGAACCAAGTCTGTATTACGTATTTAATTGCAATCATCGCTGCTGCATTGTAAGCATAGCGCGTTGATGTCTTTTGTATGCGTTATCGATTCGTTTATTGCACTAATTGTGTATACAGCGCTTGCTTTAAACTCGCTCAGCTAAAAACATTCACTCGATCACGTTAAACGTTGTTTACAATCTTTATGTATATTATATTACAATTTAGAGGTTAAATCCAGTGAATTTCTTACAAATAGTGCTAAAAAACGCCATAAAGCTACGCATTATCTTATTAACTTGTATTTAGGTTTGATAACCGCTTTCCAAAATGCCACCAAGTGATGATGAGCAACAAAATGCTAGTGATTCAAAAGAATCTAAGGATATTTTGAGGGATTTAGTGAAGAAGCGAGGAACCATAAAAGGTCGTCTTACTTTATTCAAAAACTACATCGCAGGTTTGAGTAAGACTTTGGACCGTTCTCAGGTAAATGCTTTGCAATTACGTGTTAGTCAGATGATGAAATTGTTCGACCAGTACGATGATGTACAATCGATGATTGAATGTGAATCGGATAATCAGGACTCGCAGTTTTTAGAGCGAGAGGAATTTGAGTCTATTTATTATGCCAACATAGGTAAGGCTCAGGAAATTATCGAGTTTTATTCTCAATCCGTGCCTGTTGAATCTAATAAGAGTTCATCTTCTCATATTCATGACAACTTTCATACACAAAGCTTTGTTAAGTTGCCCACTATTGCGTTGCCTAAGTTTAACGGTTCATATGAAAACTGGCTGGAGTTCCACGACACTTATTTGACTCTCATACATAATGAAAGTAAAATTCCAGATATAAATAAGTTCCACTACTTGCGTGCATCACTAGAGGGAAGTGCCAAGGTTGTAATAAAGTCTATTGAGTTTTCTGCGGCCAACTACCAAGTTGCATGGGAGCTGTTGTGTGACAGATTTGATAACAAGCGACTTTTAATTCAGAATCATGTTTCTGCTATATTTAACATGAGCCCGATAACAAAAGAAACGTCTGCGTCAATTCGTCAAATCATTGATGTTTTAAATAAAAACTTACGCGCACTCGAAACCTTAAAGGAACCCACAGACCACTGGGATACTCTTCTTATTTATATTGTGAGTAGTAAGTTAGATTCGAAGTCATACCGTGAGTGGGAAGAATTAAAATCTCATGTTGATAAGACAAAGTCTATCACCTTAGACACACTTGTTACTTTTTTGCGCAGTAGAGCAGACCTTCTCGAGACGTTAGAAATAACGTATAATAACACGAATCAGTCTCATAGGTCTCAGAATAATAATAAAATTAAAAGCATGATAACTGTAACAAACACTCAGCAAAACCCGATAGCTCAGGCAGGTACAGTTTTATGTCCAAAATGTAGCGGTGAACATTTACTTCGTGATTGTTCTCAGTTTTTAAGCTTAACGAACGAAGAGCGTCTGCAGTTGTTGCCCAAAATTAAGGTCTGTTTTAATTGTTTTAAAAAGGGGCATTTTGCTAATCAGTGCAAAAAGAATGGATGCAAAATTTGCAAGAAGAGACACAATTCTCTCATTCATGTAACTAGTGAGAAGAGACGTCATTCTACGACTAATGAAAGAATTGCTTTACCTAACTCTAGTGCTTCTACTCCAGAGCTACTTCCGCCCACATCTGAGAACCCAAATGTGACGTTATCAGTGAGCGTGAGTGAGGGTGCTGGCGGAGGCGTGTGTGTGAGCGGCCACGAGGGGATTATGGCTAGGGTGCTCGTCAAGGTGCAGGATGTCACCGGGCGTGATCACGTCGTGCGTGCTGTGCTCGATAACGCCAGTATGTCGAGTCTTATGACCGAGAAGTTATTTAAAAAGTTAAACCTACCCATGAAACAAATAAATCAAACTGTGACTGGCGTTGGCAAGTCACGTTCACACGTAGGGAAAATGTGCGATTGTAATTTGTCATCCATAGATAAAAAATATAAAAGAATTATTACTTGTTTTATTCTTCCCACAATTACGGACCATATTCCATCCCGTCATAGAGACATATCAGAATATAATATTCCGGATGGTATATCTTTAAGCGATCCTGATTTCAATACTCCGTCAGAAATTGACCTGATTATTGGACTGGATTTATTCTGGGAATTACTAGGGACGCAAAAGATTAGTTTAGGTCCAGGGAAGCCATATTTAATTGAGACAAAGTTAGGGTGGACAGTCTCGGGTCCATTAGTTGACCGCTCATTTAATAACTCCAACCCTATTAAGTGCCATTTCGTGCAGGTGACCTCTAATTCAAATGATGAAATTGATCGTCGTTTGTCTCGTTTCTGGGAGTTAGAAGAGGTAAATAATAAATCACCATGTTATTCTCAAGAAGAGAAATTGTGTGAAGAGCACTTTGTAAAAAATACAAGTCGTTTGCCTGACGGGAGATTTTGCGTTAGAATTCCTTTGAAGGAATCTCCTCAGGTGTTAGGTGATTCGTATGATAAAGCTAAAAAAGGTTTTTTATCAATGGAACGCAGACTTGAGAATAATTCCGATCTGAAGCAACGTTACTGTGACTTTATGTCTGAGTATGAGTCACTAGGTCACATGACGGAATGTAAATCATGTCACAAATTATTAAATTTTATACCTCACCATGGAGTCCTGCGAGAGAGCAGCACAACTACTAAATTAAGGGTTGTATTTAATGCTAGCTGCCCAACTTGTTCAGGAAGGTCTCTAAATAATATTCAAATGGTGGGGCCAACTGTTCAAAGTGATTTACATTCAATTCTTGCAAGGTTTAGGCAACACAAATACATTTTGTCAGCTGACATCGAGAAGATGTATCGCCAAGTGTTGGTGCATCCTGATGACCGTTATTTGCAAAACATATTGTGGCGTGCAGATTCTACTGCCCCTATCAAAATATATTCGCTAAATACAATTTCCTATGGCACCGCCAGCGCCCCCTATCTCGCTTGCCGGTGTCTCAAACAACTAGGCTTAGATTGTAAAGATGAAAAAGTATCGGAGGTGATACTTAACGACTTTTATGTTGATGACCTGTTGACAGGTGTAGACTCTATTGAGGCAGGACAGAAATTACGTAATGACATTACTGAGGTACTTGCTTCAGCATGTATGCCATTGAGAAAATGGAAGTCAAATGAACCTTCGCTATTGTCACCTAACAACGAAGAGCACTCTTTTCTAGATCTCAATATGGGAGCCAGTGAGCCATGTAAAACTTTGGGCCTTGGTTGGCAACCCCAAAGTGACGAATTGCATTTCTCAAATAATATTGATGTACCTGAAGAGTTTACAAAACGCACGGTCTTATCAGTCATATCCAAGATCTTTGATCCTTTGGGTTTACTTTCACCTTGTGTGATTGTTTTCAAGATGATGATGCAGGATTTATGGTTGCATAAGTTGTCGTGGGACGAGCGTGTTCCTTCAGTTATCAGACAACAGCTTGCTGATACATTTAAATCTCTGTCTTTATTAAATAAAATCAGAATTCCCCGTCGCGTTATGTGTGACACTATACAGCCGATAGATATCCACATTTTCTCAGACGCATCTCAAAAGGCGTACGGTGCATGCGCTTATGTTAAAAGCATTAATGAATTTGGTAATGTCACAGTACGTCTATTAATGGCTAAGAGCCGTGTTGCGCGTCTTACCGCGACTACAATTCCGCGACTCGAGTTGTGCGGTGCTTTGACTAGCTCTCGATTATACGTCAAAATAATAAATTCATTGCGAATGAATATTGGTCGCTGTGTATTTTGGACCGATTCCACCATTGTTTTGGGTTGGTTAAAGATGCATCCAACGAAACTACAGCCATTTGTAAAAAACCGAGTCGGTGAAATTCTTGAAACAACCGGTCAATGGGGCTGGCGTCATGTGCCAACCGACCAAAACCCGGCTGATTATATATCTCGGGGTGTTAATGTCTCATCGATGCAGTCTCTTGATCAATGGTGGGAGGGACCAGAATTTTTGAAGGGTGATGAGTCAGGTTATCCACCAAATTTGGGTGGATCAAATGAGTTGCCTGAACTTTGTGCTAAAGTTACATTACTCACCACTCATTCGAATGTTTCGAATCTGATTGACTTTAATCGTTTTTCCAAATTATTACGTCTGACACGTGCAGTTGCTTACGTGTTAAGGTTTATACACAACTGCAGATCACGAGATAAAAATTCATCAAGCCTCAGTGCACATGAATTAAATCAGGCTTCGATAGTCATACAGAAACAAGCACAGACTGAATCTTTTGACGAATATCAAACTTTGATTAAAGAACATAATCTGCCAAATAAAAGCCCATTGTTAAAATTCAACCCGTTTTTAGACTCTAACGGTTTAATGTTAGTGGGAGGTCGTCTCAGTAACTCTGACTTTGAATATAGCAAGAAGCATCCTATCATAATTCATAGCAATCACAGATACACAAAATTATTATTTGAACAACGACACAAAGAGCTCTTGCATGCAGGACCAAATTTATTGCTCGCATCAATTAGGGAGTCCTTTTGGCCTATTGGTGGTAGGAACCTGGCTCGAGCATGTTATCGAAACTGTGTTAAATGTAGCAGAATGAAAGGTCAAGTTGTTGCGCCTTTGATGGGAGATCTTCCACAGTATCGCTTGCAGCCTGGTGGTTCCCCATTTGAGAATTGTGGCATCGATTACGCGGGCCCTCTATTGGCTTTAAGTCGTCAGGGTCGTGGTTCTAGACTTGTCAAAGTATATATTGCGATTTTCGTGTGTTTCACAACCAAAGCGATACATATCGAGTTAGTGGGCGACCTAAGAAGCAATTGTTTTTTATCTGCGTTACGTAGATTTATGAGTCGACGAGGTAAACCTGTTCACATTTTCTCTGATAATGGCACTGCTTTTGTCGGTGCATCAAATGAAATTTCAAAATTTCTTAAATATCAAAGTAATCTTTTATCTGAGAACGTTTCAAAGGAAGGCATTAATTTTCATTTCTCACCTCCTTATGCTCCACATTTTGGTGGACTTTGGGAAGCGGGGGTCAAGTCTACAAAACATCATTTAGTTAGAGTGCTGGGAAATTGTCACTTAACTTATGAGGATTTACAAACTGTACTGACACAAATTGAAGCGGTTCTTAATTCTCGCCCTCTAACGCCCTTGTCGTCGAATCCAGAAGACCTTCTGCCTTTGACGCCAGGCCATTTTTTGATTGGACGACCCTTGACGGCCTTACCTGTTCCTTCCTACAAAGATGAAAATGTGAATCTTCTAAATCGGTACCAGCGCATCGAACGTTACCGACAACACTTTTGGCAACGGTGGAGCAAGGAGTACGTCTCCGAGTTGCAGCAACGCACCAAATGGCGTGTGTCTACCCAACCTCTATCTGTGGATACCATGGTGGTTATCAAAGAAGATAACACTCCACCCATGAAATGGAGACTTGGTCGCATTGTTGGTGTAGTTCCTGGACAAGATGGTGTCAATCGTGTAGCGGACATCAGGACCTCTACAGGGATCATTCGAAGAGCGTTCAGTAAGATTTGCCCGCTTCCAGTCTGATGAGTTCTTCTGTTGAAAGCAGCAGCTTCCAACGCCCGGGGGGATGTTTACGCGTTTAAGTTCCCGCGGTATCGTAGCACCGGATGTCGTCATACATACGTCATAGTTTTTAAGCATAGATTATAAGATATCTTCCGTATTAGCCTGATCCATGTTACGCGGTCACAAATTGAGATTTTCATTAAATTCCAGCAAATTAATACTTTCAAAGGTGTTTTACTGTATCGCCGTAAACCCCGAAAAGTCTTCACTAGGTCAAAATATAAGAAAGATCTAATATTTAACATTTGCATATTTTGACCTGTGTTCTTAGGGGGAGGATTTTTAACAGCCTGTATTTGATGTCTGTTTGTAAAATAAATTCATGAGATCAGTAGCAACAAATTCAGTCCCAATAAAACCCAACGTGCAACATAGTAGAAACAACATAGCACAAACAAAACGCGCTGAAAATTTCCAAATCTGGAGCCGTGACCCGGATAGCTGGAGCAAATAAATTATGGGTACTAAAACAAACAAATAGGTGCTATAGAGCTACTTTGTCAACGTCGCCCGTAAACTTGAAACTGTAGCATTGTATCTGGTTCATGAGAGTGCAATATTGTATAGTGTAGGTTACGTTTTATCATTTCAAATCCTTAGAAAAATGCCGAGCATTTCTTACAATTTGGTTCAACTGCATCCAAGGGGTCTGCGCGCAAGAGGACCCATGACCTTGTATAAGACAAAGTCATCGGTCCACCTAGGTGAAACCACACCACGTTGTGCTCTCAGACGCGTGGCCGCCATTCCAGAATCTTCCGACCCTATTGATCAAATTTTCTACGTGGTTATGTGCCTACCACTGCCATATCAGTTTCTTCTTTTGTTTTATTATAGAATACCAGCTGTCCCCGCGACTTCGTACGCCCGGTTCGTATGGAAAACACGCAGTGATAGACATACTGAAAACGCTTCTGCGCGCTTAGGAGCGGGATCTGCTAGCCCGTGCGCGGAAGCGTGTTTCTCATTGTCTGATTGATTTTCTTTGTACGGTAAACACGCTTCCGTGCGGGCTATACAGCTTAAGAGCGGGCTTTGGCTCACACCAGGAATAGGGCAACGCGTCACTATCAGCTGACCCCTCAGGGTGCCCAAACTTTAGGCCCCAGATGGTGGCACTTTTCAAACGGGTCCAACTGGATGAGGCCCTATAAAAATAAGAGGGATAGCTACAATTAGATCTACACAAGTCGCAGGGGCTGTTGGGCTGTGCGTGCAATCCCTTACTTTCAAGTCATAATCATAATCAAGAAAATAAGTTGTTTATAGGTTTTAATTTACAAAAAATATAAAGAAAATACAATAATATAAATAATATACTTAAAAAAATAACTATAAATAATAAATGGCCTCCAGAGCGTCCCCTTGGGGCATGGTGCCGAGGACGCTGGCAGCGTTGCCCCTCTGGATAGCGAGGCTGATCCGTTGTGCCAGGAAGTTAACGGCCCTACGCTCATCAGTAGTGACCCCACTCAGACTCTCTGAAAGGTCCTTTATGTTTTTTTTCGTTACATACTCGTACATTAAAAGTAATACAATGAATAATATTATGTATATGTTATGTTTAGTACTGGTCATTTTCTTTTGGGCGTTGATCTTTAGGCGAAGGACTTGTGCAACTTCCCGAGATGGGAGCGAAGGGCATAGTATTGATATTTAGTAAAAGTGCGTTCACATTAGACTTACGTGACGTACGTAACGTGTGTTGATTGCCGTAATGGGACTACAGTTTTCTTTTGTATAGAAAATGTATGAAAAATCCATGTTTAGATTCACACTTGCCTTGTGTGACGTCGCTGATGCAGCCAAATCCCATTGCGTGTCTTTCGTAGGTTGCGTCATTTTGCATCACTGATGCAATATTGCTTCAGCTGACGTGGGCAGACGTAGGCGATGTTATCCGTGCGAGATAAATAGTCAGTGTGCGAGCAAGAAAGTATTCGACTCCGCGCGCACGTGTTGAGATGGATAGTCAGTCAGTACGGGGGTGATGTACGTGGCATAACCCTAGTGTGAATGTGCAAAACACGTCAGCACACATAATGTACGTGGCGAAAGTCTAGTGTGAAGGCACCTTAAGAGTTTCTAGAGCACAACGGGCATTCGACTCCGCATACGTATTTGTAACCTGCAAAAGACGATACGTCTATAGTCCTTTTATACTATCTATACTTCTACACTAACATCTATACTTCTGTACATCCTAGGTGCTACCAGAAACAGAGACGGTTTTTATGAGAAAAACAATGACTAGGTATTTCTTTTCCAAACATGTATTTGAGAAAAAATATTTGGTTTTCTCTTTTGGAAGGTCTCTCACCACACGGGCCTTAGCCAATTAATAATAATAATAATGCCTGCTGCAAATATTTTTTCGTAAAATATTTAATGTACACACACGACCCTTTTAGAGATTTATTATATACCGGGTATAAGGGACAGCGACCCGCAATCTTATAGGAGTTGCTCAGTCAACAACACTGAACAACTTCCATTAGGAATTCCTTTAAGAAAAAAAAAATTGCTTTTCCATACAAAATGACCACCTCGATCAGACAATTTGTATGGAAAAGCCGAATTCTTTTTTCTCTTCCTGAAATAGTTTCCTGGTGGAAGTTGTTTAGTATCGTTGACTGAGCAATCCCTATCAGTTTGCATCACGCTGTCCCTTACACCCCGTATATAGATTATAAAAACAATATTTAAACTTTGCAAGATACTATATCTTGTGACAAAGCTGTCGTAATTTACGGTATAGCCTTAAAGTCAATTTCAGTTTGCCCTACTCCTGACCACACTATTATGAGCTTGAGGTGAGGCTGTCGACTTTGACGTAAACTGTAAATAGATTTTATAATAATGGTTAAGTCATTAAAGCTACATCAGATTATTTCTGTAGAAAAATTCAAGCTAAGTAGTACGAGTATTTTATGGAATCGCTTTTGTCTTAAATTGATTATCAACCTAAGAACTGAAAAAAAAATATATATCCTTAAAAAGGGTCTATGATTAACTTACCTCTTTTGATGAATTGAAAGGAAACTGAAGATTTTACTTAGACCATTTTACTGTTCCCGTTTCTATAATTCTCTATAATTTTATTGAGTTTTCTCTTGTAATCGGTTATCCCGCCATGAAAGTAGCTAAAGTTCCTATTCGATAGTGTATTGTGTTTTTTTTTATAAATTATACAAAATAAATAAAGGTGAATTACTGAGTTGTTTTCCTAGCACTAAAACACCTAACCTTTAAATTTAATGCTATCCAGAACAAGCAGTGTGCTTGCGTAGTAGGAGACAAGAAAAACAAAAGTGCTTGGTGTTTGCTACAAAATTATGTCATAAAACTACAGTTTGCAGAGTTACAAGTTAATTTTACTGAGTCAAATATTATTCGTTATGCAGATCTTTCGTATTTATTTAGTTTCAGTCATTGATATAAAATTTCAGCACATTTCTAATTATAATATATTACTTCAAAAGCCGAAAAAATGCACTGTATGGTCGAGTAAATTTAGTTCCAATGTAAATAAAACCATACATTAGTATGTCAGCTGGGACAAGTATAGTACGTTTTCTCGTTTTGAGAGGAAACAATAACAATTCACTTAAAAATTAACATCAACCTTCCAATTCCTCCTTAATATTTTAAAATTTGCATGGCGCCTTTGAAAGGCACGTATTCCAGTCATTCATTTGATCTTTTTTTTTCAGTTTGCATTCTGCCTTTAAATAAATAATTTTGTAAAATTAATAACACCTAATCCAACTTTAAAGACTTCGCGTAGCGGTCGGTAATTATTGTTGTTTTGTGAAATTTGCCAGCCGCTATGAACTCGAGTAGTGAAAAAAGTGAATGTATGCTTAATTATTTTTTTTAAATAATGCAGCTATTTCTGAGCAAGTGGGAGGAAAATAAATTATGCTAGGAACGGTGTCCCGAAAATTGAAAGGGATTACTCATTGAACAAAACTGAATAAGTACTTGTCACAGAGAAATTCTGGTAAATAAAAAAAGTACTTAATAACTAGTTTTTTTTATTAGACAATTTTGTGAGAGAAGCCAAACCTTCGAGAAAGGAAGATATAAAAAAACTGCTCTTTAAAGCTACCTAAATTTTTATTATTATAATAATTTGTGCATTCAAACCACATAGGTTGTATCACAAACTCATTAACTCTTCTCCGTCCACACAACCGCCTAGTCCAGTGCGGGGTGGTTCCACAAATTTACCGCTAAACCGGAATTAACGTTAATCACGGCTTCCGGTGCGGCGCAGTCCGCTAAAAGCTTTGGAATAGTGTTGCCGAACTATCGATAGGCGGGACGACTATCAATAAGTAACCAAAAAAAAATGGTACCCACCTATCGATATTTTTAAAATATGAGAAATGACAAATCAAAAATTTCTATCGCAGACAGGAATTGGACAACAATAGCATAAGTTATATCAATTACAATCGATAGTATTGATTGTCCTTTTATTGATAATCAACAATAATTACCTTGAGTTACTTAAGAACCTTATGTCAACCTCCTCCACCTAATCTTATCGATAAGTCTATCTATACTATTGATTTTGCTTAGCTTCTTCGTCTTCTTGTCGTGTG
Source organism: Scrobipalpa costella (assembly GCA_949820665.1). Taxonomy (NCBI): domain Eukaryota; kingdom Metazoa; phylum Arthropoda; class Insecta; order Lepidoptera; family Gelechiidae; genus Scrobipalpa; species Scrobipalpa costella. The sequence goes on from OX463297.1 coordinate 24,459,030, forward strand.
GGTTTTAAGTCAATCGACCCGATGACTTTGCTATTCTATCGACTGTCTCCATGGTGGCACTATCGATCGGCAACACTAGTTTGGAAATTGTAAATTTACCCTTCCCGCGAACAGCGGATATGCTGCATAATTGATTCAATTGATTCTCTGGTACGAGCGCGATGTTGCATAGAGGATGAATAATAGGAAGCTACCACTGGAAGTTGCAAATCAATATTTTACTATAGTCCACTTTGTTCTGGAAATAATCTCCAAAATATTGAAATATTTTTTGTGTGTTTGCACTCACAGTGCTATTATTCCATAATTAAATATGAAAAACGACAAAACTAAAATTCAACCGCGAGTGGTACTATATATATATATTGCAAGGTGACAAATTCTGTCCATGGTCCATTTGTTGATTTGTTGTTTCTCATAGTTTAGAAAAGCAGCATTACCTCCTTGAATTGCTAAACTTATACTTTGACCGAAATAGCTGTCAGCTCTTGGATCTCCCGTTGCCTGGATGAGACGCGCGGAAACGTCTTTTAAAAACAATTGAGCTTCTGGGCCCCAGGGCCCTAAAGTCTTGACTGCGAAAGGCAAAAATATATTGGAGTCGCGCAAGTATTTGAGTTTCTTTAAAACTCCTACTGAACACGCGGCTGGCCCCAGCTCGTATAGAAGTTATCGGTACATGGGAAGGTGCTAATATACCCACACAAATGGCATCCCACACGAGACACATTCCTAGCTTCCTGAGTACCAACGTCACCCCATCCGGACGGTTTCCATCAGCTCGCAAAATACCTTGGGCTCTGGGATTGAGGGTACACTCGCCGTGCTTAGGGCTCTACGAATCACATCGTTCAGGCTAGCATGACGAGGAATCCTATCGGCACTCCTCACACAAGATAATTCGTGATGCCCAAGCTCGTCCACAGAAACACCACACACAATTAGGTACGTGATTGGTAAACAGAACATTCTGATAATCTCATACTCATACCATGACTAAAACGCAATAAGATTATTTAACTACGAGTACCTCTCTTTCTACTTAAGTATTATATCAAAATCTTTCCAAAAAGAACCAGACCATATTTCAGTCAGGTTAAAATAATTTAAACGGGAACTAGTTTTGAAGAAGACTTTTCGAAATTTAATTCAAAGTATCTCAAACAAAGGCTCCATTGAGGAAGAAAAGCGTCCAGCCAGTCCGAGGAAATTCACCAAAATCCCAATTGTAAAGAATTGAAATGCATTTCCTTACTTGAAATTTCAGGTCACAGATTTATACAACGTTGAAACTAACATTCTCGTTCGAACATTTGTTTTTATTTAAAGAAAATAAGCACTTTATTTTTTATTCGAACTTTGGTATGATCTCAGTATATTATATCGGTATGATCATGTTATGATTATGATTGGAAACGATAAAAGACTAGTAAATAACACTATTCCTGATCAATCTGCTATCCAGTGAAGGAATCTAAGGATGCTTAATAAACGTTTATACAAAGCTAGCTAAGACTAACTCTGACAGCAAATCATAGACATTATAAAATGTGTATTATATGTGTATCTCGATCAGAAAATTTGTATGGAACCCCTGAAACTCCTCCTGATAGCTGTTTTTGTTTCGTTGACTGCGCATGCCCTATCAGTTTGCGGGACGTTTTTTGTACATGTGCATTCAATTAAAGAATATATTTTTAGATCGAGTACATAATGCTGCATTGTACATTATGCCTTTACTTTAGTAAAATCTTGAATCCAGCAAGTTTTCACTTGAAGAAATTGCTCCTCAAAGACTTGCTGTTACTGACAAGACTGCTGTATTCTCAACTGTATTAGACGTCTGGGGATTTGGATTTCTTTAGTTGAAGAGGAAACTTTAACCGAATAGAACTGAGAACAGTAGAAAACGCTGAGTAACACGGTTAATTAATAGTTAAGTTTCAGTCGTTTATAGAAGAAAGATAACTGCCTCCGTGGTCTAGTGGCTAGTGCCATGGATTCCCGACGCGGAGTTCCTGGGTTCGATTTCCAGGGGGGAAACACAAAGTTAATATTTACGAATTTATCACTTTGTGAATTTTTCCCCAGTTTGGTTAGGACATTGCAGGCTGAATCACTTGATTGTCCGAAAAGAAAAAGATTTCGTGCTTCGGAGGGCAGGTTAAGCTGTCGGTCCCTGTCGCTGTATTTAATAGTGGTCGTTACTTAATACCATGTCAGAGGCCTGATAGTTGTGCTACTAGGCGGTTTAAAAAAAAGAACTCTGACACCAGGGTTCATCGGGTCAATGGACTCGATACCCACTCGACAGAAGAAGAAGAAAGATCAGTATCTTTCAGACTAGTGCTCGCACATAAGGTTAACGCTATCAAGGAATGTAATGTATGAAGTCTAAACTATCATACATTACATTACTTGATAGCGTTAACCTTATGTGCGAGCACTAGTCATGAATTTAGAAAAATAGATGAACACTGACATAGGAATACCTACCAATCTGTACTGTCAAGGTGCCAGTAACCGGACTCACAACCGAACTACTGCCACAAGAGCACGGTTTCTGAAACTGTTCTGCCACGTCTGATAAAGTTTTGTAGGTTATTTACATATATTGCCGTAGCGACAGTTTGTCAGCCTATCGCCTAAATTGCAATATACTGAAATCCTCGGATCCGTTAGCTAGTTTTTTCAAAGATAAATGTTTTATTAATTTGATTGTTATGTACTAGAGTACTTTTTGCTTGTACAATTTCTTTACCCAATGGTTACCTGGTAGAAATTGCTGCTTTAGCAATAAGGCCGCCTATATTGTACTGTCATGTTTGTTCCTTTTTATTTATGTTGTAGGTGTTTCTTTGTGCAATAAAGAATTTCGTATTGTATTGTAGAGTAGTTCAGTTAGTTATTTTAGTGTTTAGTAATTTATTTAAAAACTTTGTCAAACGTGGTTGGACGACCTTTGTTTAGGTCGTTTTTGCTCTGCCTACCCTATTAGGGATAAAGCCGTGATTATATGTATGTATGTAATTTATTAGTTTGTTCAAGCACGCCAAGATCAAGGTTTATTGAAATGAAATTTCAGCACATTTTATATCACAATCACAAAAACACGAAATCCTTTGGTAATACTGGTAATACTACCGCTAGACTTAGCAAAGTCAGAGACCTGTCCCGTTTCGCCAACACCGAGCTTAGGTCGCTTAGAAGATGCGTCAAAACCGTTTGCGTTCACATGAAATGTTTCGGGCCCCGAACAAAGGTGTTGTAATGATAATAAAGTAAATATTTTATTATTTTATAAATAATAAAATATTTACTTTATTAGTAAATTTAGTAAATATTTTATTATTATTTTATATTTTATTATTTTTCTATTTTATTTCTATTTGTTTTCACCTTTATTGAGATCAGAACTCTATAACGCTCAATTCATACCGGAATAGCAGTGAAGCGACCGGCAGAGAAGCGGCACCGCGCGAAGCCGCTACCAGAGGGCGCGCGTGGACACAATCCGACGCACGTCCTATTCAAACGATACTAGTCTCTAAAAGTATGTCGAAAAAGTTTAATATTATTTAACACTGAAAGTGCTCGTCGCTTCGCTGCCGTCCACTGCTATTCCTGTTTGAATCGGCCCTAAGTAGGTAATTAGTTTTCAATTTCAAATCAAGGAAGTTTATATGATGATGTTGATAATATATCGAAATAGTACAAGTCCCGGTTGACAAGTGTAAAAGGCTCAATGGCCTATCTAATGAATATCGAAGAACACGAAACGGATCGGTTCTTTGTTAACCTCTGTTTCATCTTGATTTCGATTCTTTAGATGCGGAAGTGTCCTCATGACATGTTGTCTTGAGCTTAAGTGTGAGCTTAGCTTGTTTAAATCGGAATTAAATCCAACTCTTTTGGTTCAATTTAGTAGTTTTTTTTATTTAGTAGGCTGACAACCTGTCACTACAGCAATATACCTACAAATCTATCTTAAACAACCCTCAAAACTTTGTCAGACGTGGCGGAACGACCTTTGTTTAGGTCGTGTATGCTCTGCCTACTCCATTAGGGATAATGGCGTGATTATATGTATGTATGTATGTAAGATTTGTTCAGCAGCTAATGAACAGACTTAGCTAATAGTGGGCTGTTTAAGATGTCACTGGTTTCGATTCTGTTGTAGAGACAACATAACTTATTTAAGTTTGGTCCTGTCATTATCTATAATTTGAATACAATACAGAAATCTACACAACAGCTCTATGATTGAAGAGAACGAGGATTGTAATCAGCTGTTTTGTTGCTGTCTCTATTTTTTCAAATTAAAGAAAGTGACCGAACGAAACTAAAATAAGTTAAGATGTGTCTACAACAGAATCCGCACCATTAACTCCAATCAATACGATACAATATTTTATTGGTAAATATGGTACAAGTCACATTTAATAATATTCAATCTGATAACATAAATTAATTTTAAGTACTTACTTAAAATTATAATATAAAAATTGAATACATTACAATTTGTAGAAGTTTTACAATATGTCAAATCTGTACAATGTTTTCAGTTTCATCTATGACAATAGTCTAGTACAAGTTGTGTTCAGCAGCTAACGAACAGACTTAGCTAAAAGCGGGCTGTTTAAGATGTCACTAACTCTCGGCGTCGCCTTCTGCCGCTTAAATACAGTCGCCAGAATGGATTTGCAAGAGTTTGCAGCGACAACATTTCTGCATTTGATACATTATGCAACTTGGCAATTCTTGAATGTCTGAGAGACTTGAACGGAAGACCACTTGGAGTATTTCAAAGTCGTAGTTGCATGTGCTTCATTACTTAGTTTATCTACTGTAGATGGAGATAATTTATGGGGTTGACTAATGTTTATAATTTTGAAATAGAAAATGTGAAGCAATTTCCATAATAATAATGCCTTCTAGTCCTGTTCCAGATGTAACGTAAGTTTAAAAATAGTGTGTCTCACGCAGTAGCTTTAAATTTAAGAATCAAACCTCCATCAAATAATGTTAAAGAATATAATATAAAAGAAAGACAATAATTAATACGTTTCTGGCAGGACTTGACGCAGGTTCAAACCTGCGTCTCTAATATGTAAAAAAAATGAGGCGATATCATTATTGACTTGAAATCCAATATGAACTTGTCAAGCCCTACGTAATTCTTAAATCTACATGGCTAGATGTCGCTAACGTCGCTATGACTTATACATAAGGAACACTATGATAAATTCGTCACTCTTTCTACCGTTTCTGTAGCTCAGTTGATAGAGTGATAGACCGGCATTCCAGAGACGCAGGTTCAAGTATTGCCAGAAACGAATTTATTATTTTCTTTCTTTCATATTACATTCTTTAACATTATTTGATGGAGATCTGATTTTTAAATTTAAAGCTGAGTCACTATTTTTTTCATATTATAAAAGATTTGCCTTGCAGTGGGACAGCACAGGCTATAAAAAAAAAAATAAGCATTTTAAGTGCATTTTTTTTAAGGAAAATGTACTTTTAGATACTGTTATTATTTTTGAATAAGCTCATTTGCTACTCATTTGTTAGAGGGTTACTAAAGTTTACGAGGTAAAGTTCAAGAGCCTTTAATGGTAGACTTTTATGGTCCGCAAAAAGATATGGTGCACTGCTAATCTGACCCGGCTCCACACGGTTCTGTAAATGTTAGATAACGTTTTCAAAAATAGGACAGGAAAGAATACGCGTAACAAAAGGTAACAACACGGCTTTTAGCTGTTCGATCAAAACTGCAGCCCGTGACTTCACGGTTTGTTGGCTCTGAATAAAAGCAACGGGCGGTGCACAGGGCCGGCTTCAAACTGTAAGTACACAAAAAAAAAACCGGGTGTAAGGGACATACATACATATTACATATTTTTGAAAAATATAATCACGCTGTTTTCCTTAATGTAGTGGGCAGAGCGTAAACGACCTACACAAAAGGTGGGTCCGCCACGTCCGATAAAGTTTTAGGGTTAATTATGATAGTTTAATAGGTATTTTTCTGCTATGTTCTATACTAATACCCAAAAATTGCCTGGTAGAAATCGCTGCTTCAGCAATATGGCCGCCTAAATAGTACTGTTTTGTTCCTTACGTTTCTGCTGTATGTATTTGTGTTTCTTTGTGCAATAAAGTATCTTGTATTGTATTGTATATTGCTGTAGTGACAGGTTGTTGGCTCATCTCCTAAATTTCAATATACTGAAACCCTCGGATCCCTAAGCTGGTTTTTACAGCATGCCCGGGAGGAAATGCAGCTATCATAATCTATGTTTTTCTACCGTTCCCAGTCCAGCGTGGAAGAAACAGTAAGGAACAGCTTCCCACAAACTAATAGAGGTTACTCAGTCATTGAAACTTAACAAATTTCATCAGGAAATTCTTTTAGGAAACGAAAAAAAAATATATTCACATACAAAAGAACCACCTCGATCAGAAAATTTTGTATAACAGGGCCAAATTTTTTATCGTTTCCTGAAAGAATTTCTTTATGTAAGTTTTTCAGTTTCGTTGAATGAGCAACCCCCATCAGTTTGCAAGAAACTGTCATATACACAACGTATTTTATTGATCCTAGAAAACATTGTAAATCGTCTTTAAGTCTTATATCTATGGCGAAATTATCTTGGCGCGAGCTTTAAGTTAATTGGAGCTATTGTTTTATTTGGTGCTTACCCTTTAGTTTCTTGTATGGATCGATAAACTTACGAAGCAATCACATATGTATTTACTTAAAATATCAAATGTCTTACATAAAATCTCAAAATCAATTAAAATTCACATTCAAATATTCCAAAAACTGCATATGGTTTATAAAGGTATTTTTTTATAATTCTGATTAGTAATTCGTATACTGAATCAGGCTCTGTGATGGTTCTATTTCATAGGGCCCTAAAATACAGCTATGGCGGCTTAGGGGAAATGGTTATTGTTCTTTCCAGTCGGGGACATAATAGGTAGCTATAAGCATAAATACATTTTCGTTGCTTGGACAAAAGATAAAATTACTTACGGTTTTCTTCTCACGTTTTCATATAGAACAACTTGTTATAGGCTATTGTATCAGGCCCATGATCACACAAAAATATATAAAAACTAACATAACATGCTTTACTGTTTTATTATTTGTTTATTGCATGTATTTTTTCGACTTATATATGCGCAATTGCGCAAGTCAACAAGAATGTTTTATCTTGTCAGACAATAAACTTGATGAGACCAAAAAACAAAAAGTTTTAGGCAGGATTTAACTACATACGTAATTGGCAAGTTTGAATTCTTCTGTCCGTACAAAATTTTATTTTACCTACTTCAAGTGCAATCATACGAAACAATTTATAAAATGAACGCCATCTTCAGCTTTTCGTCTTCCACCCGTAGCCTAATATTATACAGCCAGCCCCTGCCTGCAGGCATTTAATTTTCATGCGCCGTCCCAGCACAATGAGTGAAACCGCCATTCAGGCCAACCTTGAGACGTGAGCCGGTCCCGAGCCGTTTCTTACAATGTCCACAGCACACTAATTGCTCAGAACAATGATTTTCCTTCGGGCATTTTGAAGACTTGGGGCTTGTTTTATAAAACACAAGAATATTTCGATGCGCATTACGTAGGCGGTTAGTGTATAAACATACCTAATATTCTAAAGGCCTTCCGGCTGCGCAATGTAATGTTAAATTTGTATGTGTAATTTTTGAAATTTTATTTATGTGCCCCTGGGTTTCACTCGATCTGCCTAGACAAGGTATTGGTACAAAGCTAAGGAAGGAATTCTGCCTAAATTTATTTTAAATTTCAAGTTTTTTTTATTGTTTTTTATGAAAAAGAAAAGCAGACGAGCAGGCTTGTCACCTGTTGGTAATTAAACACCGCCGCCCATATGGACTTGCAAAACCCGGAGGGTCACAAATGCGCTGCCGATTAAGACATTTGTGAGCAACATCTACCATTACTAACTAATGAAGATGTCAAAAGTTAATTTCAATAAAAGATAATTATTTGAAAATTACTATGAAAACGCATAAATTATATTTTTTTTATTAAAACTCTTGTACTTCTTACATAAAGTATGTAGGAATAACCAGTGCTTGTTGTGTCTTAATTCCCTATGCCCTTGTTCTGTGAATGTTTCTGTGTAAAATAAACAGTTAAATAAATAAATAGCAAAGTTAGTACAGTGCAATGTTTTTAGACTAAGTCTTGTCTGAATATAAGCCTATTCATAATAGCATGTCTTATACTTAACGTTCTAGAAGTTAACTGGTTACTTAGTCAAGTAACAATTTAATAACATAATTAAGTTTCATACTTGACTCATAATATAAACAAAATTTAATATAAAGTGCAGTGTTTTAAATCAATTAACTGTGCAGGACTCACTCATGAATACAACTGAATTTTTCACTGAAAAACAATTATGATATTAAGAAATAATTAACTTAAAAATTAGTATGCATGACACTCACCAAATCAGTCATTTAAAAAAGGAAGTCATTTATTTAAAATGAAATTCAATAGAAATATGTATTTCTTCTTGAATGAAGTACCTAAGTATAGGTAATTATTGTTTGTTTTACTCGCAAAGAGTATGTCGCTTCTAGAAGGTTCTTAAACATTCCAAGCCCATTCAGAGGCAGAAAAACACAGCAATCAAATATTTTACATACATACATTTAATCACGCCTTCATCTCTAATGGGATAGGCAGAGCCTAAAGGACCTAAAAAAAGATTGTTCCGCTACGTCTGACGAAGATTTGTGGGAATTTAAGATAGATTTGTTGCAATATACAGAAACCAATGGATCCCTTAGCTGTTTTGTACAGCATGCCCGGGAGGAAATGCAGCTGGCACATTCTATGTTTTTCTCTATCTTTTAACCAACGCAAAACAGCTCATTCTAAATGTCTTGACCCTAGAATGCCTCGAAAACCTGAAAACAGATTCTCACTAAGAATAAGATAATGCATATTATATCCAATATACCGCAATAGTTATGTTATAAATCACAGTACGAGTAGGTACAACCTTGGCAATATTAAGTCCTATTTATCTTCAAAAAGCTTGAAACTGAATTTCCTCTCGCAAAAGAAGCCTGCACTTCAAGTTAAGGTATTTCCTTAGCAGTGCGACGTAATTCAATCCGGAAAAATATTTTCCGCCGTTAAATAAACCCAAGAGAAAATGTTGATAGCGTAAATAGATTAACTATCGCAGCGTGTTGAGTAAAAAATGTTCCAAGCGACCTACTGTTAGGTTATTAAAAATAACTAAGCATTGAACTTAGAAAACTAAGTTGTATTTCAAGTCAAAATTAATATGTGTCTGTGTTTTAGGAAAATGGAAACCGTAAAAGAAGACCAGAGCTACAAGCAGCATACTTACTGTGCTGTAATATGAGCTGAGTGAAGATCATTTTAAGTCACAATAATATTCTGGTCTTACTTTATTATCATGTAACTTTTTTCATGTATATTTTCTCTAAAAAGTTCTAAAGGCCCAGTTATATCCAAATATGTTGCACATAATCTAAGTAAATAGTTATTTTTTTCTAAAGGGTATACTTTGTTTATTAAAAAAAACACAAAAACAAGTACCTAAGTCTGTCTTATGCTTGAATAAAAAGCAAAATTATCATGTAACTTTATTCATGTATTTTTCCCCAAAAAGTTCTAAAGGCCCAGTTATATTCAAATATGTTGCACATAGTCTAAGTAAATAGTATTTTTTCCGAAAGAGTATACTTTATTTTAATAAAAAAAAAAACAAGTACCTAAGTCTGTCCTATGCAATTGATGAAAAAGACGTGCGTTTTGCTATGGGCTGCAAAATGCTAACGCGCGCCCGCTTGCACTCAACTACTCTACGGTTAATAACTACGAGAAGTAACATTGCGTTACAATTTTATATAGACCTCTCTGTAAAAGATATCCAGCTATATCTACAGATAACATTTTTCTGAAGAGCGTTTCGTATTTCATGTAAACTTTTCTTTCGCTTTTATCAAGATTTACTCTGCTGGAGCCATGGTACTTCGTCAAGCTGATAACAGTTAGACGGATTGTTGAGAACAGTTGAAAAATGCGTCTAAGATAAGAAGCAAAAAAATGCAATAGAAGTAAAGCTACTCTCGAGTCTAAGTAAAAATAACTCAAACATACTTTCGGTATCACGAGATTCACGTGTTACAAAAAAGATAGCCTAGATCGGATAGCCTATTGATATAATATTTTATTTATGGTGAAATAAATACTGTTTTTAAATATAAATATTTCAGCTCTTTTGTTGTTCTTAATATCTTTTTACACGACAGAAGTAGAGACAAATTTTATGATGAATCATCTCCCTAGCCTTATCCCGTATCTCAAGGGGACGGCTACCTAATGTAGGTGATTGAACGAGGGCACTGGTTTTTACATAGAGTGACTTCCAGCCGACCTCCGAAACCCAGGAGGGAAACCAGACGCAATTCTAGATTAGGCCACAGTTTTCAAGCCGCCAATGCTTAGCACTGGCCTCTGACATGGCTTAACGACTAATATCTAATGCATAACGTGCCTTCCGAAGCACGGAAAAAGCGCCGAACAAACGTACATATGAAACTCGAAATACCGAAAAACACATTGGTACGTGGTGGGATTTGAACCACGACCTCCCGCTCAGGAGTCAGCGGCCCTATCCACTACACCATCGATAGCCTATTGAGATAATAGTATTTAATTTAGGGTGAAATAAACACTGTTTCAAAATATATATATTTCAGGTCTTTTGTTGATCTTGATCACTTTTTACACGACAGAAGCAGAGACAAGTTTTATAATTAAACATCATCCCCCTAGCCTTATTCCGTATATAATGGGGTCGGATACCTATTACTTAATATAGGTGATTGAACGAAGGTACTGGTTTTTATACAGAATGACTTCCAGCTGACCTCCGAAATCCAGAGGGAAAACGGACCCAATCCTAGATTAGGCCAGAGTTTTCAAGACCCTATGCATTACACAATCGGGCTCTCAAAAGTTTTATAATGAATGTGGTATAAGTTGAAACTTCATTTCTGTATAAAAATTAAACTAAGGTATTACAAAATATTGTGCTTCTTTTCAAACTCGTCGTTGCATACACAAGCTTCGAAAACTTGGTACAGTTTTCCTTTTACTAGTACTTGTGTACACTTTGAATTATTAACACAATAACAACTCCTTTACTTGCATCAAGGAACATAAACTTGCACTCTATGTAAATTATTCCGCATAAAAGTTTGTTTGTAACGTGGCAATTAGTACAAATTGTCCCCCAAGACCGAAAGTAGGAAAAGTTGGGCAACAGAAGATGTAATAAATAGTTTCTTTTTAACTAGATATTTTCGTCTGTCCTTGTAGGTAAATATTTTCTTTGTTTATTTTTTTTATTTGATTTGGGGACTGTGATTTTCTTGTATTCCAAGTGGGTTTTGTTCTTTTAGCAGATTTTATAGATATTCCATTTAGATTAGAAACGAAGATTACGAAGTATACGGCTAGACTGGCCTTGTTTTTGCCTCATAATAATAAAGATTGCGTCGTTTACAGTGTATCAAAATTCAGTATCGACCATGATTGCGTATCTGGTGCCCTGCGTCGGAATGATGTCAATTTACACGTTATTTTGTTTTACCTAACCACTTTTTCCGACAGATAAAAAACTTTCTTCCATATGTGCCAGCTTTGAAATATCTTCCATGCTAGACTGGAAACGAGAGAAAAACATAGTATGTGCCAGCTGCATTGCCTTCCGGGGATGTTGTAAAAGCAGCTAAGGGATTCAAGGGTTTCAGTATTTTGCAATTTAAGCGATAGGCCTGTCCCTACAGCTATATACCTACAAACCTATTTTAAATAACCCTCAATACTTTTTCAGACGCGGCGGAACGATTTAGGTCATTTACGCTTTGCCGACCTCATTAGGGATAAAGGCGTGATTATACGAGGGGCGGCTGATATAAAATCTACTTTGTTAAAGAAAGTTTTGAAAATCGAACTGGCCATTGCAAAATCATATTCTATATTTATTCCTTTTTCAAAATTATGACGCTTATTTTTTTTCGCTTGATTTCACCATGTCGAAAGAAAATTGCAAAATGATGAAATTTGAGCATCGAGCAGTGATTAAATTCCTAAGTAAAGAAGGAAATACGCCTAGGCAGATCAGAGAGCGCATGTTAAAGGTGTTTGGTGATTCAAGTCCTTCTGAATTCGTCATAAAGTTTTGGTCGAAGCAATTTAAACATGGTCGTGAGAGCCTGGAAGACGACACACGTAGTGGAAGGCCAATTTCTGCTGTTACCGCAGATAATGTTGAAAAGGTGAAGAACCTGATTCTTGCAGATCGGCGAATCAAGCAGTGGGAGATAGCCAGAGATGTGAGCATTAGCAAGGAACGAGTTCATGAAATTATTCACGAACATTTGGGCATGTCCAAGGTGAGCGCGCGTTGGGGCCCTAGAATGTTGACCCGCTTTGACAAACAAAGGCGAGTAGAATGTTGTCAGGCATTTCTAGACCTGGTCAAAGGTAAAGAAGAAGAGACTATCTCTCGAATTGTGACCTGTGATGAAACTTGGATTCGCCAGTGGGATCCGGAAAGCAAACAAGAGTCAATGCAATGGAAATTTAAAGGAGAAAAGCCGCCAAGGAAGTTCAAGGTTCGGCCGTCGGCTGGAATACTAATGGCCACCGTATTTTGGGATGTCGAAGGGATTTTGATGATAGATTATTTGCCTAAAAATAAAACAATGAATGCTGAATATTATGCAAACTTGCTTGACCAGCTTCGTGAACAAATCAAAGAAAAGCGGAGAGGCAAACTCAGCAAAGGTGTTCTGATTTTACAAGACAATGCCCCTGTACACACAGCCTTAACGGCGAGGTCAGCCCTGAGCAAAAACGGCTTCACAGAAATTAACCATCCACCTTATAGTCCAGATCTGGCTCCCTGTGACTATTTCTTATTCAATGATTTAAAGAAAAAATTGAGGGGTCGCAGATTTTCGACGGACGAAGAAATGAAAGAGGCTGTGACTGACCATTTTGACGAGCAAAATAAAAATTACTATTATAACGGCATAATGTCACTTATTTGCAAATGTCATAAGTGTATTTCACTTGCAGGAGTCTATATAGAAAAATAAAAAATAAACTAGCCATCAAAGTCTTTTCTTTCATAGTTAGGTAGATTACTTATCAGCCACCCCTCGTATGTATATATTAAAAATAAAAATAAATTATAAAAGTTCATTTTATACAGAATTTAGACAGAAGTTAGAAAAACATAGAAAGTTCCAGCTGTAATTGCGATTGTTGCTCATTCGCTCGGGCATACTGTAGAAATCAGAAAAAGGTATTCGAGAGTTACAGTATATTGTAATTTAGACGATGGAACTACAACCTTTTACTACACAATATACATTACGATCTAAAACTGCCCTCAATTTTTTGTCAGACGTGGCGAAAGCGCCTTTTACGAGATGTTTTACGCTCTGCCTACCCCGTACGGAATACAGGCGTGATTTTATGTATGTATACAGAACTTTATTTTTATAACTTACTATTATTCTCGTATTTTCGACATATCTACTTCGTACTACTTCTACGGCTACAAGTACAAGCGAGCTGCGTTGAATATACTCAGGGCTTTCACGTTTGTAGGTGCACCGGGAAACTTCAATTAGAAGGCGTCGCCAGACTCCATGTAAACTGTACTGTGAAGGTACTATTCACCATTCCACCGGGCAGGCAGGAGTTTGTGTAGTTTTTTGGAGATAATCCCAATGAGTGAGAGATTTTGGCTCGTTTGATAAGGGTGTGAATGAAAATATTTTCTTGCTCACGAAAATCCGCCTGTACAAGCATGTGTTTGGCGTATAAACCCCAGTTGGCTCTTTTTCCGTAGTGGATTTTTAATAAACGCCATTTATAAGTGGTAAATTACGAAGTACGACAATCTGACGAGTTGACGAAATAACAAGTTTTATACCTACCAATGGACGACACACGTAGGTAATATTGAAATAACACTAAGCACTCTAATTTCCACTGTCACGTGGACGAGCACCTTTAATCAAGTTTAACACTCCAGTTTGATGTTTGAAAGATATTAGGAAACTTGTGTAATGGCAAATGGTCAAGTTTTAATGTAATCAAAACATGTATGCCGTCTGGATTGCTGAATTCATTTCCCTCTATATCCGTGCCTGCAGGACCAAGTTTATATTGCGGTTTTTGAAATTTTAGTTCATATTGAAACTCACAAAACAAAACACTCAGATACATCTTTGTTTTCTTTTTGCAGATGACTTTGCATCTAAATTATTCTTGCTAGAACTTTGATATAACAATGCAGTCGTACTATAAAAATACACAAACTAATATCATGTTTTCGTGTTAAATATTTAATTCCTTATTTATTCCTTATATTATAAATATGTTACTAATTACTATAAATGTATTTTGTATCATGCACAGCATGAATCAAACCTAATAAGGTAGTCCCAGATTGTATGCTCTTATAATAATTTATGTGTTAAATAAATAATTTCAAATAAAACAACACACAATTTTTATATATCGAGTGTAAGGGACTGCATCCCGCAAACTGATAGAAGTTGCACAGTCAATGAAACTGAACAACTATCAACAGGAAATTCTTTCATGAGCTGAAAACGAAAATATCCTTCCCATACAAAATGACCACCTCGATCAGACAATTTGTATGGAAAAGCAAAATTTTATTGTCACATCCTAAAACAAAACCTGTTGAAGTTGTTCAGTTTCGTTGACTGAGCAACCCCTAGCAGTTTGCAGGACGCTGTCCCTTACACCCCGTATGTTCCATTACTTTAAAAGCTGATGTGGTTATAGGGAAATTCATTATTTTTATAGTGTAAAATAACATTGAAACATCACGATCAAATTGTAAACTTTTGGAATCAACATAACAAATGGCTGATCTCATCGATATTTATTTCGATTTGTATTAGTTGTTTATCAGCTTATAACTTTCAAAGTTCTTCGACCCGTTGAAATTTTTGAACATACAAATGGGCCAATGAATCCTGGTGTAAGAGTTTTTAAACCGCCTATTAGAATTTTGATGTAGTTTTTATATCGGTCACTATCAAAGACAGCGACCTTGACTGACTGCTTAACATGCTCCCCTAACCAAGGAATTGTCTTGTCAGACAAAAAGTGAATCATACTAGAGTGTCCACTCCCCTAAAATAGGTATACCAGGCCACTCAGAAAGTATTGCGATAAATAATTTTTATATATGGCAGACTGGCCGGTTAGAATCTTTTTTGAAAATATGATTACTTGTAAGTAAAAATATGTGTGTTCCATTTTCAAAATTTCCCTCCACATTTTTTGCGAGCCAATTCAAAGTATTGTGTCTTACTGAAAAATGGATCTGCGCCGGGAACATTTTAGAGCTATGATTTTTTACGATTTCAAGTGTCGCCTGAAACCGGATGAATCGATCGATAGACTTCAAATGGCATTTATGGATGAAAGCCTATCCAAGGCAACCGTGTATCGTTTGTGTAATGAATTTAGGCGCGGTCGGCCAACCTTGGGGGATGAAGAAAGAAGCGGTCGCCCTTTGACGGCTATTACGGAAGAAAACGTGCTAGCAGTGAAAAATTTAATCCAAGATAATAGGCGAATTACATATCAGGAGATTCAGCACATATTAAAGATTGGATCGGGAAGCGTTCACGAGATTCTACATGGGCATCTTCGCGTGAGGAGGATAGTATCGCGCTGGGTGCCGCACTACCTCACCGACGCTCAGAAGCAGGCCCGGGTGGAATGGTGCCGTGATATGCTGAACAAATTTGAAGCAGGCTCGTCTCGGTGTGTTTACGACATCGTAACAGGTGATGAGTCCTGGATTGATCAATACGATCCAGAAACCAAGTGCCAGTCGACAGTTTGGGTGTTTCAAAATGAACCAACGCCTACCAAAGTGAAGCGATCTCGAAGCGGGGGGAAGATTTTGATCGCCAGCTTTTTTAATTTGACTGGCCACTTGGCTTCAATTCCCTTACGAGATCAAAGAAGCATTAACGCCGAATGGTATACTACCAAATGTTTACCAGAAGTTTTTTTCTGTTGTGAGCAACAAGCGACCAAACACAGGGCTCCGCGGACTACAGCTCCACCACGACAATGCGCCTGCACACACCGCGCTCAATACGAGGGACTTCCTGGACAGCACACCAGTCAAACTCCTGGGTCACCCTCCTTGCAGCCCTGATCTAGCACCGTGTGACTTCTTTTTATTTCCAAAAACAAAAAATCAGCTCAAGGGGATACAATTTTCGTCGCCGGAAGATGCGCTGGCTGCGTTCGAGCAGGCTAGGTAAACGAGCTATCTACGGCGGACTGGAAAAAGTGTTTTGAAAACTGGTTCAAACGCATGAATCTTTGTATAGAGGCTGGTGGAGAGTACTTTGAAAAGATTTAATAAAAATATATGTACCTGTAGAACAATTTTTTTAGTGTCGCAAATCTTTCTGAGTGTCCCACGTATTTGCACACTATAAGGAATTAATTCATAATAAATTTAATATCTGTAAACTTGATTATCTTTCTTGAAAGTATAATCCAGAACTAAATCGTATTTTTTCGTGACTTTTGCGGTGGAGACTCTTTTTTATTATTTTTACTGGGAATTGTTTTGCTCTTGACTCTAGACACTAGGTCAGGGATGACCGTGACAGAGTTGCGTGGAGGTTGCGGGCTCTTGGTGTGCTGAAGCCAAAGATTTTATGAAGGAGCTGGGGCGGCGGTTAAAACGTTACGGATCCGACCCCCACGCCGAGTACTATCTGGAACAGCACATCTCGTTGGCTCTCCAATGAGGGAACGCTGCCAGTGTGATGGGTACTTTCCCACCAGGTACAATGAAAAAAGAAACTTGTTTACATTGATCAAAGAACTTGTTTACAAACGAGCACATCAAGTAATATGATTGAGATATTAAAGTTAATGTTAAGATCGATTATTCTGTTAATTGAAATTGTAAGGAACTTGGTAGTGGTTATCATGTAACTTGATTCATTTAATTAATAACATTATTGTCACAAACACATTACTTTATGTGCTCGTATCTAAACAATTATTTGTTTCAGTGTACGATTCAGGGCGGTCTATTTGGCTGAGTAGGCTTTAGTTTTAAGTTTGACATTGTAATTTTAATTAATTGACATTTTGTAATTTATATGTTTATAATGAATAAAATAAAACAAAAACTTCCGGAACGCAAGCTTAGACTCTGACCACTAGACCACTGATGGCCAAGGTAATAAGCCGTTTACGTCACTAGAAGCGCCAAATTTGTCTAGAGTAGTTGGAATGCAAGTTTGCTTTGAGGCTAGCGTGTACATAGAGACGAGAGTATGCAACAAGTTTGAGATACTTGCCAGGTAAGTAAATGCGGAGAAAATTTGGGAATGGAATACGTACACCACGTCATATTTTCGCTATTTTCATGAATACATAAAATTATACCTGAACAAAACAAATTGTTGCAATTTAATACTAAAATGGTGACGCACTTTCATTCACAACATGTGTATTGTTACATACAAACATAAAAATATACATCATACCATGATATCATGACCCTTTTTTTCGTAATGGGGTAGGTAGAGTGAAAACGACCTAAACAAAGGTCGTTCCGCCACGTCTGATGACAAATTTTGAGGGTTATTACAGAAGGTTATGTATATTGCTATACAGAATGCAGATTGTCAGCCCATCACCTCAAATTGCAATACACTATATACGTCGAATCCCTTAGCTGGTTTGTACAGCATGCCCGGGAGGAGATGCAGCTGGTACATTCTATATTTTTCTATAACTCCTAGTCCAGCATGAATAAATTAGTATCTCAGTTTAAAAGGTTTTGTTTAATATATTTAAGCGTATGGTTTGGCAATATTAACATCAAATGATTGGGATCAAACTGATCTGAGTTTTAATTGAGATAAGTTTCTATGCTGGATTGGGAGCGAGAGAAAATCATAGGATATGCCAGCTGTATTTCCTCCCGGGCATGCTGTAATATGGTTTACAGTTTCTGTATATTGCAATTTAGGTGATGGGCTGACAACCTGTCACTACAGCTATTATACCAATAAACCTATCTTAAATGACCCTCAAAACTTAGTCAGACGTGGCGGAACGACCTTTGTTTAGGTCGTGTACGCTCTGCCTACCCCATTAGAGATAAAGGTGTGATTATATGTATGTATGTATCACATCATTGCCTTGCGTGAACTTTCAAAGCAGCCTTTATGAACCCGTGACAATAAACATCCATCATCTCCCGTCAGCGCGAGTTAACATCCGAATCAATAACGATAGAAATCTCGCGCCAGCCAAAAATGGATTCGTAGCAAATGCCTGAGCTATGAAAGTTATGAACGTAATAACAAATACTAGACCCAATTCAAAATATACTACCTAAACTTATAAACAAAATAAGGACGTTGTTGCACTGATCTAAATTCGGTTCATATCCGTGAAAAAGTATATGTAAGCTGTCATACATTTTCGCGCCAATCCATATAATTTTTCACGGATACAAACCAAATGCGGTACAGTGCAAAATCGCCCATACTCCGGAATCGACATGCTAAGCAAGTGAGGACACCTAAGTGCTATGACGATGATAATGATGATCATGCCAAGCACAGGTTACTACTAATACAATTACACTGCGCACTACCCGCTTGCCGAGAATCTCCCCTCCCTCCTGAACATAAACTGCCGTGGCCGACCTGGAAGTCCTTAAACAGGCTTCTTAATTCTTAATTCTTTATTGTACACAGATATTCTTAAAATTAACTTAATCTAGATACATTATGTACAAAGGCGAGCTAACTCAAAATATTTGAGTTGTCTTCCAGCTTACCGTGTGAGAGGAAAAAATATATAGATAACAGCAGGCAAGAGTGTACGCAAAGATTATAATAAGCTACATATAAATATAGGCTTCGGTTAGGTTGGCAGAAGTAAGGAGAACATGATCAAATTGTGTCCGGCGTGCCCCAACACTTGCACGCCAGCGGATCTAATGGACGGCAGTCAATCCGCAATACAAGTGGCTGAATTCTGGGCCGCTTTGATGTAATTTCTCGTGTTCCATCGCAACACTAAGAAGAAGAAGACTTTGCACTGTGCAGATGGCGAT
Source organism: Scrobipalpa costella (assembly GCA_949820665.1). NCBI lineage: Eukaryota > Metazoa > Arthropoda > Insecta > Lepidoptera > Gelechiidae > Scrobipalpa > Scrobipalpa costella. The sequence goes on from OX463297.1 coordinate 24,478,298, forward strand.
AGGCAACAGTATGCAGTTAGTAGAACACAATAAAATAAAATATGTCCATGACCGCACCATGTAGTAAATAAATAAAATGTTCTTTATTGTTCAGTTTATAAAATTTGACATAGACGAGGTCCTCCCAATAAGCAATTACAAAATGCTTGTGTTGGGAGTGCCTCGCAACTTTCCAGGATTTTTTTAACTTAATAAATTGAGACATGCCGACAACTTTCTCTAAGAAATCTAACAACTATTTCAATAAAAAAAAAAAAAAATTATAAAAAATTAAAAAAATACAGTTTGGCAGGTAGGAAAAACTGTAATACAATATTAAATTAAATTTTATAATTTTCCTGTGTGTGTGTGTGTGTGTGTGTGTGTGTGTATGTGTGTGTGAGAGAGAGAGAGAGAGATGATAGTAGGAGACAACATAAGGTTGTGAACTTCGGCAATCAAGGACTGATGAAGGAAACGTATAGTAATCTCAGATTAGGATTATGAAGAACGGTATTTACGACGCATGTTGTTGATTATTACTTGTTTTTTTGTTTTTAACCCCCGGCTTCCAAAAAAGAGGGGGGACAAGGTTGTTTTTTGGTAAGATTCTGACAAAGCAAGTTGCTGATTTTTTATTCGCATTATTAATTTCTTTATAAATTTGAATAAAATCACATTAGTATCTATGTCACCGTCCCAGGGTCAAATCAAGTGGCACTTGTCACAGCCGTCCCATAACTTGTAAGTTATGCCGTCACGTGCGCTTGAAATTATCGATTTATGTTGAGCCACATTTGCATTTTGTCCAGCTCTGGTATGCTACTGAAATTGAACTTAACCAATCTTGCAATATTTTTTCTGTCTATTGCTTTGAATATTAATTTACCCTATTTTTATAGTTTTTAGGAATATTTTCTTACCATTTTCTGTCTTTTTCTGGGTGGGTGTTTCTATGTATGTCCATGCAACCCCGATACAGATACTCCTAGTGTGGGCTAAGAGTGTGATCACTTCTTTGTTCTTCTTCTTCTTATCGTGTCGATGGAACACGTAACTTCTTTGTTAAATTTGTTCAATTTTGACACTAATTTAAATCGACGTATATATATATATATATAATATTCATCATGTCCTTAGCCTTATCCTGTATCTCACGGGGTCGGCTACCTAATCTAGGGGATTTAACGAGAGTACTGGTTTTTACATAGAGCGACTGCCATCTGACCTCCGCAACCCAGAAGGGAAACCAGACCCAGGTCAGAGTTTTCAAGCCGCCAATGCTTAGCACTGGCCTCCGATATGGCTTAACGTTAGTCGTAGAATTTACGGTATTAAACGATATTAACCGGGGCCAACGGCTTAACGTGCCTTCCGAAGCACGGAAAAAGCGCCGAATAAACGTACATATGAAATTCGAAAACCGAAAAACACATTGGTACGTGGTGGGGTTCGAACCACGACCTCCCGCTCAGGAGGCAGCGGCCCTATCCACTACACCATCGGGCTCCTCATATAATATATACATATAATATATGTTTATATATATATTCATGTATATATTATTATTATTTTATGTATTTATAATTATTTATTTATGTAACTTATAATTTGCTGGTATTATTTTAATATTATGCTTTATTTGTGCACGCCTAATTTGCCTCTCAATTTAAGTCTCACTTCCGTAGGTCAGCTGGAAGAAATTTCTTAGTAGAAATAAGCTGTACCTGTTGTGTCGTTATTCGTTGTGTATTGTCTTTCTCATGTTACTTGTGTACAATAGACAGTAAATAAATAAAAACGCTTAGCTAAAACGTATTTGACTGCGAAGAGATTTTTTTTTTGTTAAATGCCTGTTATGTCTAAGGCATTATTGGCAAAACATTAGGTATCAGAGATAACCATACGCAAGAAACTACTTGAAATAATCGTGCAAACAAACCGTCAAAACGAAGAACCACCAAAGTTTGAGGGCGAGGTTAATCAGATTCATTTGGAAATCCGTCTTTGTCTGTAAGTAAATTTGTAGCCTGGAGCCTGCCTCTCTAAGAGACAGATGGTCCTGCAGTGTTACAACCAGGTCTAGGCAATCGGGGTCAGATGTTAGGTCTAGTTTTATTGTTAGATAAAAAGGTTATTCAATACAATACAAGACTAATATTCTTTACTGCACATAACAAACACAGTACAATTAGGCTCCCTTATTGCTAGGGTAGCAATTTCTGCCAGACAACCTTTGGGTAAAAGAGTAGTTTGCTAACATTATGCTGAATAGTGCAGTTACTTTTGTTATAAATTTAAATAGAATACATAGACTAATGAATTATTGAATGACCTATTTTCTTTTCCATGCTAAACATTTTTTAAACAAAACAGTAAACTACACGTATTATTGAAAAATAAACGAGGTTTCACAATCCCAGTAAAAAAAATTGTTATGAGTAAACTTTACGATTTTTTAACGAATAACTAAACCTAACACATTTTAACCCAAGTCACTTACACGTGATTGAGCATCACCTTTCAGAAAATTTAGAAGTTTATCAACCTCAGAAAATGTTCAGACGTAAAGTGTTTCGTGATAAAAAGAATATTTTATTTTTGTACTTTAGCCGAGTGTCTATTTTCTCAAGACTTTTTATACAAGATATTTTTTATTAAAATTAGTAAAGTTAAAAAAGGAATAGTTTAAATGTACCATGTCAATTTATAAATGAAAAAGTTATGTATGTCAGGAAAAATATTCATAGTTTAACCAAAAACGGTGACAGACATAACCAGAAACTTAGAAGCAAAACTAATTTTGGGTATACATTATATGTATACAATAACAAGATACCTGACTGTTTATTAAATTTATCAGAAAATAAATTTAAAGTTATTATTAAAAATACATTATATCTGATATTTTAGTGAAGCCCAAGAAATTGGCACACAATGCGGTCACCAAACCCCATATTAAGCATAAGGAAGGCCAAAATTAAGAGTAAGACAGAACGAAGAGGGGGAAAGTGTCAGTTTCTCATGCTTCTTTTTTATTGTGATATATTTGATGACATAGATATAATATTCTTTGTAATAGACTCGCTTGTGACTTGCTTAAAGTGTTCTATCGAATCTATGGAAATGAATGTTTTGACTTTTGACTTTAATAACAGTATTTTTGGTTTTGTAGAGACAGCTGTGAGAAATTGATTTTATTATATTCATGTAATCATCATCATCTCCCTAGCCTTATCCCGTATCTTATGGGGTCAGCTACCTAATCCAGGGGTATTATATTCATGCATAATATAATTTTATTGTATATTGTTCCTCTACTTGTAACGCTGTTACAGTTGTGTTGCGGTTCTGTTTCAAGCAAAACTAAATAGGCATTATTTAGGAAAATATGCTCCATCGTCACCTGCATCGTCACCTTCAGGTGAGAAGGCGAACAAATGGTTTGCCTTTTAATTATTAAAAAAAAACTCCCGCTGAATACATTTTGTTTTTTTTTTATTAATTTCTATTTGAATTATCCCATAATTCAAATTCAAAATTATTTCTTTGACGGCATTAAAAATATATAAAATACTTTTTTTACTCTAGATGATCTCTCTGATCAAAGCAAGAAGGCGCCAGATTTCTGTCCCCGATTATTTGCGTACTCAGATACACAGCCCAATTTCTTTGATTACCGCTGTATCATACGTGACCAGCGTACTTTTTCTTTGTGATAGCGTTGTAGAGATCTACTTGTATCTTAGCATGGTTTATCTACTCGTATCGATAGTAGGAATAAATAAATAGGTATTTCGGTGCACAATTTTTCGCAATAAATTTGCTGCACTTCTTCCATGCTGGACTGGGAGCGAGAGATAAACATAGACTGTCTCAGCTGCCTCTCCTTCCAGGCATGCTGTAAAAACCAGCTATGGGATCCGAGGATTTCTGAATATTGCAACTAAACCGATGGGCTGACAACCTGTCACTACAGAAATATACCTTCAAATCTATATTAAATAACCCTCAAAAATTTATCAGACGTTGCTGAAAGACCTTAGTTTATGTCGTTTACGCTCTGCCTACCCCATTGGGAATAAAGGCGTGACTATATGTCTTAATCGTTAGTAAGCATTAAAAAACTGTATATTTTTTGTACTGTATGTGTACTGTGTTTTTTTAAATTATAAACACTAGTTTTCCTTATGCATATATAACTAGCAAGCAAAAATCTATATTAGATTTTAGAGCATTAGAAAACAAACTTCGAACATCGATGAGAGACGTGCAACTTATAGTTTGAATATTGATTTCCCACTTGAACTACCAGACGACAAAGTTCAAGTGAACATTAAAGTTTAGATTTAGCAGACAAACTTGCTCGACAAATTTAAGCGTTAGATTTAAAATCAATTTGTAAATAATTAAGTTAATATTTTTTATTTTATTTTATTAAACTCATAAAATATTTAACTGCATCCGTGGTTAAAGCAATGGGTTCACGAACCGGAGGTCATGGGTTCGATTCCGATTCTGGGGGAACACAAAGTTGATATTTGTCAATTTATCACTTTATGAGATTTTCTCCAGTTTGATTAGGACAATGCAGGCCGAATCACTTAATTTTCTGGAAGAAAAAATATTCCGTGCCCTGAAGGGCACGGGTCGGTCGTTACACAAACCATGCCAGAGGCCTAATAGCGTGCAATTAGGCGGTATAAAAACTCTGACACCAGGGTTCTTCGACTCGAAACCTACACGACAGAAGAAGATACAATATTTACTTGTCATTTTCCCTGTAAGTAGCTGTGACAGATGCAATTTGTATGGATTTTGGATTTTAGATACATTTTCTTTTGTTTTCCTTCTGAATGACATATGTCGCAGCTACCATCCTAAATTTTACATAGAATATTATGTCAGAAAATAAAAAGATACCAATCTAGTTTTATCTATGTCAAAACAAATTGACTATTAGATAAACGGTTTTTAAAAGTTAAATACCCAGACAATTTCTTTGTACGTCTTTAAGAATTTGGACATCAAAATGTTATCCATTTTCTGATCTTCAAAATCAATTTATCATAGCTGATTGACAAATTGGTAAACGTCAATAATAGAGTTTTTTTCTTTCTTTATCAAATTTGAGCTTTTAAATATATTTGCAGACATTTTTTTCAATTGGTTTACGTCATTAGAGACACTGAAAACCATGTGAAAACTGGAGACTGCTAAAGTTATTAAATATTCATAGGTTCATGTATGTAGGTCCGTACACTTGTCTCTCCTTAAATTACAACGTAGAAAAAACTAATTATTCTCCCCAAAAGCAATGAATATACGATTCGTTTGGACATAACTTATTTGGTCTTTGAAATTAAGCGAACAACATTCCAACTTCATTTTTCGTCCAGCAGCATCATAACTCTTTCCATTAATTCCGAATCAGTTTAATTTTATTCTGTCTGACGGTTAATAGGACCTCGTTTTTAAACGTATAAAAATGGTACCTTCTATCACATTATTCTATAGCAAAAAATGGTCCCGGAGCCCGCAGAGCATTTGTCCCAGTCCAACTAAATTTGGAATAGATGAGACAAGTAACAGTTCTTAAATAACAGCAAATCTAGAATAACCGTGTCTAAAACTGGTATCTCAAGACTGAACATTTTTATAACAAACTTGCACATAATCAGATTAATACTTTCAAGATACAAACATGTATTTTTCCGCATGCACGTAGGTATTCAACCTTGCCATGTATTTACAGAGCTGATCTTTTTAGTCACACAAAAATTACATGGTCTATAATGAAATATATTCCAAGTTTAAATAACAGTTGTAAATTCCAGTAGCAGTTGAAAGTCATCTCTATTTAGGATCCGGTACTAATCGAGCTATTTCCCGGGACGTAGGAGTATAGTGCGCATGCAGCCTTAATGGATTTGTTGTGTGACACTTTGTCAAACTCGGATAGAGGGAATTTGGACCGCTATTTCGAAAAAGTACATATTTTTCAAGGTTGGGTGCCTGGGCTTTTAAAAAAAGAAGAATAATCTTAATTCCGTTTTTATAATCAAAATGTTTTGCCTTGAAACCTCGTGGTGCTTGGATGCCTTAAGTTTAGGACAAAATATTTCTATCCCTTTCCTGGTACAGTTTAGAAATGCATTCAAGATATTTAAACATTCAATGTAAACCAAAGAATACTCTACTATTCACACATTTCCAGTAAAATAACTATAAAAATAAGAAATATGGTAGTAGCAACGATTAAAATTTAAATTCTCTCTTACCATTACACAAATTTAATTTAGTCTAAAACGCAAAACATCCTCCAAGCTTTACTATGGTAGCTTCTATAGAAGTGCATATAACCACCGACTTCTCGTGTAGAAGTACGCAATGTAGTTGAACACTCGAAGGGTTAACACGAGGTGTCACATTGCACTCCATATTGTGTACGTCTATACACGTAAACGTGAATGGAATCACGACGGAGTTGCTCCAAGTTAAGGATATGTTTCCAACTTGATCTGCAAGCTAATTGCAGTAGTATTCAGTGAGGAGTTGATGAGGGACAAACATGGGGTATCTAGTTGCTGTAGACACCTGATCTGAATCACAGTGTCTTGAGGTATAGTCAACACAAGCAATAGCTTGGGTTTCAAATAGGTGTTCAGTATTACGGTGAAATCGTACAAATTGAACGGAATCATTTGGGTACAAATTGTATGAATATGTAATAACTTGTCAAAGAACCTTTTGTTCTTCCATGCTGGACTAGGAGAGAAAACCATAGAATGTGCCAGCTGCATTTCCTCCCGGGGATCAGAGGGTTTCTGTATATTGCGATTTAGGCGATGGACTGATAACCTGTCCCTAAAGCAATATACCTACAAAGCAATCTATCTTAAATAACCCTCAAAACTTTGTCAGACGTGGCGAAACGACCTTTGTTTAGGTCGTTTCCGCTCTGTCTTCCCCATTAGCAATATAGGCGTGATTTTATGTATGTATGTAAGAACATTTTACAATGTGTAAAGCATCTACTTCTACTTCTTGGTGGGACGGCTGCGTTGCACGCAGACGGGTGATCAGCTCCTGATGTTGGAACCATTTCACCCAATTCCCAGTGGGGGAGCACTGGGTTCACTGGTGCTCCGTCAGCGTCACCTCCTTGAATCTACCGGTGGCCCTGCAGAAGTGCAGAATATCTAGTAAGGAAATGTTTTCTAAGTCCTTTGTCTCTAGTTTGTCGGTTCCTAAGTATTCCCATCTTGGCAGTGAGTAGCTAGGACATTCGGCTAAGAAGTGGAGACTACTTTCCTGCTGTCCGCACTCAGGGCAATTTGGGTTATCTATTAACCCAATTAAAGCATACTAGATAGGTGGGATCATATAGGGTATAATATGTAAAGCATACTAGATAGGTGGGATCATATAGGGTATAATGTGTAAAGCATACTAGATAGGTGGGATCATATAGGGTATAATGTGTAAAGCATACTAGATAGGTGGGATTATATAGGGTATAATCCCACCTATCTAGTACATATGCTTTACACATTGTAAAATGTTCTTACAAACACCACGCCTCGTGTTGTTTAGATATAAAGGTCAGTGTTGAATGAAACTGCTTTGTTTGTACAGGGTGTAAAAAAAAAGTCAAATATATATATCTAGTATCCTATCTAGTATGCTTTACACATTGTAAAATGTTCTTACAAACACCATGCCTCGTGTTGTTTAGATATAAAGGTCAGTGTTGAATGAAACTGTTCTGTTTGTACAGGGTGTAAAAAAAAAGTCAAATATATATATCTAGTATCCTATCTAGTATGCTTTACACATTGTAAAATGTTCTTACATACATACATAAAATCACACCTTTATTGCGGTGGGATTATACTTACCCTATATAATCCCACCTATCTATATATATTTGTTTTTTTTTTACACCCTGTACAAACAAAGCAGTTTCATTCAACACTGACCTTTATATCTAAACAACACGAGGCGTGGTGTTTATTGGCAAACTTTTAACGTTTGCACAAGTCTGCTGAGTTTCTAAAGTAAGTATTTTGTTCAAGTTTCACAATTACCAACAATTTATGTTAATATGAGTTTGTCCGTAAAATCTACTTAAATAACCATAAAAATATACTAATCTGTATGAGCTATGAGATCCTAGCTACGAATTAAATTTTCGTCATAGTCTTGTCAAATTATAAATTAATGTCAAACAAAATTAACAAGATATTCTGAATTTTGGTGACTTCTCTTAGCTGTGCCTTTATTCTAACGTCTAACTTTACAGACATTAGTTGTGCTCATGGGCTATAACTGGGCTCGATTCTAGATTTGCCGGCTAAAACTAAATTTAAAATCTATTTGTCACTTTCGGATAAAAACATTGGTAAAAGACAAGAGATCCATTCTCTCCGATTTTTAATTTATAGTCGGTGGTTTTATGCGTTATCTGTCAAAAGTGCGTCAAATTCTAGCGTACAAAGTGTAAGAGAGAAGTAGAGTATAAATCGCCTGTCCTTTTAAAATTTTTATATTTTGAGAGTGACAGATAGATTTCGATTTTTGTTTTACCCGATGGTATCTACAATCGAGCCCACTATTAAATTGTACCTACCTACGTTTGTTTTATTCTATGTAAGAATAATATTCACACTTTACTGAAAGCCAACACCAATAAAGTCACTCACGGCTCAAATGTTGACTTGAATTTATCTTTTCTTCTTCCCATATAACAAACTTACTCCCCAAAACAAGATTCCCCAGCAGACAGGTGCATTATAAATGCTCTTCGGAAGTAGCAATTCGCAAAGCGCCCAAATTCGGTGGAATTTTATTTCCCAATACACGGGTTGGACCGCCTCCTCAATTTGTCTTATACCTTGTTTCCTTTTGCCCCCGTCCTAGTTTTGTTTTCTTGGCAACAAATCTTTACAAGTTATTCGTGTTATGTCTATAAACTCATTTCTTTTGTAATAAAATATGAACCATTATTTTTTATCTACGATTTATTTTCAATATCAAATTCTTCCTATATTTTATTCTTAATAGTAATTTATAGTTCTATTCGTAGTTTTTTATTTTTTTGTTTGTGTTGTTATTTTTTTATCTATCCGAGTTATTGAGTGTTTCCGTTACAAAAAAAACTAATAGGTACATGCTGTATTTGCTCAATCTACATGTTATCGAAAATTGTCTACAAGAATCATAAAGACAAAATTGAAGATTCGGTTGTATCTTTGCTGAACAAATAATATTTCCATTTATTTGTACGCCATATTGTACATAAAATTGTATCATCCTTTCAATAATCGGTTACTATTTGTACAACAGGAAACGAAATAAACATACATACATATAATCAAGCCTTTATCCTTAATGGGGAATGCAGAGCATAAACGACCTAAACGAAGGTCGTTTCGCCCCGTCTGATAAAGCTAGGTTATTTAACATAGGTTCGTAGGTATATATTTTTTTCTCGGGTAGGCATAGGAAAGACCAGCTGACTTTTTAACAGCCACTATTTATTTAATTCAAAATACTATTAAAAAATATTATTGTCCACATTTAGTATGATAATATAGAATATTAGAGCCTAAATACTTGCTGTACCCTTTGTCTCCAACTACTAAAGAAGATTCAGCACCAACATCATCAAAACCATCTCAGCCGACTTCCAGTGTTTCCGTGACTTTGTTGTGGTGGCACTGGGAGCCCTTTAGAAGCAGGTTGAGATGCTATCTGCTGAGCTCGATGGGATGGAGATGAGGAGCAGACGAAAGATGCTGTTGTTGCATGGAGTTCCCGAAGAGAAGAGTGAGAACACTGTTGCTGCCGTAGTTGCAGTAGCCCACAAACACCTCTCTCTTCCTGAGTTGCAGCCCGAGGACATCCGTCGTGCTCATCGCATGGGCCGACACATCACATCATCTGATAAGCCTCGCCCAGTGCTTGTGAAGTTTGCGAGTACAAAGACCCGCGATGAAGAATGGCTGGCCAAAGTCGGTCTGAAGGGCACAGGAATAACCCTCTAGGCAGCTCGCCTCAAGCTTGGTGTCAGGAAGTGTTGGACGAATGAGGGGCGCATTATTTATCTCGCCCCCGACGGAAAATGACACCATATCACATCGCTGCAGGATTTGAAGAGGTTGGTCGGCGAGCCCCAGAGCCCATGCGCCGGGGCTTTGGATGCTGGGTCACCAAGTTTTGCTGAAGCGTTGCGGAAACCACCACCGGCGACTAATGCTGGTGTCGAGACGAGCACGGGCAAGATCTCCGGTGGAAGTAAGGCGCCGGGCGCCGCATCAAAGCGCACAAGGGATCCTGCAAAGAAATGACACCAGGTTTAGTACATACTTATTTTTATGTAAGCACTATAAATTTTATATTTTCTTTTGATTTGTTACCACTTTTCTTTAAAATTACAGTACTTACCGTGGTTTTTGCTGTATCGGTCTATTGGTGCGCAAATAGTAATGTTTTAAACGGTTTACATGCGCAAATGGTAATGTTTTAAACGGTTTTCATCACCTTAATTTCCTACGAGTTTTCACCTTAATTTGTTTGTGTTTCGTTGTTTGAGGGTAATATTGATTATTTGCATTTTCCTGGAGTTAGTTATTTGTTCGACTAGAGAGCAAACTTCGTTTTTACTGCGAGTGCTGATTTTGAATCCTGAGGTAGCGAAGGATACTAAAATTGAATCACGAGCGATGCGAGTGATTCTAAAATAGTATCCTGAGCTCAACGAAGGGTTCAAAGCACGAGATGAAAATGAATTTGCTCTCGTGTGATACATACAACTTTTCCCACTTCCAGTAAAAAAAAAATGTTTATTTTTTAAGTTTCATACATACATATAATCACGCCTTTATCCCTAATGGGGTAGGCAGAGCGTAAACGACCCAAAGGTCGTTCCGCCACGTCTGACATTTTTTTTTCCAATTCGTCTCATTTTGTAATTGAGACAGGCTAAAGCTTTTCGCCATACCGCCTATTCATTCCGTTAAAATTTCTTTCGTAGTGTTTTAAAATGAACTTCTTTCGTAATATATTTTATGTCAAATCATAGTTTATATTTCTTTCGTAACCTTTTTAATGTACTTCTTTCGTATTTGTTATCAAGTCAAATCCATTCAGTTTTGTCTTCTTTATTATTTTAATTAGTCAAAATTCTCAGTATGTCCAAGGGTTGTGTCCTCGGAACTTATCTGTTAGAATTATTAGTTGAAGTTTCTTTACACGCAATGTTTAAATGTTTATTTTTATCATGTATTTGTTTTGTGTTACATTTTTTTAAATCTGTCTGCCGGCAGGTATGACAGAACTTTGTGTATTATACACGTAATATTTGCATTATTATAATTTTAAATAATTCATGATTTTTTTTTGTATTTATTTATATGAATACATCGTTATGTAATGTTATTAATCATTATCAGTCTAACCAATCAGATATTTTTAATTCTTGTTCATCCAACACAGATGACAGTTTTCACAGCATTCCCCTTTCTCTCGGTGAAACCTTAGAAGCCATTTTTAATTACAATGCTTTTCACATTACATGGATATGCTTGCATCATTTGATAACAAGAATATCCTAGCTATTCCTCTCTACCTTCAACATCTTATTTTCTTCCTGGTTTCGTCCTTGTCCGTAACGACCGCGGAAGTTCAACTACTCATGGAGGGGTAGTCATTTATATCCGTGCACATATACCCTTCACAGTAATGAAAGCTCAGTGCAGTCACCGTCGCGAACGCACGTACCGACCACACCCAAGTTTTTTTCGAAAGTACCCCCACTTTATGATAAGTGACCGGGTGCTTTCACCCGCTGAAAATCGTTAATTTTCATTGCGGCGCGGATCACCTACCTCACCTCGACTCCGACTTACGCGTCGGGTACCCCTCCGCCGGCTCGGCCGGCCGGAATGACGCGTAACGCTTTGGTAGCGTAGACGGTCCGACCGTCTTTGTGTTTCGTGAGTGTCAGTGATGTCATCGCGGGACTCAAATTCGGAGGAATACTCCGGGACGGAGCGCAGTTCGGGGAGCCGTTCGAGCTCGCGATCGAGGTCCGCCTCTCGCTCGAGCTCACAGCTACCCGACTGCCGCACGCCCGGACGTGACGATGCCGCTGCTGACCGCTCAACCGCGGAGCAGCCGCACCGGGAAATCGATTTCCAGGATGCGACCGGGACCCCGCCGACAGATTCGGCAGGTCCCCCAACCCGCCCGGCGGCAGGTAGTGTGCTGCATAGGTCCCCGCGAACTGAACATGAGTTCAATCTCCTGATGTGTGATCGTCTTCACGCATCAGGGTATGTGTCGCGCGGATTGATGCAGCACATTGCCATATACTTGGCGGATCAGGAAAGGGCGATCCGAGGTGACGCCAGCCCCACGCCGGCGGAGCTGCAGGCCATCCAGGCCCTGGCCAGCACTCCGGTGGTGCTGCCGTCATCCAAGCGCCCGCTCAGCAGCCCCGACGAGGACCCGGCTACAAAAAGGACACGTTCGCAGGTACCTTTAGGCAGAATTAGTTTCTCCCCTGAGCCGGTGCCACGCCCTCAGCAGGCAGCCGCAGCCTCATTTTCCCAAAGGGACCCGCGCCTTGCCAGACGAGGCTCGGACCCTCTCGCCCTCCCTACCGCCCCGCTCCGGCCCGGAGCGAGTAGTAGCGCACAAGTAGATTCCCCACCGCCTCCCTGCAGTGGCCGCGTAACCTACGCCGGGGTGACGGGCAAAGCCCCCCCGGCTCCCAGCCGCCAACCAGCTGACCAAGCCGGAACTGCGACCGCCGCAGGTCAGCCTAAAAAGCCGCGCTACCCGCCAATAATAATTGAGGCGATACCGGCGTGGGCGAGCCACCTACGTTTGTTGAAAGACAAGCTAGGTAGATCCATTAACGCTCGCCCTTACGGTAAAGGGATTAGAGTATTCCCGACCGACGACGAGGAGTTCCGGCTGATCCAGAACCACCTCGCCGAGCTGGAGAAAGAGAAGCCGACGGAGGTCAGTTGGTTTTGTTACTCCCCACCCGAAGCCAGACCCCTGAAAGTGGCCATCAGGGGCCTACCAGTGGAGACCGACCTGGAGGACATCAAAAAGGACCTCCAGGAACAGGGAGTACACATTAGCTACTTAAGACAGATTAAGGCGAGGCAGGGCAGACCGGGCTGCATTTACTTCGCCGAGGCAGAGAGGACAGCCGATGCCAGGCACAAGATCTACGAGATTCGCGAGATCTTATGCATGCCTGGCATCAAAATCGAGGACTGGCGCGGCAAGAAAGGCGTCCGTCAGTGCCACCGCTGCCAAGGGTACAGGCACTCCAGCCACAATTGCCACAGGCCCATTGCGTGCGTCCGATGCGGCGGCGCGCATCAGGCCAAGGAGTGCCCAAGGCCCATCACTGACCCCCCGACGTGCGCCAACTGCAACGGGGTACACACGGCCAACCACCCGGCCTGCCCTACTCTGCGCAGGGAGGCGAGGAATAAGAAGGCAGGTACAGTGGCCGTCACTCAGACCATCAAGAGACCCCCCCCACGCCCACAGGAAAGACAGGTGGAGGAGAGTGCCGGCCAGAACCTCATGGCACCGGCAAACGACCCCACGCCCAGGGGCCAAGCACCCGGGGCAAAGAGAAGGAGGAAGAGGGCCAGGAAGGGCAAAGGCCAAGCCCCCTCCGAACGGCCCCCACCCCAACAACCACAGCAGCCCAAGAAGGCCAAGGCCGCACGCGTCCAAATATCCTCGCAGGCAGCACAGGACTCCAACACCACGAAAGGTAAGGAGGTAGAAGTTGCGATCATGGTCCTGCAGGATATCCTGAAGGCCGTCAGGGACGGCCGTGACCCGATTCCGGTCGTCCTCAACGGGATGGCCAAAATACTGGGGGTCTAATGGCCACCCTAAGGATCCTGCACTGGAACGCGTGCAGCCTCAAGGGTAAGCAGACAGCCCTTAGACTGATTATGAGGGAGCAGAACGTAGATGTAGCCCTCATATCAGAAACGATGCTTGGCCCCAAGGACGTCCCCAGTTTCCCCGGGTACATTATGTACAGGGAGGATAACAGGCTGGCAGTCCACAGGGCGTTCCGTGGACTGGCGGTGCTGGTGAGGCGCACCCTGATCCACCAGCTCATTCCTCCCCTGGGGATTCAAGGTATTGACACATTAGGCGTCCTGGCGTTGGTAGGGGGCTGCGAGATCAGGATCGTCGCAGTGTACCACCCCTGCCAAGTCACCCTCACGACCACAGACCTGGACCGGCTCATGGACTCGCCCCTCCCAACAATAGCGGCCGGCGACTGGAACGCGAAACACCCGTCGTGGAATGCCTCCACCACCAACCCATCCGGGCGGTGCCTCTTCAACAACGCGGAGCTGCGGGACTACTCCGTGGAAGGCCCAGAGGTACCGACCCACTACCCATTCCAGGTCAGTTACGTACCCGACGTGATTGACCTGGTGGCGCACAAGGGGCTGCGAGGCATCCTCACGCAAGAGGTCCTCGACCACCACACCGGCTCGGACCACCAGCCTGTGCTGGTCACCCTGGACCAGAGACCCACTCGAACCCCACCGCCACCTCCACGCAGGAAGACCGACTGGGAGGAGTATGCCCGATACCTTGACGGGCACATTACTTCCTCCCCAGTCAGCACTGCTGCCGACGTTGACAACATGGCCCGCACCATCACGAGCCAGGTCAAGGCCGCCATCGAACATGCCACCTCCACCAGCCCAGCAGGTAATCGGCTTGAGCCACTCCCGCCCAAGATCGCGAGGATGGTGGAGGAAAAGAGACGCCTGCGAAAGCAGTGGCAGAGATGCCGGTCGCCTCTGATGAAGACCAGACTGAATCGCCTAGCGAGACAGATCTGGTTGGAATTGGAGGCCGTCTGCACAGACCGGTGGGAGAACCTGCTCCACGAGTGCGGTGAAGACTGGGGTGCCACGCACAGACTTTGCCGTCAGCTCACGAGAGCCAAGGAGCCAATCAGACCGCTGCGGCACGCTGACGGCAACCTCAGGTACCGAGCAGAGGACCGGGCCGAGATATTCGCGGAGTGCCTGGAGGGGCAGTTCCAGCCTAACCCGACCACCGACCAGGAGCACGACGCTACAGTCGCCGCATCCATCGACGTGTTCCTGGCCCAGCCCACGCAAGCCACCGAAGACCCGATGGTCCTCTCCCCTGGTAGGGTAGCCCGCGCCCTGCGAAGAGCGAAGCCCCGGAAAGCCCCCGGCATCGACGGCGTGACCAACATGGCGCTGCGTCAGCTGCCCCAGAGAGCCATAGCGGCGGTAACTCGCCTGTTCAATGGCATACTCAGAACGAGTCATTTCCCGGAGGCGTGGAAGGTAGGATTAGTCATAGTTCTACCTAAGCCCGGGAAAAATCCACAGAAGCCCGAGAGTTACCGCCCAATTACACTTCTCCCCACCATCTCAAAGGTCTTTGAGAGACTGACCCTGGGGTTCCTGACGCCAACTTTCACGCCACGCCAGGAGCAGCACGGCTTCCGGGCAGAGCATTCGACTACCCACCAGCTATCCAGGATACTGCACCACATGGCGGTAAACGTCAACAAAAAGGAGCACTCGGTTGCAGTATTCCTGGACATGGAGAAGGCCTTCGACCGCGTGTGGCACACCGGATTGACCCACAAGATGGCCATGCGTAACATCCCACGACGCCTGGTCCGCCTGGTGAGCTCCTTCCTCGAGGGCAGGAGCTTCAGAGTAAGGATAGAGGACCAAATATCCACTGAGAGGCCCATACGTGCCGGAGTACCGCAAGGCAGCTGCCTGTCGCCGGCACTGTACTCCATTTACACCGACGACATCCCGGTCGGCGACAGAACGGTACTCGCACTGTACGCTGACGACGCAGCCTACGTTACGTCCTCTATCCGAGCAGACTTTGCCTCGAGGAGGATGCAGAAGACCCTGGACCTGCTCCCAGACTGGCTGGGCAAGTGGCGCCTGGCCGCGAACGCCAGCAAAACCATGGCCATCATTGTGAGCGGCCCGCGCATCTTACCGCCGCAGCGCCTGCCGCCAACCCTGACCTTCCTCGGTCAATCGATCCCCTGGTCTCCCACGGTCAAGTACCTGGGCGTGACGATTGACCGAGGCCTCACCATGGCCCAACACGTGGACACCGTCGTCCATGCCACGCGGGCTGCACGGGCCAAGCTCCGCCCCGTGCTGAAGTCCTCCCTCCCGCTCCGAGTCAAGCTCGGAGTATATAAGGGATATATCCGCCCCAGACTTACTTACGCCGCGCCCGCGTGGTATGCCCTGGCATCCGAAACCAATAAAAATCTCCTCCGAGCGCAGCAGTCCATCCCGCTGCGCACCATAGTAGAAGCCCCTCGTTTCGTTAGAAACGAGACCATATCCAGGGGGCTCAAGATCGAGTCTCTGGACACTTTCATCCGCCGCCTTGCCACCAGCATGTTCGCGCGGGCGGACGCGTCAGACTTCCAGCACATCCGGGAGCTGGCGCCCCAGCACGCGCGACCACCTGACGGTAAGGCATACCCCAGAGACTTGGTCTCCATACCGGAGGAGACCGAGGATGCCCAGACGACGCCAGGCCCGTAGGGCCACCACGTACCGCTGGCTGCTGATCGCTCACTGGGCCTCCTCCCACGAGGAATCACCCGGGGGGCTTGATCGCGCCAGCGGGAGAAACCAGAACATGACACCGCGTGCCGCCCGTTGCTGATCGCTCCCCGTATACCCTGGATGGGGTGGGGATGCTTGATCGCACGGGGGGAGAAACACGCCCACCGGACAAGACATCGCGTGCCGCCCGTTGCTGGCCGCTCCCCTGATACCCTGGATAGGGTGGGGATGCTTGACCGCACGGGGGGAGAAACACGCCCACCTGATCAAGACTTCGCGTGCCGCCCGTCGCTGATCGCCCCCCCGATACCCCGGACGGGGTGGGGGTGCTTGATCGCACGGGGGGGGAAACACGCCCACCTGCAAGACCTCGCGTGCCGCCCGTCGCTGATCGCCCCCCCGTTACCCTGGATGGGGTGGGGGTGCTTGATCGCACGGGGGGAGAAACACGCCCACCGGACATGACGCCTCGACGCCGTCCTGCTGTCTGATCGTTCACTGGGCTTCCCCGAACGGGGATCCACCCGGTGGGCTTGATCACGCGGACGGCGAAGAATCGAGGATGTGAAGAGAGGGATGCCCCGCATCCCCAACCCCAGGACCCCCACGTTGTTACGTGGGGCGGTGATCGCCGTGGCAAGGAGGCCATGCCTCGACACCACCTCCCCCCTCCAACAAGTTGGAGAGAGCCGACCACACCGATCACAGTAATTCACAAGTCCCCTCAGCCACCACCTGATGGTACGGCTGAGCCTCTTTTTCTTGAACTTTCTTTCTCTCATTCTAAAATTCTTCTTGGTGTGTATTATAGTCCTTCAAGTAACATTGACTACTTTAACTCTTTCGAGCTAATCCGTGCACATATACCCTTCACAGTAATTCACAAGTCCCCTCAGCCGCCACCTGATGGTACGGCTGAGCCTCTTTTTCTTGAACTTTCTTTCTCTCATTCTAAAATTCTTCTTGGTTTGTATTATAGTCCTTCAAGTAACATTGACTACTTTAACTCTTTCGAGCTAATGCTCGAAGAGTTATGTCCTTCTTACGACCATTCTATAATCCTAGGTGATTTTTATACTTGTCTTGTAAAAGATGATTATCGTACCAAAAAGCTTCTATCATTAGTTCATTCCTGTAATATCATATTTCTAGGAATCACTATCAATGCACAATTTAATTGGAAGGATCACACGGATAATGTCTGTAAGAAAATTAATAGTTTTGTATATGCTTTACATCGCCTTGAAAAAATCTCTTCTCTAAAAATGGGACTATTGGCATACCATGGTTATGTATGCTCCACGCTGAGATATGGACTCATTGTGTGGGGTGGCTCAGTTGAAGCTGATAGTGAATTTATCATACAAAAAAATTGTATAAGAGCCATGTGTAGTATCGGACCTATGGACTCCTGTAGACCTTATCTGAAAAAGCTGAATCTCCTGACTTGCTATGTATGTCTTTGAAATTTGTATATTTATAAAGCAAAATTAATACATTTTATATATTTTGATCAAAGGACTTTTCCATTTGCAACGCGATATCCAAAACGTCTAACTATCTATCAACATACAACCACTTGTTTTGCAAATAACTCGTACAACATGTCGATTAAGCTCTACAATTGTTTGCCAAACAGCATTAAAAACTTGCGTTATAGTAATTCTAAAGTTTCTTTATTTAAAACTAGCGACCCACCCCGACTTCGCACGGAAATTATCAGTGTTTCTCTACTATATTAAGTATATATTATACATATAAACCTTTCTCTTGAATCACTCTATCCATTTAAAGAAACCGCATCAAAATCTGTTGCGTAATTTTAAAGTTTTGTGCATACAAAGGGATATAGGGAAAGAAAAAGCGACTTTGTTGTTGAAGTATGCACTGAAAACTCTTTTTATACCATTGACGAATTTGTTAAATTTATGGTTAAAATAAAAGGACTTTTATACTTTGAATTAATATTTTACATATTTTTTACAGATTGTTATATTGTTGAAATTTTAAATATTTTATTTTTATCTGTGACATTTTTTGTGACGACATTATAATTCTATTATTTTTAGTGATGTTAATTATATTCTATTATTTTTATTGTTTAATGCATGGGTTAGTCTTAACTGTTTTCATATCAAATTTAAATTATAGGACAAAATTTTGCATGCCAGTGGCTGGCGCATCACGCATGTTCTGTGTCGTATACATCATCTATTTATACCGTGTTTGCAAGCAAATAAACAAATTCGTTCATTCGTTCATTCATTCAATATGTATATTCCCCCTCTAAAAACAACTCACCATTTTTTCCAAATTGTATACCCTCTCTTCTCGATCTAATATTAGTTTCCTCCCGCGAGCACGTAGTTAAAAATGGTCAACTTGACGCAGTCCAATTTCCATACCACGATTTACTATACCTTTCGTACCGCATCCGACCATCTAAAATGAAAGCAAGAACGTTTTTCCTTTGTAACTTATCTGCTATCAATGTGGAGAAACTGCGTGAGGATGCAAGTAAAATCGATTGGTCGGCAATTGAAAAACTTAAGTCGGTCGATGATCAAGTCACATTGCTCAACTCCAATATCACTGATATGTACGATTGTCAGGCTCCTGTTCGTCCTGTGCGCGTTAAGCACCTTCCAGCTCCCTGGCTTAGTGATGAGATGCGTGATAATATGGCTAAAAACTCGTGCCAAAACCAAGTACAAAAACGATCCATCAGACATAAATAGGGACAAATTAAGGCAAATTAGGATTCGCTGCAATACAAAAAGACGGGACATACAGCGACGCCATATTCATAAATCTGTTTAAAATGGTGATCCAGCTAAAGTCTGGCCCTTCCTCAACAAACTTAGAATTGACAAATAGCGTACTCATGTTTCTGATAGTAATATTAATAATAACTCTCTAAACCATCAATCACTTCTCTTCTTCTGCTAAAATAGACAGCTCCATTAAACTTAATACTTTAAATCATCTAAATTCTTTGCCAACTCCAACTTTTCCAGCTTTTATCTTTCGCACAATCACTGCTTGTGATGTTATGAAGAATGTACATGCAATCTCTTCGAATACCGTTGGAAATGACTGCGTTAGTCGTGCAATGATTACTCCTCGCTTTGATATCCTTTCTCCGGGCATTGCCAGCATCCTTAAGAACTCCTAATCCTCTGGTGTGTTTTCAACCATACGGAAAGATGCACCAATTATTCCACTGCCTAAAAATTGTTATCCTAAATCTCCTTCTGACTACCGCCCCATCTCCATTCTCCAAAGTCCTCGAAAGGTTGGTTCATCAACAGCTTACATCTTTCCTTTCCACCTTTGAATTCCTTTCAATCTGGCTTTCGTTACAGTCATAGCACGACTACTGCGTTGGTAAACATCTCCTATGACATTCAACTAGGGATGGAAAGTCAGAAATTAACAGTGCTAACTCTGCTTAATTTTAGTAATGCATTTAATACAGTAGATTTTGATATTCTACTCTCTATCTTGCGTTCTCATAACATATCTCCAACGGTGGTTGACTGGTTTCATAGTTACCTGTATGGGCGCTGACATCGCATATGCATTGAAGATACCTTCTCTGCGTGGTGTGATACTTCTGCCGGCGTTCCGCAGGGTGGCGTCCTGTCACCTCATCTGTTTTCTATTTTCATAAATTCTATCACTCTTCCTCTCACTTCTTCCTATCATTTGTATGCAGACGATCTCCAAATTTATACACAAGCTCCGCTTTCTGATCTCTCAGTCGCTAATGAGACTACCAACAGAGACCTTGTCAGTATTGCTGAGTGGAGTGGAGTCCTTCCTTTGGCTTAGAAGTAAATCCAGCCGAAACACAAAACATTATAATTGGTAGCCAATGGTATATTGCACGGATTAAGCATGATTTGTACCCCAGATGATGGAACTCTAATTACCTACAGCCGCAAAGTCAAAAACCTAGGCTTTATGTTTGATGACTGTCTTTTGTGGAATCACCAAGTATTATAGGTAAGCAGGAAAGTGTTTGCCGCGTACGGCTCTCTTTAGCGACTTAAAAATCTTTTGCCGACTTTCCTATACTGGATTATCCAGACGTATGTTATCCAGATGTATCTGTTCAATTATTAAACAAGCTCGAACGTCTGCAGAATCTCTGTATAAGATTTGTATTTGGTCTGCGTAAGTATGACCATGTCTCTTCTTATAGGTCCCAACTTCTATGGCTGCCTATTACCCGTAGAAGGGACTGCCACATCCTCTCCCTCCTTTGCTCCATTCTTTCCCACCCTATCACCCCTCCTTATCTTAAAGATTGCTTTATTTTTCACTCGGCAACCCTGGCCCGCAATTTACGTGCCAGCTCTAAATTGACGCTTGACCTACCTTCTCACAAGACTGACTTCTGTGCAAAGTCTTTCAAAGTGCGAGCGATCAACCTGTGGAAGGAATTGCCCGAAGACATTCGACGTGCACCGTCTCTTGTGACCTTTAAGAGCCGAATTAAAAAACATTACTTGGAACAATTTACTATCTGATCATTAGATTTTCGTCACTTTTATCCTGTGCTGTAGATACTATTGCTGTTATTTCCTTCGTCTAGTTCTGATTGTAGTTTGCATTATCCTATCTTTCATTAGTTTATGTATTAGTTTATTATATGTTATGTATTAGTTTATTTTACGAATAGCTTGTACTGAGTTTATGTTTTATATGTAATGTTATGTATTTAGAATACATATTTGACTAGGTTTGCACTATCCCGCTTTCTTATTATTTTCTTTCACCCAAAGGTTGCCTGGAAGAAATTGCTACCTTAGCAATAAGGTCACCTATGTTGTACTTGTCTTTTGTTGTTATCTGTTGTGTTGTATGACTTGTATTCTTATGTGCAATAAAGTATTTTCATGTTATGTATATTGCTGTAGTGATAAGTAGTTATCCTATCGCCTAAATTGCAATACATTAAACCCGGATCCCTTAACTGGTTTTAACAGCATGCCCAGGAGAAAATGCAGCTGGTACATTCTATGTTTTTTCTCTTGCTCCTAGTCCAGCATTTAAGCAATAAAATAAACGTAATTACAATATTACTCTAATCTGGAATATCAAAGCTATCAAACCCAATATCATATTACTCTGCATATAGTTTTGACTTCAAAGGTTCTTAGGTAATATGGTGCAAGTAATGGATAAAATTCTTTTTATGTTACAGTCTATGCTCGGAAAAAAAAGTCATACAGGGTGTAAGGGACAGCGTACCATAAATCGATAGGGGTTGGTAAGCCAACGATACTGAACAACTGTCACCAGAAAATTCTTTCAGGAAATGCTTTTTTTTTGCTTTCCCATATAAAAATGACCACCGCGATCTGTCAATTTTGTAAGGAATTTAAAAAAATATATTACATAATATGAATTTCCTAGTGAAAGTTGTTTAGTTTCGTTCATTTAGCAACTCTAGCCTGGTCCGCTGTCCCTTACACCCAACATACTTTTATTATTCAGTTCAACTGGGTAAATTCATTCTGTTCACTCGCATAACTTTGTTGGATATATATTCTAAACTGGTGAAATTGAGTTTGCAACATAACGTAGCATTAGGACTGGCGTTCGATGCTTTTGAAAGCTAAAATATAGAAAGTTAGTGCAATACTACGAGTTTTAACTAAATTTTACTACCTTAACGCAAAACTACTATAATATCACTTAAACAATGTATTGTTTTTCCAAAATGTTGTACACGTATGAAATTTTCTACAAAAAATCATCCTAAAAATATAAAATATTTTATTTTTCATAAATGTCTATTTTAAAAAAAACTTACAGACATCACAACTCAATATCAAAATAAAAGGTAACGAACCATTACAAAAGATATTTAAACTTTAGGGATAGTACATTGTCTTACAGCGAAAATAGAAAGTGTAGAATACATTTATAAAACAATTGAACAAAAACTTCGACAGAGACGTTTCAAACTAATACAAAGAATTTTTGTTAACTGAAAACTTTGTTTGTTGACTTAAAAACATCTGCAAAAATACATAAAATCAATGCGTTATAAACTCACTTTACCTGCAGATAATTAAATATTTTTAAATTAACGCCACCCTATCTCTAAGGTTTATCTATATTATTTTTAATGTTTATGAATACTTCCAAATACTTTAAATTAGGGTAGGTATTACGCACATATAATCACGCCTTTATCCCTAATGGGGAAGGCAGAGCGTAAAAGACCTAAACGAAGATCGATCCGCCACGTGTGGAAAAGTTTTGAGGGTTAAGTATTTAAGTTAGATATGTAGGTATACTGAGGTATAAGAGAGCCCGATGGTGAAGTGTATGGGGCCGCTGCCTCCTGAGCGGGCGGGCGTACACCACGTAATAATGTGTTTTTCGGTTTCTGAATTTCATATGTAAGTTTATTCGGTGCTTTTTCCGTGCTTCGGAAGGCACTTGGTCCCAGTAAATATCGTTTAATACCGTATATATTAGTCGCTAAGCCATATCAGAGGCCAGCGCTAAGCATTGGCGGCTTGAAAACTCTGACCTAATCTAGGATTGGGTCTGGTTTTCATTCTTGGTAGCGGAAGTCAGATGGCAGTCGCTCTGTGTAAAAACCAGTACCCTCGTTTAATCCCCTAGATTAGGAAGCCGATCCCGTTGTCTTTCGCTACCAGGCCGACATGGAAGAAATTCGATTTTAAAATATACAAAGTCTATATACCCTTGCATATAAACCTCAAATATGTGCTACTTTATTTCTACAGACATTTCCAGGGCGATGAAAATTAAGACAGACAGAGGAAAGGAAATGTAATTTGCATTATTACCCCTTCTAGATCCCAACCACCGTAAAAACTCTTGAGACTGTCGCATCGTAAATCAACTCTAGAGAGGGTACAAAGAAAGCTCTTACCCCTTTGAAGAACTAAGCAGCGTGACGGCTGCATGCTAGATGAGTTTCTTTGCTCAAGAACTATTTAAACCCTTTTTCTCCCACTTGCTCGGAAATAGCTTCATTATTTAAAAAAATATATACATTAACTTATTTCGGTACTCGAGTTCGTAGCGGCGGCCGGCAATTTCATTTTTTTTTCAAAGGAAAATAATCACCATTACTGACCGCAATGAGAAAAAATAAGTAATGAATGGAATGTGCGCTCTGTCAAAGGCGCCATGCGAATTTTAAATGTCAAAATATTATGGTGGAATCGTAAGTTTGATGTTTTTTTCGAAGTGTATTGTTGTTGTTTCCACCCAAAATGAGAGAAAACTGCTACATTTCTCTCAGCCGAAAAAGCAATGTATGGTCTCGTTTCAAATTTACTCGACCATACATTGCTTTCTTTTCAACCTTTAGATTAATGGACCATTCTCCGACATATCTAACTTACTTAATAAAATTAAAAATAAGGATTTTATAGATTTAAGTTATTCAAAAATCTGTAGATAATAAATACCAGGCCACTCAGAAAGTATTGCGATAAATAGTTTTTATATATGGCAGACTGGCCGGTTACAATCTTTTTTGAAAATATGATTACTTGTAAGTAAAAATATGTGTGTTCCATTTTCAAAATTTCCCTTCACATTTTTTGCGAGCCAATTTAAAGTATCGTGTCTTACTGAAAAATGGATCTGCACCGGGAACATTTTAGAGCTATGATTTTTTACGATTTCAAGTGTCGCCTGAAACCGGATAAATCGTTCGATAGACTTCAAATGGCATTTATGGATGAAAGCCCCTCCAAGGCAACCGTGTTTCGTTGGTATAACGAATTTAGACGCGGTCGACCAACCTTGGGGGATGAAGAAAGAAGCGGTCGCCCTTTGACGGCTATTACGAAAGAAAACGTGCTAGCAGTGAAAAATTTAATCCAAGATAATAGGCGAATTACATATCAGGAGATTCAGCACATATTAAAGATTGGATCGGGAAACGTTCACGAGATTCTACATGGGCATCTTCGCGTGAGGAGGATAGTATCGCGCTGGGTGCCGCACTACCTCACCGACGCTCAGAAGCAGGCCCGGGTGGAATGGTGCCGTGATATGCTGAACAAATTTGAAGCAGGCTCGTCTCGGCGTGTTTACGACATCGTAACAGGTGATGAGTCCTGGATTTATCAATAAGATCCAGAAACCAAGCGCCAGTCGACAGTTTGGGTGTTTCAAAATGAACCAAAGCCTACCAAAGTGAAGCGATCTCGAAGCGGGGGGAAGATTTTGATCGCCAGCTTTTTTAATTTGACTGGCCACTTGGCCTCAATTCCCTTACGAGATCAAAGAAGCATTAACGCCGAATGGTATACTACCAAATGTTTACCAGAAGTTTTTTCTGTTGTGAGCAACAAGCGACCAAACACAGGGCTCCGCGGACTACTGCTCCACCACGACAATGCGCCTGCACACACCGCGCTCAAAACGAGGGACTTCCTGGACAGCACACCAGTCAAACTCCTGGGTTACCCTCCTTACAGCCCTGATCTAGCACCGTGTGACTTCTTTTTATTTCCAAAAATAAAAAATCAGCTCAAGTGGAAACAATTTTCGTCGCCGGAAGATGCGCTGGCTGCGTTCGAGCAGGCTGTAAACGAGGTGTCTACGGCGGACTGGAAAAAGTGTTTTGAAAACTGGTTCAGACGCATGAATCTTTGTATAGAGGCTGGTGGAGAGTACTTTGAAAAGATTCAATAAAAATATATGTACCTGTAGAACAATTTTTTTTAGTGTCGCAAAACTTTCTGAGTGTCCCACGTATATTCTCTGCAGTACACAGACAAGGAAGATTTAGCCCGTGTTACTTGCCGACACGAATAGGGAGGCCTTTGTCACGTGGTTAGATTATTTTGTCAGGATATTTTGAGGAAACAAAAATAACACTTCACATTCCAGGTAAAAAATAAGAAATTCGTTTTTCGGAAGAAGAAAATCTTTTTGAATTGCTAAATATAATTTAAGCGTTTATTTTTAATTCGCAATAAATAAAACATGTCACAACATCAAAATAGTAAGAAAAATCGACTACAACGAACAGTAACCCACCCCGCTTTTATCATATTTTAAGAGTACGTCATACTATACACTTTACGAACATTTCTCAAATGTCGGGACGGACATCGCTGCCAAAAGATATGTTAAATACATGAATGATAAAAAGCACCATTGAAAAAGGGCCAAGGGGACAGTCCGCGAGAAATAGATGCGCACAAATTTTATGTCGGGACAAAAGAGGTCGCACGACATTCGTAAGAAATATTTGCAAATGATTCCGGGTGGGCGATCTTTCGTGAAATATCTCCGTTTTAGTCCCGTGTTATGTAATGCTCTATTATGTAAAGCGATCGTGTGAATTCGTATTGTAGATTTGGATAAATGGAATAGATTTGGAATGTACTGTAGATAGATAAACATTTTAGTATCTCAGTGTTTACTTTGAACTGCGCAGTGGTAACAGGTTTTTACAGCACCGTTGCCAAAATTTTTACATATCAAAACACTCTGGTCTTAATCTTAGTGCAGCAACACACAGGCGTTACTTATTACGCGCAAAGTTTGCGCGCTAGGTTGCGCTCAACGCGCTGTCAATGTTTTTTATTGCCTACAACACACATGCGTCATCTTACGCACTACGGGCGCGCAATAGTAGAGGGATGCGCTGACGTAGAGTTCCTCGCTTCACGCGCGTAGTGCGTAAGGTAACGCATGTGTGTTGTAAGTGACGCCTGTATGATGCTACCCTTCGATAATATTTGTGACGCCATAGTACGAAGCAAATTCCAATGACTATTTTCATAAAACATTAGCCTAGATTACGAGGTCGGTGAAACTAAAACAATGTTACGAGGACAAACAAGAGATGACGTGACAAAAAAAAACATTTAATGAACTAATTAGTAACGTATGATCAGCTCTTGTTTATGTAATATCTATTAGATATCTATGTTATCTAAATTCAAACTTCTACGACCTACTCTCCTGTTGACTGTACGCCTGTAGACACGTCTGTAGCTGCACGGAGGAACTTCAATTACATCGAGCAAACAAGTTTGACTGGCGGACACCACTCCCAGCGATGGCACCCGGAAGATATTAGCAAACTTGCATATGACGACCGGTCAACTTGGAATGTGGTTAAAACACAGCGTCACACAGTAACAAGTTTTAGTGAGAGTAAAATGTAAAACGTTAAGGGTAGTAAAATAGAGAGTAAAATTGGTTGATGGAATTTCGTGTATTTACCCTTGACCTAGGGTGAAAAAGACTGTAAAAGCGGAGATAATCTATGAGATACCTGCTTGGCAATACGAATCGTAAACAAGAATCTGTGTTAACAAAATAAATCAGTTTATCAGTTAGACGATCAAACATTGTTATGGACTGTGATTGTATATATAACTGCTTGAATGGTCTAGTGGTCAGGGCCATAAGCTTACGATCCGAAAATCCTGGGTTTGATTCCCAGGGAGGAACACGAAGTTGATATTTGTCAATTTATCATTGTGTAAGGTTTTCTTCAGTTTGGTTAGAACATTGCAGGCTGAATCATCTGCATATCCGAAAATAAAAAAGATTCCGTGCTTCGGTAAGCACGTTAA
Organism: Scrobipalpa costella; assembly: GCA_949820665.1. Taxonomy (NCBI): domain Eukaryota; kingdom Metazoa; phylum Arthropoda; class Insecta; order Lepidoptera; family Gelechiidae; genus Scrobipalpa; species Scrobipalpa costella. Next base: position 24,505,545 of record OX463297.1, read on the forward strand.
GCCGTCGGTCCCGAAGCTGTCTTTGATCGTGGTCGTTACTCAAATCATGTCAGAGGCCGCTACCGTGCTACTAGGCGGTTTAAAAAGTCTGACACCAGGGTTCATCGGGTCGTTCGACTCGAGAATTCACTCGCAAAGAAGAAGAACTGAGAGGAAACAGTAGTTCATAATATGCGTCTTTGCGTTTTGAGTAACGAGGTTGTTTATTGAAATTGTTGTTATCATGTACCTATCTCTAATTTGATTCTGCGCTGGACGAGAGAAGTTATAGACAAAAAAGTTTATATGAAAGAAAGAAAATAATAAATTTGTTTCCGGCAGCACTCGAACCTGCGTCTCTAGAATGCCGGTCTATCACTCTACCAACTATATTACTATTCTACTGTAGTGAGATTTTTTTATTTTCTTTGTTTCATATTATATGAAATACAATTTGCATTGTGAGTGCTAAAAATCTACTAAATAAAAATAAAAGTTTTGCTAAAAAACTAAGTAGTTTACTTAAGGTCTACGTCGTAGCAAACGTACCTTTATCATCATTTATTATTACATACATACATACAATCACGCCTTCATCCCCAATGGGGTAGGCAGAGCGTAAACGACCCAAACAAAGGCCGTTCCGCCACGTCTGACAAATTCTTAAGGGGCCATTCAAGAAAGATTTGTACGTATATTGCTGTAGTGACAGGTTGTTAGCCCATCGCCTAAATTACAATATACTGAAACCCCCAGATCCCTTAGCTGGTTTTTACAGTATGCTCGGGAGGAAATGCAGCTGGCACATTCTATGTTTTTCTCTCACTCCCAGTCCAGCATGAAAGATATTTATTACATTTATTATTTTTGCACGCTGTACGGTGTAAGGGACAGCGTCCCGCAAACTGATAGGTGTTGCTCAGTCAACAAAACTGAACAACTTTTACCAGAGCTTTTTATCAGAAAGTTAAATAAAATACATTTGGTTTTACATAGAAATTGTCGGATTGAGGTGATCATTTTGTATCGTAAGGTATTTTTATTCATCCCTTGAAATAATTTCCCTGTGAAAGTTGTTCAATTTTGTTGACTGAACAGCCCCAATCAGTTTTATGTCCCTTACACCCGCTAGTTACTCGTTAACTTTTTCTATCTATATCAGCCAACTGCCTCCGTGGTCTAGTGGCTAGTGCCATAGACTCCCGATCCGGAGGTCCTGGGTTCGATTCCCAGGGGGTAAAACACAAAGTTGATATTTGAGAATTTATCACTTTGTGAATTTTCCTCAGTTTGGTTAGGACATTGCAGGCTGAATCACCTGATTGTCCGAAAAGAAAAAGATTTCGTGCTTCGGAGGGCACGTTAAGCCGTCGGTCCCGGTCGCTGTCTTTGATAGTGGTCGTTACACAAAACCATGTCAGAGGCCTCTTAGTTGTGCTACTAGGCGGTTTAAGAACTCTGACACCAGGGTTCGTCGGGTCCATAGACTCGATACCCACTCGACAGAAGATCTATATCAGCCTATATCTACCAACTGCTGAGTATAGGCCCTTAGCTGCTTTTTACAGCATTCCTGGGAGGAAATGCAGCTGGCACATTCTATGTTTTTCTCTCACTCCCAGGCCAGCATGGAAGGAGGAGATTTTGTGTTAATAACTCCCAAGTTCGCAGAAAACGGAAAACTGAGCGAAGTTTTGCAAAGTAGGTACGAGTACATGCAAGCTCATACGAGAATCAGATGAGTTCTGCAAAGGTGTTTCTATACTGAAGTTCACAACAGTTTCAATTTGTTGCATATTGCATATATCTTATCTTATTTAGCCGTCATTGTCCCACTGCTAGTTAAAGGCCTCCCTTCGGTCTCTCCACGAATGTCTATGCATATTTTATGTGTAAGCAATATTTCCATAATACCTTTCTTTTCAACAAATAAAATATTTTACTGTTTTTAATCTCACATTGGCGTTCTGCCGTTCACCATGTATAACCTGTCCACATTGTTTTTTTTCTTTCTATGGGTACAAGTCATAATGTTCATGCTCTATTTCTGTGCACCCCGTAATAATATATCGCCCGTTCATAGGTAAACAAAACATGCAATTAATATTATTAATGTTCAGATTTGTTTGTTTGGATTTATACTGCCGGATAATATGTATTTATTTGCTTATTTTGTGGATCACATAACAAACTGAACCACAATTCGTCATTTATTCAGAAATACCTGAAAATATTTAAGTGTTGGTATATTGAAAACAAGCCTTTTTCAAACTCTTGCTAACCATAAATATTGATAACCATATTACGAGTATAATGATTAAGAACAGGAAATTTACCGTGGTTTTCCTTTTTTGTATGAGTGTCCAATACGATATTTCAACGCGCTTCAAACGTGATTGTAACGTATGAAACTGCGTTGTAATATCATATCGGACACACATACAAAAATGGAAAACCACGGTAAATTTCCCGTTCTTAATTATTATAATTTCACAATATTCATTATAACTATTTTATACACACATTACTATACATACATAGTCACACCCGCTTCCCTTATTTATAGGGTAGTGTAGAAACCTATCTCCTAATTAAATAATTATTATTTGCATGTAGTCATTTCTACTTTTCTCAGCACTGAGCCAGTATTATTATTATTAGCCTTTCCCACCGCTGGGCAAAGGCCTCCCCATCTATTTAATAATAATTTGATAAAATTAAAATGGCCAAGATAAATATATTATGTTCGCCTAGTAAATAAATTAATGTATATTTAAAGACCCATACGATGTGTAATCAAAGAGCCCGATGGTGTAGTGGATAGGGCCGCTGCCTCCTGAGCGGGAGGTCGTGGTTCGAATCCCGCCACGTACCAATGTGTTTTCCGGTTTTCGAATTTCATATGTACGTTTATTCGGTGCTTTTTCCGTGCTTTGGAAGGCACGTTAAGCCGTTGGTCCCGGTTAATATCGTTTAATACCGTAGATATTAGTCGTTAAGCCATATCAGAGGCCAGTGCCTAAGCATTGGCGGCTTGAAAACTCTGACCTAATCTAGGATTGGGTCTGGTTTCCCTACTGGGTTGCGGAGGTCAGATGGCAGTCGCTCTGTGTAAAAACCAGTACCCTCGTTCAATCCCCTAGATTAGGAAGCCGACCCCGTGGGATACGGGATAAGGCTCGGGAGATGATTACGATGTGTAATCAAATCAGAAAATTGAAGTAAATTAAAGTTAAGTTTATACGGTAATTATAATTGAGATTTTGTTTGAATTAACAATTACTCCATGTTAATAGTAAGTAAGTTTAGAATCAAAATATGCTGAAAACAACACAAAATGTTTATATAAAACCTTTGGAATCAAATGAAAACACGTCAAATTAAGTGAAAATAAAATATAAACATGCGACTAACATAATATATTTTCAGCCGTAATTCAGGACCCTGGAACCTCCAACTTCTTTCTTCTTGCGCATAAATATCCTAAAGAGAATAAAATCAAACATACTTTATATTATGTCTTCCGGATGCTAATGTAGTGAGCTGAAAGATACAAAAACTCAGATATCAATTGGATTAAGATGGGATAGGTTATTTACTTTTTAGTCTAGAATTTTTGGGATTCCTAGGCGATTTAGATATAAACTCCCACCCAACCCACAGTCTAATCATCTCGCAAAACCTAAACCGCAGACTAAAGCTAAAGCCTAGTCTAAAACTAACTTGCAAAACTTCCCGATCATCTTAACTCACTCACATACTGTCAATTATTCATCAGAGTCCTGCAAATTATCTAATAACAGCAGTTTTTGTCACCTGTGAAAGACTTTTCAAACCCTCATAACAACCCATGCCTAGTTCAAATGTGAATTAACCAATTTTCCTTTCTTGCATGTCTAAGAGTCTAGTTTGTTTAAGAGTTTGTATTAAGAGTTTAGCTCTAATGTGATACAAGATCACTGAATCACAAATCTGTAGAGCTTAGATTGTTATGGAATTTGAGTATGTTGTAGAAAAGTGCAAGTTTTCGTGAGGAAGACTAATTGTGAGCTAATCTACCAATAATTAGGCCCAGTCACTGAGTAACCAGTGAATGTTTAGTGTTTGATAAACGGAAAATAAAGAAACTTGCTAATAATAATAATATCATACTTTAATTTAACTATTTATCATGTTAATATACCATAATTTTTTTAGTGTGTCAAACATTGTACATGAAAGAATTTTCAGTAACTTGTCCTACCTAAGAACTACCTAACTGTCTACTTACCTAGCATAGAAGCTGCATATCTCAATCTTAACTGAAACATTGTTTCTTAATTATTAAAAAAAACATACATTCACTCTTTTCGGTACGTAAATTTTACTAAACGATAATAATAACTATTAACGACCTTTGCGCGAAATCTTTAAGGTATACACTAGTGTGGATTAATTGTTTTTAAGATCACAATATTTTTTTTAAGACAGAATGCGAAAATTAAAAAAGAATGAATAGAATGTGTGCCTGTCAAAGGAGCTATGAAATTTTTTAATGTCTAAATATTATGGAGGAATCGCAAGTTTGATGTTTTTTGATGGTATTGTTGTAGTTTCCCCGCAAAATAAGAGAAAAGTACTATATTAAGCTCGGCCGAAAAAGCAATGTATGGACTCGTTTACCTTCATTGAATTTACTCGACCGTACGTGGCTTTTTTTTTTACTTTTAAAGTAATGTACTATTAAGCACAGCGCTTGTATGCCTTTTATTGAAAACTTATCAAAGTACATATTATAACCTTTAGGATAAAGTAAACTTCGTAATCTCAATTTGTATAACGGTAATAAATTTAATTCAGCACTCGCTATAGCAAAGTAAATCACTTGAGTCTATTTCGTCTAATGTATGGAGATGCCATTGAATACTAAGTGAATTAGTTTTGGTAACTAGCACAGTTACGTGTGTACCGTATTGATAGGTTCGAGATTATGGATTTAGAAAGAGTATGTTAAGTGTGGATAAATAGTTGAATAGTGAAATTAAGCGTGATGTAGAATCAAATAAATATAATTATTTCTACCATGCTGGACTGGGAACGAGAGAAAAACATCGAATGTGTCAGCTTGTAGATTAACAGACCCCGCTAGAGTCTATAAGTATTACTAGTACGTAAAAATAATTAAAGCTTTATTATCAATATACCTCGCAAAAGAAAAAATCGCACACAACGAAACTGAATTGATGTTATTACTATCATCTGCATATTAGTATTATGAAACTGCTATGAACATATCTAAGAATTCATACTCGGTTTAGCTGAGAATTTTGAATATCTTTCCCATATTTCTAAGGAATTGGTAGTTGAAAACTGTACGTGGATGAAATTGTAATAGCCATTTTGTGCGTTTGAGGTTTATGTGAAAATATATTGGAACAGGACGGCCATGGAATAGTTATGGTGATTATTAAATGTATGATAATACCAATCTGTACCATAAATCCTCTTTTTTGGGTGCTTAAAGACATATTTTTTTTATTAATGCATACTTTAATTTAAATAAATACATACAAACATATAGTCACGCCTTTATGAGTAAAAGGGTAGGCAGAGCGTAAACGAACTAAACAAAAGTCATTCCGTCTCGTCTGACAAAGTTTCGAGGGTTATTTAAGACAGATTTGTAGGTATATTGCTGTAGTGACCGGTTGTCAGCTCATCGCCTAAAGTGCAATACACTGAAACCCTCAGATCCTTTTTCTGATTTTTACAGCATGCCCAGGATGAAATGCAGCTGGCACATTCTATGTTTTTCTCACGCTCCCAGTCCAGCATGGAAAAATTAAAACATACTTTATTTTAAATAACCTTTAAATAACACAGATGAAAACATATATAGCTATCAATATCCGCTCGATTGATGGTGTGTGTTCCACATTACATGCAAATGCACAAACGTTGCATTTTGCAGCGCACCTGGTGGCACCACTACTACTGTTATCTCCTCTGCACTTGGTTCATACTTCAAAGTTGCATCATCAGGACTATTTTTATTCGGTCAGGCATTTTTTTAGTCGTTTTCATTTATGCACAAAATAAAAATCAGTATGCACTTACATTAATTTACATAGTTTTTTAAAACATTAGGAACCAATAAGACTAAGGTTCGCATTTAAAAAGCGATCTCAAGATTAAGAGCAAAATTAAGTTTGGATTTGACAGTTCATTTTGTACTGGAATGGCATTTCTGATGCGAACTCAAACTAGATGTCAGACTCGAGAGCTGATTATAAATATGGGCCTTTGTGACTGTGTAACTCTGGCTCCCAATATAGGTAAGAACCTGTATCTTGGGAGAGGGAAAGCGTGTCGGCCTTTGTGACAGCGAATCTTTGTGTGATGTGTGCTATAAGAATAGGTATATGTTTATTTTTATATTCTTTTTTATAAGATGGTATATGTAGTAGAATTATGTACAATTAAATTCGTAAGCTTGAATCATGTCAAGCAGTATTAAACCGAGTATACGTATAATTCTGGTGATTTGTAGATATGAAACCACTTTCTCAAAGGTGAAAAGTCAAGTTAAAGTATTCATGAAGTTTTAAATTTAACTCACAAAAAAATGCATAAAATGAAAAACAGTCATATTTTTGTTCATACATACATACATAAAATCACGCCTTTATCCCTAACGGGGTAGCCAGAGCAAATACGACCTAAACATAGGTCGTTCCGCCACGTTTGACAAATTTGTGGGTTATAAATTATTACTATTATTATTTTGTTTTTTGGTCTTTACCATCTCGTCTTTTTAGGGCCGGTTTTATAGCGCTCACGGGCCTATGCAAACTGGACGCTATTTTGTGTGTTATTGTTGGGTTGAACAACTGTATTAACTGTAATTTGTAAAAACATCCGGACTATTCTGCATGTATTTAAAATTACATCTTTTTGTAAATTTATGTAAGTATATTTTGGTAGATCTAATAGTTTCAGGGACTGATGAAGTTGTCGTGGAATAATGCCTGTAGTAGAGAGAACAATGGGAATAATGGTAACTTTTTGCAAATGCCACATGCGTGTAATTTCATCCTTCAGGTCTAAGTACTTATTTATTTTTTCTGATATTGTAGTCTCTAGGTTATGTGAATTTGGCACGGCTATGTCTATTATTTTGGCTGTATTATTAATTTTGTCTATAAGTGTAACATCCGGTCTATTAAAATGTGTAGTTTTGTCTGTGAGTATCGCTCGATCATAATATAACTTGTGACTAGAATTCTCTAATATGGTTTCTGGGCTGTATTTGTAATAGTGTCAGGTTGTGAGTTTATCAGTTTATACTTAAGGGCAAGTTTTTGGTGGATAATACTAGCAACTTGCTCGTGCCTGTTTTTATAATCCGTCTGTACAATACTCTTGCAGGAACCTGTTATATGTTGGATGGATTCAGATGCGCTATTGCAACGGCGACATACGTCTACTACATTAGGGATTTTCAGAATGTGTTTTTGATAATTGCGTGTCTCTACTATTTGATCCTGGATGGCGAGCATAAACCCCTCAGTTTCTGGAAATAACTCGCCGCGTCTGAGCCATTCATTCGGCTTCTTTGTCGACGTATGTCTGGCTCAGCTCACGGTAGAATCTTCCGTGTAACGATTTTTGTGCCCACTCGTTCAATTTGCTCTCCGATCGAATTTGGGTTTCATTTTCTAGGTTGTTCGGCTGGTTAAATTTAAAGGTATGAGATTACGGTCATTTTGTACGATTACGTTGTGTAAGGTAGATGTAAGCGTTTTATTTGAAAAATAAAGTCTTAGACTGGTTATTTGTTTATTATGCAGATTGACAATATCAATGAGTCGTCTACCACCAACACTCCTCGGTAAAGTGAGCCTCTGAACACACGATTTAGGGTGATGCTTTCTATGTTTTGTCATAGTGACATTAATAATGCGTTGTAAACTGATAAGTTCCGATTTAGTCCACTTTATTATTCCAAATGAATACGTACTCGTAAGAATCGGGATGGCAAAGGTGTTAGTAGCTTTAATAATGTTTTTGGAATCTAAATGAGTGCGCATGATAGAATTGAGTCTGTGTTTGAATTTCTGAGTTAGTGTAGATTTTATTTCCTTGTGTTGTATCTGTTTGGATTGTTCATAACCTAGGTATTTGTATGTCCTGTTTTCGTCTAATGGATCTATTTGTTCCCCTGTTTGTAGCTGGTATTGGTTTTCGAAGGTTTCTCCTGATTTTACTGAGTTAATCTTACACTTGTCGATACCAAATTCCATGCAAATGCTTTGTGAAAATTTTTCTATGTTCTCAGTTAATTTGTTTAGGTCGTCTTGGTTTGTTGCGCAGTTTTTAATATCGTCCATATAGAGTAAGTGGTTTAAGGGGAAAGTCTGTTTTTCGCTTTCGTCGTTTAGATATTCAAGAGGGTAACCAATATTGGTAGCATTTAGTATACTGGACAATGGGTTCAAGGCAAGACAAAACCATAGTGGACTCAGAGCGTCTCCCTGAAATATTCCGCGTTGTATTTTCATTGTATCGGTTTCTATTGTTTCAGTTGGTGTGTTTAGTTTTAGGTGTGTTGACCAGTTGATCATTGAGTTTTGTAAAAATGCAATTATTGTAGGATGAATTTTATAAAATTCTAAAATTTTAAGTAACCAAAAATGAGGTACCGAGTCATACGCCTTCTTGTAATCAATATACATTGTAAACAAATCCTTCTTTTTGTTTTACCTGTTTTAATATAACGGAATCTATAGGTAGTCCTTGCAGCCTTGACAAAATTTTCGACAACCCTTTTGCTGTTCATATAGTATGTTGTTTGTATCGACATGAGTGTAAATGATTGAAGTTAGACAAGATGAGATGATTTTGTATATAGTTTGTAGGCAAGTTATAGGTCTGTATTTGGAGGGATTACTGAGGTTATTTTTATCTTTAGGGAGCATGTAGGTTATTCCTTTCATGATATATTTGGGCATAGATTTGGGGTCCTGTATGAAGTTATTGATGTGATTGTGCAAATGAGGATGGATGTATGAAAACTTCTTGTACCAATAGTTGTGGATATTATTAGTACCTGGTGCTTTCCAATTTTGGAGATTCTTTAGAACATTTTGCAAAATTTCGATCGGAATAAATTCAAAAACCATTGGTTCCGTGATTAAGAGTTTAGCATTCTCAGTTTTGATCCATTGGGCTTCAGTATTATAGGATACCGGGCATTACCATAGCTGAGACCAATAGTGATGCAAGTCTTCTTTTCTGGGTGGAGAGTTTTCTATGTTATCCTGCATGTTGTTAGTAGTGCATGATCTTAGCTGACGGTAGAATTGTTTCTCACTTGTCTGAAATTTAATGTTTTGTGTTTTACGAAGTGTGCATGACTAATATAAAAATATATAAGTCGTAATAACACATAATAACGGCTGCTAATAACTGTAAGTTTCTGTCTATTGGCATCTAAAAAATCATTATGCTGTGTGTTTGGTGGTTCGTGTATTGAGTGAATCTTATACTGTGTTAATATGTTCTGAACGTGTTTAGTTATGTTTTATGATCTGTTTACTTTAATGTATTATGTCAGTCTGCCTATTTTCGCTCTTAAATCTTCTACTTTTTTTTCCAGTCACAGTTGCCACCTCGGTGTTTTTTTCTGTTTTTTAGAATTTACTGTTGTTACCGGAGGAATTTTAATTTTAGCTCCATTTACTTTAGCTGCAGTCCACGCTGCACAGTAGATGATGGTCTGGAAAGTGTTAAAATTTGTATCTATATTAATATACTTAGGTAAAATCTTTGTATTGATATAGTCTATTGTCACAGCTAGTTTTTTAGAAGTTCTTTGCTTTGGGATATGGTTTCTTTTTGTCAGTAAAGTATTTGAGTAATACTCTAGGGCAAGTTCAAATGATCTTTCTATTTCTGTTTTTTGATTATGATCTATTCGTAATGTGCTGGAGTATGTGGTTGCTGTTATGTTGGAAGATGTGTGCAGGGAAGTTTCTGGATTTGTGTTAATATCTGTTATTGTAGGGTTTTCGCAAGTATTTAATTCTAAGCTATTTGCACTGCTTGTGTTAGTATTATATGTGAGATGAATGTTGTGAGAATTATTTTAAGTGCTGTTTGCTGTTTGAGAGTATATTTGATTAACATTATCGTAGGGGAGTGATTTGCTACTAATATCGATATGGTTTTGAGAGGGCTTACGTTTTACTATTGGGCGTTTTCGTTTTACTTTTATTTCTCCCTCTACTTGTTTTTTATAAGTTCTCTGTCATGTAGTGGTATTTTATTATTATGAATTAATTCTCGAATAGGTTTCTGTAAATTTCTTGTGTAGTTGTGGTGGGTATCCTGAGAGATTAGTTTCAATATCAGTCACAATATAATAGCATTTAAGGAGTTCTCTGTTTACGTCTTCGGGCCATTGCATTCGACGTCTTTCCTTTCCGGCTTTAGTTGTTGCAGGGCGCATATTGGATAGTATTAAGTTTGATGGGTTATTTTAACTATTGATAACTTGCGAATTTAAAGTAGTGTGAGTGAGATGATTGTATTGTATTGTATGATTTTCACTTGTGCTCGGAGTCGTGTTAGAGTGATCTTGTTGTAATGAATTGTGTACCTCTGCTTTGATTTCGTTTAATGTTTCTGCGGATAGTAATTTCTTATTTATAATATCTCTTCTTTGGCTTCCTATTTTTTTCTTTGCTTACTTGACTAAAGGGAATTTATGGGTGAACTTTATATGTAGTTTGATTAAAGAACCTACCAGTGTGTTTTTCTAGTTTTGTTAGTGATAGATATGTGCGCCATATGAATTTATTCATTTCTTCACTAAAGTGTATTCGCGCACGTTTTTTGCCAGCAGTGGAAGCAAGGTGTAGGCATTCTGCCTCTTGCTCAACATCTGTTGACATTGGACTAACTGTTGAAGATCTGGAGATAATGCGGTATTCAAAGGGGTTAGGTGATGAATTAGGTGATAGGAACAAACTATTAGTTGACGATATAGGTGAGGGAGAAGATGAGTTGTTTTTTGAGGTTGGAATTTCCTGGTCTACAATAGCTGTGGTTTGGGTAGACTCGAATAACAAGGGAGATGTGCGCCTTGGCATATTAGATGTGGTGTATTCTGCAACAGTATTAGACTGGGCAGTATTAGGCGATATGTGCCCCCCCCCCCAGATACGATGGGGCAGCCCGAACCTGAAAGGCCGGGGCGGAATTCCCTCTCTCGAGGACCCGCCTGGTTGGGAACGTTGGTTGGGAAGGGTAGTCTGGCTGAGCATCAATTTTAACCAGTACCTTATTAATGGGATTTACTCCAGCTGGTCTGAGCATAATTTCACAGTACCTTGCTTCCAATAAGCCCCCCCACCACGGCAAGGTGATCTCCTAGGGGGGTTATTATTATTATGTATATTGCTAAAGTGACGGGTTGTCAGCCTGTTGCCTAAATTGCAATACACTGAAACTCTCGAATCCCAAAATAATATATTTTAATATTTAGCTTATACTAATGCACGCTTAATATGAGTGCAAGCATAAAGTTGCACTATCCTCTTCGTGTTATTTATTTTGGCGTCGAGATTCTGGCACCGAGTAGCGCTTTCGAGTGCCTTTTAGTGGGTTATTTTTGTTGCAAAGCACTAAAAATGTTTGAGCTATTTCAAAAAGGTATAGTTTCTGTTAACCGATCGATGGAATCTGGTAAACTGGTACCATGTTTGGAAAGTGCAACAATGAAAAGGTTGAAAGGAAACTGTTAGCAGCATTTTTTAGCTATTCTATCAAAATTGTTTGATTCATGGGTTGTTGATTTTTGATTAAGACTATTTGGAGCTCCGTAATGTTACTAATTCATTCATACATATAATTGTGCCTTTATCTCTAATAGTGTAGGCAGAGCGTAAACGACCTAAATAAAGGTCGTTCCGCCACGTCTGACAAAGTTTTGCAGGTTATTGAATAGATTTGTAGGTATATTGCTGTAGTGACAGGTAATTAGCCCATCACCTAAATTGCAATATATAAAAAACCTCAGAACCCTTAGCTGGTTTTTATATCATACCCGGGAGGAAATGCAGCTGGCACATTCTATGTTTTACTCTCGCTCCCAGTCCAGCATGGAAAAATAAGTAATATGGTTAACGAAATATGTTTGACCGTTTGTACGTGTATAAAATAAGTATGACATTACCTAATCGTTCAATTTAATACATTTCAGCATTTAAGAGTTTCCTTCTATTAAACTATTTCCACCTCACTATCTTTGCCTTTGTATAAGATCTGTTGCATTTCATTTTAAAAAAGCTTCTTTGAAACATCTTATAGTTTTACCATTGCGGTGAATTTATTATTATCCGACTGAAATATGAAGTTGGTCTGTTCTCTACAGCATTAAGGTTTGCTTTTAAACTAAGCCGTGCAGTCCACAATAAGCTTTTCGATAGCTTATATACCTGAGAAATGTTTGTTGGCAAAAACTTTAAGTCTAAATTTTCTGTAGTTCGGTTATAGGTATTACAAAATTATACTGATTAAAGACGGGAAATTTACCGAGGTCAGTCGCTCCGTGATCATAAAACATGAAACTGAGTTGAAAAATCGGACACTCATATATCAGATACGTAAATTTCCCGTCTTTTCACTACATAGTATAAAACAAAGTCGCTTTCTCTGTCCCTATATCCCTATGTATGCATAAATCTTTAAAACTACGCAACGGATTGTGATGCGGTTTCTTTTAATGGATAAAGTGTTTCAAGAGGAAGGTTTATATATATAATACTTGCATAATATTGTGGAGAAACACTGATAATTTCCGTGCGAAGCCGGGGTGAGTCGCTAGTATCATTATAATTTAGATAACTGCGAGAGTTTGAAAAAGGTATGACAAAGATGTGAAATACCGCTGACGTGATATTCAAGGTAGGTTAGGTACAAGTTTTGACAAGTTATAATGTGAAGATCTATTTTACTGGGTGTAAGGGACAGCGTCCCACAAACTGATAAGAGCTACTCAGTCAATGATACTAAACTACTTCCACCACAACTTTTTTCCAGAAGTAAAAAAAATATTGGTTTTTCCATACACAATGTTCACTGACGCTGTCCCTTACACCTGATATAAAATTAAAAACACTCCTAATAACACATTATTAACACAAATGAATCAATATACCTCTTAATTGAATCCTCGCGAAACCTGATTAATGCATTGTTCGTTTTTAATTGAAACAAACAACTAATTAGTCTGTTTCCTATTCTATCCGGCGCGAAGCGATTTGCATGCACTAACGGCGCTCTAGTGTACAGCGAAACACATAAAGAGATACTGGTGAACAGAATAGGCCTCCTTGATATAATGAAGGTTCATTCATTCTTTTAGCAATAGAAGTAAATCTTCCACCAACGTCTTCATAGGTATGTCTATGGATAGGGCTGTACGATTTTATTTCAAAGGTGGTGGTACAGTATTGAATTATTATTATTGAATTTGAATGTGGACGGATATGTTGGGAGACGCTGACCAAAGAAAAGATGGATGGATTGTGTGAAAGATGATATGTTGACAACAGGTGTGAGTGTCGAACTGACAGCTGACAGGGATGAATGGAAGAAGAAAACATACTGCGCCGACCCCAAATAATGGGATATGGTGAGGTGGTGGTACAGTCCGTGAAAAATGGTGAAGATCGTGAGAGCCAGAATAGCTTGTTTTGTTGCGTACGTATGTTGAGTGTGAGAATTCCATGCGTTTAAGGTGTTGTGAGTTCTTCCATTATCGATTCTGTCAAAGTCAGGGGTGTCCCAGGCAAGCATCATGATCATGAGCCAACGTATCAAAAGACTATTAGAAAATTAATTTGAAAGACTAAACGATAAACAAGTGTTATTCATAATGAAAACTGATCAGCTTACTTGTTTGTATTAAAAAAGGGGTTATCTTCATCAGAAGAAATGAAACAAAATGTCAAAGGCTAACCCTCTTTTCAATACAAACAAGTAATGCGATGAGTTATCATAATAAATTTGAAATTTCCTGAAAACTATAAATAACACTAAAATGTACTCTAACTTTCTTCCATGCTGGGCTGGAAAAACATAGAATGTGCCGGCTGAATTTCCTCCCCGGCATGCTGTAATAACCAGCTAAGGGATCCGAGGGTTTCAGTATACTGCAATTTAGGCTATGGGCTGACAACCTGTCACTACAGCAATATACCTAAAAATCTATCTTAATTAACCCTCAAAACTTTGTCAGACGTGGCGGAACAACGCACTGCCTTGCCTATGAGGGATAAATGCGTGATTATATGTATGTATGTACTCAAAAGCAGCACAGCTTTTGAATAAATTCAAGGAACATTTAGAATAACAGTATTTGATTTGTATAACTTAAGCAATAAAGAAATAGATTAAGCTAATAAGTCATTACGAAACAGACAACAAAAATATAATCGCCATTCACCTGATTCAAAGCACACAGCTAATGAACCTGACAATCAATTATTGTATCGATTATGCAGCCTTTCCGGTGCTCGCCAAATTCACAATTTCCAAAGGTTCAGCCCGTTTGGCGGAAATCGGAAATTGTAATTAAGGTAATTCCGGTTTTGGCGGGAATTTGTTAAAACCTGCTCCTAAACTGGGTTGAACCAAGCAAAACGAGTGATGACGTGTATTCTATTAATGACTTTACATGTTTCACTGGGGATAAACTGCCCCCGTGGTCTAGTGGCTATTGCTTTGGACTCCCGATCCGGAGGTCCTGGGTTCGATTCCCAGGGGGAAACAAAAGTTGATATTTGAGAATTTATCACTGTGATTTTTTCTCCAGTTTGGTAAGGACATTGCAGGCTGAATCACCTGACTGTCCGAAAAGAAAAAGATTTTCGTACTTCGGAAGGCACGTTAAGCCGTCGGTCCCGGTCACTGTCTTTGATAGTGGCCTCTTTGATAGTGGTCACTCAAACCATGTCAGAGGCCTGATAGTTGTGGTACTAGGCGGTTTAAAAACTCTGACACCAGGGTTCATCGGGTCCATAGACTAGATACCCGACAGAAGAAGAGTGTGGATTTAACTTTAAGTTTTAGTATAATATTGTCCAAAGGCAATAATATAATTAAGTAAGTACCTATATTAAGCCAAAGCAAAACAAAGCACTGTGGCATTGTCCGTTTCTTTAATATTTATTTCGATTACGTTTTTGTCAATATACATACATACATACATATAATCACGCCTTTATCCCTAATGGGGTAGGCAGAGCGTAAACGACCTAAACAAAGATCGTTCCGCCACGTCTGATAAAGTTTTGAGGGTTATTTAAGAAAGATTTGTTTGTAGGTATATTGCTATAGTGACAGGTTGTCAGCCCATCGCCTAAATTGCAATATAATGAAACCCCCGGATCCTTTAGCTGGTTTTTACAGAATGCCCGGGAGGTAATGCAGCTGGCATATTCTATGTTTTTCTTTCACTCCCAGTCCAGCATGGAAGCATAAAATTATCTAGATGCAACCTGGAAATAAGTAGATTTCTATTCATAGTCACACATTTTAGATTTAATTCATCTATACTTATCAAGTTTTATATTAATTTGTGTTAAAAGTTGTTATTTATAAGCACGATAACTTTCGTTTGAGTTCATGCCATCATTTAAAAGTCTATAAATTATTTAGGCATTTATACCCAAGTTCGGATCGTCAGAATGTTTCTTCAAAGTCAAGAATTTTAATTATGTTTGTCTTGTAAGCCTTTGATTACAGTTTGATTTTATCTGATAGAAGAGTTTGATATACTTTCTTTTAAAAACAACATTAGAAACAATATTACAAACTGTTTTTTAATATTCACAAAGCCCCAAGCTTACGCCAATTTTAATTAAGTAAATTCTATGCCTAAAATAGAAAAAAGTTATTTACATTCAGTTAATAAAAATACCATATTTTTACATGCCATAGGACTTTTAATATATTTAGGACCAATTTATATTCATTACTTTGCAATAAAGATGGACCGGCCACATAATTATAGCTAAATAATTGAAATATATAAATAAGTTTTGAAACAATAAGTATAATTTTAGTTCCGTACACAGGCATTCCAATGTCCTTTTGTAATTCAAGTCCACAGTTGCCAACTAGCAAACATACCAATTAAACATAATTATGTGAAAGCAAACAACTAACAGATAATTATCTCTGTCCTAGAATAATATTATTGGGTTGAAATGGGTCGTCCATAATAGATCCTGTATAGTAACACGTACAATGGATATCAGCTGTAAATGTACATGTCCACTGCTAAGGAGAGTTCTATAGATTTTTCGAAGAGTGTTTTATGTTTAGCGAATGGGTCCTGTACAGGTTGTCTAATGAGTAACAAAACTTTGAGCTGATTTGACATTCATATATGTATATAATCACGCCTTTATCCCTAATGGGGTAGGCAGAGCGTAAACGACAGAGCAGAGGGGAAACGGTTAGATATAATAGATTTGTAGGTATATTGCCATAGTGACAGGTTCTCAGCCTATCGCCTAAATTGCAATATACTGAATCCCTCGGATCCGTTAGCTGGTTTTTACAGCATACCCGGGAGGAAATGCAGCTGGCACATTCTATGTTTTTCTCTCGCTCCCAGGCTAGCATGGAAGTAGGCTCAAATATATTTCGTTAACCATATTACATAAGCAACACGTAAAGGGGAAAGGGCTTTCTCGGAAATTACATATAAATGTGATGTTTTCTATAATAAAGTACGATTGTCGATTTTCAAGTCCTATTTTTTAAATGTTTTTTGTTAACTTGATGCCTCTAGATTCTGGAATCATCAATAACTCCAAACCAACAATAGTTACCTCTCAGCTGAGAATGTTACAAATTGAGGTATAACCACGTATAGCGTATGCCATTTTCAGTTTGCATGCCGCCACCATGAGAATAACATCACCCTTACTACTCAAAAGGTGTCAATAAAAAAGGAAGAAAATATCAAGGTGACAATAAATATAATTGTGATAGTAATCCCGTTCAAAATCGCTTCCATGCTGGCCTGGGAGCGAGAGAAATACATAGAATGTGCCAGCTGCATTTCCTCCCGGGCATGCTGTATAAACCAGCTAAGGGAATTGAGGGTTTTAGTTTATTGCAATTTAGGCGATGGGCTGACAACCTGTCACTATAGCAATATACCTATAAATCTATCTTAAATAACCCTCAAAACTTTGTCAGACGTGGCGGAACGACCATTGTTTAGGTCGTTTAAGCTCTGCCTACCCCATTAGGGATAAAGGCGTGATTATATGTATGTTTGTATGTATAAAAATGTTTTCAACTAAGGTATAAATAAAGGGTGAGGGCACTGCACTCGGTTGTAATAGTAGTTGCTATAAGTACTTACAGGGTATGAAATCTGTTATCTTATTCCTGTATGTTAGGTAAATAGTGCTTGATCAAAAAACTTAACTCTTCTTTCACCTAACTGCTGCTAAGCAGAAATTGCTAGTTTAGCAAAAAGACATACTTTTGTTAAGTTGTTATGACATATTTTACTGTGTATTTTCTTAAAAGCACATTTTTAAATTTTTAAATGAAGAGCCATATACTTGACTTCTTCTTAGCGAGTGAATTCTAGAGTCAAACGACCCGTTGGACCCTGGTGTCAGAATTTTCAAACCCCATAATAGTACAGCTATTAGGCCCTTGACATATTTTGCGTAACGATCACTATCAAAGACAGCGACCGGGACCAACGGCTTAACTTGCACTCCGAAGCACGGAATCCTTTTTTCTTTTCGGACAATCAAGTGATTCAGCCTGCAATGACTTAACCAAACTGGAGAAAAATCAAAAAGTGATAAATTGACAAAAATGTACCCCCCCTGGGAATCGAACCCAGGACCTCTGGATCATAAACTTATGGCTCTGACCACAAGACCACAGAGGCACTTGTGAACTATCCCATCCTAATCGGTGGACATGCCCCGTGAGTTCATGAAACCATGTTTACCCATCACTAATTACATGAGCGTGTCCTGACTTGACAACACCGTCTCTATGGACTAGATTATACACAGATACAGCTTAATTTCACTGTGTGGACATTATGGCTGGTTATAATTATGTTGGGCTTATTGATTCATGAAATTTGATAGAGCTACGACATTTTATTCTATGTAGCTACCTATCTATATGTTCTGCCCTACGTGCACGTTTTTATATTTTATCTAACAAAATAGAAAGTCAACTGTGCTTAAGGTGATGATACTAGCCAAGTGTGGCCCAAGTAAGAAAATCATAATTCACTAGTAAAAAATCATAATTTACAAAAA
Organism: Scrobipalpa costella; assembly: GCA_949820665.1. Taxonomy (NCBI): domain Eukaryota; kingdom Metazoa; phylum Arthropoda; class Insecta; order Lepidoptera; family Gelechiidae; genus Scrobipalpa; species Scrobipalpa costella. The sequence goes on from OX463297.1 coordinate 24,523,883, forward strand.
AGCAGTGAATCGAAAAACCGGTTCAACAGATTCAAGTAATAGTAATTAAGATCACTTTAGAACCTTTTAATTCGTGATTCATAATTCGTTGTAATAACGCTGAGCCCGATGGTGTAGTGGAAAGGGCCGCTGCCTCCTGAGCGGGAGGTCGTGGTTCGAATCCCACCACGTACCAATGTGTTTTTCGGTTTTCGAATTTCATATATACGTTTATTCGGTGCTTTTTCTGTGCTTTGGAAGGCACATTAAGCCGTTGGTCTCGGTTAATATCGTTTAATACCGTAGATATTAGTCGTTAAGCTATATCAGAGGCCAGTGCTAAGCTTTGGCGGCTTGAAAACTCTGACCTAATCTAGGATTGGGTTTGGTTTCCTTTCTGGGTTGCGGAGGTCAGATGGCAGTCGCTCTGTGTAAAAACCAGTACCCTCGTTAAATTCGTTGTATTACAAAAACAGGAAGATACATTGCGAATAACGGCCACCAACGGCAACTTTTCTTCCAGCTGCTACAACGAGCTATAAATCGCTAATTTATACATACATATGTTTATGTTCGTGATTATATGTTCACGCCTTTATTCCTTATAGGGTAGGCAGAGCGTAAACGACATAAGCAAAGGTCGTTCCGCCACGTCTGACAAAGTTTTGAGGTTTATTTAAGATAGATTTATAGGTATATTGCCGTAGTGACAGGTTGTCAGCCCATCGCTAAAATTACATACATACATACATATAATCACGCCTTTATCCCTAATGGGGTAGGCAGAGCGTAAACAACCTAAATAAATGTCGTTTCGCCACGTCAGACAAAGTTTTGAGGGTTATTTAAGATAGATTTGTAGTATTTTGTATATTGCAAAAATTACAATATACAAAAATCCTCGGATCCCTTACCCTTAGCTAATTTGTAAGGTTTTAATTATCGTAATTACTTTAACTTGATTCAGTTCGACTGATTTTTCGATTCACTGCGTTTTAAATGAATTATGATAATGGGGGCGCTACTTGGCTAGTATACGGTATACGCCACCTTAGTAAGTTGACACACGTATAATTTTTGTTTTGTGAACTGAACTGTGTGGTCTGAATTGACTAATAATAAGTTATCATAGTTTTTTCACCAGGCAGCCCAAAACACCTTTACGATGATTTAAAATCTTGGTGTCCATCTGTGTACATTTATAGTTAACATCCAGACTCAGCTCAGCCTTAGCCAAAGCTGTATTTACAAAGACATTGTAAGGGCCGTCATAATAATTTGCTAATCCTTTTTTAAACATACATTAAAACACATAAAGGCCTTTTTATTTATTTACGCTTTTCAGAAGTCCTAAGTAAACGCAGCGTACAAATAAACATGGAGGCAAAATATAATAAAATAGCTTATAACCCCGAGGCCCATACGCCCTAAGCCAGTGGTTCCTAACCTGGGGGTAATTACCCCTGCAGGGGAAAAGTAGCAATTTTTTTGGGGTAATCGAATTGCAGTAGCGGCATAAGAGAAAGTTTGAAAGGTGGTCTTAGTAGGTGGTTTCTCTGACAAAAAAAAAGTTATTCTATATACTTTTCCTTGGCCCATTTGCAATATTTATATGTATGATGTATAATTATATGTATATTAAGTGATTTTGTGCACATCAAAATTTCCCCCCAATATTTAAAAGGTTAGGAACCACTGCCCGAAGCCAACCTGAGGGTGATAAATTCAGTCGAAGCGGAAACCTGTGGCGATGAGGAATTTCCGTGAAATTAAAATGTAACAAAATAAGTTCCGCTTAGCTTGGCAGTCAGCGAGTGTGCTGTCGTCAGGTAATAGCAAGATTTTTGGGTCGATTGGCTTTTGATTTTATAAGCTGAATTATAAATTGAATATTATGATCAAAATTATATCATGTACGGCACTTGCTAATTTGTTATATTGAATTATGGTGAAGTATAGGGGTGAGAATTCTAGAGAGTCACAAAAGAAAATTGTAGTCAAAAGCGTTCATAAATTTAACATTCTGATATATTTCCGTTTTCTTCTTAGTGAGTCGATATTCGAGTCAAACGACCAGATGAACTCTGGTGTCAGTGTTTTCAAACCGCTTAGTAACACAGCTATAAGACCTTTGACATGATTTGAGTAACGACCATTATCTAAGACGGGGACCGGGACCGACGGCTTAGCGTGCCCTCCGAAGCAAGGAATCCTTTTTCTTTTCGGATAATCAGGTGATTTAGCCCGCAATGTCCTTACCAAACTGGAGAAAACCCCACATAGTAAACCTAACCTAACCTCATAAATTGATAAATATCCCTGCGACTCAAACCCAGCACCTCTGGATCATAAGCCCATGGCTCTGACCTCTAGACCATGGATGCATATTTCTATATAAAAATTTTGAACCCAGATAGATAAGGATTAAATTAATGTGTCAACAAAACATATTAATTTCAACACAAGGCACTTTGGCAAGAAACAAGCTTGAATAAAAAACACATCTTTGCCCTTGACTTATTATTATGTACGTATATCATCAAAATTTTGGCTTAGGTAGATAGTTTCTCCATTTTTCTCGTTCCCGCGTCCGCTTTCATCGTTGTTCACGTGATCCCGCGACATTACCCGTGAATTTGATATACCACGCCCAGGGGAAATTTACGCCCTTAAACCCGAAAATTGAATTCTAAAGTAAGTAACTGTGAACACACATTTTGGGACACATTATCTTGTGAGTAGGTGTGTAGGCAATAATGTCTACAACAAGCAAAACATAAATAAAGGTACAGTAAAATAAAAACATACATATGATTACGCCTTTATCCCTAAGAGGGTAGGCAGAGCGTAAACGCCACGTCTGACCAAGTTTTGAGGGTTATTTAAGATAGATTTGTAGATATATTGCTGTAGTGACAGGTTGTCACCCCACCGTCTCAATTACAATATACTAAAACCCTCGGATCGCTGAGCTGGTTTTTACAGCATGCCCGGGAGGAAATACAGCTGGCACATGTTTTCATATGTTTTTCTCTCGCTCCCAGGCCAGCATGGAAGAACAACACTTACAATACAGTGTACCAAAATATAATTTATGTATAAGTTTCATTATGTCAGAAAAGTAATGCGAAACTCATTATGCTACTGTACATTAGGACTTAAAAATTATGCCTTTAAAATGTTACCCCTATATACCATTCTTTTGGTCAACCCACCACCAAACGTAAACCGAGTTAGTTCTTTAAGTTTTGTGGGTTGACATATTATTGCTTATTTCCGTCCACTTGGGCTTTGTATAAATTAATGACTGTCAAAAACAAATTGTCAGCATTAAGATATAAGCAGGATTCATTCAGCATCCCTGGAATCAAAAGCTGTGTATTACTGATTCTGCACAAACATTTATATAGGTAGGAACACGCCTAATGAAAGTTTGTTTTTCGTTATTTTTAAAGGGAAGAAGAGCAAATAGTTACCGGCTGGAAGAAAAATTCGAGGTTGTTGACTTATCATCAGGGTAGCCTAGACACAGCTGCTCCTGACGATTCGAAGATATAACAAATGTAACAATAGATATGCGGGGTTTATTTAAGACACTTTGTATAAATTGTATTTCTAATTATGTTAAAAGGCCAATATTTTGTACTAGAAATAATCTTTATTTACCTTTCTGGGTAGAAATCTTTACGATTAATAACTAATTTGAAAAATGTCCAAGCTTTGAAACATTGACTACAGAAAAGTCCAAATTACATATTTTTGTAATTGAATTTAAAACTACCCCTAAATATATTTTTAAAAAGGATTTTTTGGAGATCCTCATTGAACCTTCAGCGTTTATTCCCCTCTCTGTACAAACCTAATTAACTTTATCGCCGAAACATAAAAATAAACTTCACTTCAGCACATAGCTTTTATAAAATATTCAGTCGGAAACACTTCCGCAATATTTTTCGCAGTGCGCAAAGAATCGTGGTGCTGTGTAAATAATTTAGGCATTTCTTTCCAAACCGCTTTATGAACCGCATAAAATGATTCCGTATTGTCTTCGCTCTGGCTTTGCATTTCGCTTTTCTGTTGAACTGTTTCCAAGTATTTATTCATGAAATGTTTCATCGTCTTAGAACTCTTATTAATGATGTAGGTATTTACTTTGATAAAAAATGGCGATAAAATCCTGGAACTTGTGAGGAAAGGTCAAGTCAGAAGTACTATAAATCCACGAACGTGCATGTAAACATTGATCAATATTAAAGGTAGTTGAATAAATAGGTTACGCAAGTTGGTATGTTAGAAACGTAGTATTATGTAAAAATTTAATAATAATAGATGTCCTACCGATTTTCGGTGATGGCTGCCAATCTCCCAGTGATTGGCCAACTGCGCAGAACTAGTTTTTTTAGTGCCTAAGTGTTTGCGCAACGCACATGCACAGGTGAACTCTCTATTCCTTTAATCTCTTATTTTGATGGGACAGATTGATTGACACGACCAAAAAGATATCAGGTGCTGGACAGACTATTTACATGCCCGTCCCACAGCATGGACCATCTTACTTTTCGAACAATCAGGTGATCAGCCTAAACAAACTAGAAACAAAAACACAAAGTCATTGTTCCCCGCCGGCTATCAAACCCGGGACCTCCGGGTTCCGGTCGAGAGCCCAAGGCTCAGACCGCTAGACCACGGAGGCAGACTCTCTGTAAGGATATACACTGTATACGAATATGTTACTCAATCTGATCCAGCAATAACATAAACCGGAGGTTAGTCATTCTAAAACTCCAAAAAATATTTGATTCTTCTGACACTCACGCGGCATGGAAAACCACATTTGATTTCCTATCTTTAGTTGGTCTTATTGGAAGGAAGAAATATAGAATGTACAAGCTGTTTCATATCCCGAAAAATCGTTCTGATATAGCCCGTCAAATGGTTTTAAAGGATATCAATTTAGACGACGGTTCGAAAATCGACATAGGTACTCCTAAGGTTTCTAACATTGCAATATTGTATCATATAAAATATAGCAACCTATTGTTGACACACCTCTATATACGTACTATTGCATAAAACTATCAATGCCTTTAGATGGGTCGCTATACGTCCTTATAACAGGGAGCAAAGTGGAAGATAAAACAGAACCGAGTGTACGGAACTAATAAAACTTGCCAAGTTGGGAAGTGATGCATAGAAAGTATACTTATCGACAAGTATTGAGTCCTTTTCTTGTCAAGTGAATCGATCGTATAGTTGGGAAGAAAAATATGATGTGCATGAGAGAAAGCGAGTCAGAACCTCCAAAAACTGAGATAACACACTCATCTCCCTAGCCTTATCCCGTATATCACGGGGTCGGCTACCTAATCTAGGGGATCGAACGAGGGTACTGGTTTTTACACAAAGCGACTGCCATCTGACCTCCACAACCCAGAAGGGAAACCAGACCCAATCCTAGATTAGGTCAGAGTTTTCAAGCCGCCAATGCTTGCACTGGCCTCTGATATGGCTTAACGAGTAATATCTACGGTATTAAATGATATTAACCGGGACCAACGGCTTAACGTGCCTTCTGAAGCACGGAAAAAGCGCCGAATAAACGTACATATTAAATTCGAATACCGAAAAACACATTGGTACGTGGTGGGATTCGAACCACGACCTCCCCGCTCAGGAGGCAGCGGTGCTATCCACTACACTACTGAGATAACACACTATCAACACATAAAAAGGTACTGAAAGCTACTATAAGACCTTGGCAAGGAAATACCCGGTATTTTGTTATAAAGATTATCACGATCTTGGGGCCGTATTTATAAAGCTATCTCAAGATTAAGAGCAATATTAAGTATGGATTTGACAGGTCATTTTGTACTGAAATTACATTTCTGATACTAACTCAAACTAGTGTCATTCTCAAGTACTGATTAATAATACAAGGCCTATCTCGTACCATTAATTGTTTAACGACATCTGATCTGTTAGCTCCAAGATATAGGATAAACTAAAGATATAGGACAAACTTCCCAAATAACATATATGTCAGGAACGTTTTATATTATACAACACGTCCTTTATTAACAGTTTGGCGTTATGGTCCAAAATTATTTGATAAGTGAATCTATCGATCTTTGAACAACACTAGCCAAAAGATGCCGAGGATGATTCGATTCCCATTCTGTTGGTTTTGCTCAACTTGGATTAATATAATCTGTTCCAGTCGAGTGTTGAACTTTTGCAACATGAATATTGAACTTATTCAATTCTGCTGAGTTTGGCTCTTTGGAAATTTTCTAGATTATTTTTATTCTAGGAAGTTCCTCTACAGATAATTTTAATATAAACTTAATCCTTAAAATTTCATTTGTTGTTGTCCGAGATGTTTCCTTACGCTTGATGAATCCTAGCATTTGGTTACAATTGTTTTTTTAATGGCGAAAGAATATTATTTGATGATTTAATTAGAGTTCATTGGTCACAAAGATATTATACAACCACTTATATGAGCCTCTCAGTTGTTTTGTATAAAATGACGTATGGTTGACACTAAACCAGCGTATTCATCACGTTCCTCACGCAAAACACTAACTTGGTTACATAATAGGGTTACATTAGACCCGACTGGACCTCACTATGTGCCCGTAATGACATCACACCATAATATTCGCATTACAATCCTTAACAACCATATTAATTAACAGAATTACGGTCTTGTCTGACCGCAGCCTAATATATGCAGTTTGCGAGAGCCTGTGACGTCACACGGAGAATAATTTAGAACCAGCCCAACAGAGCGGTACGTGCAAATTAAATTTTAATATTTTAACGCCCTGCCCTTGAGGGGTATAGACGTAACGAGATTCGTCGTCGCGTGTAAAAGTTGGGTCTCAGATGGTTTGCGCGATGAAAAATGTATAGAGGAACTAGTTGGTAGTAACTTCGTGTGAGCTTGTCGTTTATGAAAATGAGAATTTGCCAACTTTCCAGGAGCTACTTAATGCAATGAGCTAATAAATTATGTAAAAACTGTGCCCGGGCACGGACCTTCTCTTTGCAGGCCGGATAATGCTAACCTCGCAAAATTGAAAATTTTATTCAAAAATTGTTGGAAGCAGTTTGACACTGAAAAACTAAATTTAACAAGTTCTTTTGAAATTGTATTTGAAAAAGCTAGTTCCATCACGAAACCGATTTAGATAAAGTTGAAATAAGCAAAATTTAAAGAACAGTCCAACACCACACCCGCGCAGAAGTTTATCTTGCCAGCAATATAAAACTTTCCTTCTATCGTAAACCGAACGGATATAGCCCAATTCGAAATATGAGATTCGAAAAGCAATATGTTTTGGGATATTACTTCTTTCGACTTTTATTTCTGCACTCGAGCTGGTAATTTTCTGGATATAAATTTTCTGGAAACAGGATTCCAGTGAGAATGCTTGTACACTGAATTACAGCGAGTGGGTTGACTGTACGCGTATATTTTATCTGAGAACATTATTAAGTTTCATATTTATTACATACATACTGTTGAAATTCAAATTGAATAAGATATTCATAACGTAGAGATTTTCATTATTTGCACAGCTGTTACTCATTTGAATAAAATAATTTGAACATAGTTTTGTTCTGATATGTTAAGACATGCATGAATTATTAGCCTTATTGTCATTATACCAAATATCATACCTATTCATGATGAACAAAAATAATTAAAATATTATAATTAAACTGTCAGACAGAAGGCGACGCGGCAGACCGAGACGACGATGGCAAGACGAGCTGGAGATAATCCTTCGGCAAGTCATGGCCGGAAGAGGCGCAAAATAGGGAGTCATGGAGGGAGAATAGAGAGAGGCCTTTGCCCAGCAGTGGGACATATAACGGCAACATATGATAAGAATTAAACTTTGTCAAGCTATACTCGATAAAGTACAAAAATTTAGAGTGATGTTGCATTTGACAATGTGAAAACACTCCAACGCGGACACTAAAACCAAGAAGTTTACAACGAAATCTGCAACCGAAGAGGCAGTAGTGCCGAGGATAAATTTCGCAAATAGCCTATCCACATACGTGCAAATGCGAGCTAGAAACAAACAGAGGCCCAAACCACTGGTCTGGTAGTAAACAACCTGTAGAGACGTGCTTCAAAAACAATATCGGAGTCTGCGCCGGTCATGCTTGCACAAAGTTTATGTGGGCACGCTGTTCTTAAATTCGAGTAACCGTGTTACCTGGTAAAATATTATAGTTCTTTGTATTTGTTCAAACTTTTAGTTTTTTGTTTGTTTTAACATAAAATAATATATAAAAAATAAACTTAAATTCAAACAACTCTGTCTATAAAATACCTTTAGCAATTGTGATGATGATGAAATGACAATCAATGATTAAAATAATATACACAATACAATCTTATCAGAAATAAAAAAATATCTATGTTGGTTTTTAGTCAATCTTAATAATAGATGATTAAAAAAATATCAGTTTTTGAGTCATCTACGTTTTAGCAATCAAAAAAATCTTTTATTCGGAGATAAAGACTAAAGACACTTACACTTAGGTCGATGCCTAAGATAATAGTATATTATAGTCTTTTAAATTAGCTTGCAACATTATCAACATTTCTTCCATGCTGGACTGGGAGATATAGAAAAACATAGAATGTTCCAGCTGCCCTTCCTCCCGGGCATGCTGTTGAAGTCAGCAAAAGGGACTCGAGGGTTACAGTGTATTGTAATTTAGGCGATGGGTTGACAACCTGTCACTAAAGCAATACATATTACAATCTAAAATTGCTCTCAATTCTTGTCAGACGTGGCGAAAGCGCCTTTTACGAGGCGTTAAAAGCTCTGCCTACCCCGTAAGGGATAAAGGCGTGATTTATGTATGTATGTATGTATGTATGCAACATTATCGTCTATCTCTCAGTCAACTTTACCCTGCAGTCCAGAGCAACCGCATACAATTTATTTATTTATCGTATGGCATTATTTGCTGCAAGGTCCAGAGGAAAGTGCAGCAGCCGCTTTTATTGCACCACCCGGGGTCACGTGTAGGGTTTGTAAGGAAATTCCTACGGACGTGGAGCAACATCGACCTGTAACGACCACTATAAGAAACAGTGACCGGGACCGACGTCGTAACGTGCCCTCCGAAGCACGGAATCCGTTTTCTTCCAGACAATGAGGTGAATTCAGCCTGCATTGTCCTAACCAAGCCGGGGAAAATCTCACAAATTAGTAATTTGTAAAATATTAACTTTTTGTTCCCCCCTGGGAATCAAACACAAGACCTCGGGATCGTGAGCCCATGGCTCTGACCACTAGACCACAGAGGCAGTTACATTTACAATCACAGTCCATAACAATGTTTTAACGTCTAACTTTAACACAGATTGTTGTTTACGATTCGTATTGCCAAGCAGGTATCTCATAGATTATCTCCACTTTAACAGTCTTTTTACAACCTTAGGTCAAGGGTGAATACACGGAATTCCATCAACCAATTTCACTCCCTATTTTACAACTCAACGTTTTTCATTTTATTGGCTCTTTAAAAGTCACTCTCACGCACACATTCTTCTTCTGTCGAGTGGGTATCACGCACACATTGAAAATCTGATTTTAATGAACACGCACACATAAGCAAAGTTATTTGTTATATTTTTTTATTAGTCTGGATGGTAGACATATAGAGCACTGCGAAAAATTCCAGAAATTAAATTTGAATATTCTGGGATATATTTTTATAATCAAACTCGAAATAAATAATTGTGATACTGCAATAAATATTTAAATCTTGAATTTTGAAAACACAATGCACTAAAAATGTCTTAAAATTTTATATTAATAGCAAATAATGTTAAATGATTGCGTATAAAACCATGCTAGACTGGAAGCGGGCGACAAACATAGAATGTGCCAGCTGAATTTCCTCCCAGGCATGCAGTAAAAACCAGCTAAGTAAGGCATTCGAGGGTTTTAGTATATACACATATAAAGATATTTTTAGGATGAAACTTCGGAGTTAGGAAATCAAAGGCTAAAATGCGTTTCTATGTGAATATAAAAGATTTATTTACAAAATGAACAAAAATACTTTTTAATACGTAAAACTATTGAAACAATATTTACCTACTTGTGAATATAAAGGAAACTACATTTTAAGATTTTATTTCAGGTCTTTCTAAGCAAAAACATAAATTAAATATCTTATTGAAAATTGCGTAACAATGAATTTTCTTTGACAAATATCAAATGTCACTGACAGAACTATCATTAATAAAAATAAAACGAAAAGAAAGCAAAGAGGTTTTCATTATGTGTGTGTTATCTATAAATGAAACTTAAATTCCCGAATATGGCTGAAAATTAAAAAAAAAAAAAAATATAGACCATTCACTTTGTACCTATTCGGTCAATTTGAAAGGGAAATGTATTACCCATCTGTTAATTTCTTCCATGCTGGACGAAAAACATAGAACGTGCCAACTGCATTTCCTTCCGGGCATGCTGTAAAAACCAGCTAAGGGATCCGAGGATTTCAGTATGTTGCATTTTAGGCGATGGGCTGAAAACCTGTCACTACAGCAATATACCTACAAATCTATCTTAAATAACCCCCATAACTTTATTAGACGTGGCGAAACGACCTTTGTTTAGGTCGTTTACGCTCTGCCTACCCCATCAGGGATAAAGGCGTGATAATACGTGTGTATGTATATATGCAATTCACACTCGAGTACACTACTGTACACCATTCACATACCTACTATCACTAAAAGATGCTAGAACTTCAAGTTTGCGACACGACGCAACGGTGAAAAAGTAGCTCTTTTCTATTGTAGTGCTTGGTATACTTCCGGTAATTTCATTTTCAAAAATCTAGGTAATGGTTTCTCTTTGAAATTTTAATACATTTTGTGTTTTTTTTTTTTTTGTGATAATTGTCTTTGTTTCTTTGATTACTACGTTTACATCTATACGTTTTTAATACACACATACATAAGAAGAAGAAGAAGAAAAACTTTCTTGTTTTCTACCTTGTAACATATTGTAACCTGTTTTGTGTCTAAAATCAATGTATTTTCTTTCTTTCTTTCAAAAAGACATACACACTATCACGCTTGTATCTCTAATAGGGTAGAATGTGAAAGACCCAAACAAAGGTCCTTATTTAAAATATGATATTTTTATATAGATCTGCGTATTTCTTTAGTGACAGGTTGTCAGCCCCTCGCCTAAATTGCAATATGCTGAGACCCTCGAATCTATATATGTTGGTTTTTACAGCATGCCTGGGAGGAAAGGCAACTGGCACTTTTTCTCTTGCTAACAGGCCATGTGTTTCTGTCGTACCCAGTCCAGCATGGAACCTCTAATAATTATACCTGAAATACTCTATAGTCGACAAAACCCCGAGTATAATACAAAAAGTATCCTAGCAACATAAATGCTGTTACAATTTTACACAAAATGTACTCAGGTCTCGAGAAACTCCATTTCAGAGCAGTTTTTAGAGCATGCTGCAGCGTATTAAAAGTCCCCTTACACCTTTTACTGCTGCAGGAAAGTAATCTGGTACAAAATAAGGTAAATTTTTCAGCACACCTATTTCCGGTGTCCTAGACACTTTCATTTAGGGAAATAGGCAAAATATTTCCCTTTTCTTTGAGTTCACCAATTTTTAGACACTTTCTTTTTACTCTTTGTACATTAGTAATAGAATTTTAACTTTTCTTATAAATACCCATTTCATTTTAAAACAGAACCACACACACACACACACACACACACATAATCACGCCTTTGTACCTAATGGGGTAGGCAGAGCGTAAACGATCTGAACAAAGGTCGTTCCGTCACGGCTGATGAAGTTTCGAGGGTTATATAAGATAGATTTGTAGGTATCTTGCTGTAGTGACAGGTTGTCAGCCCATTGCCTAAATTACAATATACTTAAACCCTCGGAATCCCTTAGCTGGTTTTAACAGCATGCCCAGGAGGAAATGCAGCTGGCACTTTTTCTCTTGCTACCAGGCCAGCATCACTTTCGATGTAATTTGGCTTTAGAAATTAACTATCGGTGAATAAAGCGCCAAAATTCACGTTGTCAGTAAATGCAATATATTAAAGCTTTAATTAGTTCTTGTTAGTTTTTGATCACAAATTATTGTGTTAATTGGCTCCGGTTCCAAACGAAAACCACACAGCATTTTGTGGTTGTGATTTTCTACTAACCAGTGCTACAAAATGTACGCAACATGATTACTTAACAGCTAAATTTACGCCACAACTGAACTGAAACTAAACTATACGTAGTTCCGCAGAATATTTAAGTACGAATTATAATTTACTCGAACTTTTACTCGAGGCTTTCATATTGCAGAGTTAATTAGCATTCATACATCCATATAATACATATAATCACGCCTTTATCCCTAATGGGGTAGGCAGAGCGTAAACGACCTAAACAAAGGTTGTTCCGCCAAGTCTGACAAAGTTTTGAGGGTTATTTAAAATAGATTTGTAGGAATATTGCTGTAGTAACAGGTTGTCAGCCCGTCGCCTAAATTACAGTATACTGAAACCCTCGGGTCCCTAACAATAATAATATATCAGATATTTATTAATTTATTGAACTTTTTAGTACAAAACTACAAAGGGTGTCTGATGTCACGCTATAAGATAAGACGATAAATTGAGGCAGTCATATTGCAACGAGATCAATAGAGTGAGGTGTCCATTGAGGCGCACTAGTACGTGTAGATAGTAATGAAAAATTACGTTTTAATTTTACATACATACATATAGTCACGCCTTTATCTTCAATGGGGTAGGCAGAGCGTAAACGACCTAAACAAAGTCGTTTCGCCACGTCTGACAAAGTTTTGAGGGTTATTTTAGATAGATTTGTAGGTATATTGATGTAGTGAAATGTTGTCAGCCCATCGCCTAAATTGCAATATACTGTAATCCTCGGATCCCTTAGCTGACTTTTACAGCATGCCCGGGAAGAAATGCAGCTGGCACATTCTATGTTTTTTTCTTGCTCCCAGTCCAGCATGGAAGAATTTAATTTTACACAGAGTTTAATTTGAAGCGTATTTGATCATATACCTACTCACCTGCACTTTTTAATTAAATTATTCTTTTGCCTCTATTGCCGTCACATCAGCAAACATTCTTACCTGGTTTCATGGGTACTGCTCGTAGTACCGACTTTATTTGTATATCTCTATGAAGATGACTCTCGTAAAGAATCGAAACGTAGAGGTCTAACACCTCCGTTAAACAAGCAAGTGAGTAGTCGTTAATTTATCAGTATGAATAACACTTGTTCGCCATTTAGTGATAAAATTTATTTGTATACTCCTTTCATCGCTTGTTTCTTCTTATCGATTGGATTGTTGAGGTGATAAACCCTAGCGTCAGAGTTTTATACCACCTAATAGCACAGCTAAAGCTTAAATTAAGACATTGCAAGTAACTTTGTGCGTGCAAACATTGTTGAAGTTTTTGTTAACTTCGACGTTTTATAGGTCTCTAAACTTCATCAAATGAGATGTTGGCTACAATGTATGTTGTTTTTATAGACTTAGTAGTGAAGAACAAATTAAATTACTTACTTACTTTTTGTTTAAAAAAAATAATTATAAATATAGTTTTAGTGTTTTTTTTTACCCGATGGTGTATAGGGCCGCTTCCTCCTGAGCGGGAGGTCGTGGTTCGGATCCCACTTCGTACCAATGTGTTTTTCTGTTTTCGAATTTCATATCTACGCTTCTTATTCGGCGCTTTTTCCGTGCTTCGGAAGGCACGGTAAGCCATTGGTTCCGGTTAATATCGTATAATACCGTAGATATTAGTCGTTAAGCCATATCGGAGGAAAGTGCTAAGCATTGGCGGCTTGAAAACTCTGACCTAATCTAGGATTGGGTCTTACCTTCGGAGGTCAGGTGGCAGTCACTCTGTGTAAAAACCTATAATTTTGTTCAATTCCCTAGATTAGGTAGCCAACCCCGTGAGATACGGGACAAGGCTAGAGAGATGATGTTTTTTTGCGATGAGTTGGTTTTGGTCTCTGCTTTTTACCGGAGGTGACTAAGATAGAGTAGAGTCTAGGTTTAGTTTGCCAAATTCTATCCACAATGTTCATTAGGTATTTTCACCTGATAGAAATACGACGGCAAAAAAATCCTAACTAACTATATTAGAAAAATGTTATAGGAAAACTTACATACAAAAACTAAATAAAATCTTACTTAGAAAAGCTAAAGCAAGGTAAAAACACCAGTTCATGACCGCAAATGAATTACTGCAAAAACAACATTTAAAGCTCAAACCAGGTTCCAGATAATGTCTGGAACACGGCACTCATAACTTAGAACAAAAAAACGGACGTATATTTCCTGTGGTATTTCACTGAATTGTGCCCGAGTTTGCAGTAGAAAAGGAAATAAACTTTGGCGTATAACAGTTACGTACTCTTGTATTGATTATTTTACATCAACTTTTCTTACTGATTTTTGTTGATATTGCATAATAAGTGTTTTTTGTTTACTCTTGATACCTACTATTCAAAGGCCGGGGATACTAAATCTGAACCTACATACATACATACATACATATAATCACGCCTTTATCCCTAATGGGGTAGGCAGAGCGCAAACGACATAAACAAAGGTCGTCCCGCCACGTCTGACAAAGTTTTGAGGGTTATTTAAGATAGAATTCTAGGTATATTGCTGTAGTCACAGGTTGTCAGTCCATCGCCTAAATTACAATATACTGAAACCCTCGGATCCCTTAGCTGGATTTTACAGCATGCCCGGGAGGAAATGCAGCTGGCACATTCTATGTTTTTTTCTCGCTCCCAGACCAGCATGAAAGTAAGTAAGTGAATCTGAACCTAGAGTGAGCTTACCAGAAATAAAAAAGTGCACAAAATCAAGATTCCCCCTCCCCTTGCTAAATGACAGGTGCCTCCCCAGGAGGCAACGCGGAAACCTACTCAGCATCTCCTGAGGAACATCTTGCCAAGTTTGATCAACATAATATGAATTTTGAACGGTTTCCACACAACAAATCGCAATACATTCTACAGTATGACAGAAGAAGATCTTAAAAAATACAAAAAAAATCTTAACTTATTGTACATTGAATGCTAATACGTAACCCAGCCTCACTTTCATGTCACATATCACCACAGTTATAAAACAAAAATGGAATGATAAATAAATCCAGGCAAAACTGACGCCATCCATCATAGCACACACTGAACGTTCCGTGTTTGCGGTCGCGATCGAGAAAACTCTGACCTATAACTGCTACGTATACCTTTCACACATTATACGCCACAGTATAATAAAATCTCATACATGAAGAGCGGAACATCTGCAGTCTTCCTAAGCTGCGTATGGGGTTCTTCTATACTGTGGTTCTATGTGTAGGGTAAAAGCTCCGATATTGGACAGTCACGCAAAGTTCGCAGCCCAGCTGGCATTTGTTCGCGAACTAACATGATTAATGGATGAAACTCGCTCTTGCTCTTTGTACCGCGTTATAATATTTATCACGAACACATTTCGTTTATTAAAAGGGTGCAAAACATTTTAGGAGCTGAACATGTGTGTTTATTTTTACATTAATTTGTTTGACATTGGTATCACCATTATACATACATACATAAATCACGCCTTTATCCCTTACGGGGTAGGCAGAGCGTTTAACGTCTCGTAAAAGGCGCTTTCGCCACTGAGGGCAATTTTAGATTGTAATATGTATTGCTATAGTGACAGGTTGTCAGCCCATCGTCTAAATTACAATACACTGTAACCCTCGAGTCCCTTTTGCTGACTTCAACAGCATGCCCGGGAGGAAGGGCAGCTGGAACATTCTATGTTTTTCTATTTCTCCCAGTCCAGCATGGAAGTAAGATCACCATTATACTTGGAATAATATGTTTAGGAATTTTATATCAATTATAAGGTTTGGTGTGTGTGTGTGTTATAAGGTTTAGTGAGTTAAATCAGAAAGAAAAGAAATCATAAACGTAGTTAATTACGTTTTTTGTAAGTAACAAAAATATATATATATATATATAACTCCAAAATACTGTGTAAGTTATTACAAAACCAAATTAAGTCTTTTAAGTTAGGATTCAGTATTGTGGATCATCAATAGGAAGAAATTGACTGTCTATAGTTGTCCTTATCTAACTACTAGTACAATATAACTAAAGTATACCCAAGTAAACTATTTAGGTAATTTTACTTATTCTATTTTTCAAATAAAACAATTCTTTAAATTAATTGAATATCATTTAGGTACTGTTATGCTTCAGTTCATATGAAATATTAAGCCTAATTTATAATTTAACAGGACTGAATTTTAAATTAACAGATACTTACTCGTTAAAATAATTTGATCTGTGAATATATCAATTATATGGCTGTAAATTTTGCCGAATTTCAAATTAATTTTATTTCATTCATCATTTTCATTATCATAAACAAATTTGCATATCATTGAGCTGGTTAAAGCTGTTACAAAAAACAGTATTCGAAAAAGGAGTGAGCATGGAGCTTGCTTTAGCTGTCATTGGCTAAATAAAATAAAATCGAAGCAGTTTTCTAGCCTGGGAGCCATAGCAAAACATAGAATGTGCCAGCTGCTTTTCCTCCCGGGCATGCTGTAAAAACTAGCTAGGGGATCCAAGGGTTTCAGCATATTGTAAGTTAGGCGATGAGCTGACAACCTGTCAGGACAGCAAAATACCTACAAATCTATCTTAAATAACCCTCAAAAAATTGTCAGACGTGGCGGAACGACCACTGTTTAGGTCGTTTACGCTCTGCCTACCCCATAAAGGATAAAAGCGTGATTATATGTATGTATGTATGCAGTATTCGTAATAAAAAAATGTGGAATAAGTGACAGAAATCAGACGCACTTGCAAGTTCCTCTATCACACCAGCCCCAGATTTTTCCGTGGTTCAGAGCAGAACGTCGCGCAAGCCTAAGATATCGAGTTGCAGATTGTTCGAGGCATACAAACTAACCTTGTAAGGTAAGATTAAGCTTCAGACTTCAGTTCTGGAAAGTAAATTGAGAACATACTCCCATCGGAATTCGGTATATAAAAAAACATAAAATGTATTGAATGTACGTATCCAAAATTATGATTCTTAATATGTTTTTACGATAATTACCTTATACACGAGGAAAAAAAGAAATTTTATGAATAAGCAAACCAAAATTCACAAATTTGTGTTTTATTCATATTGGTAACAAAATAATTAGCCATTCCTATTAAAGCTTGGGCAACGAATAATTCAAGGCAGAAAGTTGGAAGCAGGAAGCTTGACTTTGAAACTTTGTTTAGACTAGTTATAGAGATAAATACACTAAAACTCCCCCTCCGAGGCCTGCCCGAGAGGGGGGAGGGCAAAGAAGATCCCGTTTTTTGGAAGTTTGTTGTACAACATAATGAAACCGTATAAAATTACCTATAACTATGGCTTTTTTACTTTTTGTCCATCTCCAATCAATGGTTGCCAAGATTATGAGCTCCAAGAAAATTATTATCTTTGAAATAATAAGTGTAAACAAATAATTAAATACACAATTGGCTTGAAGAACACTTTTTCATTCGATATATATACTGAAATCGTAAAAGAAATAAATAAAAAATATTATGAAGCAAGACAGAAGGGAGAGGGCTTAAAATCAGCCATGCTGGGCCATTACCTATTTACGCTTAGCATTTGTAAACCAATAACAATATTTGTAATCTAATAATAATACCTATTTGATTATTTATGCTTTTAGGTTTAAGTTAGTATTCAGAATTATAGCTCGTGTTAGAATTATTGTTATGTTTATAATAATGTGGAAATAAATGTCTTTTATCTTTATCAAAGAATGTAAGAGTAGTTTTCGAAGCTCAAAGCTAGGCAAATATTGGAGATGAATGAAAAACTTCATATTTTTATATAACTATATTAGCGTAATGAATAAATAACAACAAAGTATAAAACAAAGTCGCTTTCTCTGTCCCTATATCCCTATGTATGCATAAATCTTTAAAACCACGCAACGGATTTTGATGCGGTTTCTTTTAATGGATAGAGTGATTCAGGAGGAAGGTTTATGTGTATAATACATGCATATTATAGTAGAGAAACACTGATGATTTCCGTGCGAAGCCGGGGCGGGTCACTAGTCTATAAATAAAATAAGAAACAATACGGATTTTATAAAATTATTTTATATATTAAAATATAAATAAGGTGGTCCTTATAATATCAGATACAAAAATAATAGTTCCTTAATATTCACAATATTTCGTACCATGAAGATAAGAGAACTATATTCATCACAGCCATATATTTACACAGAATATTTTGTAAAGAGTATCAGCGGCAGTGGCAGGTTCCCTTCTCGCAGTACCCGCCCCTGCGTCCATGCCCGATGCAGTGCAGAGCGCAGGCCGAGTCTCCCACGCCGAACCCTGACAGCAGGTCACACGTCGCTCGCGGCAGGCGGACTAGAGCCTCGAACTCTTCATGAGTCTCCGGCCCCAGCTCCGCTTCTGGAAAGACATAAAGAACACAATAAGTAGATGTACCGAAATGATTCTTAATGTTTGTCAAAAAGTTGATCTGGAGGTCACAGCCTCCAAAATTCGCACTAAAGGTGTAATCTTGTGAAAATTCTTACTACTCTTGCCTCTTACCTGAAAAAATCATATTTTTTAAATATTGATGTTAGAGTTTTTATTTTCATCATTGATATTTAAATAATTTTTGGGCCCCTACAGTTTCACCTACAGATCGACACGTTATGAAGAAGAAAAAGGTAAAGCTTAAACGAAACTCTTATGCTGGACTGGGAGTGAGAGAAAAACATAGAATGTGCCAGCTGCATTTCCTCCCGCATGCTGTAAAAACCAGTTAAGGGATCCGAGGGTTTCAGTATATTGCAATTTAGGCGATGGGCTGACAACCTATCACTACAGACAACCTATCAGTACAAATCCATCTTAAATAACCCTCAAAACTTTGTCAGATGTGGCGGAACGACCTTTGTTAAGGTCGTTTACGCTCTGCCTACCCCATTAGGGATAAAGGCTATATGTTTGCATGTATGTAAACGAAACTCACCTTCTGCTGGAGCAGAAAGAGTGGCTACAGCCATCATTACGACGAAAGCAAAGATCATTGTCTTAGACATGATTAAAATATTATATTTATTTTATTTCTTAATGACGACTGTTGTCCTTAAAGCTCAACTTCGAATTATGTTTTGAGGAAGTTTCAACGTCTTTTATACTCAAGAGTATGAATGAATCATAGATAAGGGGATGCCCTGAGTTCCTAGATATGCCAGTAGGTACTTATAAGTAGGTAATTTGAGTGTCTTCCCATTTTCCTGTATGTAAGACTTCGTTCACACGGAGGTAACTGTAATTTTAAAAGTGTTTAATGATGACATGTGTTCAATAAAATACAAGAAAGCTTTCAACCTTGAAAATCTAATTCATTATTACAAGTTTGTTTGGTATGTGTTATTTAAGGACCACAGCAAAGGTTGAAAACAATATAATTTTATAATCATAACAATTGAAACCAATATTAATACAACAATAGAAGACGGAAATTTAAAACATAGTATTGTATTAGATGTAGCGCAGATTAAATTAAATTGGACACGAAGTCACAATACAAATTAACGAGAACAAAATTATTAAAAAAAACCTACACTAATTGGCTAGTAGCATATGGTCTGTCCCATTATTTATTTAAAGCACTTGGTGCAAAAAATCAGAGTACAAAGTGGTAATATTTATTATAGCAATTTTCAACAAAAACCATAGGGGAATACCAATAACTTTTGGTAAACAAACCATCATCGAATACAATATGATTGTTAATTCATATCATCAGGTTACTGACCTTTCCTTAAACATTGTGTTGCTTTGCAAATATATTAAATATTTATTTAGTTTCCTTATCAGTCCGGTACTTAACCTACTGCGCGTGAGTGCGCGACTTTCGACATCTCATTGAGTTACTTATAAACATTGATGATGTCATCATCGGGGAATAACTACAGACTCGTCGACACGCATACCAAAACTTTTTATGATTATTCAAATTAGCCTCAATATGAATTTACAAATACTTTTGTCAGTTGTATGATAGACAAAGTCGTTGAAGCAAAAATAAATTAGAAATTTACACGTTATAGATAAATGAATACATAATAATTTCTCTTCATAATGAACAACTTGGACTTTCTATTTCCAATATACCTCCTATTCACAAATCAATCTTTATAACCATCAAAACTTACAAATTTTTGTTTAGTTCGTTTACGCTCTGTCTACCCTATTGGGGATAACAGCGTGATGATATGAAATGTATGTACAAATTTAGGGTACCTAATATAGAAAAGAAGCAAATAACTATTTTATGTTCTTTATAAATAATTTACATAAGTACCATACCAATATTCAGGTCACCAGGTAAGGAAGACGAACCTTACTGTAAACAACACATTTTTCCCCCACAACCTTGATTTCTCTCGAGGCTTCATTTGTGAAAAAACGAGCCTCCACAGAAATCAAATAGCAAGAACTGACAATCAAAACTCAGGAAAAAAGTAGCTTACCTTATTCCCTCTCATCAATACCTATCAATAAAAGTTCAAGATTTTTTTGCCGTATTACTTCTTTTAAATAGCTAGTATTCAAAATGTCATCTAAATTCTGTGAGTTGGGATAGTTTAGTTACCACAAAATTCTTACCACATAAATAACAAAATAATATTTTTAGTTAGCATTTATTTTTATGTAAAATCTTGGAATTACAATTAGCTACACACACACACAGCTACTCGTACTTGGGTTTTGGTTAACTTGGGGTTAAATTTTAAATTGTTTATTTATTTAACATGATATATTTAAAACAAATCTGTATGACACATCTACCATTAACATAATTTTGTCTTCTATGGCGCACAAACAAATTCATTGTTTTGCACCCTTTCTCTGAAATACCGTTAAACATAACGGGATGCTGTGATTTTTATTAAGATTAAAATGTTTTTTTAATTAAACCCGTTGACAATGCGCAGGGGAACGACCTTGTTTTTTAAAAAGCCTATCATGCGTCCCCTCCAACTTATTTATAAAATCGGGTATATTTTAATGAGTAATTTAAAAGACAGGCCTGGAAGTGAGATAAAAACATAGAATGTGCCAGCTGCAGGCATGCTGTAAAAACCAGCTAAGGGATCCGAGGGTTTCAGTATATTGTAATTTAGGCGATGGACTGACAACCTGTCACTACAGCAATATACCTACAAATATATCTTAAATAATCCTCAAAACTTTGTCAGACGTGGCGGAACGACCTTCGTTTAGGCCGTTTGCACTCTGCCTACCCCATTAGAGATAAAGGCGTAATATGTATGTATGTAATTTAGAAGAGCACCAGCCTGTATCCTCCCGCGAGCGTAGTAAAAGGCCACTAAGAAATACAACCAGGAAATGGACAGCAGCATCTTACACTACGGCCGATAATGCACGAAGCAAGTGAAAACTTACGCACGTGGTGTAAAGGACAGTTTTCCGTAAAATGATATGGATTTCCCACCCAGTCAGCACAAAACGAAAAATTTCCACAAAAATAAATCTTCGAATCAACCTCTGAGCAAGAATGAGAATGAGCAACTCCTACTTACCTATCAGCTCTTGGGAGGCTGTCCCTTGCACTCGGTATACTATCAACAAAGAGTAAAAAACCTATGTTAAAATTGATCGTGATAAAGTACAAAAGGAGACAATGTAGGTAAAAGTTTTACGGTGTCACCTTTACGAGCGGATCGTGCGACCGGCTGTATGCTTTGATATTGTATGAGATATCAAAATGCTATTTCTAGAATGAAGAATACAGGACCTGAACATTTATGAGTATGTGTGTGTGTGAGCCCGATGGTGTAGTGGATAGGGCCGCTGCCTCATGAGCGTACCAATGTGATTTTCGGTTTTCGAATTTCATATGTGTACATACTGCGCCGACCCCAAGTAAATGGGATAAGGGCAAGCGAATGATGATGATGTGTACGTTTGTTCAGCATTTTTTCCGTGCTTCGGAAGGCACGTTAAAAAATGGTTCTGGTTGATAGCATTTAAATATCGTAGAATTCTTTTAAACTATTATTGTATTGCCAAAGATTGTCAAACAGAAACACTTTTGCAGCACAGCAGTTACAAATTCTGTTGAAATATATCAGTCGAAATATAAATTTTTGACAAAGTATTGTGTTGTCCATATTTTGAGTACACATAATTTCGATATTATTAGACAATTTTGGTATAATGTGTTGTGTTTCGTTTCTAGTATTTCGTTTTAAACCTAAATCAAAATGTCCCTGTGATTTATGTTTAGCGGTTAAACCGGCAAAATTTCAAGGTATCATTGAATTTCGTGCATGCAACGAGCCATAAGTCAGGGTAAATTAGAGGAATTCCGCCACCAAATTTAAGCTGCAACCTGCGGCAATAAATTTCAGTTTTAGCGTCTCTGATATAAATACGGTGCAGTACTAGGGTGAAATTTACTCACGCTATAAAACGAAGTCGTCAAAGTAAACTACTGCACTATCGGGAACGAAATATAGTGTTTCCAACTGTATTTTGTGACTTGTGATAGGCATTGCCGTTTATTGAAAGTAGCGATTGTTTTGTGGCATGGCATAAAAGTAGCGACACATTTTCATGAAAAAATATGGATTACTGAAAGTAATACTGAAAATCTTTTGTCTAGTAATTTTTGAAGAATTTGTTCTTAGTCCAGTCTTGGCCAGTGGACAGATACACAGCATATTAACAATGTACTGTGCTTACCAATAAATTTTCAAGACACTACACACTAGGCACATATTTACAATGAACTGTGCTTACTAAGAAGTCTTCAAGGATTCTCTCACTTGAAATGCAGCAAACAGCTTATAGTGGGTCTCCAGCTGTTGTAGTGTGGGCGTAGGCTTAAGATTCTTTTACTTGGTTATTCTTTAAAACTATATCCAGTATCATGTCTTTTTAAAGCAGGTGAATGACTGAACGTACCTATTAGAATTTTTGGCTGTACCTACTAGACCTTAACTTACATTTTTGAGTTTTTCATTATTATTATAAAGTATCAATTAATTACGCAGGTAAATACCTGAAACCAACTTGTTTACAATCAAATTAATTCACTGAAGCCCTGAAAATCCAATTTTAAACTCAACCTGCGTGTTTGTAATACACACCGAGGCTTGGTAAAGTTTGTTTCTGTGGCTGAAAATTAATTGATTCATTATTTTCAATGTAAACATGAAAATCATTGCAGTTTTTTTTTTATATCATAGTTGTGAGCATGCCTTTTCTTTTCTATTTTTCAAAGGCTTTTTTACTCGTTAATAAAATTATCTGAGAAAGTTATGCTTACATTCGATTTAATTTTTGACTATCTAAGAATATGTTTCTAACTGTTATTGTAACGGAGTATTCAGATCACATACTCTTTATTCTCTGACGTTAGGTAGTACAAAGATAGAATTTAACAGTATAACGCTATGATAAAATATATTTTTTATTAATATCCAAAAATATGCTTTAAATATAATTCTAAAGTACTTTGATAATTTTTAAGACACGATAAAATATATGGTAAATGGTTAACTGCCTCCTTTGTCTAGTGAGCTCACGATCCGGAGGTCCGGTCATCCTGGGTTCCATTCCCAGGGGGAAACGTCATCAGTCCCTTGCCCTTATTCCATTACTTGGGGTCGGTGTAGTATGTTTTCTTCTTCCATTCATCCCCGTCAGCCGTCAGTTCGACACTCACACCTGTTTTCAACATATCATCTTTCACACAGTCCATCCATCTTTTTTTTGGTCGTCCTCTCCCAACATATCCATCCACATTCAAATTCAATACCGTTTTACCCGTTTCCCGGGTTCAATTCCCAGGGGGAAACACAAAGTTGATATTTGTCAATTTAACACTATGTGAGGTTCTCCCCAGTTTGGTTAGAACATTGCAGGCTGAATCACCTGATTGTCTGAAAAGAAAAAAGATTTCGTGCTTCGGAGAGCATGTTAAGCTGTCGGTCCCAGTCGCTGTCTGTGATAGTGGTGATTACTTAAAACCATGTCTGAGGCGACGTTCTAGGGAAAGGTCAGGTCAGGAGTACCCTAAACCGACGAGCGTGCATGAAAAGATTGATGAATGTAGATGAAGCGAAAGAAGTTTGCAAGGATAGACTCGAGAATCCACTTGCTAATAAGAAGAATAAGGTTAATGACTTCTAGTCGACTACTTACCAACCCTTTACGAAAGCTTAGTTCTAAAATCTAGCTTTCATAATACTAAACACGTTTTGTTACCAGGTAGAGGCCGCAACGTTCAATTTTGCAGGGTTAGTTTGTGTCCATTAAAGTGGTAATTTAGGCTATAAATAATGCTCGCTTGCGGTCACTCAGCTAATCGGGCAAGCTCGAAATATGCGCGGGTCTTTAATTTTAATAAACGCGCGCCTACCCAGCCTATTTCTGCGGCTTTTAGGCCGCTTTGGGCTAAATTTAACTACGCGAGTCCATTTTGGGCATATAATGTCAGACGATTAGCAAAAAAAACAACAATAAATTACACACAATATATGAGTATATCTACTCTGTTTTAGGAGGATAACTGTACCTTTTAAGTCAAAGCTAAGTTATCAATTGATTTTTTTTTACAGGAAGATTTTCATAAATTATGTTTAATATGAAAACGCTCGTTTTCATCCTATTATGTCCTCTCTATATAATTTAATAATTAAAAAATTGCATGTAATTCCAAAATTACAACTATTCTCTATTTTATTTATATTTTGGTAGAATTATAAGTTTGGTAGTTATATACTTACTAATTAATCTACTTTAAATAACACTTAAATCTTTGTCAGACATGGCAGGACGGCTTTTGTTCAGGCCGTTTACGCTCTGTCTACCCCATTAGGGGTAAATAAATGAAAATAAATACAATTGTTTTATTTCACCCAAATTACATTACATTCATGTTAGCAATTATTTGTCCATATACAATTAAATTAAGTTTAATCTAATATTTATATTAAATTGATCAATTAATTAAATAATACTTATGTTATGTCTAGTAGTATAATATGCATTATTACTAATGTACCTACTTTGACTTTGATATTCAAAGTAAACACTATAAAAAGGCGGGATTATATCTATCTATGTATCATAACAGCATTTCTGCCGAATCTAGGAATAAATTCGCCAGGTATTCCAAGTGGGTGTTGCTGCAGGCATGATAAATATCCACCTCCACCTTTGGCGCGGCCAGGGCAGCCGGGGCACAGCTTACTGCTTTGGATCTGATCCAGATATTAAAAATACCTATTCTCTGATAAAATTATCTTTAGGTGTTATACTTTGCAAATATTTATATAAGGCAACCGTGTTCGTAAATTCAAGTATGAGTATATATTTTGAAAACAAAACAAAAAAGAAAAGAACTTATTATATATTATTTATCACCTAGTATGAGTTGTTGGTTAAATTGATAAACTTTCATGTCTGATTTTTTAAACTAACTTATCGTGTGTGTGTGTGTGTTTCTTCCATGCTGAGCGAGGGAAAAACGTAGAATATGCCAGCTGCCGTGCAGCTTCCTCCCGGGCATGCTGTAGAAATCAGCTAAGGGATCCGAGGGTTTCAGTATATTGTAACTTAGGCGATGGGCTGACTACCTGTCACTACAGCAATATACATACAAATCTATATTAAATAACCCTCAAAACTTTGTCAGACGTGGCGGAACGACCTTTGTTTAGGTCATTTATGCTCCGTCTACCCCATTAGGAATAAAGGCGTGATTATTTGTACTTGTCGTGTAGCTTTTTTGGCTTGTGTCAGCAATGGGACCGGACTGATTCTAGGTACATTAGATTTATCAGGAATTTTCTTAAGTTGTTCTGTGTATTTTACCATTATCAATACCTGTTCAGTTTTACTACTTTCAGCATAGAAACTAATACAGCAGTATAAAGAATCATAAACATCCTACAAAATATCACTAATTAGTCCCTCCTAGTATATCCTCACGAATTGTCGTCGTAACAAACAGGAAAAAGGAGTTTTCCTGCTTCCCCTAAATCACTTTCACAAGATAGCTGTTAATAGTAACTGCCCCGTGCTCTAGTGGTCTGAGCTATGGGCTTACGATCCGGATGTCCTTGGTTCGATTCCCAGTGGGAAAAACAAAGTTGACATTTGTTAATTTATCACTTTGTGAGATATTCCTCAGTTTGGTTAGGACATCCCGGGATGAATCACCTGACCGTCTGTAATAAAAAAGGATTCCGTGCATCGGAGGGCACATTAATCCGTCGCTCCTGGTTGCTGTTTTTTATAGAGGTCGTTACACAAAACCATGTTAGAGTTATATAGCAAGGTTCATTGGTTCGTTGTTAGACTCGAAATAAGAAGAGAAGAAGAAGCAGTCTTCTTCTTATCGTGTCGATGGAACACAGGACAAAAATCTTACTATGTGGTGGCCCAGAACTTTGCCACTTGTATTGCGGATCGATTGGCAATCATTAGATCCGCTTGCGTGCAGGTGTTAGGGCACGCAGGGCACGATGTTAAATGTGCCATTGTTTAAACTGCATCGCAAACACAGTTCATATCGGGGTTCTTCGAGAATCCCAACCTGACCATGTTCTCTTTGTTTCTGTCTACCTGAGTCCGAAGTATATTTCAAGACTTTTAGGTCAGGCAGGGTATATCATGTAAAGGTGGTAGATTCTCGGAGAGCGGGACGAATGGAGCAGGCAGAAGAAGCAGTTAATAGTTCAGTGTCAGTAAAGAGTTATCTCTTACTATGGAACGGACGGCAATGTTCTCTGTGAAGCAATAAAATAGGCCTTTTATACAAATGAATCCAGATACTTGATTATTTTTTTATGGGATGCCCAAATTATTATTTGTATTTCGACCTATGTTTCATGTGAAAAGTTGTTCAGTTTCATAAGTAAGTTCACGAAGTAAAGTTTGGGCTTATAAAATATTGTTTTCAAGGCTGCTAGTTCAATTTTCACCCCAAGCCCCAAAACTTATTACCACCGCCATATTCCCACCGCCAATCACCTGGTTATGGTTTCTACGTGTAGATAGGACGCAAAGAATCGAGAATAAAAGCGTATAGACTACTTCCGCCGGCAGTTACACTATCTTAATGGTTCTCGACGGCAGCCGATTGCAGAGGGCTCCACTGTTGTAATCAATAGTCGATTGCTATTTACATAATACCATCGCTGAACGGTGAAGCAGATGGTTAGTTTCCTTTATTTATTTGTGATAGACCTATTTAGAGAGAGGCAATGAGATTCAAAATGCATAATGATAAAGGAATGTTTTTTTTTTTGAGGAGTTTAGCATTTACAATGCTATTTTATTCGAGTCCTGCCAGAAACGAATTTATTATTTGTTTTCTTTCATATTATAGGATAATCATTATTCCATAGAAAGGTACGTAACATGTGGGAGGCAGATAAGTCTACAGAACGTTATAGAACCACTTTAGAGAGTCGACTAGATACATAAAGGATGTCTTTAAATTAAAATTCAGTGGCTATAAAAACTTCCTACCGAAAGAATTAAACTGAACGACGAACGAAATTGCCACACAAAAAGACCTAATTGTGCCCGACTTTCTTACATGCCCACCACCGACAGCACAACCCTTAAACCCACCTTCTCACCAACTCTTTATAGGGGAAGTATGGGCCAAGTTACACTGGACTGAAATAATAATGAAGTCGCCGAACACGAACAAAAGATTCGTAGATGACATGTAGTGATTTATGCGGTCCTCGCCTCCTTTGTGATGTTGTCACTGTGTTATATTGGATGAAAAACTGCCTAGAATTTGAAACAGGGACTTAATTTTTGCATTTTATTCTTCAGTTTGAAATATGGTGAGGCCTGCACGTTATTTTGACTAGATTTTGATACAGAATGTGGCGACAATTCATGAATTTTATGTAACAGTAACTTATTTATCATTCGACTTTTTAATTTTGTTCTTTACACCGTTCTGACATTACTTTAATTTATTTTATGTCGTCATACATCCCTAAAGTCACTGTTCTATTACCAAAGAGTAAAGGCACATCTACAATGGCTAAATCAAATGTGTTTTTCAATGTGTATAAAGAAAGATTTTTGATTCTATAGACCTAAAAACTATCAAGGTTTGTCAATACATATATACATATAATCACGTCATTATGCCTAATGGGGAAGGCAGAGCGTAAACGTCCTAAACAAAGGTCGTTTCGCTACGTCTGACTAAGTTTTGAGGGTTAATTAAGATTGATTTGTAGGTATATTGTTGTCGTGACTGGTTGACAACTCATCGCCTAAATTACTATAAGTTTGTCAATCTAGGTTAAAATACTCTCTCTTATTTTTGAGAAATACAATTTTGTAGAATAGGTAACTTGTACAAAAAATAAAGGAAAATGTAAAAAATATTTTGTGCATCCACGAGTTATTTTGTGCGTTCACAACCAAACCATCAAAATGCTTGCTAAGCCTCAGTGCATGCACTGAAATATTTCACACTCGCTTCAAACTTTTTCGAAAATAGTTCCCACAAAGTTACGTGCACAAAATGGAGTTACGATATTGAACAATGTTAACGGACGCTAGTGGTTTATTTCTCCCGAGCTTACTCTTCGTACACAAAGAGATTTTAATCCATTACGTCGTATTACCTTACAAGAGGATATAGCTTTGAACTCCAAAGGTGAAATCTATTGAGTGTGTTTCATATGGAAAATTAGATATTGATAACATTATGCACTGGAAAATGTGATTGGATGGGAGAGAAAAGATCAAAGAGCTCTATTATTCTAATGTTGGTAAAGTAATTATATAGAAAAAAAAATGATTTTTTTTTAATACAAATTCTACTTAATGTAGATGCGTTGGAGGGTCTATTTAATTTGTAGTTTATTTTTTAGGTAGTTTTAAAATTTTATAAACTATATTATATTTTTTAAATTTTCTGATAATAAAAAAAAGAGATATATCTTATAAATTGTTAAAATTAATTCATAAAACTTATGATACCGTCTCAATTTCTTGATCTATGTTATAAAAACATATTTAACTATTTAGTATGTTATTGTATCGTTGTTTTTTTTTATTATTAGAAATGGGTTTGCTCTTGATTCTATACACTAGGTCAGGGATGACCGTGACAGAGTCGACGATGGAGCGAGCTCACTTAGAAGATGCCTGTTATGTTATGGCACTGGCAATCTCACGCACCGACGGAACACCTCATACATTATCGTTACACATTTTGATAATTTTGTAAGTACCTAAGGAAAATATCTGAATTAAAAGTAGAGTGTCAAAAATACCTATTTGAATTAGTTTCTGGTTTGTTTATAAACTTATTTGATATGTTCTTGATTGAAAAATCAAAGATTCAACAAAACATTTCGTGCGTGGAAACGTTGACAAAGGTTTTTAATTTATATTGGCTTTGAACATTGATGCAAACAACGTTTTATGTTCCGTTGCGTGTGACTAACATTCATACAGGGTGAAAATTTTCACACAGAAAGTCATTCCTATATCCCTTATATGGTAAACAAAGCGCTCGATTATGCCTGTTTGCATTGTTGTAATGTAACAAAGAGTCAGGTTTTGAACCACTGCGGCCTAAGCTGTTTAGGATCACATTTTTGTATATGTGTCTGACATCTATTTGTTCTGAGTTCACCGTTAAGGTACATTGAAATAATAATTCGAAATAATAAAAAAATACCTAAAAT
This sequence comes from Scrobipalpa costella, assembly GCA_949820665.1. Lineage (NCBI taxonomy): Eukaryota > Metazoa > Arthropoda > Insecta > Lepidoptera > Gelechiidae > Scrobipalpa > Scrobipalpa costella. The sequence goes on from OX463297.1 coordinate 24,553,783, forward strand.
AAAACAGCACAATAAAAGTGAGACCGCACTAGGACGTAGCTGCAGCAGAGCGGCGCGGTACGGAGCAGCATGCATCGGCGCAACAAGCCGCGGCAAAAACTGTCAAAATGTATTTTCTGGTATTGCCGCTTACAGTGCCGCTGCAGTGCGGTACATCTCATAAATTTTCATACAAAGAATCATTTGTCGCTCGGTGCCGCGCCGTGCTGCGCCGCTGCAGCTACGTTCTAGTGCGGTCTGACCTTAATGTGTGAAAAATATTGAACATGGAAAAAATAATAATTAAAATCGTATTCAAATTCGTACTATTACCAACATGCACTCTGTATTACACGTATCAGATTCGGTAAAATTGATTTTTTTTTCATTTAACCGAACGCACTGACGCGTTCGCTGCACGAACCCAATTTATCATATTCCATTTTGGTATTTGTTTTGTCTATCTTCCGTTCTGTTTACCTATCAAATATTTGGGAGATGAAATATCGATTTTGCGTTTGTAGATTATCATTTCTTACCCACATACGAAGCAGAATGTAGGTACACAGGTTATATTAACCACTGTAACCAATAACCATAAAATGACGATACAAAAACACCAAAATTTAAAGTTTGAAAAATAGAAACAATTAAATGTTCCTTCTAGAAAATATTATCATACCGAAACATTTTTCCTATCAAATAATTTTGGATCTATCAAATACTTCCATGCTGGACTGGGAGCGAGGGAAAACATAGAATGTGCCAGCTGCATTTTCTCCTGGGCATGCTGTAAAATCCAGCTAAGGGATCCGAGGGTTTTTGTATATTGCAAATTAGGCGACAGGCTGACAACCTGTCACTACAGCAATATACAAATCTATCTTACTCGTAATTAACTCTCTAAACTTTGTCAGACGTAGCGGAACGACATTTATTTGAGTCGTTTACGCTCTGCCTACCCCATTGGGGATAAAAGTGTGATTATATGTATGTATGTAATTTTGGAGTCAGATATTTTTTATTAGTTAAGTCCAGTTAGAAAATTCATTCCGTCACTATTTCGTAAAAAAAACATTATTTCTAATTAATCAAAACGCAATATAAAAATACTTCGCAGCATCTGCGACAGCCAAAGCAAAGAGATATCCAACGACAAAAATAATAAGACTCCTAAAACTGGAGCCAAACATTGTAAAAACTTAGCAGACTCGGACAAACAGCAACTTCGTCTATAAACACCACTCCTAATGTTATTTAGATAAGAAATTTGATTCGGAACCATAACCTTTTGTGTTTTTCCAGTTCTGCACACATTTTCTATGGCGAGGTAATTTGATCTTTACATTTTGTAGAATAAGAAGTAGTTTTAGTTACGAGCTTTTGGGAGCAAACTGAGAATCAGAGTCTAGACAACTTGGTGCAATGATCTTTGCAGAAGAACTAAATGTAAAAAATAGTCTATTTTACGTACATGCATACACATAATCACGACTTTCTCCCTAATGGGGTAGGCAGAGCGTTAACGACCTAAACAAAGGTCGTTCCGCCACGTCTGACAAAGTTTTGAGTGCTATTTCAGATAGATTTGTAGGTATATTGCTGTAGTGACAGGTTGTCAGCCCATCGCCTAAATTGCAATATACTGTAACCCTAAGATCCCTTAGCTGATTTTTACAGCATGCCCGGGAGGAAATGCAGCTGGCACATTGTATGTTTTTCTCCCAGTCCAGCATGGAAGTACTATTTTACGAGTACCTCTATTCTATCATCGAATTACTTAAACACACAAGGTATTATATTTTATGATAGTATGAATGCACGCGCATGTAACTGAACAACACATAAACCTAATTCGTTAGGGCAAATTAAATAATAATAAACTTATCAATGAAGTTAATGAGATTTCGCAAGCTGTGCACTCACGGACTCAATAGGTTAAGAACCGGATTGATAAGGAAGCGTTTATAAGGAAATTAAAAGACTAATATTAACAGCATTGGTTGTTGGAATCAATAAAGTTTCTACATGCATCAAATTTGTCTTGGCCACAAAGTGTACTGTGTTTGACTGTGTGTTTGTATGTTGTTTTTGGTCGTAGATATGTTGTTAATAAAAAAAATAAAACGACAAAATTTAATTATTGTGTATAATTCCGTGGATAACTGTCTCGATATATAAACTACATACATAGATATAATCTACATCCCTAGTGGGGTAGGCAGAGCGTTAACGACCTTAACAAAGGTCGTTCCGCCACGGCTGACAAAGTTTTGAGGGTTATTTAAGATAGATTTGTAGGTATATTGCTGTAGTGATAGGTTGTCAGCCTATCGCCTAAATTGCAATATACTGAAACCCTCGGATCCCTCAGCTGATTTTTACAGCATGCCCGGGAGGAAATGCAGCTGGCACATTCTATGTTTTTCTTAAATAATTATTAGCAGTAAAACAAAATTGTATGTACATACTAAATAATTAATATATATATAAAATAAATAATTATTATCAGTAAAACAAATTTGTAGACAGAAGTGTCACCCATGTGAACAGAGTCTTACATTCAGGAAAATGAGAAGACTCTCAAAGATAAGTTGACATACCTACTTGGGACTTGGGACATCCCCTAGTCAAGGTCTAACCATACTTCTAAGTATAAAAGACGCTCCAGACTTACAGTCTTCACAATTCAAACTACACCTCCGAAGACTACGGTTATCCGTCTTCTGTTAACTGCAATATAATTTAATTAAAAACAAATTCATCATGTCTAAGACAATCATCCTTGCTTTTGTTGTGATGATGGTTGTGGCAGTTTTTTCTGCTCCAGCAGAAGGTGAGCAAATCGTTAATATTAATTTAATCAAAATGTTTAAGATATAAAAAAAATATAATCTTTCAAAATACTGGAAATTGTTGATAAAAACTTACAAAATTTATTATCTTTTACCCATTAGGACTTAACCCACGTCCCATGGATCAAGAGGTCAATGATTATTTTTTTTGTATCAAATGGATTATGCAATCTAGAATCAACTATTTTGTTATCATTAGACTATTAAATAACACCGATTTAATTTAGTTAGTTTATTTTATAGATAGAATAGAATAATTTATTTGCCATAAACAGGGTTACATTAAGGTGTTCCAAATATGCATTAAATCATGCCTACTTAGCTAATAATTATCAATAGCATGCAAAAATTACAATCCAAAAATGCAAAGATAACGCATTACGTAATAAAAAACTCTATTTTGACTACTTTTCTTTTCTACTTTTCTACAGACAATCATTTTGCATTTCTCCTAGTAGAAATAATTCTTTCATATCTCAATTTTTTTGTTCCAGAACCAGAAACCCACCAGGAGTTCGAGGCTCTAGTCCGCCTGCCGCGAGCGACGTGTGACCTGCTGTCAGGGTTCGGCGTGGGAGACTCGGCCTGCGCTCTGCACTGCATCGGGCATGGACGCAGGGGCGGGTACTGCGAGAAGGGAACCTGCCACTGCCGCTGATACTCTTTCTATTTTTTTAATATGTACCTTCACCTTTTTAATTTGATCCATCCATTATTTTCATTTGTGAATATTCCTTCTTTACATTACCTAAATTTGTTTGTACATTGACGCATCCATATTGTTACTTTATTAAGTTTATACATAATTGTAAATAATAAAGTTGTCATAATTTAATTTCTGTGTTTCTTTTTCACTATCAAACAGCTTTATTATAAATAATTAAATATTAAAGTACTTATTTTGTTTCGTATAAAAAGTGAATTAACTTTTTGGCTGTCCTTTGCTAAAGTCTGCCCTAGTCTCACCTACTGTTTTGTTTTAAGTATTTCATAAATTTCAAATTTAGTAATAATAGAAGTAAATGGTGGTAAATTTATTTAAAATAATATTTTATCAAAAGATGTTTCCGTTCTTCCGGTTCATAAAGCAAGCAGCTGGAACACTCTCATCATTAACTTTGGCAATAAAAACGGCAACAAGAGCATAGCGCTTGCTCTTTCCTGGTAAAGCGCAAACAACCGGGAGGTGCATCTTGAAAATGAAAATGAATTCATATTATAGAGTTTATCTTCTGTTCTATGCATTTACTGAAAGGAAAGGTTAGTTTGTTTATGTTATTAACTACGGCATTATTATATTTTCTTCCATGCTGACCTGGGCGCAAGAGAAAAACTTTGAATGTGTCAGCTGCATTTCGTCCCGGGTATGCTGTAAAAAGCAGCTAAGGGATCCGAGGGTTTTAGTATAATTGTAATTTAGGCGATGGGCTGACAACTCGTCACTACAGCAATATACCTACAAACCTATCTTAAATAACCCTTAAAACATTTTCAGACGTGGTGGAACGACTTTTGTTTAGGTCGTTGACGCTCTACCTACCGAATTAGGCATAAAGGCGTTATTATAAATGTACGAGTATTTATGTTAAAATTTATAAAAAAAATGGCAACAATTAGATAAGTAACAATCAGGTAGTTTCCATTGAGTGACGTCATACTTGCATATGACAATGAATTCGTTGCTTCATCAGGACCACTCAGTTATTTATTCTAAAGACACCAAGTCATACACACAAAACTATGCAAATGGTTATACTCATCACCACATCACCAAAGCTAAAACTTCATCATGAATTGAAATTCAGAATCAAAAGTGCAACACGCGGCCGTATTAGCTTCGCAAGCACGGGGCACCTGAATACGTGGGCAATTAGTCTCTACAGGCGACGATGAGACCTAGAACATAGTCTGAATGCAGAGCAGATGCGAATGACGCATTTTATAAGTAGCGCTGATTTGCAGCAGAATGTTAAAAGCTCATTTTAAATTAAAATTTGAAAATTTAATTTGTTTATATCTAGTTGGTAAATTAATACAAGAACAAGGAAGAACGATTATAAATTTATAATTCTGTACTCTAAATGTATACAAAGTGATTTAGTTATTAACGCCACGGTCAAATGTTTGTTGTTACTAACTACGTAGAGTCCTGATCATAAAATGTTGTAAATACTTTCTTGATTCATTTAATAATACTACTGTTGGTTGTTTAAGCATTTTCGTTCACTTCCTTAAACAAACACTAATCAACTTAAAAAAGCTTCAAAAAATGACGAGAAATTTAAGATCAACACTTCCTTAATTTACAAAGCAAGCAATTAAACACCATTGTAATAACAACTCAAGAGACTTTCCAGAGGCAGAAGCAACCTACTTCCGTTGCCTGGATACAGGCCCCGGGTAAAAAAAGTGAGAACTTTATAATGGTATCTGGAGGCATGCCAGACATGGAAAAAGGGAAAAACGCGCGAATGATAATTCTGTCAAGGATGGAAGATACGGTTTGTGCAGTGCTTGGGTATGTCAGATGAAAAGATTGTAACTGGAAATATGGCGAAGTGAATTCGTCTTTTGTGGAATCAAGCCTGCTAGACCGTTATTTAATAGTTTAAAACCACCTAATAGTTTTATATGAACACTTTCAGATGAGATGCTTGGAATCATCTGTCTTATTTTCTCCGCTTTGTCCGGGAAAACATCATCAACATATGTATAGAAAACAGAAACCACAGACACTGGAACCAAAACTACATGAATGTTCTATGCTCCAGAGCTTATGTATAAGGCCCAACTTTGACTATAAATAAACAGGACGTTTATGAAATTCTTTTATGTATCGTAAAACAGTTATGGATTTTTCTTTGCCTCAAAATGTATTACAAGCGACTTCATTCAAAAGTTCCGCCACATTTCAATATAAATAGGTACGTACAATCTTGAAATATTGCTACACGTACAAGTTTTAAATTCAAAAGCCGCTGCCGCTCTGAAACGTGAAAATTTCTGTCCTGCACAAAGTTATACAAGTTAAAAATTGTTCAACCTTTTAAAAACATTGCTTTTAGCACTGTTTCGTATTTCATGTGATTATAAATATAGAAAGTTATATTTTTTTACGTACTGGTTTATTATTTTAATGCAGGTACCATTAAAGAATTTCTTTCATGTTGAACTGGGTGCGATATGATAAAACAACATAAATGTAACAGGTGCTTTTATTCCATGCAAGACTAAAACATCACGAATATAAAATTAACGTAAGAAATTAATCTTAACAAAAAGATTAAAACTAGGTATGTGTTGAGAAACCTTGAGATGTTTTTCAGGCGTCTATTTTTTACATAATTCTTTTTCTTTATACTTAGCTGTAGATTTTTCAACAACGCAAAATATTAGATATAAGACAACAGAAGATAAGTTATCTTTTAGTAACATTTTTAATTTAAAATAAGATTATTATTTTTGATTTTACATACATACATACATAAAATCACGCCTTTATCCCTTACGGGGTAGGCAGAGCGATAAACGCCTCGTAAAAGGCGGTTTCGCCACGTCTGACAAAAATTGAGGGCAATTTTTGATTGAAAAGTGTATTGCTATAGTGACAGGTTGTCAGCCCATCGCCTAAATTACGATACACTGTAACCCTCGAGTCCCTTTTGCTGACTTCTACAGCATGCCCGGGAGGAAGGGCAGCTGGAACATTCTATGTTTTTCTATCTCTCCCAGTCCAGCATGGAAGGAAATTTTTGATTTTATCATCTACAATTTTGCCCAATATTTGCCGTAGAAGCACATACTATTTTGATGGTCATTAAATGGTCAATGTTGTAGGTAGCGGTTTAGATTAGCATAGCCTTATATTATCTTGTACGGTTAGAGTATCTTATCTTATCTTATCTTATATAGCAGTAAGTGTCATACTGCTGAGCACGGTTAGAGTATGTAAAAGTTTAAATTAATATGTACATACATACATATAATCACGCCTTTATCCTTAATGGGGTAGGCAGAGCGTAAGCGACCTAAACAAAGGTCGTTTCGCCACGACTGACAAAGTTTTGAGGGTTATTCAAGATGGATTCGTACGTTTCTTCCATGCTGGCCTGGGAGCGAGAGAAAAACAAAGAATGTGCCAGCTGCATTTCCTCCTGGGTATGCTGTAAAAACCAGCTAAGGGATCCGAGGGTTTCAGTATATTGTAATTTAGGCGATGGGCTGACAACCTGTCACTACAGCAATATACTTACAAATCTATCTTAAATAACCCTTAAACTTTGTCAGACGTGGCGGAACGACCTTTGTTTGGGTCGTTTACGTTCTGCCTACCCCATTAGGGATAAAGGCGTGATTATATGTATGTATGTCATCATCTCCCTAGCCTTATCCCGTATCTCACGGGGTCGGCTTCCTAATCTAGGGGATTGAACGAGGGTGCTGGTTTTTACACAGAGCGACTGCCATCTGACCTCCGCAACCCAGAAGGGAAACCAGACCCAATCCTAGATTAGGTCAGAGTTTTAAAGCCGCCAATGCTTAGCACTGGCCTCTGATATGGCTTGACGTCTAATATCTACGGTATTAAACAATATTAACCGGGACCAACGGCTTAACGTGCCTTCCGAAGCACGGAAAAAGCACCGAATAAACGTACGTATGAAATTCGAAAACCGAAAAACACATTGGTACGTGGTGGGATTCGAACCACGACCTCCCGCTCAGGAGGCAGCGGCCCTATCCACTACACCATCGGGCTCTATCGGGATTATATGTATGTATGTATTTGTACGTATATCGCTGTAGTGACAGGTACAATTAAAATGTAGTTTGGCATTTTTCTCCTACATACAAAACATCGTAACGGTTCTTGCCATTTCACTTCTCTAAGTCTGCTGTAAGAAAGGAACCCGCACAAATTGTTCGAAAATCCGGTTCAGTCGATTTTGCTAAAATTTCAGAAAATGATTGCCTATGTCATGTTGATGAAATGTGTATAATTGCATGCCCAAATAATGCCCAGTTTTTGAGATATAGTAATTTGAATGATGAATCAAAATCGAGTAGTTTTGGTCTGTTAACTAAAACTTCATATGAGCTGTGTACTTTTTGCTAAAACGTAGAAGAGTACTAATCGAAACTTTGACATAACTTCTGGTAACAAAAACTAGACTAGATTTTAGGAAACTACTTTTCGATTCAATTCGGTAGATAACTCACATGTTGTTAATTGGTAAGTTTAGACGAGATCTTTATTTTTGATGACAGCTGTCAAACTTAAAACGGCCATATCTCGGAAAATATTGATCCTAGCCTAATTGTGAGTAATGACAAAAGATAGGTCTTGACAAGATCTTTATTTTAAATGACAGATGTCATCAAAAATAAATATCTCGTCTAAACTTATCAATTATAGCTACACGCGAGCAATCTGGGATCTATAGTTTCCGAGAACATAGTCTAGTATTAAAATTTTTGTTGCCAGCAGTTATGTCAAGTTTTGATTAGTAATCTTCCACGTTTTATGTCATATGAACAAATTTTTGCTTAAAACAGACAACACTACTCGATTTGGATTCAACATTAAAACGACTTTATCTCGAAAACTGGTCATTATTCGGCCATGCGATATACTTTTCATCAACATGATATAGGAAATCATTTTCCAAAGTTTCAGCCAAACCGACCAACCAGGGATTTTCAAACAATTTGTGCAGGGTCCATTTTATTAGAGATAAGCAGTGCGTGCTTTGCCTTTCTTCCCTATGTTTTTGTCCTTTGTATATTTCTGTACACTAAATTGTTAAATAAATAAATAAAACATATCTATCAGTGTTTCTGGGTGAAATATCTTAGCACAAAATAATGTTATCTAGACACTTCGTGATATTCGTAGATTGTATTATTTTATTCGGGTTGCTGTTGAATTTATTCATGAGTATTTTGTTTTTTCTACGTCTGCTAAATTTTAATGGTCAGTTGAACAGTTATCCAAGTTCAAATGAAAAATCCCGAGATTCTTATACATTAGGTTAGTGACTTGAATAAATCTTCAAATCCTTCAAATTAAAAGTAATGTTTTTTGTTTCATATTGATTTTGATTAGATTGCTATAAATTATTGATATCACAATCAAAGACACAATGTCCTAAGATAACATAACATTAAGCTCCATATTTTTACCTGAAATCATGTCACTACATACATACATATAATCACGCCTTTATCCCTAATAGGGTAGGCAGAGTGAAAACGACCTAAACAAAGGTCAGGACAAGTTTTGATTATTACAGATGATAATGATGTCTATAGGGACAGGTTGTCAACCTATCGCCTAAACTTGCAATAGAATAAATAACCCTCGAATCCCTTATCTGGTTTTTACAGCATGCCCGGAAAGATATGCAGCTGGCACATTCTATGTTTTTCTATCACTTCTAGTCCAGCATGGAAGAAATCATGTTCTTACGTACTTATAACGCATATTTTATCAACATAATCAATACACTCCAGCAAACTACAAAGACTTTCATAATATTTTCCAACAATATTCTCTTGATCACAATTTAGCTTTATAAGTGCCAAAATTTCATCACCATTAACCCTCAAGAGGACACCTTTATAAACGTTTTTGGAACTCCCATAAAGGTCCTAAATTTTCTCCCGTAATCGATGAAAGCTATCTCAATGCTAAATTGGAGTTGAACAAATTGGATTGATCGGGCGTTTTTTGACTAGACGGCACGTCTACGGCAACGGCAACGAAATGGTATCGTGGAAGAGATAATTGTGCGAAAATCAATGAAATTATATGGCATGCTTTTCGACCCGCCGGTACGGCAACGGCATGGCAGTGACTCCTACCGGTATCGTCGCCGGCCTGCCATAAGTAAGAACAAATGCGAGCGTGTGTGTGCGCTCAAAATGAAACTAGGTGGACTATACCATCGGCGATATTACCGTCCTAGTAGAATAAATCGTCACGGTATCGTGACGATATCGTTATCATCGATGTCGTGCCGTGGACGAGATATCTAGTGGATCAACAACCATTGAATTGAACGTTTGGCGCGATGGAGAGCCTTTAAGGGTGTATTTTAGTCACGAATATTCCCAAAACCGCAACAGTTTAAGTATTTAATTACGTCCATTGGGAACTGTCGGTCCCTTTCGTAATTCGATTTCTTGATTTAAATACTTCACACCACTATATATGACGAAATTGAATTAAATAGTTTGCAACTTTTATTAATTATTAACCTTAACTACTGAGGCAGAAATCTGACTAAGCTATAGACATAATTATGATCCAAGCAGGATTGACTTTAAACGTTATATTAGAAAATAATATGTATATTAGAATAAATAACTCTATACTCGCAAAACATACTGGAGAAATAAACATATTTCTTTAACTTCTTGCGTAAAGTATAAACACAGTATAAACGAGATTTTCTTTTTGTAGTAGTCTAAGCGTCAACAGCGTAACAAGAAACCATTTTCCCTACATTTCTGTTCTGAATTTAGGAATCTGTTGTCAGACCATTGCTTTTTTCAATACCTACATTGAAACCCTATCTATTTAGAAACATACCTTATTAAATCTGATAAGTATGTAAACCTTATCCTCCATCGCCTGTATAATGTTCCTAAAATCAGTCTAGATCCTTCATTCAATTCTTATTTTAAGGTTGTACGAATTTTGGACATGCATACTTAAGTATACCTTTTACATTTTCCCTTCCTATTGTGTTTCTATGTCAGACGAGGATGCCTCTATCCCTTATCTGTTCAGCTGTTAAAGAGGCTTGACATTGAAAAAGATGGATGGGTCTGCCTCTAGCAAAGTTGGTATCGATGCGAGAATTTTGGAATCAAGTTTCAGGAACAATCTAGAAAAGGATGCCTTGGAGTATAAAAGAATCAAAGTAACTTGGTTCAATATTTCATAATAATTTAGAGTAGGTAGCCAATTTTGCTACAGTTTTTCATTAAAAACAAAGATATTGTTAATGTCAATAAAACAAGTATATAAAATGCAATATAATTGCCTAATTTTAGTATGAAAATTTTATTTCATCCAATCAAAACTTTATCCTAATTCTGTCCTGCCTTTTACAAGCACATATAAATAACATATTTTGGTGTGAAAATCATCAAAACTTTAGTTTTACTTGTTTTTGAAGTTTAACAATATTGTGAAGAAAATCTTACGGTCTGAATAGTTTTAACAGTTGATAACCTTCTTATAAGTTGGAAAGGCGATGCTCAGGCGCGAGAAATAATACGATTGAGTGCAAACGACTTCTTATTCTTCTATATATTTAATTGTCTCGTCAAAATTTGAACCGATAAACCCCGGCGACAAGGGTTTTATATCAATTAATTAAGTATCTTATGTTTTATTTTTAGTTAAGTGTGGATTGATAATAATTATTATATCGTGGCCTTCAAAGCACGGAATATTTGTATATTTATATGGCAATAAAACAAGTTATTAAATTAAAAAATACGAGTAGAACACTGCACTGTCATAAACAAATTGGTAACAATCTCTCAAAGTAATTATTAAATGTTTCTTGGTATAATTGGCAACCCACAATCTCTGAATCGAGAGCTTAAGGTTTAAACCACTAGATGCAGTTTTTAAGAGATCAGTGAAAACGTTGAGATAATTCCTTACTTTCTGAAAACTCTAATGAAGCTTCTTCAGTAAATATTTAACGTCCTTAACTAGTTTAATTACCACTACCACTTGTAGAAAGTTAAATTCTTGCCTGTATTCCACTATGTAAGATGTAATTTGCATTTTAAGGACTTATTAGGATCTTAAGAGCACCTCTTAGCATGTTGCAACGTTGAAGTTTCTTCTGTTTTTTGTAGCTGCTTTTTTATTCTTCAAAACAAAGAATAAATCATGTACCCAATTGAATATACGAATTCCTGCAAACTTAAATTATCTATAGAATATTTACAATACCTGCATGCCCATTTGTCGCCATCATCGAATTAGAATTTATCGTCTTCTGTTCTGTGGTTGGCATGGATAATCTTACTTTATGTTTCAATCAAGTCGTAATCAGCCCCAAAGATGTCCTAATCGTAATTAAAAACAGTAACTTAAACAATCAAACTCTTTAGATGGAGAGATTAAGACTGAAAATATTAGAAAAAATAAGTCAAAATTCGACCGCTGACGAATTTAAGACTGCCTAAGACCGTTATTCTGTGAAGGTAAATTATGATATTTTAGGACTAATACATACCTACTCCAGTTGCTATAAAATTAAACTGTACCTTGTGCCAATGAAGAAACATCTGTCTCCTCGAAGGACCACAATTTAGCTGCAAACGAAGACGGATCCTCTGACGATTCTGATTAACCTTACCTTCAAACTACGGTGGTCCTCACTCAAAGCTCGTTTACATAATGTTTTACTTACTGGCGCGCTAGGTTGGTCGTTGATTTTAGATATATTTGTCTCAATATGAAGAGAAGACAATTGAAAAAAGTTGTTTGCAGCCTGGTTTATCTTAAAAGAATATTTTATAAACAGTGTTTGTAAATTACTGTTCGAAGTTAAATACAAATACAACCGGAGAGTTTAACATTTATCTTTTTTTTTATTTGCACAAGTGATTTTTAATTCAGAACCAACAAAATGAATAAACGGTGTACTTTTCATTTAGTAAAATAATCGTACTTTTACTCAATACTCAGATAATTATTTTCATGTAAATTTTGAGTATCTGCTGTGGATAGGAGAGTCCATTGTGTATATTTCTATGTAGGCCCAGGGAACCATACACGGAATCAAGTGGCGACGATACGAATTTTTCGACGAACTAGTTTGGAACTAGCATACCAGCACTGGACCAAATGCAAATGTGGCTCAACATAAATCTACAATTTCAAGCGCACGCGACGGCATAACTTACAAGTTATGGGACGTCTGTGACAAGTGCCACTTGATTTATCCCTGGCCCGGTGACACGGGGACTTAATGTGAGATTGCTCTACGCATCTTGATTTTAGCTTCAGTGATTGCGAGTTACAAAGTTTTGATGGTGTTTCTAAACTCGGCGAAGAAGCATTTTGCTTACCTACGCGATATTTATTTAAAATTTGTTGACTTTTCAAATCATATTTCTGGAGAAGAGACGATTTCTTTTGCAGAAAAGCTGCAGTTGATGATATAACGATTACGACACAATTGGTTTAAAAGAAGTTGCTTTGTCAACAAAATTACCAACTTTAACAAATATTTTTGGTTTCATATTTAGTTTTATAATATTTAATGTAATAAAAAAAATGCATAATGCTTTAAAACCTTATAATATTTTGGCATGAAATGAAAAAGCATAGCGGTCTACGCAACCACAACAAACCCTTAAAAATACTTTTAGTTATTGAAATAATTATTTTATATTTACGTAGATAAAAATTGTATTAACCAAAAAAAGATATTTGCAAAATTCACATTAAAAACTGATTAGAAATTTCTATCATAATGGATTTGAGAGTGATTCGTATTGACAGGCTCTGATGAATGGATTCTCTTATAAAGTTATACTAGGCTTTGTTTTGGCTAAACATTTTATTATGTCTAGCTAAACAGCAAAACCCATCAAAGGTTGTAATCATTCATCTTATAAGACCAAGATTTATAAGCTCAAGCTTGGAAAATAAAATAGATTTTGTTTAAAGATACAAAATATATCACTTTATTTATATGAAAAGGTACAAAATTTTCCTATTTTCGTTTTCGCCTGGTTTACCTGCCAACTTTTAAAACTTGTTGCTCTCTTACTCTTTCTCAAGAACTTCAGCTTAGACATGTTCTAAACACATTTGGAACTGTATACGATTTTAATTGCTTTATTTGCAAATTAATCCCTTATTTATACTTGCGTTTGGTATTTTAAATCACATTCAGAATATTATACTTAAGTAAGAAATCTAGTGGTCAGAGCCATGGGCCGTCCTGGGATCCAGAGGACCTGGATTCGATTGCCAGGGGGGAACACAAAGTTGATATTTATCAAATTATCACTTTGTGAGGTTTTCCCCAGTTTGGTTAGGATATTTCAGGCTGAATCATCTGATTGTCCGAAAAGTAAAAAGGATTCCGTGCTTCGGAGAGCACGTTAAGCCGTCGGTCCCAATCGCTGTCTTTGATAGTGGTCGTTACTCAAACCATGTCAGAGGCCTAATAGCTGTGCTAGGGGGTTTGAAAACTCTGACACCAGGGTACTTCGGGACTCGAGAATCCACTTCCTAACAAGAGAAGAAGCTCCTTCAGTTATGATCTCAGAAACAAATACAGAAGAACGAAGTGGGGTCACTCGAGCTAAGTAATTACACCTCATCTCCCCGCATTCGCCCTGGTAGAGAAAGCATGCATCACATCTCCATACAATACTACCTACTCACATCTCACAGACAAAGAACCTCTCGATTAGATGACTCGACAGTTTTTCAAGATATACTAATAGCTTCTGTATGGTATCTACTTAACCGCATCGGTCGCTAATGATAAATGTGATTCACGCTATCGTATAAAAACCATGAAAATTAATTATCATTCACTTAGAGAAAATAATATGTAAGATCTTCCATACTGGATTGGAAACAATAGGAAAACATAGAATGTTCCAGTCGTTATCCTTCCTGGACATGCTGTAGAATACAATAGATAATTTCAATTGAGGCTGAATCTGTCGCTATAGTAATGCTCATATCAACCTTATATTGCCCTCAATCTTTGTCAGATGTTGGAACAAGGCCCTTCAATAGACGTTTTATGCTATGTCTAGCCCGTAAGGATTAAAGGCATGACTTTTGTAACAAAGCGTCGAATAAATCTATTCCTTAATACCACCATCTGTCTCATAGAATTCTCAATGAAACGACTAAACCTAAACGGGCACTCGAACCTAACATAGACGTATACTATTAAGAAAACACTTTTTACACTAGTTGCTAGTGCAACTATATATTATTTACGCTGCCTGATGATGGTGTAACGAAACCGGTCGCTTAAATAAATAATATATAGTGAAATTAGTGTAAAAAGTGTTTTCTTAATAGTATACTATGGAGTTCCATCAAGAAACAACAACACAAAGTGTAATATAACATAGACGAATTACTAAATTCATCCACGCATCAAACCCGGCAAATTCCTACCTGCAGTCCGTGACTGTATTTCAAAAAAAGGCCCTACAAGAGCCTTGTTTGCGACAACCGCTCCTGGTTCTATTTGTATATGAAAATTGTGCCTAATCCGTATTTACTCAGCCTTGTGCTTCCCACAGACGGATTTTTATGAATAAGTAGACGTCGCACGACTTCGGCAAAGAAAACAAAAAGTAAAAATTATTTTTTTATTATTAAATTCATCACACAAATTCATATTTTATTTTTTTCCATGCTGAACTAGGAGCGAAAGAAAAACATAGAATGTGCCGGCTGCGTCTCCTTACGGGTATGCTGTAAAAACTAGCTAAGGGATCAGAGGGATTCAGTATATTGCAATTTAGGCGATGGGCTGACAACCTGTTATTACAGCAATATACCTACAAATCTTTCTTACATCACCCTTAAACTTTGTCGTACGTGGCGGAACGATCTTTGTTTAGGTTGTTTACGCTCTGCCTACCCCATTAGGGATAAAAGTGTTGTTATATGTATAAATTTGATGTGATTATATGTGTGATTATATATATTATTTTGAAATTTGAGGTGTTTGTTCTTATCTTACCAGAGGATGATGATCATCGTAGACATTTTACGTATTTAGGTCTAACGTTAGTGGTATTTTCCGAGATTTTTTTACGTCTGTTTGGTTTTATCATCATCACAAAAGTTTGATATAAGAGATTATATATCAAAAATGTCAATTTTGTATTTATTTTAAAACTAGTAGTGTTCTAAAATTTCCCAAAATTTTCAACATACATACATATAATCACTCCATTATCCCCAATGCAGTAAACAGAGCGTAAACGACCTATTCAAAAGGTCGTTCCACCACGCCACTGATAATGTTTTGAGATTTATTTAAAATACATTTGTGGGTATATTTCTGTAGTGACAGGTTGTCAGCCGCCGTTGCCTAAATAAGAATATACAGAAATCCCCGAATCCCTTAGCTGATTTTTACAGCATGCCCGGGAGGAAATGGAGCTGGCACATTCAACGTTTTTCTTTTACCTCCAGTCCGGCATAAAGAAGTTATAAAATATAAAATTATAAACAGTTTGACATCAAGAGGCTCCCAATATGAAGTAATAACGATTAAGATGTCACCAGCAGAGTAGCGTCTACAGATAGACTTGTCTGTGGCCACTCTGAAACCCGCAAACATCTATCGCGTTGCAAAAATGAATATGTAACAGAATTCACCGGCTTAGTTCTGAATACGAATGAGTTTTGTTAGTTGAAGGCAGCGTTCCGATCGCGGCGTGTTTTTGAACGCTTAACATTCAGTGTGTTAGCTTTACATGCATGAATTATCACTGGATTGAATTGCAAATTTTGCGGGATGAAAGTTATCAGGTCAAAAATAAAATTCAGTTTTCTTTTTCTATCAATATATTTTTTTATTAAAATTATTTTATTAAATGCACGTTTAATTATAATTAGCTTAAGTTTAAGGTACTCACGTCGAAGAACCTAAAGAAAAAATCTTTAAATTAAAAGCAAACGCAACCCTTTTTGGGTAAGCTTTAATCCACCGCCGGTTCTTATCTCTCTTATCTCCAAGCAAGATAGTGAACTCAAGAGAAACCTATTTAACAAAAAAAAATGTATTAAGAAACCTAACAAATATACAAGGAAAAAGGTTTTCTAAAAACTTTTTGTGAAAAACAAAATATTTTTCGCGCGCGCGTACAAAATATGATTTCGGTTAGAACTAAAGCTTTTGTTTAAAATTCCTAGCAAGGATTGGAGAAATCTCGCTACATTCCATTTACACGAGATATGGGGTTCGTCGGGTTCAGAGGAAACACACGAGGTCACCATAGTAGAACAATACAATATTGTACCATCTCGAACATTTTGGTACATTCTAGCCGAGTTTTAGGCAGACTATATGGTACGTCTACTTTTTCATTTTTTGGTTGGTATTTCTGATGAAAATATGTAACAAATCTGGGAAAAGGAGAGAAATTGTTTTTTTCGAAGCAAATTTAAATTATAAGAAATTACTTTAAAATTTGATTTGGTAAAAGAAAAAGAGAAAGATCTGTAAAGAGTAAGCAGCACCTTAATACGTTTATTTATTATTCATAACTTTGTAACGATTTTTGAAAACTTTATCTGGCCTAGACATAAACTTAGAGACTAAAATTAAGAGCAGGATATAATTGCAACAAAGGCACACTTTTTATTCCTTCTTCGTTTCAATTTATTATTTTTATAACTTACACACTTACAGAGATATTTTTCAGCACGCTGCACCCGTGTCTACTCTGTTATACAATATAACACAACGCCCCATATCTGGCGTCGCTCCAGAAGCATTATAAAAGTTTCTACGCGGCTAAGTAGAGCAGTAATAAAATATTAAAGTGGACGAAATGAAAACTGCGTTACTAACGAAGATATGAAGTTGATATGTTTAAATTGTTGATCTGGAAGCGATACATTATAACAAACAACTTTCACATTTAAAAAAGGTCGATGATGATATTGCAATTTAGGCGATAGGGTGCTGTCACTACAGCAATATAGTGTAACACCGACCTACAAATCTATCTTAAATAGCCCTCAAAACTTTGTCAGAGGTGGCGAAACGACCTTTGATTAGGTCGTTTACGATCTACCTACCGCATTAGGGATAAAGGCGTGATTATATGTATGTATGTGTTTAAAACTAAATTAGCTTAACATATAGTTGCTTGAAATCTGAAGTGTCTTTTCCGACCGACCTACAAATCTATCTTAAATAACCCTCAAAACTTTGTCAGACGTGGCGAAACGAACTTTTTTTTAAGTCGTTTATGATCTGCCTACCGCATTCGGGATAAAGGCGTGATTATATGTATGTATGTATGTGTTTCAAACTAAATTAACTCAACATATAGTTGCTTGAAATCTGAAGTGTCTTTTCTGTGCAGTGTTAATTAAATTGTATGCACCTACATCATATTGTTCTCATGAAAGTTATGTCTTTTTTTGAAAATGAAGATTTAAAATTTATTTTAAAGATATAGAAATTACCAATTTCTCTTTTTGGGAATAGGTACGTTTGCGTTCAAATGTATTGAAACGTATGATAAGCCCATATTCTTTGTTAATAAGAAAATCACAAAAGATATTTAATTATCGTTTATATTAAATTAAAGATAATTAAATAAAGTAGTAAAAACCTAACCTGCCTTCTAATCCTGTCAACCCAACCCAAATTACTAAATAGTTAGACAAAAAGTATAAAAGAAGCAAATCAAAAACTTTATGGGACATAAATAACTCATGAGAATTTATAGATGCGTCAATTTTGTAAAAATGTATCCATGTCGTATCCTGATAAAATGTTTCTGACATAAATCTTCGTTTGCATTGTT
The DNA here is from genome assembly GCA_949820665.1 of Scrobipalpa costella. Taxonomy (NCBI): domain Eukaryota; kingdom Metazoa; phylum Arthropoda; class Insecta; order Lepidoptera; family Gelechiidae; genus Scrobipalpa; species Scrobipalpa costella. Next base: position 24,572,190 of record OX463297.1, read on the forward strand.
CGGGAGAGCGGTAGCTCGGATTGATTAAATTGGAAACCGTTTGTTTGTTTGTTTGTTTGTGCTCACTTTTTGAACAACAATGCCTTGCCCTCAGGGCGCAGAAAGTTCCAAAGTTGTGGGGTAATATAAGTTTTGGTTTTGATAGGCATAGTAGTTCCGCGAAACTAATTAGTTATTATTTTAGACTGTGTTAATTTTGATATTTTACGCTGTCAGTATTTCAGTTTATTTTGTAAACAAATATTATGCTATGTTATGTTTGTCAGAATGTTTGACAGAAGTGGTACTGCATTCCTTCAATTGATCGGCCGTTGAACGAAATGTAAAACGTATTTTTATCTGTTTATGGATCGCCCAATATGTTCCATCCTTTTCATTTGTTCGGATTGGAGACAACAATATCGAGATCGGCTAAGAATCCACTTGCGAAATGCAGTGCTAGGCGGATACGCGGTGGTGTAGTCGTTGACTATTTTATCACAGCTCGGACACTCCTAACTACAATGTAATTTTGGGCACACATCGACAGACGGCAAGTTGCACTTGGCATGAGTTTGTGTGCGTGTTATAAGGGTTGACAAATTTTGGTATACCCGTCATTATCATCACTTGATTGAATAAACCAACGTTTTAAAGTAGTTCACTACGTTACTTTACGTTTTTAATAGTTAGAATAAATTAGGTTGCAACTTTTTTTTTTTTTTGGTCGGGAACGACTGAGACGGAGTCGACGATGGTGCGAGCTCACCCAGAAGATGCCTGTTCACTCTAACTTTGAAATGTTGGGGGTTGAAGGCGTTCGGAAACACAGACGCAGGTAGTTAGTTCCACACTTTTGCCGTGCGCATTATAAAGGAGTTTTGGAAGCGCTTGGTACGTATTGGTGGAATATCAACCAGGTATGGATGGTATCCTGCGGTGCGTCTAGATGTCCGATGGTAGAAGGGAGCTGGCGGGATAAGGTCGTGGAGCTCTTGAGCACACTCACCGAAGTACAGCCTGTAGAAGACCGACAAGCAGGCAACCTTACGGCGATGTTCCAGGCTATAAAACTTGGCTTCTAGCAGTTTTTCGTCATCAATAAGCCTCTTGGCTCTGCGTTCCACCGAATCGAGTGCGGCAAGTAAATTGTATGAATTTACTTACCGTCTCTCATCACTGTGGAATCTAAAAAAGTTCCTATTCTAGTCATATTTTGTGGTAAAATGACATCCGTACACGGAGTCAAAGTCAAAGTCAAAGTCAAAATCTTTATTTGTGATACACAGGTATAAATGAGGTGTTGACAATATAAGAAGCACTCCGTGATCCACCATTTGGCATACAAATTGCTATATAAGGATTTAGAAACATAAATAATTTTAAAGTTAAAGTAAATAATTCATCAATTCAATAAATACGGAACAGTACCTAACCATCTTTGGAACACAAAACTTTATTATTTCCGTTACACTGGGAAACATGCGCGCGCCATGCCCGCTAAGCGTACGCTCAATGTGGCCCACAATCCGGCGCGGAGTGTGACGTATGTCGGACTGGGGAAGGGAAGTTTATGTCCATTCTGTATGCAGTATTATTATACAAAAGAAATCACCCTATTGGAAGATGCTCTCATTTTTGCAAATGGCCGCCAATGTCAAATCTGTTTTGACATTTGTGGACTAGACAGATGCAGAATACAAGTGAACAAGCCATGGAGCGATACACTCCCCAAGAACGCGGAAAAATCGTGTCTATTTTTTTGAGTAACAATTCGTCTGTGGTGTTGGCGCAGCGCGAATTCCGTCGCCGATTCCCCGGCCGTCCGACACCGACTGCGCAAACACTGCGACGTTTAGCCACCAACCTTGAAGAGTATGGGACCACACGAGACGTTGCTAAGAGTGGCCGGCCCCGGAGCGCCCGTTCTGCCGAGAATATCGCCGCTGTAGCCGAGGACGTTGAAGTGAGCCCCGAAACATCGACCAGACGACGTGCCACGCAATTGGGCCTCAGCCGGCGGTCCTTGCAGCGAATTTTGGTGCGAGACTTGAAGATGTTTCCTTACAAAGTCCAGACCGTGCATCAGCTGCTGCCTGCCGACCGCCAAACGCGCGTAACCTACGCCCAAGCCATCCTCAATCTCGAGGAAGAATTGGACAATTTTTCGACCAAAATCATCATGAGCGATGAGGCTCATTTCCACCTCAGCGGTTACGTGAATCGGCAAAATTATCGCTTCTGGGGCACCGAGAATCCACGAGTGATGCACGAGGAGCCGTTACACCCGCTCAAAGTGACTGCGTGGTGCGCTGTTCACGCTGGAGGAGTCATCGGGCCATTTTTTTTCGAGAACGCCGCGGGTCAAACGACAACAGTGGACGGTGCGCGCTATAGGGCCATGTTGACCGAATTTTTTCTGCCGCAATTGGACGAATTGGGACTGGAGGACATGTGGTTCCAACAGGACGGGGCAACGGCGCACACTGCACGAGCCACAACCGACATTCTGAAGGCGGCATTTCCGGGTCGCCTAATCTCTCGTTTTGGCGATTTGCACTGGCCGGCCAGATCGCCCGATTTAACGGTCCCGGACTTCTTTTTATGGGGTTTTTTGAAGTCTCGTGTTTACGTCAACAAGCCTGAGACCTTGGAAGCCCTCAAAGACAACATTCGACACGAGTGCGAGAATCTGTCGCCCGAAGTTCTCGCCGAAGTGATGAAAAATGCCATAAAACGAGCCCGTATGGCAATCAATTGTAACGGCGCCCATTTGGCCGATATCATCTTCTCGACTTGACCAGTAAAATTCTAAAGGTGCAAATAAATATAATCAAAAAACAGATTCGAAGTTTTTCATTTAGAAAAAAAATGAGAGCCAAACAACATCGGATGACTTCTTTTGCGCCACCTTGTATATTCTGTGATTTTAGTCTTTTTGTAAGGCTGTATTGCGCGATTTCCTAAGTCTATGAAAAGAAAAATTACATGTGCCATCTCGCTCGCGTTCTGTCAGTCGGGAGGCCAGTGCGGGTCGACCATTTGAATGCTAGTGATTACCTACTCAGTGATTTAAATTGGTGTGATCGTTTTCATTGAGATACCTACGAAAACTTATATAAAAGATAGCTTGTTGCTGGACAACTACAGTAAAATTCTGTAGTTTAACCCCGCAAGCCGTCGTCTTATTATATATTCCAATAAATATAACGGAAAGTTAGCTCAATCTCAAATACAATTTTTTAAGCATTTTTGCTCAATTTGTCTTAGAACGTTGGAGAATAAAGTGGTCAGTGTCGAAAGCTTAAACCAGTGTTTAAAATATTAAAACTACTGGGTATGACTATATTTGTGGTCTAGTGAACTGAGTTTTCATTGAAAAGTCAATTTAAAATTAAAAAAAAATGGGGTCAGGAAATGACTAAATACTACTACGACGTATTGTTAATTTTTTAATGTAATTATTATTGTTTATCTATGATCATAGTGCTTTCAACAGCGCAAAAACACAGGGAACTTATAAAACAATTGAATCGTGGTAGAACTCGCGATAATACTTCACAGGTTATGATGGCGGCTGAGGTGAATTTCTAATCTCAGTAAAAAACAACATGTATCCTGTTCACCGTCTTCGATGTAATATCCATTGACTGGTCAACAATGGGAGCTTTTCGACTAGACGGCACGGCAACGGCAACGGCACGTTGGAAGAGATAATATCTGAAAATAAATGAAATTTCATTAGTATGGAACGCTTTTCCACTTGCAGGCACGGCAACAGCGCGGCATTGATTCCCAACCGGTACCGTCGCGGGCCTGCCAAACTGCATGACGTGCGCGCGTGTTTGCTCAGATTGGAACTAGGTGGACGATATCGCGACGTTGCCGTGTCGTTGCTGTGCCGTATAGTAGAAAAAACAGAGGCACGGCATCCTACCGCACCGTCGCCGTACCGTCTAGTGGAAAACGGCCAATGACAGCGTGTTTTCCCTGCAAACAACAAAAAAACCTGATGCTATCTTCTACAAGCCGGCGGCGCGGAACACGCAATACAATAATCATGTTACGATTTATTTACTCCGCTGATTTGTCCATTCGCATCGAAACAAAATAGCGGCATCATTTTCTGACGCTTGTTTGTATGGTGAAAAAGGTTAGATACAAAATACATATAATTAATTCTATAATTATTTATTAAACCAAAGGACATAAAATTAATACTTTTCAAAACTGTAAAGATGTTTTACTATTTTCGTTTTACACATTGGTTCTATATGATTCTTTTTTCGCGAGCGAAGTTGACAATCGTACCTGTCAAATGGAATAAAGAAAAAAGCATGGATATTGGAAAAAAATCAAGCCTAGCAGTATCAATCAAAAATATATGTTCATAAAAAAAAACATGTCTACATTCGGAAATAACGATTTTTTGTACAGGCAGTAGCCACTTTGTGATGAAATTTCTATAACTGGTGCTGGAGCTCCGCGCCCAATTTTTTACCTATTTTACGAATGTTTCATGATCTCCCTAGCCTTAAATCGTATATCACGGGGTCAGCTACCTAATCTAGGTGATTCAACGAGGGTATTGGTTTTTACACAGAGCGACTCCCGTCTGACCTTCGCAACCCAGATGGAAAACCAGACCCAATCCTAGACTAGGTCAGAGTTTTCAAGCCACCATTTCTTAACATTGGCCTCTGACATGGCTAAACGACTAATATCTACGGTATTAAATGATATGCCTTCCGAAGTACGAATATTTATTCAATTATAATTATTATAAATCATCGACAGAATATGCTAAGCGTTTTCAACTTTATATGTTTTCCTTATTTTAAAAAGTGAAGGCTTCTGGAAAATCAGTTTAGCAGATGGTCTTATATAACTAAGGTAAAAAAGTTCTGAGCAATACTGTAGTAGACATATTCCGCCAAAGAATATTAACTACCAAGATTTTCTTATACTAACGTAGCATTTTTGTATGAACTTTGCTCATTAGTACACTCAACATGAATGCTGTTAAGTTTGTTAATAAACTTAGTTACGCAGAACTATTGTCATTTATATAATTATGAATACCAATCTTTAACCTATTAAGAACTTTTTTAAGTATTTGTTATTTTATTATAATGGTCCTAAACAATAAGGATATCGTAGTAACAAATAATAATAGATAATTCCAACCATTTATGGTTAAGGAACTCCTAAAACGCAGAAAATCACCCTATAAAAGGTTTTTATTACAGCTAGCAACCATTTTAAAGCAACGTTGTGTTTGTAAACGAAAAGAAACTGTGAAGAATCAGACAAAAGAATTCTGGGAGTAACGTCTACAATTGCGATTGGTTTTAATCTAGCGTGAGCAGAGTAAATCGTGCGTTGTCTGCTGCTGACGCTACAATCAGAAAAGAAGCACTTAGTGGGGGTTTATTTGCTATTTCTTTTATTTCTTTAAATAATATCTTGATTTATTTTTTAATTGTTCAAGTTTATGCTCTCAGGGTTTTATAATTCTTAATGCAGATTAAATTTTCGCTCTTGAATTTAGTCGTAGTCTAGGACAAAGGTGAACGAGAAAAGAATAGACGATGATGATTTGAGCTTAAAGCTAAGCTAGTGCCAAGGTCGCCAAAGGCACTGAATTAATGGAAAACGATCAGTCCAGGCTACCCCTTGCAAATGCTAACACCTGAAGTGAAATCGTTCACTTGAAATCCAAACAGTCAATGCCAGTCTAAACTTGAAGATAAACAAGAATTATATTTTTAAATACTAAGGAATTGACAGTCAAACACCTAAATTCTTAATTCTAATCTAAAGCAATCAAAATTACCCGTGTAGTCGACACCAATAAAATTACTAAGGAACTCATTTGGCAAACGATACCTTACGGTTGCTTGGAGTCGCTAAATGCTGGCAACTATAGGCTGGCGAGCGTGCCAAACGGAAACAAAGAAATAAGAGCGAACGGGGTTTCGTAAGCGAATTGAACTATTTATATTGTAAAGGTATTTTCTTTCCTTTTTTTCTCTAGAAGCTGGATTATAACAATTTAGCAAAGTATTGACGATGCTGCAATTTTTTTAGTAGTTTGAATCTAGCTACGTGTAATCCTTTGAGACGCATGGTCAATGTCTAGTTGCTAGACTTGTTTTTTGTAAAGCATTGACCATGCCTCTCAAAAGAATTAACAGCATCGTTGTAAGCAAGTAGTTCACGCAAGTAAGATATTGAGCAGATTAATATATTTAAATCATTTTATTGTATACAACTCATATCGCAGGATAGTGAAGTAAAAATATCAAATATAAGAAGTGCAGCTATAAATAAACTTTCAAAGCGAACTAAACTCGAAGCTAGCGCTATCAACAACATCGAAACCTTTGCAAATGAAAGCTTCACAAGACTTGTCTCAAAAATGACCATTCGATCGGCTTGAAACTATACTTTCCAATATACAGATACCAGACGCCGGAAATTAAAATATTCCTGAAACTGTCCGTTCGCCTACACAGAGACAAAGGCCTTTGGAAAAATTTCTGCATAAAATGAGAAGCTGAAAAATCACCTTTGAAATTCTCCCGCTATTAAAATAACCATTTCAGTGGAGACCTGAGATGGGATGATAACAACGCCTTAAAGAAGTTTTTGCTTTTAACCCTTTGTGCTATTCTCAGTGTTTTTAAGATGGCTGAAGCAATGGCAACAAGAAATCCAAGATGATGCTAGTAGTATATACACACATCAATCATCAAGATAATCCTAAGTAGATGAGGTATTAACCTGTAACTTCTTACATATTTTGAAGGATAGGTACCACATACATAATTAATTATCCGTGCTGCAGTGAAGGGATATCTTTACACCCACAAAGGATTATGGGCACAATGCACCCAGCTCCATTTGTCATTTCACTAGCTGTTCCTAAAACACATGATCAAAATGAGTATTTTTCATTATAATTAAAAATTATATCTCCTATGGATCATGAGATATTGACAGAGCTTCTATTTTATACAAATTGCTAGCAAGGGAAGATCATGCTAAAATATATTTTTTCCTCCAATAATAAAACTAGTTTGCGTCAAAAGATTGAGTAAGCTGAGTATATTTTGCTAAGGCGCTAACAAATTCGTCCCATGCTGGACTGGGAGCAAGGGAAAGACATAGAATGTGTCAGCTGCATTTCCTCCCGGGCATGGTGTAAAAACCAGCTAAGGAAACCGAGGGTTTCTGTATATTGCAATTTAGGCGATAGGCCGTCAACCTGTCACTACGCCAATATACCTACAAATCTAAATTAAATAACCCTCAAAACTTTGTCAGACGTGGCGTAACGATCTTTGTTTAGGTTGTTTGCGCTCTGCCTACCCCATTAGGGATAAAGGCGTGATTGTATGTGTATCAATACTTTCGACCCAAACTATTATCGTTAAACAATTTATATGAAATGGGAGCTCTATGAAATATATCGAAAATGATTAGACAGATTTTGATGCGCTTTGGCCCTGTGTTAGCATCAAGCCAATAGTAGTCTCAGTGCCGAAGCTCCTGGGAGCACGGCCCATACATTTTCGCCCATGATCCTTTTTGAAATAAACAAAGTGTTCGATGTGATCATCATTGAAAAGACCGAGAACAGAACAATCTCCCCTATCTAATACTGTAATCATATAGAGACTCGATACTCAACATCTCTTATCTGGTAAAACCGCAAGCACTACTTATATTCTCGCCGTTCAGTGAAATTAAGCTGCTATTGTGAACGGCATTGAGTTCAATATCAATATTTTCTCCTTTTGCTATCCGCTGAATGGAAATGTGAAGCGCGTGGTTATCTAGAGATGAGATGATACATTTGATTTTCTTATGTTTTTTACAAAAGCTCCTTAAACAATACCATTAAAAAATTTTACTAGGAGTATTTCTAATTCAGAGAGCCCGATGGTGCAGTGGATAGGGCCGCTGCCTCCTGAGCTCGAGGTCGTGGTTCGAATCCCACCACGTACCAATGTGTTTTTCGTGTTTCGAATTTCACAAATACGTTTATTCGGTGCTTTTTCCGTGCTTCGGAAGGCACGTTAAGCCGTTGGTCCAAGTTGATATAGTTTAATACAGTAGATAGGTATTAGTCATTAACTGCCTCCGTGGTCTAGTGGCTAGTTCCATGGACTCCTGATTCGGAGGTCCTGGGTTCGATTCCCAGGGGGGAAACACAAAGTTGATATTTGAGAATTTATCACTTTGTAAATTTTTCCCCATTTTGGTTAGGACATTGCAGGCTGAATCACCTGGTTGTCCGAAAAAGAAAAAGATTTCGTGCTTCGGAGGGCACGTTAAGCCGTCGGTCTCGGTCGCTGTCTTTGATAGTGGTCGTTACTCAAACCATGTCAGAGGCCTGATAGTTGTGCTACTAGGCGGTTTAAAAACACCAGGATTCATCGGGTCGATAGACTCGATACCCACTCGACAGAAGAAGTCATTAAGCCATGTCAGAGGCCAGTGCTAAGCTTTGGCGGCTTGAAAACCCTGACCTAATCTAGGATTGGGTCTGGTTTATCTTCTGGGTTGCGAAGGTCTGATAGCAGGTGCTTTGGGGTTAAATCAGTACCTTCGTTCAATCTCTTATATTAGGTAGCCGACCCCGTGAGATACGGAATAAGGCTAGGGCTATGATGATGGATATTCCTTATTTATGCGACTCTAACTCAAGAGCTGAAGCACATTAAAACCTTTGCGGCGCTGCAATTGAATATTGTGGCATTATTAATATAATAATAGTGAAGGTCATAACAAATGGCAAAAACTTGTGCTATTGACTGTTCGGGACACTTTATAGTGCCTCGTCATGACGTTATGCGAATTTTAGCGATGCTATACCGTGTCATCAGTCAGAACATTCAGTAAGTATGTACGTATTAGCGTATAAACCTTAAGGTGGTTCTTTTAGCCCATAGAACATCTGGCTTTCGAGTGACGTGACCGGCCCAATCCCACTTCAACTAGGCAGCCTTCTGAGCTACATCTATTATTTTTGTTTGAAAACGCAGCACTGAGTTCCGAACTCGGTCGATCAGTTTGCCTCCAAGTATGCTGCGTTCCATATTTCTTTGGCAAACCCCGAGTTTGAACTTTTGGATGTCAGTCAAAGACCAGGTCTGAGCGCCATAGGTAAGAATGCCTCTTGTTTAATAATAAAAAAAACTGAATTAGGAAACCGTTCTTCAACACCCCGTCTCTAGTTCAGGCTCTATTTGCAAGGCTGGCTGCTGAGAATGCTCCGTGATTGGCTCCGCTGTACCGATACCGAGCTGCACCGACAATTCCACAGTAATCAGTTACTGCTACACCGGTATTGTTTATTTTGTACAATGAAACTGAACCAGCGAAGGAATTTACTGGCAGTTCCATTTTTGTTTCATTTCCTGTAATCAGCGGTATCGAGTGACGTGTGGAACTGGAGTAGGAAGAACAATAATTCTGTTGAAACTTCAGTTGCATTTAGTGGAAATAGAAACTTGAACTGATAATATCGCATAATAATCCACCTTTCTATTGTAATGTTGTTTACAATTTAAATGTATTTTATTGTGATTTAGGTGAAATTACAAATAAATGTAGTGCTATTAGAGAATTTGCTTATTACGTTTTATACGGGGTGTAAGGGACAGCGTCCCGCAAACTGATAGAACTTGCTCAGTCAACGACACTGAACAACTTCCATCAGGATTTTTTTTCAGGAAGTGAAAAGAAGTATTTATTGACTTTAAAGCCAAATTATATATAATATTAAGCATTATTTTGTATATATTTATATCTAGTATTTATGCGTTCAAATTTGAGTTGTTAAGCATATTATTTTGTCTATTCTTAGTTTACCTGCAAGCATAATTGTCTCCTCTGGGTTTATCAAAGGTGGACTGGAAGAGATCCCTTAACGGGATAAGTCCGCCTTTGTGCCACTATTGTTTTAATCTTCTTGTATTTTAGTTTTAAGATTTTTAAGGTACAATAAAGAGCTTACATACATACATACATATTTTCACTTCCTGAAAGAATTTCTCGGTGGAAGTTGTTCAGTATCGTTGACTGAGCAACCCTTTTCAGTTTGCGGGACGCTGTCCCTTACACCCGGCATAGCGATGGACCATTACTTAATCTACACAAGTGATGGTGTGAACAGATGATTCTTCAATGCTGGACTGGGAGCGAGAGAAAAACATAGAATGTGCCAGCAGCATTTCCTCCCAGGTATGCTATAAAAAAACAGCTAAGGGATCCGAGGGATTTTGTATGATGCAGTTTAGGCAATAGGCTGTCAAATTGTCACAACAGCATACATATACCTACAAATCTATCTTAACTAACCTATGACAAAGGAAATTGTTTTTTTTTCTTAGTCATTGTAACTAACCCTCAAAACTTTGTCAGACGTGGCGGAACGACCTTTACGCTTTGCCTACCCCACTAGGAATAAAGGCGTGATTATATGTATGGATATGTATATATGATGAACTGAACAAGTAAAACACATACTGTAAATTTTTCAGATATATAACGTGTAACAGAAAGGGTATATGCATCGAGAAAGGTGTGAATCTACCCATGCAACTGAACAACTTTACCTAAGGAATATAGTTTGAAAAACGAAAATGAATTGTTGACCTTCCGTACAAAACTGCATCAGCTGATAGCGCATTTAGTATGGGCAGTCAATTTGTTTTTTGTATTTTGACCTATGATCTTAGGCAAAAGTTGTTGAGTTTCATGGGTAGATTCAAACATTTCACGATGCACCTTGTATTTTACTTGTTGTATACCTAACCAAATTAACATCAATATTGGGTGATACTTTTTAAAAATTGAATACTTTTATGTTTTTGAAGCGAAAACTAAAAAACACTATGAACTGAATACGACCAATCATAGTTCGTTCATTAGCACATAACTGTTCTGAATCAAGGGTCGGATGTCTGAGTTGGTCTTGGGGCTGAGATGCACTCCGGCAAATTGCTCGGCAATTAGCAGCAAATGTGATTAAGTCCGGCTGCCTCTCAAGTTCACCTCCAATTCTGCTGGACCTGAATTATGCATACATTTTAGATGCTTTTTGACCTTTACTTTCCTCATGGCCTCATAATTTGCAGTATCGACTTTCAACATAAGCTGATGAAGTTTTGCACAAGATAAGCACGTACTCGTACTTTGTATTTATACCTATCCAACAAGTTCTATTTCTCGACAAGACAGTAACTTAATAAAATTCTTGATAAGTATGGGCTTACCTATATAATATATAAATTTATAATTTAGTATTTGAAGTATTTCATCGGGTCCTATATGCATACATACATACATACATACATACATATAATCACGCCTTTATCGCGACTTTTAACGACCTAAATAAAGGTTGTTTCGCCACGTCTGACAAAGTTTTGAGGGTTATTTAAGATAGATTTGTAGGTATATTCCTGTAGTGACAGGCTGTCAGCCCATCGCCTAAATTGCAATATACTGAAACTAAGCTGATTTTTACAGCATGCCCGGGAGGAAGGAAATGCAGGTGACACACTCTATGTTTTTTTTCGCTCCCAGGCCAGCATGGAAGCATTCCATATGTATGCATATATATTGGGAGCCCGATGGTATTGTGGATAGGGTCGCTACCTCCTGAGCTGGGAGGTCGTGGTTCGAATCCCAACACGTAACACCTAATGTGTTTTTCGGTTTTCGATTTTCATATGTACGTTTAATCGGTGCTTTTTCCGTGCTTCGGAAGGCACGTTAGCCGTTGGTCCCGGTTAACATCATTTTATACCGTAGATATAGGCCTCTGTGCTACTAGGTGGTTTGAAAACTCTGACACCAGGGTTCATCGGGTCGTTCGACTCGAGAATTTACTCGCTAAGAAGAAGACCGTAGATATTAGTCGTTAAGCCATGGCAGGCCAGAGCTCGGCTATTGGGTTTGGCTTCCCTTCTGGGTTGCGGAGGTCTGATGGCAGTCGCTCTGTGTGAAAACCAGTACCCTCGCTCCATCACCTAGATTATGTAGCCGGCCCCGTGAGATACGGGATAAAGCTAGGAAGATAATGGCGATCTGAAGTATTTAATCATCATATTCATATCCATTTGCGAATTCATCGAAAAGTTAATTACTACGCTTTGTTTACCTAAAAGTCGGTTCCCCGAAATATTACCCTCATTATTTTGTCGGAAATTCTATTTCCACCCCTTTGTGTATCTTCATTGGGTCGGGGTCAAAACCCTATCATTGCGTCAACATCAAACACGACCCTGGAGAGTTTATATCGATTGTGATATTACGGATTTGTGTCCCTATTGGAGCTGTGGTGCTGGATTAGAACACCAACATTCTATCTTCTACTGATGCTGGCATGAAATTCGACAAAGGGGCATCTAAGGGATTGTGCAGAGTTTTAGGGGAAATACCGGGTGTAGGGGACAGTGGCCCTAAAACTGATAGGGGTTGCTAAGTCTACGACACTGAACAACTTCCACTAGGAAATTCTTTCAGGAAGTGAAAAAAGACAGACGATTTTGTATGGAAAAGGCAATTTTTTACACTTCCTGTTATAATTTTCTGGTGGAAATTCATCAGTGTCGTTGACAGAGCTACCCTTATCAGTTTGCTTACACCCGGTATATACATATAATAACGCCTTTATCCCTAACAAGGTAGGCAGACCGTAAAAGACCGAAACAAAGGTCGTTCTACCACGCCTGACAAAGTGTTGAGGGTTATTTAAAATATACATACATACATACATATAATCACGCCTTTATCCCTAATGGGGTAGGCAGAGCGTAAACGACCCAAACAAAGGTCGTTCCGCCACGTCTGACAAAGTTTTGAGGGTTATTTAAGATAGATTTGTAAGTATATTGCTGTAGTGACAGGTTGTCAGCCCATCGCCTAAATTACAATATACTCAATCCCTCGGATCCCTTAGCTGGTTTTTACAGCATACCCGGGAGGAAATGCAGCTGGCACATTCTATGTTTTTCTCTCGCTCCCAGGCCAGCATGGAAGAATGGAAGAATTTAAAATATAATTAAGATATATTGCTGTAGTGACAGATTGTCAGCCCATCGCCTGAATTGCAATATACTGTAACCCTCGGATCCCTTAGCTTTCACAGCATGCCCGGTGGAAATTCAGCTGGCACATTCTATGTTTTTCTTTCGCTCCTAGTCCAGCATGGAAGAAGAACACTAACATTCTATCTTATCCTAAGGGTGGCGTGTAATTCGACAAAGGGATTGGTCAGAGTTTTGGGGGAAATCCAGCAATTAACTATTATTCATAGAATTCAACAGCTTCTTTTTCTGTACATACTGTTAAATTTCTGATATAAATCTTAAGATTTATGTATGAGATTATAAGCTTTTAGATCGATTTTGAAATTACCCTCGTAATTTTTTCTTTGTCTATTAAAATATTTTTTCTATGTATAGTCGTAAAATTTTTAAAACTCCGGATTTGGTATCAATATGCAGCTATAAGAGCAGCATTAACAAAGTCCCTAGGGAATGCTATCAGCGTTGCGGAGGCAGATCTGGGGCTGATCCGGGGCTGAATATTATCTGTGCAGAGAGCTGCGAATTTCAAGTGATCGTTGAGATAACAGGTTTTGAAAATGGTAAAGGTATAATGTCGTTCTTCTTCTTGTGTCAAATACACGCACAATAGGCTCGATTCTAAATTAATAACTATAATTTAAATCTATCTGTCACTTTCATACATACATACATACATAAAAGCACGCCTTTATCCCTAACGGGGTAGGCAGAGCGTTAAACGCCTCGTAAAAGGCGCTTCCGCCGCGTCTGACAAAAATTGAGGGCAATTTTAGATTGTAATGTGTATTGCTAATGTGTAGTGATAGGTTGTCAGCCCATCGCCTAAATTACAAAATAATAAAATTGAAAAAGGGCAGGTGATTTATACTCTTTGGTTACTACCTTCTCTTCTTTGGTTTTACTCTTTGTACGCTAGATTTTAACGGGCATTTGCACGTTTCCCCAGTATTTTTGTCAAGTTTATCCGCCATATCATATGACGGCGGATAAAAATGAAAGGTAACGCATAAAACAAAAACCGGAGAAAATAGATCTCCTGTCCTTGACCAATGTTTTAAGTCTAAATTGACAAATAAATTTTAATTTTAGGTTAAGCCGGTTTAATCTAGAATGAAACTCAGTCTGAGTAATTTTAGTAAAACTAGCCTTTTTATCAGCATAATGTAGCTTGCTGTATTTCATTGGTATGTGCAACTGCCAGGTCTTTGATACTTCTAGGTTGTGAAGGTGTTCTTGTTTATCGGCCTCTGTCATAGTTACATTTATGAATCCATAAACTAAGACAGTTAAAATTACATCTTATTAAAAAAAAAACATATTCACACTTAAGGAAAACACTTTATGTTAATTGACTTTCATATTAATTTATCGGCTTAAATCCTTAGATAAACAATATCTTCAAACACAGTCTTCAAAGTTAGGCCTTCAATGTTGACTGTGGATGTGTGTGTATACGTACAAGTTAGTTTAAACAGCCTAAGCTAAGATGATTGTTTATGATAATTTGTGCATTACTAATTATGTTTATAGATACACGTATCATGATCTGATGCTTCGCCTGTAAACTAAATATAAGCGTTTATGAAAAAACACGGTAATATTTTACAGAAACAACCGCAACAAACATCCAGACTCAAAATAAAATTATAATTTCTTACGAAATCTTAGTATAAGTTATGTAACAAGAACATAGCAAAAGCAACATAGAACATGTAGTAGTAGCTACGTTGCTGCGATTATCTTGCCGCGTAGCTATACGTGCTTCTTCCATGCTGGACTGGTAGCAATAGAAAAACATATAATTTTCCAGCTGCATCTCCTCCCAGGCTTGCTGTAAAAACCAGCTAAGGGTTTCGAGGGTTTCAGTATATTGTAATTTAGGCGATGAGCTGATAACCTGTCACTACAGCAATACAATACAGATCTATTTCTTGCAGATCTATTTACAATACAGATCTATCTTAAACAACTCTCAAAACTTGTCAGACGTGGTGAAACGACCTTTGTCTGGGTCGTTTACGCTCTGCCTACCCCATTAGGAATACGGGCGTGATAGTATGTATGTACGTAGCTATACGTGAGGGTTTGATTGACAGTCTAGCTAAACTAGCTTAGCTGAACTGTAATTTTCCTGGATTTTTGTCATCATGTGTTGGCTATTTGGTGTTAAGTGGTAGGAAAGTCAACAAGTTTAATGACAATTTCAGTTTGAGTCACTTTTTTGAAAAAGTAGTTTGCATTTGCATGATAATATAAATGCAACAAAATGTTTCAAAAATAGCTTCAAATTATATTGTTGGGACATTAAACTCAAAAGGTGCACTTGTTGTTATTGTTCGGATTTTTATAAATACACATAAATATACACAAATTATTACATTTATAGCGATAAACATTGGTAAATACCGGTACAGCTACGAAACACCGATCGCACAAATAGTACGCAGGAAGTGGGAAGCGATAAATTTCAGCGAAGTAAAATAAAACCTTCGCCGGCCGGTTCCGCTGTCCGCGCTTATGATGTATCGACTAGCGGATAGTGCTATATATGTGCTAGTACAAGTATTGGAGTGGGATGCTTTTCGAGTTAGAGTGCTAGTTTTGTGAGAAAATTTTGTGGTACTAGAATCAGGTCATTTATTTCGTAATAAGTTATTGAATTCAAGCGAAGTAAAATAAAACCTTCGCCGTCCGGTTCCACTGTCCACGCTTATGATGTATCGACTAGCTAGCGGATAGTGCTGTATATCGATGCTAGTACGATTACTGAAGTGGGATGCTTTTTGTGTTATAGTGAGATAGTTGGGTTAGTTGTAGAGTAGGATTTAGCGGACAATAGGATTATATGGTAAATTTGTGCGAAGTAAAATAAAACCTTCACCGTCCGGTTCCGCTGTCCGCGTTTATAATGTATCGTCTAGCGGATAGTGCTGTATTATCTATTCCAGTGCCAGTATTGGAGTGGGATGCTTTTTGTGTTATAGAGAGACAGTTGGGTTAGTTGTAGTGTAGAATTTAGTGGACAATAGGGCCATTTGGCAAATTCATGCCAAGTAAAATAAAACCTTCGCCGTCCGGTTCCGCTGTTCGCGTTTATGATGTATCGTCTTGCAAATAGTGCTGTATTATCTGTGCTCGTGCCAGTATTAGAGAGGGCTGCTTTTTTGTGTTGTAGAGAGCTAAAGATGGTCAGTTGCAGGAATTAGTACTACGAGAACCCTTTATTAAAAAAAATATTGCGTTGATTTTTTTTTTGTAAATTCATTAACTCCACCATTACGCTTGCAAGGGTAGTGCATTAATGACAATCACGGCAGCAATTTGAAATCCCTTTATTTAGCAGTGAAGTGATGCGGCTGATTCTTCTTCTTGGCGTGTCGATGGAACACGAGATATTACATCATAGGGCCCAGAATTCAGCGACTTGTATTGCGGATAAGCTGCCTTCCATTAAATCCGCTGGCGTGCAGGTGTTGGGGCACGCCGGGCACAACATCGTGCGGTTGATTAAAAACAGAGGTAGTAACAAACATTTTTCTATAGACAGTGTGTAAAATTGACCCACTGAATCTTTTATGGCATAAAACTAATGCTCTACCAAAAAGTTGTTTGAAAGTTTGTAATACCTTAGCAAAATTACTTTTTCTGTAACGCTACTTCCGTTGTGACATATAAATTGGAGGCATTATATTTCAATAACCAACTTCTTGTAGAAGACTTGTGGTTTCAGTCTTAAGAGCGGAATCCTTTTAAAACACTCCCAGTACCGTTTATTTCAAACAAGCCTTAACACTAAATAATGGTTCACTGAGACCGATATAGCTCTTAGACTTTCTAGTAAAAGTAAATTAAGTCTTTAAGATGTTGCCTTTTAACGGACGTCTTTTGAGATTAAACGAAATTATTTGAACGAAGCTTTCATTATACCTACTAGACTTATTAGAAACACTTTCCTATGTACAAATATCTACAATATCTTACAGTTTTAGTCTTAAGCATGCTTGGCATGGTAGTTATAAGCAACTTTGCCTTGTTCTGTTATACATACATATAATCACGTCTTTATCCCTAATGGGGTACGCACGGACGTAAACACAGGTCATTCCGCTACCTCTGACAAAGTTTTGAGGGTTATTTAAGATAGACTTGTAGTTATACTGCTGTAGTGACAGGTTGTCAGCCCATCGCCTAAATGACAATATACTGAAACCCTCGGACCCCTTAGCTGGTTCTTACAGCATGCCCGGGAGGAAATGCATCTGGCATATTTTATGTTTTTCTCTCGCTCCCAGGTCAGTATAGAAAGAGAGGCATATTGTCTCTACTAATAGGTGGTTTCAAATCCCTGGAAGTAGGGTGCATTGGGTCGTTTGTCGATCCGTAAACCAACTCAATAAGAAAAATAAGATCAACTTCTAACAAGGATAAGATGAAAAGTTTTTAAGTAATATTGCACAATTTTCCAAAATGAACACATCAAAGAATTTTAATTAACCGCAATCTTGGATATTATCTAATTATAATTTAAGAAATGAGGGTACCTCATCGGCAGTCAAATTAGGGGCACCACAAAAAGTTGCCGCATTAAATAATTTAGAAGAGCCTTCAACAGTGAAATAACCTAAACAAACTTTTTACTGCGGCGATGAAACTCCAAACTTGGTGGATTTCCAGCTTTATGTTCACAGCAGTAAAGACGACGAGGAAGTTTTTAAAGTAGGATATTAACTTGGGTGAATTATGTTAAACTACGAAATTAAAAGGTAAAAAGTAGTAGTGGTTGGTTGAATATAATGGTTCAAAGCTTTAAACTAGGCAAGTAAAGAACCAACGAGTTTTGTTTGGTTTTCTTTTTAATTAAATAGCTAAAACTTTCTTTTCACTACGATTTTTAATATTACCTATTTAGGGTCTACCACGAGTACCTAATAAACTAAAGTATTTTACTTCTACTCCCATGCTGGACTGGGAGCAAGATAAAAACATTAAATGTGCCAGCTGCATTTCCTACCGGGCATGCTGTAAAATCCAGCTAAGGGATCCGAGGGTTTCTTTATATTGCAATTTAGGTTTATTTTCTGTAGTGACAACCTGTCACTACAGCAATACACCAAAAAATCTATCTTAAATAACCCTCAAAACTTTGTCAGACGTAGCGGAATGACTTTTATTTAGGTCGTTTACGCTCTGCCTACCCCATTCGGGATAAAGGCGTTTTTATATATGTATGTATTTTACCATGCGTACCTAATATTATCATTTTAGTTTACGTTACCAAAACTAAAAGTCACTAATATTAATAGTTTTGTGAATTCATGATTATTAGCTGCATCGTATTGTCAGTAAGAAAATGAATAGGAAATACATTTCTCCTACATTTCTCCCTTAACCAATTACAAAATGACCTTCGACCTTCTTAGATCATACAGATCGTCGAACTTCCTAATGAATTATCAACTATTCTCAAACTGTCAAACGTCTTTTAACACAAACTAATCAGAGCCGTCGGTTAAGATCAGACGATTCAAACAGATCTAAGTTTTAAGTTCACTCTGGCCGGCTACAAGGGACTCTACTCAGCTGTTAGTTTATTTTGACGATAATACGAAATTTCCACCATCTTTCATTCGTTTCTATACCATCTTACTACCTTGTCTTAGAACTGATAATCGTTTGTCTGACGTGTGTGAATAAATTGGTGAGGAAGCAATAGTGAGATCAATAGGATAGAAGAGACTTGCGGCGGATCCTTCAGGATTACCGTCGCTGGAGCTAGGCCGAGACCTCAAACAAATCGAATTGACCTTTAGTTCGTCTTTATTAGGAGCCATGGAATTTGTAAAGTTGAGTACACTAAAGGTAGGTACGGCTTGGCTATTGACAATAAGTGGACGGTTTATTTCCGTATGAGTGGCTATTGTTGTTGGCTAATAGCCTGTTCTGTATTCCCTATTGTGATTTATTTTCCTTTTCTAAGTTTCGAATGAATAATAAAATAATACACTATAGTAAAATCAGCAATTATTGATGTGAAACCATAATAAATACTGAAATAAGAGGAAAATGATGTATTTTTATGAATTATCGCATTTTTTCCCCTTTGTTAATATCAAGCTTTGTTATACCGGGTGTAAGGGACAGCGTCTCGCAGACTGATAGGGGTTCCTCAGTCAACGATACTAACAACATTCGCCAGGAAATTTCTTTCAAGAGATGAAAAAAAATACTTTCCCATACAATATTACCACGTCGATCACACAGTTTGTATGCAAACGCATTCTTTTTTTTATTTCCTGAAAGAATTTCCTGATGATAGTTGTTCAGTTTCGTTGACTGAGTAACCCCTATCAGTTTGCGGGACGCTGTTCCTTACACCCCGTATTATTTGTTGGAATAGGAACAAACCTATAAATTGATTAACTTTTAACAATGGCAAAGAGTAGACAACTATAATTTTGACATCTAGAGTTTCCTACATCTCAAATTTCGATTTCATCGAATAACCATACATTACCGAAAATAAGTATTATTATTCTAACGTAAACTTGATAGATATTAATCGATAGATGAAAATCTAACAAAGTGAACTGCATCTCACAACACGCTTACGTAGTGCAATATTTTGTACAAATCTATCAACAACAAAATCATTACAAATGAAACCGAACTGATTTTAGCTTTAACTAAATTATCATATGAAACTCATTAAGTATGCTTAATTAATTAGCCGAATTCAATTACTTTTGCTCTTCGTTATTATAATATTAATCTTAAACAATTTTCCTGGAGATATTCTCGGATTTAATTACATATTGTACTTATACCCATCTGGCAGTTTTAAAAGGGCATAACATTTTTTTTTATTATTATTACAGCTAGCCTACTAGATTCCTCTGCTGGGCAAAGGCATAACAGTTATTGTAATTAAAATTGTTATTTTGTTTAAAGGTACAAAAGAAATTTGAAAATAATTTGCCTATTTATTTCTTCTCAGCTTCCATGTTGGACCGGGAGTGACGAAAACTCATAAATTGTCCCAGCTGCTTTTTCTCCCGAGCATTGTGTAAAAACCAGCTAAGGGATTCAAGAGTGTTAGGAGTGTATTGTAATTTAGGCGATTGGTTGACAACTTGTCATTATCTCTCTAAAATTATTATCAGAACTTGTCACTTTTCAGCCGTGGCGAAATGAACTGTGTTTATTTCGTTGATGCTCTACCTACCCCATTAGGGATTAAGGCATGATTGTATGTATGTACGTATAGGCAGACATCCTTCAATCAATTACGCAACCTTTGGAAATTTTCCATGTCAGCACGTATCGGTCCGCAACACGAATCAAAAGGAGGTTGACGGGGAATTTGTCTCCTTTAGTGAGACGAACCCTTCCTGTTAATCCCACTTTCGGTGAAAGGACGTGAGCCGTCGGTTTGGGGTCAGCTTTTAGACGACACGGGACTAAATTGAAAATATTTTTCGCGAGTATTTCATTGTCCAGTAAATTGAGTGAAAGATTTAAGTTCTAGAAGTTGATTTCTTCACAAAAGTATCGGGATAGTGTAGTAAAGGTAGTGTTTTCCCTACATCAGTCAGTGAACTGTAACAAATACGTATTATTTTATACATCGAAACCATGACACCACGCATGCTCGCTTTTTCGTGACTCGCAGTGCCTATGTTATTATTATTATGTTCGTGGAACTGTACCTATTGAAGCCGGCTCTTAAAAATATAACGGCGTACCTTCACCAATGTAACTTGTTCCTTACTTTTTCTTCCAAACCAGTGGATTCTCTAGTCGAACGACCAGATGACCCACGTGTCAGAGTTTTTCAAACCACCTAGTAGCACAGCTATTTTAGCCCTCTGACATGGTTTGAATAACGACCGCTATCATGACTGTATGGATTGTAATAATCTGAAATAAATGATATATTATTATTATTATTAAAGACTGCGACCGGGACCTACGGCTTAACGTGCCCACCGAAGCACGAAATCCTTTTTCCTTTTTGGACAATCAGATGATTCAGTCTACAAAGTCATAACCAAACTGAGGAAAACCTCACAAAGTGATAAATTGACAAATATCAACTTTGTGTGTTTCCTCCTGGGAATCCAACCCAGGACCTCCGGATCAGAAGCCCATGGCTCAGACCACTTCGCCACGGAGGCAGTTGTTCCTTCCCCAGATAACAAAAGTACCTGGTATCTCATCTAAGAGTCTGTTGAGCTCTCTCCCGTCACACGTCAATCCTGGTAATTGCCGCGTTTGCAATCATACGCCTGCCGCATGCCGCAAGACACCATATAAATTATTCTGCTAAGCTTCTACCAGCAAAGTAATTAGTCGCAGTTCCTTATAAAAGGATAGATAGGGTGTTTAACCGGTTATATGTGATATATATATATGTTCAGTTGATGTATTTTCATTTCTTAGTAAAAAGAAACATTAAACTATCTAGATAATGATTATGTTCATTAGGTTCCATGATTCATATCATGGGGCACCCTAAAAAACGTTATAAGTATTTTGCTCTTGCTTTGCTCTCCATGGCATATTTTTGTAGACCTAAATAAATAATAATAGCCTAATTCTTGTCTTTCAATTCAAAGATATCCTAAACATTTTATGTTTTTCATTTATCCACGAACTAAAATTCTGATTGTTTAAATCGTGAATGCCTTACATCAAGTCACTATATCCACCAAATCTTTTAGATGCCAATTTCATATCTCTTCCAGTTTTTTTTCCGTAGCGATTCTTGGAGAGGATTACGGGATGAAGGGAATTCAGATCACTGATTAAGAAGCATTTCAGATGAAGGACTCAAAAGAATATCCGTGCGAATCGGGAAGCTGATCTTGGTTTGAGTTTTATTAATGTTCAACAAGAGATTGTGGTGTTAAGTTTTTATTCATTTGAGTTATTTAAAAATGAACAGAAATTTGCTGATACGACTAAATGTGAATACTACGATAATTATTATTTCGTTTATTATGTTAAATAAATATTTCTCAACGATGTTTCTTGAGGAACTCTCACAACCCTACACTTGACTTTATAGAATAAGATAAAATTGATATACCTAATGGTTTTTCTTAGCGAGTAGATTCTCGAATCAAATGACCCGATAAACCCTTGTGTCAGAGTTTATCCTCGGTTACTCTTTCAACTAAAAAACTTTATACAAGTTATTTATTCTGTTTTCCATGCTGGACTGCAAGCGACAGAAAAAACACAGAATGTGCCAGTTGCATTTCCTCCTAGGCATGCTGTAAAAACCAGCTAAAGAATCCGATGGTTTCACTATACAGTAATACTTATACCTACAAATCTATCTTAAATGACCCTCAAGACGTGGAGGAACGACCTTTGTTTAGGTCGTTTACGCCCTGCTTACCACATTAGGGATAAATGCGTGATTATATGTATGTAAGTTATTTACAAAAGCTCAAATTCAAATTATTTGAAAATAGCTTGTATTTCCTAAAGCTTAATCACGGAAAACATTGAGATGAAAAGTGGAGAACGGAAGAGAAAAGCACTGCACCATTTAATATTTTATCAAAGTGAAAGGCGCTCGACGTCCGCTGTATTTACAAATTGAAGTTCAACTGCTTAACTCCATAAATGCAAATCACTACATAGTATAAAACAAAGTCGCTTTCTCTGTCTCTATATCCCTATGTATGCATAAATCTTTAAAACTTCGCAACGGATTTTGATGCAGTTTCTTTTAATAGATAGAATGATTCAAGAGAAAGGTTTATATGTATAATAAATACATAATGTAGTGGAAAAACAGGGATAATTTCCGTGCGAAGCCGGGGCGGGTCGCTAGTAAATAATAAAATAGCTTAAGTACCTAGGTAATTAAAAATGAAATGGCTTACCAAAAACTCAACAGGTGAATTTCGTAAGGACAAAAAAGGGCCCTCAGATGTTGGGGGAAAATTGCGAAAACTGTATTTGCGTCCGGATGATGATTTGCTACGGAAACGAGCGAAACGAGCACTCGCCTCCTGCTCGCTCATTTCCGTTGCACACGCCGCGCCGGTAGATGGCGCTGTTCATTTTGCCTCGCTAAGCGCGCTAATTATAACAGGCGTTTCCTGTACAGTTTTAATTTCAACTTGGGTACGCGAATTTTAGGCAAATGCATGTGTTTAACGAAATGTCTACGGCGATTTAGTTCTTTTTGTCATAATGGTAAAATATGTAAAAGAATATGAATAATCAACGGGTTCTTCGTGGAATGTTGGAAAACTAGAAAACAAGGATCAATAATAATGGTATACCACACAAAACTAGTATAGAGTCCGATGGTGTAGTGGAAAAGGCCACAGCCTCCTGAGCGAGGAGGTCGTGGTTCGAATCCCACCACATACCAATGTGTTTTTCAGGTTCCAAATTTCATAAGGATTGTAAGGGACAGCGTCCTGCAAACTTATAGGGGTTGCTCAGTCAACGGAACTAAACAACTATCGCCATGATTTTCTTCAGGAAATGAAAAAAAAAATGGTTTTCCATACAAATTGTTTGATCGAGTTGGTCATTTTGTATGAGAAGTACATTGTTTTTTCATTCTCTGAAAGAAATTACTGGTGATAGTTGTTCAGTTCCGTTGACTGAGCAACTCCTATTTTGCGGGACGCTGTCCTTTATACCGGGTATGTACGTTTATTCGGCGCTTTTTCCATACTTCGGAAGGCACGTCAAGTTTTCGGTCTCTGAAGACTCTGACCTAATTTAGAATTGGGTCTGGTTTCCCTTCTGGGTTGCGGAGGTCAGATGTTCAGTCGCTCTGTGTTTTTACCAGTACCCTCGTTCAATCCTCTTGATTAGGTAGCCGACCCCGTGAGATGCTGACTTCACAAAACTAGTCTTATTAGTTATATACTTTTACCTGTTATGCTTCTCTTTTCTCCTGTAAACTAGACTATACAGATTCATGTCTATCTGAATATATAAATCAGTATTTTAGGTCAAGAGGCCTTCAAATATAACTTTAATAAAAATGTGTTAAAAATGTAAAAATGAAACAGATAAAAGATACTCTTGTCACAGGCAGTATGCTTTCAAAATGTACGGAAATGCTTTAAGTTAAAATTAATTAAAATATTTTCTGGCATTCCACATGACACTTATTTCAAAATAAGAGCCATGTAGAAATGCCAGCAGCGTAGTGAAATGTATTTTTTTATCAAGCTATCCGATGCATGTTATTTTTCCAAGTGTTAAAATTATCATTTACTTATATACGTTGGGTAGTGCCTGATATTACTTATGAATTAACATACATACATACATACATAATCACGCCTTTATCCCTAATGGGGTAGGCAGAGCGTTAACGACCTAAACAAAGGTCATTCCGCCACGACTGACAAAGTTTTGAGGGTTATTTAAGATAGATTGTAGATATATTGCTGTAGTGACAGGTTGTCAGCCCATCGCCTAAATTACAATATACTTAAACCCTCGGATCCCATTGCTGGTTTTTACAGCATGCCCGGGAGGAAAAGCAGCTGGCACATTCTATGTTTTTCTCTCGCTCCCAGGCCAACATGGAAGAAACTAACCAACAGCCATAAGACGTATTCTTATGGACATATTAGGAGTTCTTCAAACTTTTCCAGAGGTCCATTTGGTGGAGGTCCCAAAAATATATTTTTGAAGCGTAGGTTATCTTAGTAAGTAATTATCATTAGCACTATCATTATCACCATTAATATATTTTAGAAATTAACTGGATGAGTTTCTTTCGGAAAATATGGAACGTGTCAGCTGCATTTCCTCCCGGGCATGCTGTAAAAACCAGCTAGGAGATCCGAGGGTTACAGTATATTGCATTTTAGGCGATGGGCTGACAATCTGTCACTATAACAATATACCTACAAATCTATCTTAAATAACCCTCAAAAGTTTGTCAGATGTGGCGAAACGACCTTTGTTTAGGTCGTTTACTCTCTGTCTACCCCATTAGAGATAAAGGCGTGATAAATATATGTATGTAGGTATGAATGATATTTCTTTATAGAGAGCTTACGTTCGTAAACTGAATCTTTGTTTTACATTCATACATTCATATAATCACGCCTATAGCCGTAATGGGGTAGGCAGAGCGTAAACAACGTAAGCAAAGGTCGTTTTGCCATCTTTGTTTTAGTACACAACAAAGAAAAAAAATGCACCCTATATATACATAGAACAATGTTTGTTTGTATACTCAATTTTACTTCATGAAAATTGTGTCTGATGCAATCTTGTACCTTTCTATATTTGTAGAGAGTTGTCTCTAACAATGCTCCCGCATCAGGCACTGAACCGCATCCTAGCATGCATACCGTCTGAATAGAAATAATGCACTTTAATAATTAAACTTTAGATACGACGTTGCTTTCAACTTGTTTTGGTCCCGAGTTTTAGTCGTATTTGGTTTCTTGATTTTGCTCACTTTAGCTTTATGAACAAGTTTGAACGTATGTGTAGTTAGAAGTTTTGATTTCATTGTCAGCTTAGTGTCAGCTTTGGAAATTTTCGTTTCGGTACACTGTTGCTCGATGAAATTAAGTAATAGGAATGAGGAAAGTTAAAGTCATGGGTATAATTTTGAAGTAGATTTGTGGAAGTGGATATTACTTACGTACATAAATAATCAAGCCTTTATTCCTAATAGATATTAATTGTAGTAATTTTACACTATTTTATCATAGGTTTCTTTTTTACTCTGTACTTATATTAATTGTACTTTTTTTATTAGCTGGTTTTCTGTTAGGTATAGCTGTCACTTTATGACCTTCTTACAGACCCTTCTTATTGTGATTTTCGTTCCCTGAGCGAATGATTACGTTCGGAATCTGAATCAATATTGACAAGAAGCCTAACACATTTCGGCTTTCTCCCATAACCTTCACTATAATCAACTCTCGTTATTACATTTTCTGATTAATGTCAGCCAAATGCGTATTCAATATTTCATACCTAAACCATTGTCTGGAAAGTAAATGTTGTTATTATTTCTTTTTATTTTGTTACGTTCAAATGTACGTGGCAATAAGCCAAGTTGTACTAGTTAAAGCATTTTTTTATATAACATGACTTATTATTTTACTTTAAATTTAAGTCAGAATTCACTTCCTTATATAATGTAGATATTCTTTGTTTTTATGAATGTTTACCTAATAAGCGAATTAGATGTACCTATATCTAGACTGCTGTACCGATCTTCTTATACTTAATAAAAAAAAATATTAAAAAATTATACGTCATAGGATTATGATTATGATGAAAATCGTATTTTTTTAATCAAAATACTAGGATTTTAACCAAAGTCCGGGTGACTTTGATAAAATACTGGAGTCGTATTTTTGAATTGTTCGAATCGGAAATCGTATACGAAAGATCAACATTCGCATGAAAAATCCTTCAATCACTATATTTGAATACGCGTACTTAGGTGACTCTGCAACGAGTCGAGGTCCAAACCACTCGTGTTCTTTTCGACTACTCGAAACCTTAGTAGTCTGTTGTCACGAAAGTGACACTTTAACTTTTTAATTTACTTCAATTTACGTTCCGTTTCTCTGCGACTCATTACTGGTTTTTAAAATCAACAATTTTTTAATAGTGGTAGTGATGGTGTAGGAGGTGAATTTCTGCGTAGAACGGAAACAATTTTTTGGCAACACAGATTTCTACCTATTCGAAAATATGTAAAATTATGTGTGATAGAAATTTATTTCGTACACAAATGATTTTCGTGTGCGCTTTCAGTGTTCGATTCGAACGGTTCAAAAATACAGCTCCTGGTCATAATCCAGAGAAATGTCTAGGATTATGTCAAAGTCCTGAGAAATCCCGTTTTTGAGAAAAAAGTAATATTTTGTCACAGTCCGGGTTTCGATCAAAAAACCGATTTTAATCCTGCGACATATTATATACTCGTAAGTACCTAAACGAGAATAAACTAAACACGAAAAAAAATTACTAAAATAGGTCATGCAAATGGAGCTAAGTACATAGACAGAACGATATGACATAATAATATTATGATGATGATTTAGAATATTATCTGCTGACAGCCATTGTCCTACATACAGTACATAGAAAATAAACAAAAGAAAATCAAAGTTAAACCGTCATCAAATATTTCGTTGTTGCTACGAAATCTCACAAAAGTTCATTGAACTTCTTATGGGGTACAAAATTGGCAAACAATTTAAACGTATCCTCAGACCTTGCAGTATACACGACGTCGACAGCCTCAGGCATCTCATTCGCTTCTCATCTGCATGCACAACAGGTACAAGAGGAACCATTCACTCATTGAATGATATCCTGGAGAATGGAACGTCATTTTCAGGTGTGGTGCCTGCAGCTGTGCAGTTATTGTGTGATGTATGCTGTTTCTCTGTTTTAATAGTTTCTTTTTATTTATTTGGTCGTCATGCCTAAATGTATGCACCTTAGGCAGGCGTAGCTTATGGAATATCATAGGAATTAGTAAACAATTTGCAAAGGTAGATACTGCCTCCTTGGTCTAGTGGTCAGAGCCATGGGCTCACGATCCGAAGGTCCTGGGTTTGATTTCCAGGGGGAAAACAAAGTTGATATTTGTCAATTTACCTATTTGTGAGAATATTAGCTCTGCTATTAGGCGGTTTAAAAACTCTAACACCAGTGTTCATCGGGTTGATTGACTCAATACCCGTACGGAAAAAGAAGAAGAAGAAGATAAGTACACATTTAATTTACTCATTCAGGAAATTATTTTGATCACTGCGTTGATGAATGAGTACGTTTTTTAATACTTTCTAAATCTTCAACGACGTCTTCAACGTGAAATTGTTTGAATTTTCTTTATTGAGTACCTGTTTTGCTAGCAGAAAAATGCATTCTTAGACAAAATAACAAAAACTTTAATCAACACAAGAGGCGCAATCCTTTCGATCATACATTCCCCTACATTTTCGCTGATGGGGCAATACCGCATCTCTCCAATCCCGGAGCTTAAAATCTGGGAACGAGCCCCACTTGCCCCAAGGCGAGGGATAACATTTTACGAGCCAGGGATAAGGTTTTACGATTCTAAGAAATTCGAACAGCATCCAACAGGAAATAAATTTGAGATTCACTTATGTGCTGAAGATACGACGCTGTTTTGTAACCATTCTTTATTTGGGACCAAAACAAAATACTGATTAGGTCAGAAATATTACGTATACCAGGAGTAAGGGACCGGGTCCCGCAAACTGATAGGGGTTGCTCAGTCAAAGACACTAAACAACTATCGGCAAGGTTATTTTCAGGAAGTGAAAAGAATAATAAGCTTTTCCATACAAAATGTTTACCTACATCAGACAATTTGAATGGAAAAACCTTTTTATTTTACTTTCTAAAAAATATTACTGCTGATAGTTGTTCAGTGTCGTTGACAGAGTTTCCCCTATCAGTCTTCGGGACCCTGTCCCTTACACCTGGTATACTACACATACATACATACATATAATCACGCCTATATCCCTAATGGGGTAGGCAGAGCGTAAACGACCTAAACAAAGGTCGTTGCGCCACGTCTGACAAAGTTTTGAGGGTTATTTAAGATAGATTTGTAGGTATATTGCTGTAGTGACAGGTTGTCAGCCCATCGCCTAATTTGCAATATACTAAAACCCTCGAATCCCTTAGCTGGTTTTTACAGCATGCCCGGGAGGAAATGCAGCTGGCACATTCTATGTTTTTCTCTCGCTCCCAGTCCAGCATGGAAGAAACTATACTACACATCAGGTACTTTAATACATATAATTATTGTAATTCGTTAAGTAGCTAACCTAAAAAGTGTGTCTCATATTTGTAATTTAATACAATCAGAATAATCTAGAAAGACCATAGTTTAAACAGCTAAATATTTTAAAATTTAACCGTTATTGGCTTAAAACTTTTTGCAAATTTAATTTAGTGCAAAACGTTAAGCAAGGGATAAAACATTATTGCTTTAATATCGCCAGCCTATTAACCCAATTAATTTTTGTAACGGCGAGTGAAACTTACATAATTTATTTACAAAGTTTTGTTCGAGTCAACGGGTGGTCCTTTTAATAAGGGAGTTTTATCGGAACGATACCAACCCTAGCTAAGTGGGGATTTCGAGAAGTTTTCTACTCGTAAAATCTAAACGACTACGCTTAGGGCCTTGGTTACCAATATCATTAATTCATTATGATTAGTGAAATTAATATTTACAAAGAATAAAAGGTTTATAACTTGCAAGCTATTTTTTGTGCGTTAAATCGACGAATTTATTAATATCTTCCTACTATCATAATTTACTGACAAATTGATAAGGAAATAGGAATATGTCGTGAACAAAATATAACAATAAAATTACGAGTATGTTTGCTTTCTCTTTCCTGGATTATTTCGAAATCGAATTTTAAGACACCTGCGGGTAAATGATGCTTTTCCAATGTTCCATCACACAACTTAGGATAAAGTAAGGTTATATTCTTCGCGGCTATATTTTATCCAAAGTCTCATTTCTTCAAAAATACTGGCCGAAACGGCTCTAATCACCGTTAAAAATTACCGATTTGCTCTCACTGCTGGCCACTCTCTGTGCAATAAAACTTCTGTCCGAGACAGCGGTCCCGCCTATCTCTCATTTTGTCCCGGAACCGCCGGTGGGCGGGACACCCTAGCCTTAATTTTTAACCACCACTTAATTTAGCCGGTTTAGTCCAAGCCGTAGAGAAGCTCCAAAAAGAGGCACACATGGAAGCATTATTTCGCGGTGAAAAGATAGGGAAAATAGACTAGCAAATAATACTAGGTATATTTACGGTTCACTCATGCCACAAAAAAATTATGAACAACCGTGTTTGAGTTCGAAGAATCCTGTGATAAATTTTTAAGCACCGTAAATTATGACAAAAGCAAACCAAAAAATATTTTTTTTGTTACACGTGTTTTATTTGTGTTAAACTTTTTGTCTTTTTCTTAGGGAATTTTTATCCTCTTGCTCGCAAGACGCGTGTTGTTATTATTTTCAGAGTATGTAAATCGCATTATGTAAATTTTCTGATGTCGATGCTCCCCTCATTTTGGAAGCTGACAAAGTGGTTTTTCTTTTGGAAGCAATTATTCAACGTTCAATTTTTCATGTTGATGACACTCATTTGAGAAGAGAATCAAATAGGATAAGATTTTATAACCATGTTCACAAGCCCTACCTAGATTCTATGACTTGAACTATACCGCGAAGACTTTACCGAAGTAAGCATGAATGTTATTATACTTACATTCTGATTAAAAAATATGCATCTTCAAACATATAGCATTGAGACAGCCCTTTGATACATATAGAATCCCACTTTCACTCGTTGGATATAAATTCATTCCTAAGAATAAATTGAGCTTTATATCATGTTTTACTTTCTTCCATGCTGGACTGGCAGCGAAAGAAAAACATAGGATGTGCCAGCTGCATTTCCTCCCGGGCATGCTGTAAAACCAGCTAAGGGATCCGAGGGTTTCTGTATATTGCAATTGAGGCGATGGGCTGACAACCTGTCACTACAGCAGTATAACTACAAGTCTATCTTAAATAACCCTCAAAACTTTGTCAGACGTAGCGGAACGACCTGTGTTTATGGTGACCTGTGTATATTAGGTCGTTAACGCTCTTTTAAGGCGATAGGCTGACAACCACATTAAGGGATATATGCGTGATTATATGTATGTGAATCATGCTCTCTATTATTAACTGTAACTGGGTTAAACTGGTTAGGAACAGGTGTAAATAACCCCTTTACAAGTGTAACTCATATTCTACAAAAGTAACTTAAACATGAAAGTAAAATCCTTCTTTCGCAGAATTATTGAATAAAGTTATTTCCCTTCAAAGCGAAGAGTTCAACTCTAATGAAGTGCAACTCACACACCGGTTCAAATGGAAGACTCTTGTACCGTTCTGCTTCGATTTTCCTTCATTTAATTTCGTTTGAACCGTGAGATGTTCTCGTAATAATACATCCTCTCCTTTGTGAAGGCGTGATTATATGTATGTATGTATGTGAAGTTTTAGTACATGCATACATACATACAAATAATCACACCTTTATCCCTAATAAAGTAGGCAGAGCGCAAACGACTACTAACTACTATAAGGCGGGTAATGGAAAATATTACTATTGATGTGCTAGCCAAACTTTGCTCATATTTGAAATTAAAATAACTGAGTTAGATTGGATTGTAAAAATATGGGATGATGCCTGCAACTGCGTTCGTGATCTAGTGGTCAGAGCCATGGGCTCACGATCCGAAGATCCTGGGTTCGATTTCCAGGCGGAACACAAAGTAGATTTTTGACAAATTTATCACTTTGTAAGATTTTCCCCAATTTGGTTAAGACAATGCAGGCTTAACCATCTGATTGTTAGGAAGAAAAAAGGTTGGCACGTTAAGCCGTCGGGCCTGGTCAAGGTCTTTAGCGGTCGTTACACAAACGATATCAGAGGTCTAATTATCTGTGCTATTAGGCAGTTTTAAAACTCTGACATCACAAAAAAATAACAGAACGACAAAAAAAAAAGCGACAGAAAAAGAAGAAGACGAAGATTCTTTTCTGTCGAGTCATGATCATCTCCCTAGCCTTTTCCCGTATCTCACGGGGTAGCTATCAAATCTAGGGGAATTGAACGAGGGTACTGGTTTTTACACAAAGCGACTGCCATCTGACCTCCGCAACCCAGACCGAATCCTAGATTACGTCAGAGTTTTTGATGTTTAGAACTGACCTCTGACATGGCTTCACGACTACTATCTACGGTATTAAACGATATTAACCGGGACCAACGGCTTAACGTGCCTTCCGAAGAACAAAAAAAGGGCCAAATGAACGTACAAATGAAATTTGAATACCGAAAAACACATTGGTACATGGTGGGATTCGAACCCCAACCTCCGGGAGCTCAGGAGGCAGCGGCCCTATCGACTACATCATCGGGCTCTCTTCTTTTCTTCTGTAAAGTTAATGGCATTAAAATATTCGGGACCAATAACGTGGCCACATCAGGAATTTGGTCTAGCGGTCAGAGCCATGGGCTTACGATCCGGAGGTCCTGGGTTCGATTCCCACGGGGGGAACACTAAGCTTATATTCGTCAGTTTATCACTTTGTAAGGTTTTCCAGTTTGGTTAGAACATTGCAGGCTGAATCACCTGATTGTACGAAAACTAAAAAAGGAATCCGTGCTTCGGAGGGCACGTTAAGCCGTCGGCTCCGGCCTCAAACTTAAAACTATGTCGGAGGCCTAATAGCTGTGCTACTAGGCGGTTTGAAAACTCTGACACCAGGGTTCTTCGGGTCATTGTTCGACAAGTCCAGTCGCTAAGAAGGAGAATCATTAACTCTTTAGTATCAATCAAAAAGCTATGTATATAGATAGCTATTTATTAATTAATATTACCTAAAAATTACTGTCTCATCAAAATTTGCTGGTTATCAACCCTAAAACTCGACAGCGCTCGTTATAGGCATTCCTGAATGTACATAATTGCACATTTTTTGTCAGTACCTATACAATGAGAGCTTCTTAAAAATAATGAATCAGAGTGGCACAATTTTGGAGTTGTACACAGAGGCATTTCTTTTTGTCCAAATCGTGAATGAGGCTTGAAACATCTTATAGAGGCATTTGTCAAGGATGTAGATGGGCATAAAAATCGTTGCTATGGAACCTAAAATTCAAAGAAGGAGTCTTAGAAACATATAAATGTTTAATATCTCCATTGGTTTTATAAATGGCTATATTATTTTTCAGATACCAAGACCATCCTGACAGCAGGCAAAAAATAAAAAAATATTACGTGCAAAAGAGATTCCTTCATAACTGTCAAAAAATGTATGCGTTTGACATGTGTCAAGATCATACTATCAGCGGCTTCACTTTTTTTTTTTTTTGTAAATACTTTACCTACTAAGGTAACAATATTTAGAAATTACGATCTAGCCTAATCTAAAGCTAATGAGTAATTTTTCTATGACTTAATTTGCTAGGTAGACTAAACTAAGAATGTGTCCATTAACACGTTTCTTATTGTCTCTATTAAGGGGAAGACACTTTGTTCTTGTGTTCTCTATGTATAGCACTCAATACACTATATTACATTGTCACTTTACAAAACTAACTCAAAAGGTTTTATCCTCTTCAGTCTTCTCACTATGTCCGTGTTATCGAGGAGCTGGATGGCCTCGACGTTCACATGATGAAGAAGTCTGCGTTCGTGAGCTTCAGCGTTCTTCTTAATTATGTCAGTGACGAGGTCTACTTTAAGGTCCCGATGTAGGTCGTCATTTCTTATGTACCAGGGAGCATTTACAATTCCTCTAAGTACTTTGTTTTGGAATCGTTGTATTATTTTAACGGTACATTGTTTGGTGCAGCCCCAAAGCTGACTACCATAAGTCCACACAGGCATTAGGACTTGTTTGTATAAGAGTATTTTGTTATGTACTGATAATGAAGAGTGCTTTCCAATTAGCCAGTACATAGACTTGTAGCGGAGCTCTAATTCTTCGCGTTTCTT
The DNA here is from genome assembly GCA_949820665.1 of Scrobipalpa costella. Lineage (NCBI taxonomy): Eukaryota > Metazoa > Arthropoda > Insecta > Lepidoptera > Gelechiidae > Scrobipalpa > Scrobipalpa costella. Next base: position 24,605,870 of record OX463297.1, read on the forward strand.
TTTGACATGAGCCTTCCAGCGAAGCTTTGCGTCTAATGTCATACCCAGGTATTTGGCTGTATTCTCGTATGGTATACTATGTCCATTTATGTACACAGGGTGGTAATTCGCCTTTTTATTTGTGAAATCTACATGAGTAGATTTGGATTCGTTGAGTTTTACTCGCCATTTTTTTGTCCAGTCAAAGATAGTATTGACGGCTGTCTGCACCTTTTCTACTGCTTCTTCGTGAGTGACACCCATAGCCATTATAGCTGTGTCGTCAGCAAATGTAGCAATAGTATTGTTTTCTAACTCGGGAATATCGCAAGTATACAATAAGTACAGTATGGGACCCAAAACGCTTCCTTGCGGTACTCCAGCTTTTATTGTCTTAAGTTCTGAATATGCATCTTCTTGTCTAACTCTAAACATACGCTGCGACAAGTAAGACTCTAAGATATCAGCAAACGATTTTGGGAGCATATTTCTGAGTTTGTGTATAAGCCCTTCGTGCCACACTTTATCAAATGCTTGAGCCACATCTAAAAAGATTGTAGTGCAAACTTTCTTTTCTTCTAGAGCTTTTTCAATTATATTGGTTATTCTATGTACTTGATCTATAGTAGAATGTTTTTCTCTAAATCCGAATTGGTAATCAGGAATTAAATTTCTTTCCTCTATGATAGGTTTTAATCTTTTCAACAGAAGTTTTTCAAATAATTTTGACATGATCGACAACAGAGAGATTGGCCTGTATGAAGTTGCCTCATTTGGTGGTTTACCAGGTTTTGGTATCATTATAACTTTAGCTACTTTCCATACATCAGGCACATACTTGAGCCTGAATGTAGCATTGATAAGAGTGGTTAGTTTAACGAGAGCCTTACGTGGCAGGTTTCTTAGGATTTCTCCAGTAATAAGGTCATAGCCAGGAGATTTCTTTCAGCTAAGGCGTTTGATTTCACTGAACACTTCTCTTGGTGTTACTAGCTTTATTTCTAGTTCATCATTTGAAGCATTATCTGCCAAGGCAAGTTGTTGATTTTCTTCATTAGGTTTGAAGATTTGCTCCAGATGCTGCGCAAACCTTACAGCTTTTTGTTCGTTGCTAATTGCCCATTTCCCATTTTCTTCTTTGATTGGTGGTACATGCATCATTGGTTTCTTTGAGTTTTTAGTCGTTTTCCATAAAGAGTATTCTGTGGTTCGATCAGTGGTTAGTTGAGTTAAGAAAGCGTTCATTGTTTCATCTTGAAGCTTTTGAATAGCTTTTTTAAGTCGTTTAGTTGAGTTGTTTAATATTGTTTTATCTTGTGGAAATCTTGTTTGGTGCCAAAGCTGTCTCTGTTGCCTTTTTTCGGCTACAAGTTTTCTTATTTCTGGAGGAAAATAAGAAGTTCTTTCCCTTCTCGTGACTGTAGGTGTGTTATTCCAAGCACTTTGTTGTATATCTATAATATATTTTCTGATTTCACAGTCCAGATCTTCCTGACATTTTAGCGGAACTTTTAAATCAATTACAGAATCCAAATCTATTTTAAAACTTTCCCAATCAGTATTTTTGTTTATTAGGGTTGGGAAGCTTTCTCTCAGCATTATACTCTGACTAAGAGTCAGTATAATAGGCGAATGGTCTGAGCTCATATCATAGCCTTCCGTAATGTGAAGGAAATTTTGCGATATATTCTTATATATAAAAAAGTCTAGTAAGTCTGGAATTTTATATCGATCGGTTGGCCAATAAGTAGGTTTTCCCGTTGATATAGTTTTGCATTGTGTATCTCTAATTGCACTTAATAACTCTCTTCCTTTCGTTGTGGTCAGTCTGGATCCCCAGATGGTGTTTTTAGCATTGAAGTCACCTCCTAGTATAAATCTATTTCCAAGATTTTGTAATAAGCTCTTGTACTGACCTGCTTTTATGGAGTACCTCGGTGGGCAGTATAAGGCTGATATGGTTATAAGGCAATGTTTTGTTTTGACATTAACCGCTACTGCTTGTATTTCTTCTTTTTCGCATTTATGTACTTCATAATGGTAGATGTTCTCCTTAATTATGACGGCACTTCCTCCTCTTGATATATTAAGGGGATGCAAAGCGTGATATACTTTATAGCCTTTTATTTCTACGTGAGATTCTCTGTTGAAGTGTGTCTCTGAGATACAGCAAATATCAATATTTTCTATGTCTAGGACTGCTGTTAGTTCATTCTTATGTTTTAACAGCCCAATTGCATTCCATGCCATAATTTTTATCGAGTTGGCCATTTTTATTGTTTTTGTTTGGCAGCTGTTTTATTGCTACCTTCAATCTTTTTCAGTCTTTCATGAAATGTAGTTAAAAGATTTAAGATTGTATTAATCTTTTCTTCCACATTAGGTCTCATATGCTTATTTTGCAACTGTGGATGTTGTTGCGGCTGCGTTCCTTTTGTCGCTAATGCATAAGAAACATTTTTAGTAGCCAATTTATTAAAACTCTGTCCTTTTGCTTTGTTGTTGGTTGGTGGAACATGGGAACCCGGTATCTCACTCCTTTGGACAGTTTTATTTTTAATATTTTGTAGCTCTTTAGCTACTACACATCCTCTATTGGTCTATCTAGTTGGCCGGGTGAGGCTCTCCACAGTGAACACATTTTGGTTTTTCTTCTTTTGGTTTCTTACAATCTTTAGTTAGGTGCTTACCAGTACATTTGACACACCTGGGTTCTTTGGCACAGAATTTCTGCGTGTGTCCATATGCTTGGCACCTTTTGCATTGTGGGATTAGTTTTGATGTTCTTAATGGCTGAATTTCTACTTTAGAACCTAGTATGGAATTGATTTCATAAATCTTTTTTATGTCTTCATCTTTTTGAAATGAGAGCATAAACATATTCAAGGGTTCTTTCTTTTTCCAGCTTAGCTTGTTTACAGCATCCTGGATTTTGTATCCCTTAGATGTCAAGTCTTCGATTATTCTCTTTGGCAAGCACGTAGAATGCAGGTGTTTTGCCATTACCCTGATTGGCCTGTCCTGTTTATTTTCATACGAGTGCCAGAGGCAGTTATTCTGCAACAATAACTTGGTAACCATTCGGTATGAATCATCGCTGTAGGTGTTAATCTTGACTTTCTCTCCATTCAGCATTTTCATGATGAAAGCGTCTTTAGGTACACTTGTCAAAAGATAATCGTAAAACTCCTGGTAGTTTTTAACGTTTTCGACAACTATAGGTGGCGGTGAAGGTTGTTTCTTCATTTTCACTTTGTCTATTACTTGGGGTGGTGGTGGGGAGAGTGATGTGTTCAATTTCCTTTTTTTTCTACTCTTCTGACGTACCCACTCTGATTCTTTCGCAAGCTCTTCTTCGTCCGTTTCATACTGAATGGGCGGCGGCTTCTCAGAACTATCATTTTTGTTTTCAGTGTCTTTTTGAAACTGAATATTTTTTAGCTGTTGCTGAAGTTCCTCTATTTGACCTTTGAGGTCTTCAACCAAACCTTGGAGATGTTCTCGTTGATTCTTCTCTTCGGTGTAATATTTATACAACAGATGCTCTGTGTCCGTTTTTATTTTGATTGTGGGTGATGGAGCCATAGTTAAAATTTTAATTTCAAACTATAGCTTCGCCTTAACACTGTTTACACTGATATTTGTGATTCACTTTCGATAACTGGGTCATCGCGGCGACCGCGCGCGGCCATACGTGACGAACCGGAGGCTGCTGCGTCAGCGCATTACCCGAGCACAAACTAGCACAAGCGACTATTCTTGGCGGAAGTCGAATAAACACTGAAAGAGATTCCTTCATAACTGTCAAAAAATGTATGCGTTTGACATGTGTCAAGATCATACTATCAGCGGATTCACTTGATAGGCTCACCTATACAAGCACCGCTATTACTTATAATTTTGTTCATAACGATATTTTTTTACAGGTATGAAGTTCCAAGCAATACATGTATTTACCTTACGGATACATATTATTGCTGAAGTTTTAATGTAATTCAGGAATTTCAGAGTAAAGTAGCTCAACTCGATATCGGGTTTCACTGGCTGTATAATTTGGAAACGTAACATTAAAGGTACTTAAAGTGAATGATCGCTCGAAATCTACGCTAAAGGAAATGTTACTTTGATTTGTGAGTTTTGTAAATTGGAGGGCTTAAAGTTTGTGATTTCAGTCAGAGAAACTTGACGGAATTGAGCTACAAGCTTGCTTTAAAAGCAGTGTGTTTCTAAAATTGCTTAATTATTTGAAACAAAAAAACGGATTTGGTATTTTTAAGAAATGTTTTATGTATCTTGTTACTAAACTAGCTTTCTATCAGCGGTGTCATCCGCTGCTAAACAAGTTTTCCCGTGTGAATGATGTACTTTCCCGCGCTAAATAGTAACCTTTTTTACTCAAGGTGAATGTGGCTTACCAATGGTGTTTTCTTTTTAATCGGTCTAGTAGACCACACAAAAATACAAATCTTTCCTCTTTATAATATTAGTATAGATGACGAATGAGCCATCAATTTCAATTGCATTTGTGAACTTTATACAGAATATTGAGGTATACCGGGTGTAAGGGACAGTGTTTCGCAAACTGATACGCGTTACTCTCAGTTAACAAAACTAAACAACTAGCAGCAGGTTTTTTTTCAGGAAGCGAATGAAATAATTTTGCTTTTCCATACAAATTATCTTATCGAGGTGGTCATTTTGTACGGGAAGGTATTTTTTTTTCATTTCTTTAAAGAATTTTCTGGTGGAACTTGTTCAGTCTTGTTGATTGAGCAAACCCTATCCGTTTACGCTGTCCCTTACACCGAGTATTATATCAACTAATTGAAATAAATAAATTGAAATTGAATCTTGAGTAAAATTACAAATTACTCGATATTAAACTCTATCTCTACTTGTCTGGCATTGTTGATTTCCTCGGCCTTTGCTACGCAATACTAAGAATATGAAGGCTCTCCAACATCACTAGGAACAACTGAACAAGCTTATTACCTGAAGCTCCTTCGCAACACCGGCATGTTTGTATGACGACGAGGGTCGTTATAAGCAGCTAATGTTATCCACATTTTGCGCAGGCACGCTCCTGTCGCGTGCACCAGAATTATCTCACAGCACAATATTGTGACGACAACATAGGAGAAGTTAGAAACAGTAATACAAAATCAAGTATTTAGATTAGGAAAGATGATTTACAATTCTTCCATGCTGAAAAACATAGAATGTGCTAGCTGCATTTCCCCCTGGCATGCTGTACAAACCAGATAAGAGATCCGTGGGTTTTCATATACTACAATTCAGGCGATAGGCTGACAACCTATCACTACTGCAATATACCTACATATCTATCTTAAATAACCCTCAAAATTTTGTCAGACGTGGCGGAACGACCTTTGTTTAGGTCGTTTACGCTCTACCTTCCTCATTAGAAATAATGGAGTTATTATACGTGTGAGTGTATGTATGTATTATCATTATCCTATCCATTTTATAAGGTCCTTGTCACTTCCTAAGGCCGATGGACCCACGTCATCATCACACCGACTAGACCAACTGATACCATAGTGGCGCAGGGCCGTAAGGATTAGTACAATAGAAAAGAGTTGAATCCTTTAACTATCATACCCAATAATTACATGTATAAGTTTTCTAATAGATTTTTACTCCTACAGTGTTATTTTATTTCTGCTCTAAACCAACTGAGCTACTCATGACGATTAATTAAATAGCTAGCAGATACTAATTGGTTGGTTTAGTTCTGGGACGGTTTTCCAAAGATGCAGGTTAAAATTTTGTCTGCGGTTAAATTTTTAATTTGTTTTTCAGACATGTGTAAAGTTATCAAATACGATGTCTAGAAGCTTTTAGGAAAATAGAGTGCGTATCAAAAAAGTCTAATTTAAATGTTTTTTTTTTGTTATACAGTGGCAACTAAGCATACGGCCTATCTGATGGTAAGCAGTACCGTAGCCTTTAACACCTACTACTATCCCACTAGATCCTAGTGGAAAAACAGAGTGTGTTGCACACTGTAAGACCTAAGGTAGAATGTCTTTTGTGCGTGTAATTTCACTGGCTCTCCTGCCCATTAGATCGAAACACAGGCGTGCAAACACTTCTGCTTGGAAGCAGAAATAAGCAAGAGGGTTACTAGTCCCCCATACGGGTTTTAACAAAACCTCATAAAGTCTCTCATCATTAAACCTCAGTTTGTTTTGAAGCCGATACTGGCGTTTGTCGAATAGAAACCCCTCTCAATAGAAGAAAACATTACTTTTGTGTAGATGTCTTACTGTCCCTCACTTGTACTGTGACGGTAGTGTGGGATTTCGGGGATGAAGTTCGGTAAGTTTACCTTGGCACCTACTTTGCCACAGGTGATAGGTTTGTTTTGATCCGATATAGGTAAATCAGACTACGTTACTATATTTAGAAGCTATTTATATTTTCATCCTTAATTTTAATTTACCTGACAAATGGATACCTAGGTTGTGAATTATACTTAGTCGAATTGTAAAATAGCAATGGATACAGATTTACACCATCATCAGATTTACATACATACAATAATCACGCCTTTATCCTTTATAGGGTAGACAGAGTGTTAACGACCTAAACAAAAGTAGTTCTGCCATATCTGACAAAGTTTCGAGGGTTATTTAAAATAGATTTGTAGGTATATTGCTGTAGTGATAGGTTCGTGATACTCTGAAACTCTCGGATCCCTTAGTTTGTGTTTACAGCATGCCCGGGAGGAAATGCAGCAGGCACATTCTATGTTTTTCTTTCTCTCCTAATCCATCATGGTAGTCGGCGACTACCTTCGCAAATTCTTTTCTGTTTTCCGCTTGTCTAGTTAACGTGGCTTCGTCTTTCGTGCCAGTCTATTTCTTGATATTATCAAGCTGGTTGATCATCCTTCGTGCTTGTCTTCTATTTCATTACAATTTGCCTTATTTTAGGGTTTTAGTAAATTTATTAAATAGTGCCTTGATAAACTCATTAATTGAACTTGGGCTATGATCCTTCTTCTTTTCGTTACGTTTTGCAACCTAAAATTTACATTTCATTTTAAGGTTGACTGAATTTTAGACCAGTTTACTCAATGGCGCTACGGTAGAGGCTTATCCAGAAAGGGTATTAGAAATACAAAGTTGCATGAATATTGAAAGATGCAGCTGCTGCACATCCCGTCTAAAGGCAAATGCATGGCAGACTTTAATAAAAGCTTACCACACCTCTCGTATGTTAGTACTTAGATAGATAGATGGTAAAATTCGAGATACTCGTAATACATACATACGTGAATATCTTTGCTTATTTATGCTTTGCTGAAATTTATGGCATTAAATAAAATCTATGACATCAGGACAAATTATGACATTTTTAAACGCTAATTATAATATTGATAATTGAATTGGCCGACTACATAAATATTTTTTGAATTTGAACTCATATCTGTAAAATTTTGATAATCCAATTATTTCATACATATCATTTTCAATACAAAGCATATGCTGTGATAACAGATGTTCTACAGAATATAGTTATAGCACTGTACCTACTTAGATTTTAGGTGAACTATATTATTATAAAAAACCATCGTACATACCACTGTACCACATCTAAACCCGTAAAAAGCTCTCAAACAATATTTCCTCTGCACTACGCCACCGCTATTGTATTTTTTACGCCATTAGTCATTCCCATTTGAATTACAGTAGGAGAAATAACGCGGTTTATCGCACGAACATGATGAATCAACTCGCGACAACACATTAATCATTGCCGCCGAGTTACAAATTTATTTTATTTAACATAAAATGCCCTGAGGACCTGTTCGGGGGACAAGTTTTTTGTGAAAGCGAACGCGAAACACATTGCTTAGATTTTTATTATTTTTTTATTTTATCAACGATACAAATATGGGAACTTTTGAGCAAAATTATAATGGTACAAGTTAATAGAAATAGAAAACATTTATTATTCACGACGTCACAAACACAACACAGTAAAAACATTTTTAAACAAAAAGAGGTGAAACGAAAGTGAAACAAAATAATGATATAAAGAGTAACTATTATCTAATCTATGATAAAGGTACCTAAAAATAAACGATTAATGGTACCGGAATGTGCGTGTCGCGACGTCACAATAAAAGGACCCACTCAGCTTATGCCGCGATCATGTGAGACCGCGACGCTGGTATTCTGTGAGCCCTTTTAAAGAGAAAAGACGCTGTATTAGTATATAAATAAAGTCAGTCTGAATTTATAAACTATAATATATATAAAACTAGCTTTTACCCGCGACTTCGTCAGCGAAGTTTTTTTTCTCCTTCGTCCATCCATGATTATCTACAGCGTCTTATGGGTCTGTTCCGAGAACGTGACGATGGTGGCGGTGAAAGTAGGGCCAAACCCATTCTCCCGTCATCTTTCCTCACCTACCTACCACACGTCCCCCTTGTCCTACCCGTCACACGCGTCCCTAAATAGTCATCATGTCTGTCCAGTCCTCCCATCCATTCCTCTCGTCCTTGAGTCGCTCCAGTCGCATCTGTTCCCTTTCCTCCCGTCAATCCTGAAATTTATATCGCTCCATTCACAGATTATTAATACACAACACACATTATGAGTTGAATTGCTGCCAACATTTTAACAACATAGCGTGATGCACTTCATAGCACTCTTAATTCTGGCTGCCTGAAAAAAGTCCCATCAAAATCGGTTATAAACACTAAAGTCAGTTTCCTGCCTACTGCCTACCCCCTAAGCACAGGGGCGTGATAATTTGTATCCTTACCTTTTGTCTTTGTAAGACTTAGTTCAATAAAAAAGTTCCAACAAAAACGATATCAATCACTAAGTAAATACAGTTCCCTGCGTGCTACTTACCCCCTAAGTATGGTGGCGTGATTATATATATCCTATGCGGTCTATGGATTACCATCTATCAACATACCAAATTTCATTATAATCTGTTCAGCCGTTTAGGCGTGAAGGTAATCACTTACTAAATTCAGTTCCCTGCCTACTACCTGCCCCCTTAGTACGTTGGCGTGATTATATATAGACTATGTCCGTCTCCCGGTTACCATCTATCATACATACATACATATAATCACGCCTTTATCCCTAATGGGGTAGGCAGAGCGTAAACGACCCAAACAAAGGTCGTTCCGCCACGTCTGACAAAGTTTTGAGGGTTATTTAAGATAGATTTGTAAGTATATTGCTGTAGTGACAGGTTGTCAGCCCATCGCCTAAATTAGAATATACTGAAACCCTCGGATCCCTTAGCTGGTTTTTACAGCATACCCGGGAGGAAATGCAGCTGGCACATTCTATGTTTTTCTCTCGCTCCCAGGCCAGCATGGAAGAATACCATCTATCACCATACCAAATTTCATCAAAATCTAGTTAAGTTAAGGCGTGAACGAGCAACATACTAACAGACATACAGACAGTCAGACAGACAGACAGACAAACAGACAGACAGACAGACAGAAAGACAGACAGCCAGACAGAGTTACTTTCGCATTTATAATATTAGTATGGATAATAATAACAATAGTAAAATTAAAAAAATAACAAAGCAATAATATCAGTAAATGTCAAAAAATAGGAAGAATTAGTGTGGTAAATAAAATAATTTCAATAAAATAATCGCAGTAGTCTGAAGTTGTCTGTCATTTGTCTGTGGTCGGCGGGGCGGCGCGGCTATGCCGTGAGCAATGTCGGAACCGTCAGAAAGACGTTTTGCTTGTTCGAAAAATAACGACATTTACGCTCAGTGGCTTTTGTGAGCATAATTTGCAAAGAAAAGACATAAAAAAATATTATTAAGGATAGTTTAAATTATTGTGTGATGTTTGATCATCGATACATCAATCCTCTTATTAGAAGTACTCATGCCAACAAACAAGAGTGTCTGACACGGTGATTTTGGAAGTATTTTTTAAAAAATATCATCACTACATAGTATAAAACAAAGTCGCTTTCTCTGTCCCTATATATGCATAAGTCTTTAAAACTACGCAACGGATTTTGATGTGGTTTCTTTTAATGTATAGAGTATTTCAAGAGGAAGGTTTATATGTATAATACATGCATAAAATAGTAGAGAAACACTGATAATTTCTGTGCAAAGCCGGGGCGGGTCGTACGTAATCTTTTCGTTTACTATTTTTGTACCAAGCTGTACTAAGTGGAGAATTTACTAATAATTTGTCTATGTCTCCATTCGGTGGGAGCGCTAGCTTTTTGCTGAAACATTTTACTTAAAATAGTGTTAGAATAACTGAAATCTAGAATGATCATCTTTGAAGATCTTTTTCGTTGTTTTACTAATTTCTAACAAAACACGAAAGTTTTTTTTGAAGGTTGCTCTTGAAACGCAAAAAAAATCCTTTGCAGTTGCGTGCAAAAATATTTAAAAATCATATAATTCCGATTTCAATAATTCTTTTACCAATGGAAAGCAACGTTAATTGAAAACTATTGAAACTGCTTTTTACTGCATAAAAATATATTTCTGCTGGAAATTACCTTTGAAAAGCTATAGAGCAATAAATTACTCTATGTGCTTTGATTAATAAAATTTGCTTAACACATTTATTGCTTGAATTTGCAAGTTTACAGTTAGTTAGAATTTGGAATACTTTCAATAAAGTTGCGATTTACTTTTGCATAAAAATATAATGCGGCTTTTGCTGTATTGCATAATAAGAACTGACGATGCGCTTTTTCACATCTATTTTTCATTCACAAAGCGGACTTGTTATAAATTCTAGCTTTGAATTGCTTCACAAAGCACTATTGTTTATACAAAGCAATTGTTCACCCGCTTTCACATATTACACAGAAATGAGTCACAAATTGTCATAACCGTTCTGGTGAAAGCCAACGTATTTGTCCGACATTTGTCAAGCCAAGTGAGTATTTAAAAGTGTTGCGGTGGAATAAAATGATTTTAACTACATACCATAAACTCAACTAGGGTAGGCAGAGCGATTCAAGCAAAATTTGTCGTTTCGCCATGTCCAATCAGTTTTGAGGGTTTCATTGCTGTTATTTTTAAACAAGCAGGTACCTACTTCATCTACTTATCAACAGGTCTATTTAATATACGGGGTCTAAGGGACAGCGTCCCACAAACTGATAGGAGTTGCTCAGTGAAACAACATGAAACAACTTCCACCTTGGAATTACTTACTAAAAAAAATGGCTTTTCCATAGAAATTGTTTGATCGAGGTGACATTTTGTATGTTGTCAAAGGCCGGTGTCAGGTGCAAAAGCCAATTTTTATCTTCACTTATTTAAATAATTTCTTGGTGGAAGTTGTTTAGTCCCGTTGACTGAGCAACCCCTATAAGTTTGCGGGATGCTGTCCCTTACACCCGATATAGATATCCCTACTTTGTCTAGAGTAAAGATGTTAATAGATTTAGAAGTGTTTTTGTCTGCATGTATTAATGGAAAAATGTGCACGGCAGGTAAGCTGTAACATGTTGAATAGTGAAGTCCTCTTTCTTTAATGCTGGACTGGGAGCGAGAGTAAGACATATAATTTTCTAGATGTGTTTCCTCCCGGGCATGCTGTAAAACTAGCTAAGGGATCCGAGAGTTTCTGTATATTGCAATTTAGGCGATTTGATGACAACCTGTCACTACAGCAATGTACCTATAAATCTATCTTAAGTAACCCTCAAAACTTTGTAAGATGTGGCGGAACAACCTCTTTTTAGGTCGCTTACTACCCCATTAGGGATAAAATCGTGATTATATATATGTATGTAAAGTCCTCTTGCGTTTCAGTTCACACTTGTCATTTGAGTGTTTATGCTTATCCGTACCATGAATATTTCTTTAACGATGTTTTTGCAAGTCGCATGAAAAGTAATTTTTCTTGTGGTCCGGTTTTTAAGTACATAGTATACACATGTACATATGATAGGGGTTGCTCAGTCAACGAATCTAAACTCCTATCTGCATGTTGTTTCAGGAAGTGAAAAAAAATAGCTTTTCCATACAAATTATCTGAACGAGGTGGTCATTTTGTATATTTTTTTATTTTATTTCGTCATTAATTTGAATAACGTATCTTAAGCGAAATATTAACGTTATAATACCCTATTCCATAAAGCTTAATTTTGCATTTAACGTCTAAGAGCTTAATATCAGAGTCTAAGTTCTCTTTACATATCTTGGGAAGTAATTAGTCTCAGCTACGAAATCATATTGCTTTAACTAGTGTAGAGAACTTAGTAGTAAACACATTACGTGGTCTACGTTTCCTCATCTTCCAGCTAGCTACATACTACGACTTAGCGGAAATTAACTGCCTCCGTAATCTAGTGGCCTTGGGCTTCCAATCCGGAGGTCTTGAGTTCGATTCCCAGGGGGGAACACAAAGTTGATATTTGTAAATTTGTCACTTTGTGAGGTTTCCCGCAGTTTGGTTAGGACATTGCAGGCTGATTGTTTGAAAAGAACAAGGATTCTGTGCTTCGGAGGGCATATGAGTACAGAAAACGCAGCATTATCGCCATACTGTGAATAGGACAGCGTCCCGCAAACTGATAGAATCCTTGTTCTTTTCAAACAATCATGTGATTCAGCCTGCAATGTCCTAACCTAACTGTGGGAAACCTCACAAAGTGATAAATTGACAAATATAAACTTTGTGTTCCCCCCTGGGAATCGAGTTCAGGACCTCCAGATCGAAAGCGGATGGCCCTGACCGCTAAACCACGGAGGCAGTTAATTTCCGCTAAGTCTTAGCATGTAGCTAGGAAGATGAGGAAACGTAGACCACGTAATGTGTTTACTACTAAGTTCTCTATACTAGTTACAGCAATATGATTTCGTAGCTGAGACTAATTACTTCCAAAGATATGTAAAGAGAACTTAGACTTTGTTATTAAGCTCTTAGATGTAAAATGCAAAATTCATCATTATGGAATAGCGGATTAAAACATTAACATTTCACTCAAGATACGTTATTTAAATTATAAAAGTAGTTTATTAGAATAAGTTTCAAAAGCAACACTGAAGTTTTTAGTTGATCCAAATTATGTCATCGTTATTTGCGTTAATCGAAAAGTATCAATTTTGACAATTACTTATTACGAGTATTTCGATAAACTTTTGCTAGAGTAAAAAAAAATCTTACTTCGGAAATTCCCGAACAGTGCGATCACTATAACTGTTCAGGCGGTGATAATATTAGGAACCTAATTTTGTCTAGTTTAATTGCTGTCAGCGATTGAAGCAATGGGCGTTTTTCGCCGAGCTGTCGCGATACCGTAGCACTGTTTTTCCACAAGACGTCCACCTGGTTCCAATTTGAGCGCACGCGCACACTACATCTTCGTACGAATACAAAACATATGCAGTATGGCAGGCCGGCGATGAACCCGGTGGGAATCAATGCCGTGCCGGCAAGTGAAAAAGCGTGTCATATATTTTTACTGTTTTTCATAGATTATCTCTTACACGGTACCGTCGACGGTGCCGTTCCTTTGCCGTTGCCGTTGCCGTCGTCATGCCGTCTAGTCGAAAAACGCCCAATGACAGCTATACGTAGGGGTGACTTGACAGGTGTACAAAAATCGCGGTTGCTCTGTACCACAAATTAGGTTGTGTCTGTACCGAACTCTGAAATTAAAATTTCAATGTTAACGAAGTAACCTGACTCTTACCTGCATGAAACAAGAGAAGTCTGGAAAAATAACCGAAATAAAAAAGTTACCTCACGGGTTTTCCCAAAATTAGAGTTTCATCGCTCGTATATAATTTACAATTAGGTAATTTTAGCTGGAAGTGCCCTCAGAGGATGTCTTGTACACGCTCCTGCCTTTGCCGCTGCTACCAGAGAAACTGCTGGAAAATTTAACAGGGTTTAAATTGTATTACCGTATCAAATTTTAAATAAACATTATTTATGGGTGTCAGGTAAGTTCAGATATACTTTTATAATTAGCTCCTAAAACAACACCTATTTCGTTTTCTATCTCTCACGGTTATCAACATTATGATGATTAAAAACGGGAAATTTGGTGGTTTTTCATTTTTGTATGATTGTACGGTATTTCAACGCAGTTTCATGCATTATGATCACGAAGGTCCGAAAAAACCACGGGAAATTTTCCGTTTTTAATCATAATAACTATTTCTTCCAAGCTGGCTGCCAGAATGTGCTAGCTGCATTCCCTGCGGGGCATGCTGTAAAAACCACCTAAGAGATCCGAGGGTTTCTGTATATTGCAATTTAGGCAATAGTCTGATAACCTGTCACTACAGCAATATACCTACTATCTTAAATAACCCTCAAAACTTTGTCAGACGTGGCGAAACGACCTTTGATTAGGTTGTTTACTAGTTTACGCTTTGCCTACTCCATTAGAGATAAATACGTGATTATATGTATGTATGTTAATCTTTAAAGACCTTGATTTAAATTTAAAAGGGTACCGCGCGAAGTCTTGAAAATAGATTTAATGAAATTAACCCAACATAAACCTTTATTACTTGGGTTAGCCACAAACATTGCTTGAGAAAGATAAATAAATTGACCATTAATTAATAACCTAAAAGTTAAAGTGATAAAGCGTCAATTTTATTCAAACCTTTTATCAGATAATTACAATTTCACAGTCATCATCATTCATCTGGAATTAATTTAGTTATACAATTACTGCAAAGGATTTACCAACATTATTTAAATTTACTTATAATCACGCCTTTATACCTCATGGGGTAAGCAGAGCGTAGACGACCAAAACAAAGGTCATTCCACCACGTCTGACAAACTTTTGAGGGTTACTTGATATAGATTTTGTAGGTATATCGCTGTAGTGACATGTTGTCAACCTATCGCCTATATTGCAATAAACAAAATCCTCGGTTACTTTTGCTGGTTTGTACAGCATGCCCGGGAGGAAATTCAGCTGACACATATATTTTTTTTCGTTTGCTGCCAGTCAACATTACAACATTATCATAAATCATGTACCACTAAAACAAAGAACTAATACAACGAGCTTCCTATAAACTCAAAAAGCAACCTAATATAATACTACTTAGTGTCGACTAAATAATGGTGGCAAATAAATATTTTCTATATTATTCTATACTAGAGTCTAATTGATACATCATAAGCGTGGACAGCGACACTGGCCGGCGATTGTTTTTATTTTATTTCACTCGAATTTATTCTTAAACTTCTAAACTAATGACCTGATTCTTGTAATACTAAATTCTACCAATTCTAACTATCAACAATACAAAAAGCATCGCACTCCGATACTCGTACTAGCACAAATATAGCACTATACGCTAGTCGATACATCATAAGCGCGGACAGTGGAACCGGCCGGCGAAGGTTTTATTTTACTTCGCTGGAATTTATTGCTTCCCACTTCCTGCGTACTATTTGTGCGATCGGTGTTTCATACCTCTACCGGTATTTACCGATGTTTATCGGTATATTTGTACAGTGGTAATGGGTTGTGAACTATGAATTTGTGCTACTGTAAATTAGTACGATACGACAATAATGCTTAAAAGTAAGACTTGTGCAAAGAGAATTATAGGTAGTAAGCACAGGTAGCAATACGTTTTGTTTCGTTTCTTATTGGTATCAAGATCATGTTTGGAATATTTGAAGAATGGCGCGAAACTATAAAATCAAGCAACCTTTTTTATTCGAATCAAGGTAGGTAGTTTTATTTTACGATGAGTCAAAGTCAGATATTGTTTTCTAGAAACAACATGAATATCAAATTGTGAAGGTCCTATTTGCAAAGGTTACAATATCACAAATCTGATTCTTATGTTTTACGACATATCTAAATCGAATCTTCACCACAGATTCTATATTTTGTGCTACAGATGTCTACAATATTTACAATATAATATTTTTTACAATAGATAGATAATCCTTCCATGCTGGACTGGGAGCTGAAGAAAAACATAGAATGTGCCAGATGCATTTCCTCCTGTGTAGGCATGTCGAAAAAACTAGCTAAGGGATTCTAGGGTTGCAGTATATTGCAATTTAGACTATGGGCAGCAATATACCAACAAATCTATATTTAAATAACCCTCAAAAGTTAGTCCGTCGTGGCGGAACTACCTTTGTTTAGGTCGTTTACGCTCTGCCTACCCAATTAGGGATAAAAGCGTGATTATATGTATGCATGTATGTAATAAAGATAATATAGGTAGGTAGATACTCACTTTGACTCTGATGGATCGATGTTGGACCGGTCATCTTCTATCTTGTTTTATCACGTAGTTTTTGTTGCATGGTTTTCATTCTGGATAATGATAATGTGAATAAAGTTATTATAATGGTATTGATTCTCATGTTAATATTTTCGATTCTAATATTGCTTCATTCAAATGTTCAATTCATCATAACATAACATAACATAACATAAAAATACTTTATTGCACTTAATAATACAACATACAACACAAAAGATAACAAAAAACAAGTACAACATAGGCGGCCTTATTGCTAAGGTAGCAATTTCTTCCAGGCAACCTTTGGGTGAAAGAAAAAAGTGTAGCGGTAAGCGGGATAGTGCAAACCTAGTCAAATAGGTATCCTAAATACATTACATAACATATAATACATAAATTAAGTACAAGCTACGACATAGATATTTGTAAAATAAACTAATACATAATATATAATAAACTAATACATTAACTAATGGAAGATAGGATAATGCAAACTACAATCAGAACTAGTCGAAGGAAATGACAGCAACAGTATCTACAGCACAGGATAAAAGTGAAGGAAACTATAGATCAGACAGTAATTATTTGTTCCAAGAAACGTTTTTTAATTCGGCTCTTAAAAGTCTCAAGAGACGGTGCACGTCGAATATCTTCGGGCAATTCATTCCACAGCTTGATAGCTCGCACTGTGAAAGACTTTGCATAGAAGTCAGTCTTGTGAGAAGGCAGGTTAAGCGTCAATTTAGAGCTGGCTCGCAAATTGCGGGCCAGGGTGGCCGAATGAAAAATATACCGATCTTTAAGATAAGGAGGGGTGTTAGGGTGGGAAAGAATGGAGTAAAGGAGGGAGAGGATGTGACAGTCCCTTCTGCGGGTAATAGGCAGCCATTGAAGTTGGGACCTATAAGAAGAGACATGGTCATACTTACGCAGGCCAAAAATAAATCTTATACAAAGATTTTGCAGACGTTCGAGCTTGTTCAATAGTTGAACAGATAAGTCAGGATAACAAACGTCTGCATAATCCAGTATAGGAAGAAGAAGTGAATGTGCCAGGCTGATTTTTGTTTTGGTCGGCAAAAGATTTTTAAGTCGCTTAAGAGACCCGTACGCGGCAAACACCTTCCTGCTTACCTCTGATACCTGGTGATTCCACAAGAGACAGTCATCAAACATAACGCCCAGGTTTTTGACTTTGCGGCTGTAGGGAATTGGAGTTCCATCAAACATGATCTGGGGTAACAGGTCATGCTTAATTCGTGCAATATACCAATGGCTACCAATTATAATGGTTTGTGTTTTAGTTGGATTAACTTTTAAGCCAAAGGAACGACTCCACTCAGCAATACTGATGAGGTCTCTGTTGGTTGTCTCAATAGCGACTGAGATATCAGAAAAAGGAGCTTGTGTATAAATTTGGAGATCGTCTGCATACAAATGATAGGAAGAAGTGAGAGGAAGAGTGATAGAATTTATGAAAATAGAAAACAGAAGAGGTGACAGGACGCCACCCTGCGGAACGCCAGCAGAAGTATCACACAACGCAGAGAAGGTATCTTCAATGCGTATGCGCTGTCGGCGCCCATACAGGTAACTATGAAACCAGTCAATCACCGTTGGAGATATGTTATGAGAACGCAAGATAGAGAGTAGAATATCAAAATCTACTGTATTGAATGCATTACTGAAATCAAGCAGCGTTAGCACTGTTAATTTCTGACTTTCCATCCCCAGTCGAATGTCATCGGAGATGTGTACCAACGCAGTAGTCGTGCTATGACCGGGACGGAAGCCAGATTGAAAGGAGTTCAAAAGGTTGTTCGTGGAAAGGAAAGATGTAAGTTGTTGATGAACCAACCTTTCGAGGACTTTGGAGAGGAAGGGTAGAATGGAGATGGGGCGGTAGTCAGAAGGAGATTTAGGATTAGGTTTTTTGGGCAGTGGAATAATTTGTGCTTCCTTCCATACGGTCGGAAACACACCAGAGGATAAGGAGTTGTTAAGGATGTTGGCAATGACCGGAGAAAGGATATCAAGGAGATGAGTAATCATTGCACGACTCACGCAGTCATTTCCAACGGCATTCGAGGAGATTGCATGTACATTCTTCATAACATCACAAGCGGTGATTGTGCGAAAGATGAAAGCTGGAAAAGTTGGAGTTGGCAAAGAATTTAGATGATTTAAAGTATTAAGTTTAATGGAGCTGTCTATATCAGCAGAAGAAGAAAAGTGATTGTTTAGAGAGTTAATATTAATATTACTATCAGAAACATGAGTACGCGATTTGCCAACTCCAAGTTTGTTAAGGAAGGGCCAGACTTTAGCTGGATCACCATTCTCAACAGATTTATGAATATGGCGTCGCTGTATGTCCCGTATCTTTGTATTGCAGCGATTCCTAATTTGCCGAAATTTGTCCCTATTTTTGTCCGATGGATCGTTTTTGTACCTGGTTTTCGCACGAGTCTTTTTAGTCATATAATCACGCATCTCATCATTAAGCCAGGGAGCTGGAAGGTGCTTAACGCGCACAGGACGTACAGGAGCGTGACAATCGTACAGATCAGTGATGTTGGAGTTGAGCAATGTGACTTGATCATCGACTGACTTAAGTTTTTCAATTGCCGACCAATCGAGTTTACTTGCATCCTCACGTAGTTTCTCCACATTGATAGCAGAGAAGTTACGAAGGAGCAGCGTTCTTGCTTTCATTTTAGGTGGTCGGATGCGGTACGATAGGTACAGTAAATCGTGGTATGAAAATTGGACTGCGTCAAGTTGACCATGTTTAACTACGTGCTCGCGAGAGGAAACTAAAATTAGATCGAGAAGAGAGGGTATACAATTTGGAAAATGATGAGTTGTATTTAGAGGGGGAATATACATATTACAGGAATGAACTAATGATAGAAGCTTTTTGGTACGATAATCATCTTTTACAAGACAAGTATTAAAATCACCTAGGATTATAGAATGGTTGTAAGAAGGACATAACTCTTCGAGCATTAGCTCGAAAGAGTTAAAGTAGTCAATGTGACTAGAAGGACTATAATACACACCAAGAAGAATTTTAGAATGAGAGAAAGAAAGTTCAAGAAAAAGATGCTCAGCCGTACCATCAGGTGGCGGCTGAGGGGACTTGTGAATTACAGTGAAGGGGATATGTGCACGGATATAAATGGCTACCCCTCCATGTGTAGTTGAACTGCCACGATCGTTACGGACAAGGACGAAACCAGGTAGAGAGTAAGATGTTGAAGGTAGAGAGGAATTAAGCCATGTTTCGGATACCAAGATAGCATGGATATTCTTGTTATCAAATGCTGCAAGCATATCCATGTAATGTGCCGAGATGCTCTGCGCATTAATGTGAATAACGTTGAAATTTTTCCGAACATCAGAAAAAATGGCTTCTAGGGTTTCACCGAGAGAAAGTGGAATGCTGTGAAAACTGTCATCTGTGTTCGATGAACAGGAATTAAAAATATCTGATTGGTTAGACTGATTATGATTAATAACATTACATAACGATATATCCATATAAATTAATACTAAAAAATAAATAAATTAATTAAAAATACGCTAATACTACGTGTATAATACACAAAGTTCTTTCATACCTGCCGGCAGCCAGAATTAAAGAATTTGTAACACAAAACAAATACATCACAAAAACAAACATTTAAACATTGCGTGTAAAGGAACGTCGACTAATACGTTCTGACAATTAAATAAATTAGCACAAAAACGAAGCACAACAAGAACAAAGAAAGAGATACAACATAGAATCAGGCAATATACTTGTTCTTGTCTTACACATTGGTGAGCGCAATAAAAATGATAATCAAACGCACTTCTGACAGTATTGACATTGTCATACCATACATACAAAAAAAGAAAAAAAATTACGAATAAATCACAACAATGAACTAAAATGTAAGGTAATAGATTATTCCAGGAAAATGCAAACAAACAATATTACCCTCAAACTACGAAAAACACAGAACAAAGTGAGGTGAAAACTCGTTGGAAATTAAGATGATGAAAATCCTTTAAAACGTTATTATTGGCGCACCAATAGCCCAATACAGCAAAACCACGGTAAGTACTGTCATTTTTAAAGACAAGTGGTAACAATTCAAAAGAAAAGATATATTTATAGTGCTTACATAAAAATAGGAATGTACTAAACCTGATGTTATTTCTTTGCAGCAATCCTTGTGCGCTTTGGTGCGGTGCCCGGCGCCCTATTTCCACCGGGGATCTTGCCCGTGCCCGTCTCCACACCAGCATTAGTCGCCGGTGGTGGTTTCCGCAACGCTTCAGCAGAACTTGGTGACCCAGCATCCGAGGCCCCGGCGCATGGGCTCTGGGGCTCGCTGACCAACCTCTCCAAATCCTGCAGCGATGCAATATGGTGTCGTTTTCCGTCGGGGGCAAGATAAAGAATGCGCCCCTCACGCGTCCGACACTTGGTGACACCAAGCTTAAGGCGAGCAGCCTTAAAGAGTTTGTGCCTTTTCGGTGTCAGGAACTCCGAGAGGGTTATTCCTGAGCCCTTCAGACCAACTTTGGCCAGCCATGCCTCATCGCGCGTCTTTTTGCTCGCAAACTTCACAAGCAATGGGCGAGGCTTATCAGATGATGTGATATGGCGGCCCATGCGATGAGCACGACGGATGTCCTCGGGCTGCAAGTCAGGAAGAGAGAGGTGTTTGTGGGCTACTGCAACTATGGCAGCAACAGTGTTCTCACTCTTCTCCTCGGGAACTCCATGCAACAACAGCATCTTACATCTGCTCCTCATCTCCATCCCATCAAGCTCAGCAGACAACATCTCAACCTGTTTCTGAAGGGCTCCCAGCGCCACCACAACAAAGTCACGAAAACACTGGAAGTCTGCTGAGATGGCTTTAATGTTGTCAGCTTTTGTTGCTGGGTCCTTCTTCAGCTCTTCCTCAAAAGCCGTCATCCGGGAGTGAACAGAAGCTGCCAAGGTGTCAAGGGATACCTGAATTCCGTCCATGGTGATTGTGATGAAGTGCCAAAAAGTGCTGTGTTGTTTGTTTCTTTGAGGTTATGGTAAAGTGCTGAATCTTCTTCAGAAATTGGAGATAACGGCTACAGCAGGTATTTAGGCTTTAATATTCTATATTATCATACTAAATGTGCACAATAATAATTTTTAATAATAATTTGAATTAAATAAATAGAGGCTGTTAAAAAGTCAGCTGGTCTTTTCTATGCCTACCCGCAAAAAAAAAAAAAAAAAAAAAAAAAAAAAAAAATCATCATGAGTTAAGGTCACTAAATTTGTTTTAAATGATTACAATAATTATGTTATTTTCTCCCTTTTTTGTAGTAATATTAAGATGTTTCCCATATTGTATTCATACGCAGATTATCATTATTAGCTAACAAAACTAACTGCCTCCGTGGTCTCGTGACTAGTGCCATGGACTCCCGATCCGTAGGTCCTGGGTTCGATTCCCAGGGGGGAGACACAAAGTTGATATTTAAGAATTTATCACTTTGTGAATTTTTCCCCAGTTTGGTTAGGATATTGCAGGCTGAATCACCTGATTGTCCGAAAATAAAAAGATTTCGTGCTTCGGAGAGCACGTTAAGCCGTCGGTCCCGGTTGCTGTCTTTGATAGTGGTCGTTACTCAAACCATGTCAGAGGCCTGATAGTAGTGCTACTAGGCGGTTTAAAAACTCTGACACCAGGGTTCATCGGGTCCATAGACCCTATACCCACTCGACAGAAGAAGAAGCTAACAAAAGTGTAACGATACTTAATTAATACAAACGATTTATTTATGTATGTTATAAAGTAAAAGCATTGTTTATTTAATTTATTTAGATAACAGATTAGTATTAGATAAAAAATATATTATTATAGTGTACACTTTGGTCTGCTATCTGTAACAACTACACCTATAAAAAAAAAAAAAAAAACAAATGAAAAATTATTTTTTCATGTACATTTCTCCTAATTCCACTAGACTTTCCGACAATACCTACATGTTATTCAAGTTTACATAGGCAACATACGTGGGACACTCAGAAAGTTTTGCGACACTAAAAAAAATTGTTCTACAGGTACATATATTTTTATTAAATCTTTTCAAAGTACTCTCCACCAGCCTCTATACAAAGATTCATGCGTCTGAACCAGTTTTCAAAACACTTTTTAAAGTCCGCCGTAGACACCTCATTTACAGCCTGCTCGAACGCATCCAGCGCATCTTCTGGCGACGAAAATTGTATCCCCTTGAGCTGATTTTTTATTTTTGGAAATAAAAAGAAGTCACACGGTGCTAGATCAGGGCTGTAATGAGGGTGACCCAGGAGTTTGACTGGTGTGCTGTCCAGGAAGTCCCTCGTTTTGAGCGCGGTGTGTGCAGGCGCATTGTCGTGGTGGAGCAGTAGTCCGCGGAGCCCTGTGTTTGGTCGCTTGTTGCTCACAACAGAAAAAAACTTCTGGTAAACATTTGGTAGTATACCATTTGGCGTTAATGTTTCTTTGCTCTCGTAAGGGAATTGAGGCCAAGTGGCCAGTCAAATTAAAAAAGCTGGCGATCAAAATCTTCCCCCCGCTTCGAGATCGCTTCACTTTGGTAGGCGTTGGTTCATTTTGAAACACCCAAACTGTCGACTGGCGCTTGGTTTCTGGATCGTATTGATAAATCCAGGACTCATCACCTGTTACGATGTCGTAAACACGCCGAGACGAGCTTGCTTCAAATTTGTTCAGCATATCACGGCACCATTCCACCCGGGCCTGCTTCTGAGCGTCGGTGAGGTAGTGCGGCACCCAGCGCTATACTATCCTCCTCACGCGAAGATGCCCGTGTAGAATCTCGTGAACGCTTCCCGATCCAATCTTTAATTAGTGCTGAATCTCCTGATATGTAATTCGCCTATTATCTTGGATTAAATTTTTCACTGCTAGCACGTTTTCTTCCGTAATATCCGTCAAAGGGCGACCGCTTCTTTCTTCATCCCCCAAGGTTGGTCGACTGCGCCTAAATTCGTTATACCAACGATACACGGTTGCCTTGGAGGGGCTTTCATCCATTAATGCCATTTGAAGTCTATCGAACGATTCATCCGGTTTCAGGCGACACTTGAAATCGTAAAAAATCATAGCTCTAAAATGTTCCCGGCGCAGATACATTTTTCAGTAAGACACGATACTTTGAATTGGCTCGCAAAAAATGTGGAGGGAAATTTTGAAAATGGAACACACATATTTTTACTTACAAGTAATCATATTTTCAAAAAAGATTCTAACCGGCCAGTCTGCCATATATAAAAACTATTTATCGCAATACTTTCTGAGTGGCCTGGTAAAGCAGCCTAATCGCGATGGATCGTCCAGATATCTACGTCATTTTTCTCTTAATAACACAGTCATAAAGGACACACGGTGACAAAGCAGCACGCAATTCTGATATTACTAAGCCAGGTCCGCTGATAGGAAGTAATCAACATGAATATAGATTTTCGCTAACAAAAGAGAGATTATTTCGCTAATTCCTATTCTTTTTCAATTTCTTTGGTACTAAGAATCAATGCTGCAAAAACCAATTAAGCCAACTACTCTGAGGGTTTTAGTGTTCCGTAGTTTAGGTGATGGGCTAACGACCTGTCACTACAGCAATATACCTACAAGTCCATTTTAAATAACCCTCAAGACTTTCTCAGACGTGGCGGGACGACCTTTTTTTTAGGTCGTTTACGCTCTGCCAACACTATCAGGGATATAGGCTTGATCTTCTTCTGCTTCTGTCGAGTGGGTTTCGAGTCTATCGACCCGATGAACCCTGGTGTCAGTGTTTTTAAACCGCAAAGTAGCATAATTATCAGGCCTCTGACATGGTTTGAGTAACGACCACTATCAAAGACAGCGACCGGGACCGACGGCTGAACGTGCCCTCCGAAGCATGAAATCTTTTTCTTTTTCGGACAATCAGGTGATTCAGCCTGCAATGTCCTAACCAAACTGGGAAAAAATCACAAAGTGATAAATTCTCAAATATCAACTTTGTGTTTCCCCCCTGGAAATCGAACCCAGGACCTCCGGATCAGGAGTCCATGGCACTAGCCACTAGACCAAGGAGGCAGTTTGATTAAAAAGGCTTGATTATATGTATGTATGTAAGAATCAATTCAAATTGTATACAACTTTAATATAATTTACGTAGCTTACTTGTTTTCGTTATGCATAATTTACAGACAAAATTGTGTAATAGATTTTTTTAAATATTGCATAAGCACATCCAAGTTTTAACTTCAAGAAAAATATTAAATATAAATTTATTTTTGTTGAATCTAAATTACGAAGATAATAAAAGTAATATTTTCAAAGAAATACACTGCATGTTGTGTATCTTTTTCAAACAAAAAAAACATATCATCGATTGTGCTCAAAATAATAATGATACTGTTTTATAAATCGTTGTTCTACGTTACTATTATCTTAAAATGACAATCTTCTTGGAATGTAAGTAGGTAAACAAATGGGAAAATAAATTGTATCGCAGAAACAAACTCAGAAAACAAATGAGATAGTTTGTTTTTGTCTCACAAATAAGAGCGAGTTAAACGCAATACAGACCTCGGATATAATGCAGCAATAAGAAGACAATTTGCGGACTTTGTGTGGCCCTTGATGTACGAATAAATAAGGAGATGAATAAAAAAGTAATTTGGGATAGATAGTATTAGCTATAGTATTTCCAACTCAGTTTTAGTATAAAAGTAAACAACGTTTCATGTCTTTTTATCGAAGATCTTGCTTCTAAAATAAGTTTCAGCTATTAGATATAACAACAAAATGAAATAGTAGTTTTAGTCATTTATCTAATTTGCCAACCCGTACCATTTAGTTTTAAAATACATTTTTGAATAAAAAGACATGAAACTTTGTTTACCTTTATTCTAAACCTGAGTTAGAATTACTATAGATCCTTAAATAACCCGCAAAACTTCGGAACGACGTTAGTAAAGGACGTATACACTCTGCCTACCCCAGTAGCGATAACGGCGTGACTATATGTATGTAGTATTAACTAGATTAAGTAGTATTTTTGTAATGAATGAGTTTTGCAAGGGGCCAGTTCATACTCCACCAAAACCAACATACAAAAATAAGTAAAACTATAGTAGTGATATAGTTTTGGTTGCATTGTAAAACCATTAGAATATTATACTACTACTTTGGGTAGTTGTTCCTACTATTCGTGTAATGATTCAGTTTTGAAACAGAGGTCGTGGGTTCGATTCCTATTCCAGAGACTACTAGAACATGTTATTTTTGACACAAAAGAAGAAGATGACACACAATAAGTATTATCTATTTAAAGTATGATGAAATACTAATATGTCATACACCAGACATATTTTGATAATACCTTTTACACGAATTATTGCAAATACCTGAATAAGCTGTTTGAAAAGTCCTAAGTAAGCATTGAGTTAACAAACACCATTACATTTATAATAATACCGCATCAAGCCAATACAATATTCTCGTTCCGTAGCAACACGCTACGGGCGGGCTACGACGCTACGAGTCTACGAGCTACGAGTAAAACAGCTAAAATGGCCGAACGACATGATATTTGGCGTCACGCGGTCTGCGAGAGGACCGACCGGATCGTCTATTAAATTCTTGTTAACCAGACGTTTGTGTCTCCTTTACGGCAAGATTGTGGATTGTTCACTACAATACGGGTAAAACAGGGTTGTTACTGCACGTGGCGAAAAATGGAACTAAGTGCGGCCATCTATACATATATATAGTCACGCCTTTGAGAAAAACATAATTTGCCAGCTGAATTTCCTCCCGGGCATACTGTAAAAACCAGCTAAGAGATCCGAGGGTTTTAGTATATTGCACTTAGGCGATAGGCTGACAACCTGTCACTGCAGCAATATCTACAAATCAATACCTACAATCTATTTTAAACAACCCTTAAAACTTTGACAGACGTGGCGGAACGACCTTTGTTTAGATCGTTTACGCTCTGCCTACCCCATTAGGGATAAAGACGTGATTATATGTACATCTACATGTACGCCTTACAAAGCAGCGCCCTCATCCACGTACAGTTTAAGCCTTGTTGAACACTATTGTGTTGTGAAATCACTGTGAATTGAGCAAGGAAAACTGCTAAGCTTCGAGAACAGTTGTAAAAGCAATTTGAACTTGGTCTAGACTTCAAAATACGACAAAAGTTTTTATTTATTTTTGATTTGAAAAGTAACTTTTTATACTCGCGTTTTTTTACTGTTACATAATAGTCATTTCAATGTGAATCAACATTTTTGTTTAAGTACTACATGACCATTGTCTTTTACTCATGAAATACATTTCTCAATTAAAATAAAACCTGAGTCCAACATGAATAAAATGGTATTAAAACAAAATTAATAAAAAAGGGTAACTATTTGAATACAACTACGACCATAGATTAAAGTTCTATGAAATATTATCATAGTTTGGTTATAATTTATTATCCCAGTTAATTCAAACATAATATTCATTAATATTATTATGATAACATACTATAACATTTAACCCTTTAAAACTAATCCAAAATTATTATTTATGTATAACCTTCTCATTAATTTGCATTCTGAATACAGTTTATCTTTGTTAAGCTCATAATGTTCTAACTTTACAATACCAAGTCATCTTTCAAACAGCAATTTAAGAGCCTACTTGAAACATAGACAACTTAAGTAATGTGGCGCACATAGTTTGTTGACTACTGTATTAGTCAAGTTTCTACCCGCAGACAAAGGAGGTATTTTAACCCACTGTGATAAAGAAAGGGGAGTTTTTAATACGTCTTTAGGGAGGTAAGTCTCCTCTTCTTCTGCTATCTTCATAAATACTGTGTACAAAATTACTTGTTTATAAGTGATAATGGTAGTGGCTCTTGACATTTTATTCTAAGAAAGTTAAAAGGGACAGCTGCCCATAAACTCACAAATAAGATTTAATCAATAAATCAGTCAACGAAACATCCTTTACAGGGTATTTTTTCCAGGAAATGAAAACTTATATTGACTTTTCTATACAAATAATCAAAATCATCTAAAACTACAAAAGTAAGCTTAAGTATTATTTTATACGATTTATCTTAATATTTGGAGTCGGTTGATGATATTTTAACAGAATACGTTTTGTCTTGACTCTTGAAGATACTTGTGCATATTATAAACGTTGTGCTGCAATATTCAAAACATTGTACTAGTGAACAATCAAAGGTCATATGGTCAATGCAAGACGAAAAGTTAAATAAAATTGTTTTAAATAAGACAACATAATTACCGGGTATAAGGGACAGCGTACCGCAAACTGTTAGGGGTTGCTCAGTCAACGAAACTGAACAACTTCTAGGGGGAAATTCTTTCAGGACATGAAAATTTTTTTAACTTTCCACACAAAATCAACAACACGATCAGACAATTTGAGATAATTTTAACCAAAATTTATTAAGGGGGTCAAAGCTGTCCGCGTCCGTAGGCGAGGCCCTTTTCTGGGCCTCTTACTCCAGTTTCCCTACACGTGGCCCCTGGGCAGTGCAAAATGGACAGCACTCTCTCCGGTGGTAGGCTTCGGCCGCGGCTGGTTACCACCCTCCTAACTAAATAATGTCGCCAAGCGGTACCGCCGTGTTCCGACATGTAGTAAGGAGAAGCCAGTATGGAGGTTGGGTCTGTACAGTAGTACCGCGGCATGTAGCAGGTCGGAGTGGCTGATTGTTGCGACAACGAGTGGCTGGTTCTGTAGGCTAGCGGGATCCGAAGCACGGTGCATCGCTGGCCGACCGTAGGAAGTTGAGGGCCCAAGTAGCGGGAAAGCCACCCGCGAAAGGCTGCCCTGCCACCTCACGAAAAATCCCGGGATGCTCCACCTTGCCGGTTGGCGACCGGGTGGGAGGACCAGGTGGCAATCCCCGGGGGGGTTCGGGCGTCCCCGCGGTCTCCAAGCCAGCTATCTTTGCGTGTGGCTGCAATCAGCTCATTTTCTAAGCTTATTGCAACGCGGTACCTCGTACAACTGCCTTCCTCCTGCCTATTCACTTTTTCCCCACATCACCAATTATGAAAACACTCAAAAAACGGAAAATGGTTAAACAGCGGTTGCACGTCCTCCCACTTAAAGTGCACCTCTCAAATATTCGAGGCTTGCACTCAAATCTCAACCCCGTCCATCACCATCTTGAGACTGAAAAACCGCATCTGCTGTTCCTCACTGAGACGCAGATCAATTGTCCGGCTGACGCGGCGTACCTCAGCTATCCCGGCTACACACTAGAACACAGGTTTCTACCTCGTGCCGGAGTCTGTGTGTACGCTCGCGATGACATTTGCATCAAGCGTCTCAAGAACCAAAAGGCCCAAGTTTTTCCGTATTGTGGGTACTGGTCGATACTAGTGTAGCTCAAAATGTGTATGCTTGCGTCTATCGCTCGCATAGTGGAGACACGGAGACAACCAAACTGTTTGAACACCTCAGTGAAGGTGCTGATGAAGCTCTGCAGAGATACCCGGCAGCGCAGCTAGTCATCCTGGGGGATTTCAACGCTCATCATAAAGAGTGGTTGTTCCCATACCTAGAGACCGATCATGCTGGGCGAGAGGCGCGCAAATTTGCATTGTCGCTAAATCTCTCCCAGCTTGTCAGCTGTGCAACAAGGGTCCCGGATATTGAGTCTCATACAGCCAACTGCTTAGACCTTCTGCTGACTACCGATCCAGACCGATACTCTGTGTCTGTTTCTTCCCCATTGGGCACCTCAGATCACTGTCTGGTGAAATCTGTATCAATGTATTCACCACCCAATCAGGGCCCTTGTGGTAAAAGACGGGTGTGGCGATACAGGTCAGCAGAATGGGATGAGATGCGCCACTTCTTTGCTTCGTATCCTTGGCAGGACTGTTTTTCTTCAGGCGAATCGTCGAGCTGCGCGGATGCTATTACAGAAGTCATACGTCAGGGTATGGAGTATTTCATACCATTCTCTGATGTTCCTACCGGTAGCAAAGCTCGCCCGTGGTTTAATGCTGACTGTAACTGCGCGGAATCGCAGAAACAGTCGGCATTCCTTGCTTGGGCTGATGCTCGTGCACGCAAAGCTCCGAATACTCGCGATCTGAAGAAAAACTATAACAAAGCCACCAAGTTAAGCAAAAAGGAATTACGCAGGGCTCGATTCGCCCACATAGGCCGAGTAGGCGCTAAGCTTGCTTCCAATCCGGCTGGCAGTAAAGCATTCTGGTCGCTTTCTGCCACATTCTGCCAGCCATCTTTACCGCCTCTGCAGAGACCTGATGGGTCGCTTGCTCATACTGCGGAGGAGAAAGCCAATCTTTTTGCCTCCTTTTTTGCGGAAAGTTCGCGTCTTGATGCCGCAGGTAAAATACCACCCCCGTTACCTCGTGTCGACTGCTCTATGGCAGCCGTACGCATCCGGAAAAAAGAGGTCCTTAAAACCATGCGAAATCTAGACGTAAATAAAGCAAGTGGCCCTGACGGTATCCCTGCAATCGTCCTGCGTAACTGTGCGCCTGAGTTGTCTCCGGTGTTGACACGCCTGTACCGCCTCTCACTTGAGACTGGTGTTGTTCCCAAATCGTGGAAGCTTGCAAATGTGCAACCTGTACCCAAAAAAGGTAGTCGATGGTAGTAGAGCGTGTACTGAATAATCGGCTCCTGGCATACCTTGAGGATAATGATCTCCTTAACGATCCCCAATACGGCTTCCGCCGAGGGCGATCGACGGGGGACCTCCTCGTGCATGCCACTCACTTATGGAGCGAGGCTATCGAGAGACATGGTGAAGCACTTGCCGTGTCTCTGGATATCTCCAAGGCCTTTGATAGGGTCTGGCACGCTAGCCTTACTGGCAAGCTTCCCGCCTACGGGTTACCTGCTGGCCTTTGCAACTGGATTTCGGACTTCTTGAGTGAACGATCCATACAAGTGGTCTGAGAAGGCTGCTCCTCCGGACAACAGGCTATTGATGCCGGTGTTCCTCAAGGTTCTGTCCTGTCTGCAACCTTATTCCTGCTGCATATCAACGACATGTTGACACCCGATACCTTTAGGTACGCTGATGACAGCACGGTTGTTGACAGATATCTGTCCAGTGCAAGGGCCAACAGTGAAACAATCCAGTCTTGTCGGGAGTCCATAGTGGATCGTCTGAACTCATCGCTAAGGGTGATATCCGAGTGGGGCGATGCCAATCTCGTCAAGTTCAACGCATCCAAAACCCAGGCGTGTCTATTCTCGACAAAACGGAGTCCTTTTAACCTGGCTCAAACTTTCCGGGATGTATCCGTACCGATTTCTGACCATCTTGACCACATTGAGTATATGGCCACAGCAGCTGCCAAAAAACTTGGTATCCTCTCGAAGGTGAGGCGATACTTCACACCGGGACAGCTATTGCAGTTGTACACAGCTCAAGTCCGATCGTGTATGGAGTACTGCTGCCACCTTTGGGACGGTTCAGCTAAATACCAGCTGGCTGCCTTAGACTCAATCGAGAAACGTGCTAAGAAGCTCATTGGAGACTCAGCACTGGTTGAGGCAAAACTACAAAACCTTGAGCACCGTCGCAGAGTGGCGTGCATGTCGGTATTTTACAGGATACATTTCGGGGAGTGCGCGTTAGCACTTCATGACCTTATAGCCCCTCCCCTTTCCATCTCCGGAGCACGAGGCGTGGACAGGGGTTCCACCCTTATGTCGTGGATATACCACAAATTCGCACGAAGCGGTTTGCTTCCACATTCTTAATGCGAACGGCTAAGGAGTGGAACTCCCTGCCGGCGGATCTGTTTCCGGAACAATATAACCTGGGCCTTTTCAAGGCGAGAGTGAATAGGCACTACATAGGTGAGTATGGTTCAACATAGTCCGCATCGTCACTTTCCACCAGGTGAGATGGCGGACAAATGCTCGCCTTTATATATAAAAAAAAAAAAAAAAAAACACTTCCTGAAAAGAACACCTGTTGATAGTTGTTTAGTTTCATTGACTGAGCAACCCCATCAGTTTGCGGGGAGCTGTCCCTTACACCCCAAATAGTAATGAAATTCATTATTTTATCAAAATTTACATGATTTTGTTGAAGTGGAAGTCAGAGACGTAAAAAACCTTTTTGTATGCTACCGCCACAATATTGACAATAGATCAATGTTCTGAAGTAAACAATAAACTCTTTTAAAAAAATGCCGTAATTTTAAATAACATTCTTTGGTGGGCATTCAACGTGTTAATGTTACATATTACTTCCATGTTGGACTGGGAGCATTAGAAAAATAAGATTTTTCTAGCTGCTCTTCGCTGCTGGTCGCAGTGAATAGTAATATAGGCGATGGGCTGACAACCTGTCACTATAGCGTTCCCATTACAATCTAAAATTGCCCTCAATAATTATCAGACCTGGCGAAAAAGCGTAGCTTTCACTAAGCGTTTTACGCTCTGCCTACCCCGTTAGGGATAAAGGCGGGAATTTATGTATTTATGTTCCAACAATAAACGTCAGGTGGTTCAGTTGTTTAAAACGACGACACAGTACACAAACACTTGTAGCTTTTTTTAATTTCATACCAAATATTATTGACATTAGGTCAAATGTCTTCCATGCTGGACTGTGAGCGAGATAAAAGCATAGAATATGCCAGCTGCATTTCTTCCTGGGCATGCTGTTAAAACCAGCTAAGGGATCCGAGGGTTTCAGTGTATTGTAATTTCGGCGATGAGTTGTATGTATGTATGTTGCGATGTTCAAAGTAAAGTTTGTAAAAAAACATCATCACCTTCCAAGCCCTTATTTTACGGGGTCGGCTACTTAATCAATCTAATTGTACGAGGGTACTGGTTTTAACACAGAGCGACTGCCATCTAACTACCGCATTCCAGAATGGAAACCAGACCTAATCATAAAGTTTGTACAAGAACAAATCTTAAACCTGAATACCTTATCTTGTGAGTTTTGTAGATAAAGCTTTGATTTATTTACTAACTTCTTCCAGGTCGCTAAAGGTGGCAATTTGAACCACCCCAAACTTAGATACCTTTAAAACTTTATACTCATATCCTAAAAGCTGATTTTTAGAACTTGAGATTTGCTACTATAACTTAGTAGCTTGAACTAATGTCAGACAAAAAAACAGAAAAGAAATACTGATTTCAAAGCCGCTCAATATGGCCCAGAGAGTTTTCAAACTTTATCTAACAATTTGTAATCAGAAAGAGGGGACCCTAAGAAGGCTTAAGTGGGTACTATGTTTCCAAAAATATCTCGTATTCGTTTGGTAGCATTCGGACCTCTTCTGGAGTAGGAAAATTTAATTTTCTGCGATAACGCTCAAGGAAAATCTTAAGAATCTATTTAATGCTTCGATCTTGAAGGAAAGTATTCAATTTGTCTTGTCAGAATTTCGGCGACCCAAATATTTTTCTGTCTGTTTCGTTATTTGTTTAAGGAAAATCATCTGACGCCGAGTGATTATGGTGTTAGTAGCTACCCTCACATTTTTTTAACACAGATTTTTTCTTGTCATTTTTGGAATCGTGGAATGTTTTCTGTGGTGAAATACAGAATTCAGTTTGACTTGATTTATTGGTTCAAAGAACTTACGTCGGAAAGGGACTGAGTATCTTATACTTATATGGTGTTATTGAGGTATATCAAACGCTATGTAAAGCGGCTAGAGGAAAAGGCAATACGGGGTGTAAGGGACAGCGTCGCGCAATCTGATAGGCGTTGTCACAACGTCGAACGTCGATCAACGACACTGCAGAACTTACATCAGGAAGTAAAAATAATAATCGACTTTTCCATACAAATTGTCTGTTCGAGGTGGGCATTTTTTGCTGCTTTCTTTTTTTATAACCTGAAATAAACCCGTGGTGATAGTTATTCAGTTTCGTTGACTGAGCAACTCCTATCAGTTTGCGGGACGCTGTCCCTTACACCCAGTATAAATTCAAAAGATAATAAAAACGGAATGAAAATGAAATCACATGCAATGCTAAACAAGTGGTTGTTCTATTGATTTAATTTGTGTTTACAAGATATCATTGTTTCAATCATCTCTTGATTCAAATCGATGAAAAAGTTTATCACATCTCGCTCGAACATCTGGCTGAGCCGCGTAAAGAAATGGAATCACGCCGCCAGCACACAAGCCAAACGAAAACTACGTGCAACAATCCTATGAATATTTTATACCGCCACCGCGGGGCATTAGCCTATTTTCTTCCGCATTTTTTCTGTCTCGGAAATGTCGGATAGACGACACTTCAATTGATAATAGGAATTGTCGTAGAAGAGCAGTAAATGGTTTTTATTGGAAAACTATTTCAATTGGATGAAAATATTTATTTAAATGTTTGTTTCAAAGTAGTCTAGTTTCAAAACCCGCTAAAAAGTTTTTCAAGTATTTTTTATCTTATGGTAACACCGTATAGTAAGTTCAAGACTGTGTGACATCAGTTGAAGGTTCAGTAGCAAAATTCTATAAAACCCTGATAAATATGACATGAAAAGTGAGATTTCGTTGCAAAACCCGCTAAAACAGTACCTAGTCGTTTCTACATGCATGGTTTTTGTTTTTCATTTTGCCGACATTTTCCAAAATTCGATTTAGCGCAGTTTGATACTGCACCCCTCCATTCACGTAAATGAACTTTTAATAACTAAACTTAGTTACCAGTATTAAAAACACTTTCTTGACAGGTATTTCGACATACGAGTAGACAGTAAAAAAAAATATCTCGATTAAAAAGCCACTAGTTTTACATAGTTATTGGGCTCGATTGTAGATACCGCCGGCTAAAATAAAAACAAAAATCTATCTTTGTCACATTGAAAAAGGAGAGACGATTTATACTCTATGTTTTTACACTTTGTCCGCTAGATTTTGACAAGCTTTTGCATGATTTCCCAGTGTTTCTGTCAATTTTATCCGCCATATTACGTAATATGACAGCGGATATAAATCACAGATAACGCATTAAACCATCGACTATAGATCAAAAACCGAAGAGAATAGATCTTTAGTCCTTTTCCAATGTTTTTAGTCTGAAAGTGACAAATAGATTTTGATTTAAGTTTTAGCCGGCAAATTTAGATTCAAGCTAATGTACTTACTTGTAGCATGATATCGATTAGTATTTATTAGTTTTTTTTATCACCAAGATCCCACTACCACTGACTAAGTCACTTACACTCTACTTTAATCAAGTAAAGACGCTCCCAGCGAACTTCAAAGTTAAGCCGTAATGAAGATCGACTCACACACCGCTTCAAATGGAAGAGCCTTGTAACACTTTGCATCGATTCTCCGTAGTATAATTTTCGTTCAGTTGTGCTAGTAGGAAATACTATTTTATTTTTATACAAAAGAAGCTTCCATGCTGGACTGGGAGCAAGAGAAAAACGTAGGATGTTTTGGGCATGCTGTAAAAACCAGCTAAGGGATCCGAGAGTTTCAGTATATTGCATTTTAGGCGATGGGCTGGCAACCTGTCACTACAACAATATATCAACAAATCAACCTTAAATTGTTAAATCAAAACTTTATCAGATGTGGTGGAACGACCTCTATTTAGGTCGTTTACATTCTGTCTATCCCATTAGGGATAAAGGCGTAATTATATATATATATATATATATATATATGTATGTATGTAGAAAATAAAAACTTTATTACGAAAAATACACAAAATAGGTGCATAAATCTGGAATTATAAGAAATAGTTAACAATATAATATAAGCCACTTTATGGCTAACTCTACCTACCATTATATTCATTTTGCTTTATCAAATGGATTTGTATACAAGTCGAGTGATGGAGCTATCGAATGAACTGTGGTGTCTGAGTTCTTAAACCACTGAATCTGGTTCCTAATAACGGCTTCTAAAGCACAGGACAGGCACACCATACCGCCGATTTTCGTACTACATGCGCAAAATCATTTTTGTACAGATTTGAAGTAGGTTTGTGTGTGTGCTGCCGCCTAGTCGAAACGGCTCGCGTACTCGTTGGCACGTAACATTTCAGATCGGGATTGGGAGTGCCTCTTTTTTAGCGTTAGCTAATATTATATTTTCTTAGACAGGCTGTGTAGCGTTCAACCTCGTACGTAGCACCTTTCATTCAACGTCATCAACCGCACGCCCTTCTCACCAAAACTGTGTCCGCGACCGACAAGATAGCACACCCTGCAAAGCACTGAATCCTCTCTGTAAAAAGGTGTAGAATTATTTTAATTTGTATTGATTTTATAGTCGTTCCACGCGATAATCCTCACGGAAGCAGGAGTTTATTTCATTCCAACCGCAGAGTGCGAATCCTTATAAAACCAAACAGATCTTTTATTTTTCCTGCCAGAGCCAGTGAGAAATAGTCCACATACGAATACAAAAACGGGAACGGAAGTCATTAAGAAGTTTTTCCTGCACACTCGACAATGACGGATCGCTGAGTTAACTCGATGCTTTTTATTAATCCCATTGGATAAGAACGCAAGTGAAATGAAATTTTACTTTACAATAAGTAAGCTGAGCTAAAAATAAACACAATAAATGCGATGTATTATTTTTCAACAAATTAAAACATTTATAAAAAGGTTTTTGGTATCAAAAACTTGATTTTATATAATTTCAGTTTATGTTTGATTACAGTCTGTAAACTGAGTTTGTTAAACATTGTTAACACGATTTTCACTTTGACATGAAACACTCACTTATAGTAGAAAAAATATCCAAACTAAATACAGTTGAACGTATTGTAAACGGGAAAAACTAACAACATAAACGGGTATTTTCACGTCACTGCAGATTTGTAGAAAAGGCAAACAGCTAAAATAAATCGAAAGAGCTACATACCGAACACGTAAGCGAAATACCTTGTTAAAGACCCGAGGCGTTTTCAAGCCCCGAATAGTTAGCATTTGAAACAAAATACATTGCTGTATTTGTTAAGTTAAGTCTAAAGTTTGTTCTGATAAAGAGTCGATGTATATCGAGGTGCAAAACAAATTCGCTCTTCAAGTTCTCTATTCGAGAACCCTCTATGAAAATACAGAGTAATACTTGACAGAGCTCGTTACAAGCATTCCGAAGTGAAATTGCACAATTTTCGTCAGTACACAATGAGTGCTTCTCAAAAATAACGAATTGGAGGCACAATTTTGGAGTTGTGTACGCAGGCTTTTATTACGTTGGAAATGCGAACAAAGCTTAAAGGTATCTTGTGAAAGCTTTCTCGTTTTTAAGGCTGTGGTATTGATACTTGTTAGTGAAAGGAGTTTCCGGTTTTGACAAATAATATTCACGTGCCACCACGTGCTACGTGCTGTATCGCCATTATCTCAATTAAACATGTTTCTAACTTAAATAGTTTGTGAAAGAACACTGCAACATTGTGGTAAAAAAAAAAGCTGAACCTGGAACCCAGGTTAGTAACATTTTAAGGTTTTATTTTTATTTAGAATGAATCATTAAATGACTCTTCGTTAAATCATCAGTCTCAGTGGTAGTGTTATGGTTCATAAGGTCGTTCAATCCACAAAATAGAAGTAGAAGAATTTAATCTTAATATTCCACTCCTTACTTCTTCTTAGCCAGTGGATTCTCGAGTAGATACACCCGTTGAACCCTGGTGTCAGAGTTTTCAAACCGCCAAGAAGCACAACATATAGGCCTCTGACATGGTTTGAGTAACGACCACTATTAAAGACAGCGACCGGGACCAACAGCTTAACGTGCCCTCAGAATCAAGTGCACAGAATCTTTTTCATTTCGGACAATCAGGTGATTCAGCCTGCAATGTCCTAAACAAACTGGGAAAACGTCACAAAGTAATAAATTGACAAACAACAACTTTATGTTTCCCCCTGTAAATCGAGCTCTTCCCGCTAGACAACGGAGGCAGTTACTCCTTACTTAACTACTAAGATATAGTTTTTGTTCAACAAATAACATTTCTAAGAATAAGTACATACAGAACAGCTGTGCTTGAAGTGGTCGAGTCCAGAACTTATGAAGTTAACCACAGCAAATCTGTAATTTATGTTCAACTCGTCGCCATAGCAAACGTGGTTTGAACTATGAAATACTACACAAATGTGCTGCTCTGTTTCAATACTGAGGGTAATTCACAGTAGAAACTGGATTTGAACTAATGAAATATTGGTAGTTTTAGTTTAAAAATAGAAATTCTTAAGGCAGCTGTCAGACTCTGACAATGCTATTTGCATTGTCTACAACACATATGCGTCACCATACGCCCTAAGCGCGCTTAGCGATGAACTCTACGTCGGCGTATACTTCTGCCAGTACGCGCGCATAGAGCGTAAGGTGACGCATGTGTGTTGTAGGCAATGCAAAAAGCATTGACAGCGTGTTGAGCGCTACCTTGCGCGCTGTCAGTGACGCCTGTGTGTTACTGCACTTATTGCTGTTATAAACTGGTTCATTTTCTTGGAGGCGCAACTTTTTTCACATTTCAACCAATATTTCTTAAAAGATATTGTGTAATTTTACGAACGAAAACATATTTAAAAATAATCTACTCGTAAATTTTCTGAAAGACGTGTTGTTCACACAAGACTATTTTTATATTTTATACATACATAATATCACGCCTTTATCCCGAATAGGGTAGGCAGAGCATAAACGACCCAAATAAAGATCGTTTCACCACGTCTGACAAAGTTTTGAGGGATATTATAGGTATATTGCTATAGTGACAGGTTGTCAGCTTATCGAATAAATTGCAATATACTGCCCTCGGATCCCTTAGCTGGTTTTTACAGCATGCCCAGGAGGAAATGCAGCTGACACATTCTATGTTTTTTTCTCGCTCCCAGTCTAGCATGGAAGATACATACACGGATTTGTTATTTTTTCTTGATGGAATAATAGTTCTAATGAACATAGAAAAAATTCAACACATTTACAATTTATACCTGCAATTTTCGGCACTTGGTGAAACTCCATATTCCTAATGTTGTTATTAAAACACTTGTACTTGTTTCACTTTATATAATTGAATCCTACCGGTTTCGCTAACCTATATCATCATCATATCAATTGTTGTTCGTTAACTAAATATGAATGGTTTATTTAAAATGTTGTGTTTTGTATTTTTTCTTCCATGCTGGCCTGGGAGCGAGAGAAAAACATTTAATGTGCCAGCTGCATTTCCTCCCGGGCATGCTGTAAATCCAGCTAAGGGAACCGAGGGTTTCAGTATATTGTAATTTAGGCGATGGGCTGACAACCTGTCACTACAGCAATATACAAATCTCCCTTAAATAACCCTCAAAACTATGTCACACGTGGCGGAACGATCTTTGTTTAGGTCGTTTAAGCTCTGCCTACCCCATTAGGGATATAGGCGTGATTATATGTATGTATAAATGTTGTGTTTTGTATGATGTGTACAAAATCGATGATGATACTATCTATAAGTTTGCGAAACCGGAAAGATAAAATGATATAAAGTGAAACAAATACTAGTGTTATAATAACAACATTCAACACATTTGTTATACGACGTGCCTGTAGGTACTCATAAAAAAAGTCTCACGTTTTCTCCTCTCAGATTTTTCGTCCTTCAATAGACTATAGAAGTATATTATATAACTATAGTACTTAATTTTATCATTTATTAAAAAAATATATGTAAATGTAACTATATTTGTAACTATGTTGAAATGGTAAAGGTCGTGTGGACTGCCGCGATACAGGCTTGACCTAGTGCGGAGTTCTAAGGAAACTTTGTGTCTGTAAATCCTTTTTTATCAAATAAACGTTTTTATTTTTATTTATTTTTTATATCGCACATTTAAAAATATAGTGACTAAACTAAAAAAATGGGATTTCGAGTTTCTGCTATAAAACGACATTTAAAAGCATAAACTCACAACCCTACAAACTTGTTTTTTTTTTTTAAATATAATCTGCCTCTCTTTTACTCATTACCTATTCCTCGTTATGCTTTTAAATGTCATTTAATTGCTGAAACTCGAAATCCCCATTTTTTTAGTTCAGTCACTTTATTTCTAAAGGTGCGATATGTTCTTCTTGTCGTGTGGGTTTCGAGACTATGGACCTGGTGTCAGTTTCTAACTGCCTAATAGCACAACTAATAGGCTTCTCAAATGGGTTGTTTACCGACAACTATCAAACACCAGGACCGACGGCCTAACGTGCCCTCCAAAGCACGGAATCTTTTTCTTCAAGACAATCGGGTGATTCAGCCTGCATTGGCCTCAACCAAACTAGGGAAAAACTCAAAAATGTAAAAGAAATACAAATATCAACTTCGTTTTTGCCCTTGGGCATCGAACCCTGGACCTGCAGATCGGGGAGCCCATGGCTCAGACCACTAGACAACGAGAGGCAGTCGTTATTAAAACACGGGTTGTTTAAAAATATCCGTAAACAAGCGTTTTCGGTCACCAAACTTTACCAAAGTTGACGCGACAAGGGCCTGGGGTTTACCCAGGATTTTCATATTGTTTTCGCTATCAAACTTTCATGATATAAAACTTTGTGACAACTATACATTGGAAGTGTTTGGAAAGTGTAACGGAATTCTGATTGGTAAGAACCTATTCTTTTTTTAGAAGTTTTTTCTAACTTTAGAAAGTATAATTGATATTCCATGCTGGTCTGGGAGCGAGAGAAAAACATAGAATGTGCCAGCTGCGTTTCTTCTCGGGCATGCTGTAAAAACCAGATAAGGGATCCGAGGGTTTCAGTAAATTGTAATTTAGGCGATGGGCTGACAACCTATCACTACAGCAATATACCTAATACTTTATCTATAAATGTACCTTAAGTAACCCTCAAAACTTTGTCAGACGTGGCGGAGCGGTCTTTGTTTGGGTTTTTAACGCTTTGCCTACCCCATGAGAGATAAAGGCGTCATTTTATGTATGTATGTATATAGAAGATACGTTTTGAAATGTATGATAAGAAACAACACAACAAACACACGTTAAATGAATTTCTCGAAATCCATAGGACTTTAATGTTATGTTATGGAATTTATAATTTTAATACACGCAGCGGGAGGGTGCCTGTATTAATAAACACATATTATCTCCCTAGACTTATCCCGTATCTCACGGGGTCAGGTAACTCATCTAAGTGAACGAGGGTTTTGGTTTTTACACGTTGCGACTGCCATCTGACCTTTGCAACCCAGAAGGGAAATCAGACCCAATCCTAAATTAGGTCAGAGTTTCCAATGCTTAGCAATGGCTTCTGACAAGGCATAATGACTAATATCTACGGTATTAAACGATAGTAAACGGGACCAACGGCTTAACGTGCCTACCAAAGCATGGAAAAAGGTGCCAAATAAACGTACATACGTGGGACACTCAGAAAGATTTGAGACACTAAAAAAAATTGTTCTACAGGTACATATATTTTTATTAAATCTTTTCAAACTACTCTTCACCAGCCTCTATACAAAGATTCATGCGTCTGAACCAGTTTTCAAAATACTTTTTCCAGTCCGCCGTAGACACCTCGTTTACAGCCTGCTCGAACGCAGCCAGCGCATCTTCCGGCGACGAAAATTGTATCCCCTTGAGCTGATTTTTTATTTTTGGAAATAAAAAGAAGTCATACGGTGCTAGATCAGGGCTGTAAGGAGGGTGATCCAGAAGTTTGACTGGTGTGCTGTCCAGGAAGTCCCTCGTTTTGAGCGCGGTTTGTGCAGGCGCATTGTCGTGGTGGAGCAGTAGTCCGCGGAGCCCTGTGTTTGGTCGCTTGTTGCTCACAACAGAAAAAACTTCTGGTAAACATTTGGTAGTATACCATTCGGCGTTAACGCTTCTTTGATCTCGTAAGGGAGTTGAGGCCAAGTGGCCAGTCAAATTAAAAAAGCTGGCGATCAAAATCTTCCCCCCGCTTCGAGAACGCTTCACTTTGGTAGGCGTTGGTTCAGTTTGAAACACCCAAACTGTCGACTGGCGCTTGGTTTCTGGATCGTATTGATAAATCCAGGACTCATCACCTGTTACGATGTCATAAACACGCCGAGACGAGCCTGCTTGAAATTTGTTCAGCATATCACGGCACCATTCCACCCGGGCCTGCTTCTGAGCGTCGGTGAGGTAGTGCGGCACCCAGTGCGATACTATCCTCCTCACGCGAAAATACCCCTGTAGAATCTCGTGAACGCTTCCCGATCCAATCTTTAATATGTACTGAATCTCCTGATATGTAATTCGCCTATTATCTTGGATTAAATTTTTCACTGCTAGCACGTTTTCTTCCGTAATAGCCGTCAAAGGGCGACCGCTTCTTTCTTCATCCCCCAAGGTAGGTCGACCGCGCCTAAATTCGTTATACCAACGATACACGGTTGCCTTGGAGGGGCTTTCATCCATAAATGCCATTTGAAGTCTATCGAACGATTCATCCGGTTTCAGGCGACACTTGAAATCGTAAAAAATCATAGCTCTAAAATGTTCCCGGCGCAGATCCATTTTTCAGTAAGACACGATACTTTGAATTGGCTCGCAAAAAATGTGGAGGGAAATTTTGAAAATGGAACACACATATTTTTACTTACAAGTAATCATATTTTCAAATAAGATTCTAACCGGCCAGTCTGCCATATATCATCATCATCATCGTATGGCGTTTCCAAAACTGCCATATATAAAAACTATTTATCGCAATACTATCTGAGCCTGGTATGAAATTCGAAAAGCGAAAAAAAACATTGGTACGTGGTGGGATTCGAACCACGACCAGCTCAGGAGGCAGCGGCCCTATCCACTACAACATCGAACTTTTATACTAAATTATTATTATTATAGGAGAAAAACATGATGCCGCTAAAATCATACCAGGGAATAAGGTAGTCAAACCCTGCGAACAACTGTTTATCTAATTACCTACATATACATTGGAAGTAATGAAACATTATTCTAAGTTAATATAGACGTTAGTCCTACAGCCCGCATTTTTTTAATTTCGCATGTTTTAAACAGGCCTGAGGCTAGGGAGTTGGAATTTTAAACAGGCTTTTGTACCTATTAACTATTGATCCTATGTAAAAGCATTCGTTGTTATTAGTCGCTGAAATATTCAAGAACAATTTGCATTAAAAGCGTATCTTAACTTTAAGTCATATTGCAGCCCATTATAGACTTATTATTCCCTAGAGTGTACTCGTATACCAAATTAATGCTTTCTGTCTGTATAGCTTCTGTTTATGAAATGCTTCTGGAGTGATACTGGGTTGGAAAAGCATCACCCAATTTCATTCTAACATACATACATACGCCTTAATCTCCAATGGGGTGGGCAAAGCGTAAACGACCTAAACAAAGGTCGTCCCACCACGTCTGACAAAGTTTTGAGGGTTATTTAAGATATTTCTGTAGTGACAGATTGTCAGCCCATCGACTACCTGGTTTGTACAACA
This sequence comes from Scrobipalpa costella, assembly GCA_949820665.1. Lineage (NCBI taxonomy): Eukaryota > Metazoa > Arthropoda > Insecta > Lepidoptera > Gelechiidae > Scrobipalpa > Scrobipalpa costella. The sequence goes on from OX463297.1 coordinate 24,648,610, forward strand.
CGTCTGGGAGAAAATGCAGCTGGCACATTCTATGTATTTATCTCGCTCCCATTCCAATATGGAAGAATTTCATCCTAACAGTATTGTAAAAGCTGACTATAAGCTATTTCCAGGAATGCACAATGACCGGTCAAAAAGGTCATTGCGCGGTTTGGCAAATACAAAACGCACTAACATTTTAACCGGTTAATGAGCGAATTTGGGGACTGTGCGTAACAAATATGCGTAGCATATGTCCCTACCTAACTAAGGAATTGACGAATGAAGAAAAATGCTACTTTATCTTATCTTATTTAGCCTAAATCACGCCACTGTAGGGCAAAGGCCTCCCTCAGAATGCTACCTAAATAGACAAAATCTATTAAAGTGATTTTGATTTTACGTTGATAAAACTCTACATTATAATTAACTCAGAACGGTTTATATTGCTGGCTGATAGAGAACAAAATAAATAAAGTAGAAATATAGGAAACGAAGTAATGGAGCTGTCACCCACGTTTTACTGCAGTTCCTTTAGAGAACGGTTTATTGTCCAGCCACTGCTACTATCCACTATTAATACGTATACAACGACTATAGACTACTAAATACATCAACTTCCATTGCGCATTTTGCCTTGCTACGTTTGAGTAAGCAAGTAAGAAATCCATCCATGGACTTTGCAGTGACTGGCGTCTTTTAGTCGTCGTCTAAGTGAGTTTGTGACGTCGTTATCAGCTACGCTAAAGCCAGAAAAATTGCAACATTCTTCTCACGTTATTGGATTTCCTTTTTCCGTTGCACTTTCTTTGGATCTGGATACCACTTGGGAGCAAAGTAAGATCGATTTATGGTGAAATTAATGCAGTATACTGTTAAGGGGATCCCTGGCTGGGACCATCGCCCTCATCGCAATTATTTAAAAGTCCGTTGGATCAGATTGAAGTATAGGTACTGAAGTTTATTTTAAGCATTATTAATTAATAATTCAGTGTTCACTGCAGTTACATATAGCAAAAAAGCTAAAAGTCGCCGATTTTCGCAAATTTTCTATCCTATAAGTTGCAACTTTATGAGGTTCTAAATGACATTCATTGCAATCAATCTGATTTACCGGATTTTCGATTGATTGTATTTTCAGTGAAATGTTTTTTTTACTATTGTGGGCTTCACTTAGCCCAGGGAAGCACCTTAAGTGAATACTTTATTTAATTATTATCTTTTAACACATTTAATTTAAATACAAATAGCTAAAATAAGAGTCAAATGTCATAAAAATGTAGTATAAATGGCATATTGTAGTGGTTCTATTATTTGCAATTAATATTTAAAATAAACAGGATCGCTAGAGGATAAAAAGGAATTTCATATCTGTAGGCGTCAGATTATACTTATTAAGAACAAAAAGAAGCACTTCTAATATCATAATTTTATTGTTACAAAAAAAAACACATTTTCCTTCGCAAAATTGTCCGACAACAATCCTTCTTAAACTCTAGTTAGTACTTATTAACGTAAATAACTACACACATTTTTCACTGTCAATTTGATCCTGACTATCTAACAAATGGACTATCTAATAGATGTTCTCTTTAAGAAAATCTCTTTGGAAATCCTGGGTAGACCTCAGTATAAATAGGTACATTTTTACTGGCCGTCGAGAACTGTCGGTCAATCTTGCGTCTCACGGTGAGTTTTATTTTAGGTAATTCGTCTTCTAAGAAAAGATTCGCCTTACTGTTTGGACACAGTGATGTGTCATTGTGGGTGTTTGGATGGTTTTTGGAAATATTTCTTCTAACTACACAGGTGCTATACTTCAAGGATCGGTCTTTTTAGCCACGAGAGACGATGCTCTTCTCGCATAGGCGCTGCTTGAATCATCCGTCAAGATGAAAAAGGCCTAATGATGATACTTCAGCAAATATTTTGACAAGATTCTAGTTTTTTCTAATTTTATTTATACACCGTAGGGTTTTATAATGGCCAGTGTTAATCATGCTGGCCTGGGAGAGAGAGAAAAACATAGAATGTGCCAGCTGCAATTCCTCCCGGGCATACTGTAAAAACGAGCGAGAGAAAAAGGGAAAAAGGGATCTGAGGGTTTCAGTTTATTGTAATTTGGGCTCTGCCTACCTCATTAGGGATAAAGGGGTTATTATATGTATGTATGTATGTATGTAATTTAGGCGATGGGCTGACAAGCTGGCACTATAGCAATATGCCTACAAATCTTTCAAATCTTTCTTAAATAACCCTCAAAACTTTGTCAGTCGTGTACTATTACCTACTTGGGTTAACAATCACTACATAGTATAAAACAAAGTCACTTTCTCTGTCCCTATATCCCTATGTATGCATAAATCTTTTAAACTTCGCAACGGATTTTGATGCGGTTTTTTTTTAATGGATAGATTGATTCAAGAGGAAGTTTTATATGTTATATTATTGATAATTTCCGTGCGAAGCCAGGGCGGGTCGCATATAATATATATTATACAAAAAGAAACATTTGGACGTCACTCTTTGGGCCTCCCTGCATACATTATCCTTACAGTTTTATTAGTTTCGATAATGTGTTCGCAGCACGCTAGAATCAGTTTTCAATAGGGGGAACTAAATGGAATTTCACAAGTATAAATCTAGTAGCCAAAACGCAAAAAGTAAACCCCACTGGCTTTTTCCTGGCTTTTCCACCAAATGAAACGTTGCACCGCTGGAATACTTTTATTGGCCGCCATCATGCCATTGTAGCTGTTCCAAGAATAAAGTTTTACACTACGCAACACGTATGGAAATTTAAAAATACATACATATAATCACGCCTTTATCTCTAATGGGATAGGCAGAGCGTTAACGATTCGTAGGTATATTACTGTAGTGACAGGTTGTCATCCCATCGCCTAAATTACAATATAATGAAACCCTCGGATCCCTTAGCTGGTTTTTAAAGCATTCCCGGGAGGAGATGCAGCTGGCACATTCTATGTTTTTCTTTCGCTCCCATGCTAGCATGGAGGAAATTTAAACGGTTATAATTATTGGCTGGTTTTTGAGAATCTTTGTTTTTGATTCATATTGCTGCACGTCAGCTGAGCCCGATGGTGTAGTGGATAGGGCCGCTGCCTCCTGAGCGGGAGGTCGTGGTTCGAGTCTCACCACGTACCAATGTGTTTTTCGGTTTTCGAATTTTATATGTATGTTTATTTGGCGCTTATAACGTGCTTCGGAAGGCACGTTAAGCCGTTGGTCCCGGTTAATATCGTTTAATACCGTAGATGTTGGTCGTTAAGCCATATCAGAGGCGAGTGCTAAGCATTGGCGGCTTGAAAACTCTGACCTAATCTAGGATTGGGTCTGGTTTCCCTTCTGGGTTGCGGAAGTCAGATGACAATCGCTCTGTGTAAAAACCAGTACCCTCGTTCAATCCCCTAGATTAGGTAGCCAATCCCGTGAGATACGGGATAAGGCTAGGAAAAATATTGCTGTACGTCAGGGAAGGGTCAGATTACTCGTGAAAATTAAGAACCAATGGCAAGTGACGATAACTAACTTCTTTTTTAAACTAATTACAAATTAACAAAAAAAAAGCAACTGAATTAACGCATAAAATTATTTAGCCAGACTTACACAAAAACAGTAAATAGCTGAACTATCTGCGCGGTCTAGTCAGAGCCCATGCTCACAATCTGGAGGGCCTGGGTTTGATTCCCAGAGGGGCAACACAAAGCTGATAATTATGTGTTTATCAATTTGTGGGATTTTCAAGAGTTTGCTTAGGAAAATGCAGACCGCATTACCTTATAGTCTAGAAAAAAAAACTTCCGTGCGGCCGGAAGGCACGTTAAGCCGCCGCTGACTTCAATAGTAATCAATACACGAACCATATCATAGGCCTATTAGCTGTGCTGTTATACGGTTTAAAAACTTTGACACCAGGGTCTATCGGGTTGATTAACTCGATACCCACACTACAGAAGAAGAAATTGAATGAAAGCTCCAAAAGGCCTTTTTATTGTGTCTGAATACCGATGCATTTGATGCTTAGGTAAAAGATAGTATTTGCCTTCTTCGTTACAAAAAAAAAATCCTTTGGTTTTTAATACCCACCTTAAACAACATTTTAGGAATTAATGTAGTCCGATAATCTATTTACAAATATCTTTTACTGCGGTACGAGCTAATAAAAAGCAATTTCCATACATCATCTAGAGTTTTCTAGACAGAAACAAATATAAAGGGCAATTTTAGTTTCTCAAGTCACTTATCATCGCGTGAGGTTATATGAAACCCGATTTAATATCGAACTTAGTAATTTTGGACACGAAAATATGAAACAGATGGTGAGGGATACATGAAAATCATTTTTATAACCAAACGGGGGTTAAATAAAGTGTTTTGTTGATGGTTTGAACCAAAAACTTATTTGTGCGGACAATATTTTAATTGCATAAACTCTATTTGTTAGGTTTTGTTGGTAAAGTCAAATAAACTTGATAGGTCATACAATATTTCAAATAGATAGGTTAATAACTGAATTAATAATGTACACTTTGACGATCACATTACGGAGGACATTAATCTATTGATTGAAATTGAATTCAATTGTGAAACCTGTATTGTGAATTATATAAACTAAACTAATACACTTTATCATATTTATAAAACATCGGTCGAAGATCACAAACGGCGGGCGGTGGTGTGTAATTTTCACTCTTCATGAAGTGGACTCTCATAAAGAGTCGAAACGTTGAATACCTCCGTTAAACACACAAGTGAGTAGTCGTTGTTTGATCATTATATATTTTTTAAAGATAATGTTTCAGTCACATATAAATATTACTAGTCTAATCGCGGCCAAATTCATTTAAATATGGTATTTATTTTTATTATATTGATGATTAAGGTGTGAAAGATTATCAGTACCTAAATTGTAGGTAAACAAACTTGCCTGGTATGTAGCAAAAATAATCACCTCACAATGTTCAAAAGATACCTATGTCGAACTGCATCCTCAACTTACTAATACATACAAACATACAAAAAATCACGCCTTTATCGCTTACGGGGTAGACAGTTAAATACGCTTTCGCCACGTCTGAGAAAAACTGAGGGCAATTTTAGATTTTAATGAATGTTTATTGCTGAAGTGACAGGTTGTCAGCATAACCTAAATTACAATACACTGTAACCCTTGAATCCCTTTTTGCTGACTTCTACAGCATGTCCAGAGGAACGGCAACTGAAACATTCTATGATTTTCTATCTCTTCCAGTCCAGCATGGAAGTTACTAATTGTTCCAACATAAGAAGAGATTGTTCCAACTAACTAATAATCTACATCTACAATTAACAAGTAAAGGCTCTGTCACATAAGAAGTTAATCGTCGAGCGTGAATAAAGATCGTTCCGCCACGTCTAATAAAGTTTTAAGGGTTATTTAAAAAAGTTTTGTAGGTATATTGCTGTAGTGGCAGGTATGCCGCCTATCTAGTAAATTACAACGGTGATTATATGTATGTATGTATGTACTTCTTCTTCTGTCGAGTGGGTATCGAGTCTATCGACCCGATGAACCCTGGTGTCAGAGTTTTTAGCACAACTATCAGGCCTCTGACATGGTTTGAGTAACGACCACTATCAGCGACCGGGACCGACGGCTTAACGTGCCCTCCGAAGCACGAAATCTTTTTCTTTTTCGGACAATCAGGTGATTTAGCCTGCAATGTCCTAACCAAACTCGGGAAAAATTCAAAAAGTGATAAATTCTCAAATATCAACTTTGTGTTTCCCCCCTGGGTATCGAACCCAGGACCTCCGGATCAGGAGTCCATGGCACTAGCCACTAGACCACGGAGGCAGCTACAATATACTGAAACCGTTGGATCCCTTAGCTGGTTATTACAGCATGCCCGGGAGGAAACGGAGCTGTATAATTTTCTCTCACTCCCAGTCCAGCATGGAATTAAGACAGACAATAATTTAAGACAGACAAAACCTCCCTAAGTGAAAAATTTATAAATTACCGTTGTGTTTCAATAGGAATCAAATAAACGACTTCCAGATCGAGATAATTAGGGCCAAGGCTCAGACTATTACCATGTGGCAGATTGAGGCAGGTACACAATGACCGACATAAATTATAAGCATGTCACGCCTTACCTAGGTGGTGCGTATTACCACTTGATGTACGACATTGATCAACCAACCGACATGCGAGACCGAAAGTGTGGCGTGTTAATGTAGGGTAAAATTATAATCAACGCTCAAAGTGCGATATACCGGTTGTAAGGGACAGCTTCCCGCAAACTGATAGGGGTTGCTCAGTCAACGAAACTGAACAACCTTCACCGGGAAGTTCTTCCGGGAGATGAAAAATGAAATTGAACTTCGCATAGAAAATGATCACCTCGATCAGGCAATTTGTATGGAAAAACTTTATTTTGTTTCACTTACTAAAAAAAACCTGCTGATATTAGTTCAGTTTCATTCAATTATTTATGAAAGTTGGTAATTTTCTTAGCTGTGACTTGACCTTTTTATCATTCGAGTTGCATCGTCGCGTCGTTTGCAATAATTACAGTATTCTATAGTATTTCCAAATCAGTTATAATAAAAGTAAATAAAGTTTCATGTCTTTTTAATCAAAAACACATTTCAGAAATAATGTATTCGTGTTGGCAAATTACTTAAATTACTAAAACTACTATTTCATTATGTTTTCATATCTAATAGCTAAAACTTATTTTAGGAAACAAGATCTTGATTAAAGCACATAAAACTTTGTTCACTTATTTTAAAACTGAATTGGATATACTATAGTGTGTATAGTATAAGCAATTATCGTTAACACGAAGCTAGTTCGACTTGCTAGAATTTACTCAATTTAATTGTTACTCAAATATCTCATACGATTTACCTAAACGCGAAACAGGTATCTCTGATTGTTATTACTCTGAATCTACCAAAGCCAAACAATACAATATTAAACAATTTGTATGTTAAAGTAAATATAATCTTCTCGGAATAACTGATTTATCCTGTGTATGATCATTTACGGTGAACCGCCAAACAGATTTGAATTATAATTGTTCTGTCATTAGGATTCAAAAGTTTACATATCGTAAAATGAATTCACCCATACAATATTACCTAATAACATAGGACACCAAAAAAACGAAAAACAATGTTTCCTTAAATATTTTTTCTCACCAGTTCTCTTTGAAACCCCAAATGACAGCCCCTGAGGGGGACTTAAAGAATTAATCGCCTTCCACCACCCAACCTTCGGAGACGAGGAAAGTATTTCCGGTTCGCAATTAACTCAGGGCTTAGCGTTATAAATTGACTAACATCAGTTATTGGGCGTTTACCATAAGAAGGAAGGGACGAATGAATTTGAAGACTATGTGAGATACATTTCTGGGTTTATTCAAATAGCTAGATTATTCAGCAGTTGAAATTAAGTAATGAATACGAAATTGACAAAATATTTTGCTTGGGAGTTAATTTTGGAGAAACTTGGATAAAACTGTTTAGATTTATTTGCTTGAATATAAATTGGGCTTATGCGATATTGTTCTATTGAAAATTTAAATATTTTAGTAGGTTTCGTAGAGAAACGAATTATGTTAGTCCTTTTAATTTCTGTTAATAAGTATTCTAAAAGCTAAAAGTCAAAAACAGTTTACCAAAGGTATGTGTTTACCTTGCCATCCAAAACCATGTAATTTAGACCATTATCAGGAAGTGGAAAAAAAATATTGGCTTTTCTATACAAATTGTCTGATCGAGGTGGACATTTTGTATGGAAAATATTTTTTTTAATATATCCTGGTGGAAGTTGTTCAGTGTCGTTGACTGAGCAACCCCTATCAGTATGCGGGACGCTGTCCCTTACACCTGGTATACTTGAGGCAAATGTCCCATGCATTTCCATGACAATGAGTCAATAATTGTAAAGTGTCAATATTAAGTATTTTGGAAACATACGAGTATTATGCACTTAATAATTTTGTACCTGGATTAGTCTAGACATCTACGAAATCAAAAAAGAAGGTTTTACCTTTTGATTGTCTTAATCAGTTATTCCCGGTAAATCAGTGCTACTTAACATTCGTCACGCGCACAAACCCTCAAAACATCTCATCCCGTTTCTGAAGGACTGAAAAGTGTCCCTCAAAGGGGATTAATTGTTTAATTCATTTTCGGGACAGGGATCCCGAATCATTTATTAAACAAGAGAATGGAACTTGTGACAGAAGGTTTTGTATTGTTGCTCACAAGTTTAGTGGAGTTGAAGATGTGAGATTGATTATAGCAGAGCGTAGGCGGGAAGGTAGGAGAAACCTACACCGAAACGTCGGGCTTTCCAAAATATAAAAATATACAGCTTAATTTCGTTAAAACATACATACATATAATAACGTCTTTACCATTAATGGGGTAGGCAGAGCGTAAACGACCTAACAAAGGTCGTTCTGCCACGTCTGACAAAGTTTTGAGGGTTATTTAAGATAGATTTGTAGGTATATTGCGGTAGTGAAAGGATTATCGCCTAAATTTCAATATACTGAAACAGCATGCCCGAAAGGAAATTTATATAACACATTCTAAGTTTTTCTCTCGCTCCCAGTCCAGCATGGAAGAAACAAATGCTATTAATATTTAAACTGTCTTCCTCTATGTACTACTTAAGGTTTCGTAAACGTGTCCCCTCCAATTGAATTGAACGTCACTATTTAAACGTTAGCAGGTAAATTTCTTCTTAGGTATCTCCCTTCATCACTTTTTATATTTTAAGACTAAAGAACAGACGTAATGTTATCTAGTCAAAACATTTTCCAAATACTCGTATTTATATTATCACTACGGGGCTGGTCTGAATATCAGCGCTACGTATAATACTTGGAATTATGCTAAAATTAGTACCCATTGCCAGACACTGTTTTATTTTTTAGCTATTTTCTTTTTAGCTAGCTAATATATATACATTTAAAAATGAGGATGTTTTCTATAGATGTATTTTGGGCAAAGTCTGCTTTACTTTCATTTAACTAGTCTAAAGCCAAAAACGATTTTCTATAGTTGTTGTTGTGGTCATTACCCCACTGGTACAAAAGGCCTTCACGAGCTTTCTCCATTCTCCCCTATCTTGTGCCTTCCTCTTGGCTTTCTCCAACGTCAATCCCATGGTCTTGAGCTCACTCTCTGTGGTTCGTCGCCAGGTGTGCACGGGTCGACCAGGTGTTCTTCTGCCGCTCGGCTGCCACTCAAATGCTATCGAGACGGCATTCGTCTCACTACGCCGGAGAGTGTGCCCTATCCTCCGCCATTTACGTTGAGCAATTTCTATAGTACCTAAATAAAATATCTGTGTTCATAGATATTTAAATACAACTTATAAAATTTCATAAACCTTTATCTATTCGCTAAGTCTAAGTTATTCGAATTTAATAAAATTGGAACTATCACAAAGATTCAAAGTTAATCTTGTGGATTGGCAAACAGACAAAATTTAAAAGATTCAGGGAATTAGGCCGGTCTCTTTTTATGGCTTTCCCCGACCGCGAAAGGGATTGTACAGGGATGAACGACAGCCAACTGAAAAGAAAATCTACCATCGTTATGGAATTCTAGGGTTGGCAAACTTGAAAAAAAAAGTTGTGTTTTAATCTTTCTTTCTCATCTTAAATAAACTTGATTTAATACGAGTACATAAAGTAGTGTGTTTATAATGTTAAAAATTAAATGAATAAAGTTACTTAATAATCACTTCCAAGTTCTTAATAATTTCAATCAACATAATATTTGATCCTAACATTAACTTTACTGTCTCAATCATATTACTTGATGTGATCGTAGGTATGTTATATTTCTTCCATGCTGGACTGGGAGCGAGAGAAAAACATAGAATGTGCCAGCTGCATTTCCTCCCGGGCATGCTGTAAAAACCAGCTAAGGGATTTGAGGGTTTCAGTATATTGCAATTTAGGCGACGGGCTGACAACCTGTCACTACAGCAATATACGTACAAAATACAAATCCATCTTGAATTACCCTCAAAACTTTGTCAGACGTGGCGGAACGACCTTTGTTTAGGTCGTTTACGCTCTGCCTACCCCATAAGGGATAAAGGCGTGATTATATGTATGTATGTATGTATCGTATGTTATCAAGTTCTATGATCAATTTAAACAAGTTTTTTCTTCAGTGTTTCTAATATTTTTTAAGACCTTGGCTAGAAGAGGGCTTTGACTTTTTCAATGGAATTGATCTTAGTATGAAAAGTAATGTGATTGACTCTACATTTTCTTCTTACCTAGCACAAAACTCCATCATCATACAATGAGGTAAAGGTTTTGAAAATACTGACCTATTTATTTCACCTTCTACCTACTTTTCTTATGTATAACGAGTAACTTCATCATCAAGCTATTTAAGAATGAAGAAACTTGCAGCTTAGAATTTTAAAGGCAGAGGATTCGAAGCTAATCTGTCAGATCTGGATTTTAAAATGATAATGCTTGCCAACCCTAATACCGAGCCAGTGGAGTCCTGTTACAGGAAGTCATTCCGCTTTTAAATATTGTGTGAGCGCCTTTGAAGTCTGTCCTCAAAAGCCACCGGACATTTTGGTGTGCTTAATTTAATAAAAGATTTTCTGATATGAAATATTATGTTTGGAATGTCAAGAGAAAACAGCCTATAACTTATATGATATTTTATTTACTACTTCAGATTTATGTCTAATTCAAGTTGTTGCGCTGCAAGAGCTTAGTCTTACCACGGGAGTCCAGCGTCAAATAGTAGGTGCTGTTTTCCGTTTCATCATCATCTCTTTAGCCTTATCCCGTATCTACATAGGATGGGCTACCTAATCTAGATGATTAAACGAGGGTACTGGTTTTTACTCAAACCGCTGTTGCTTAATAAATGCTTAGCACTGGCCTCTGACATGGCTTTACGACTAATATATACGGTATTAAACGATATTAATCGGGACCAATAGCTTAACGTGCCTTCCGAAGTACGGCTTGCCGTTTGTGTGTAACAATTTTGGTGTCTTTTCCTAAGGCTTCTAGTAGTGTTGCTAGCTCCATTGTCGATTCTACTTCACTTACTACTGATCTAAACTATAATCAAGAAGCATCTTCATCATCATCTTCAGCCCACAGGCACCCACTGTAGGGTATAAGCCTCTTCTCTACTGCGCCACTCCTCACGGTCCCGTGCTAGTTTCATCCAGTTTTAGCCTATGAATTTGTTGATGTCGTCGGACCATCGGACTAGTGGTCTGCCCACTGGCTTTATTGCACCTATTAGCCACCACTCCGTGACTGCTTTGGTACACCGTCCGTCATCCCGTCTAACCAGGTTGCAGCCCATTTCCACCTTAATCTCGTTAATTGCTTACCTACATCTTCAACTTTTATTTTTTGACGAATCTCAACGTTGGATAAGTGATCAACGAAAGAAATGACCTAGAAGCAAACCAAAGCAAAATTAAAATCCAATATTTCTTTTAGCCTATGACTTTTCCTTCTTAATTTTAAGTGCAATGCACTTGTCGGTGGAGTAATCGCCTATGACTACATCTTCAAAATGATGTTTTCTTTTGTATCTCTTAAAATTTCATTTAATTTTATATTCAGTTTTCATTGTAAGATAATGCGGGATGAGAATTATCCTTTGTCACCCATAGGAAGGGATTTGATGCTTTTGTTCCCCATCCATAGAAAGAGAATTGAGTGAGGATTTTGTAATTCTTGTATTAATATTAATGATGCTCAGACAATGTAAAGATGTCCCGTCACTGGATTAAGATAAGGTGAGATAAATTTCCTGAGTATATACGTTATCAATATTGTATGGATAAAGGGTTGTTATGGGAATGTCAAATAACATTTAAAATCATTTTTAGGGGCAGTTTTTTATGCGCTTGTTCTATATATGAAATTTCTTTGACATATAAACATCAGACTGCATTTTAAAATGTGAGCGAGCTTCAAAAATCTTTTCAGACACTGGTCGAGTCAAACCTTCTTCTCAAGCTAAATAATTAGTTCTGTTGTCTTCGGAATTCATCACTATCAGTGAGCGGAAATGGAGCAAGAGTAGTTTAAAATCTAACTCAATTATGATTTCAGGAATAATTGACAGCTGTTATACTAGAGTTGACAGTTATGACTCGATCATCAACGATGGCTCCAATAGTAAAAATGATTAATCACTTGATTTCTGAATTATCAACGGTTGATCAATCACCATACATATATACATACGGGGTGTAAATGACAGAGTCCCGCAAACTGTAATGATATGGTACGGGGTTGCTCAGTCAACGAAACTGAACAACTGTCAGCAGGAAAATACCTTACTACCTTTTGCCCTAATGGGGTAGGCAGAGCGTAAATTACCTTATAAAGGTCGTTCCGCCACGTCTGACAAAGTTTTGAGAGTTGTTTAAGATAGATTTGGAGGCATATTGCTGTAGTGAGAGGTTATTAGCACATCGCCTAAATTACAACATACTGAAACCCTCGGACCCCTTAGCTGGTTTCTACAGCATATCCGGTAGGAAATGCTGCTGGCATATTCTATGTTTTTCTCTCACTCCTAGGCCAGCATGGAAGAAATCATCAATCACCAGACATATAAGTAATCATTAACGAATTATCCATGCAATTTAATTTAGTTCATAAAAAACTACACATTCCAACTATTTCATTCCATATTTTAGAACGCAGCTATATCATAACAAAAGTACACACAAGCCTATCCCTTCAATCAAAGAAAGATAGCCGGAAAAAATCCAAAAGGCTATCACGCTTCGCATCTTCACATACTTTAAAACTTGACGATCACAAACTATATTCAACCCTATGCCAAGTATAGGAGAGTCTTCCTGAACTGCATGGAGTGAGAGCAAATTTTTGTGAAAGATTATTGAAAATTCAACCTTGAGCCTTTCGGTTAAAGTTGTGAAATGCATTCAGGGTTTTCTATGTTAGTAGAGCAGGCTGTAAACATACTAGAAATGCCGTTGATAGACGAATATTTCCGAAGATGACCGAAGCCTCCCGAGTCAACAGCCTCTTTCGTAGAGAGTGTTTCCTATGAATTTTTCCATGGGAAATTTCGTATTTGGATGATTTAATAACAACTTTGATCGAAAAATTTGGGTGATTCAATTTTTTATAGTCGTGTCGTGTGAAGTGGAACTACAGGATTGGATTATAGAATATTCGACGAAAAAATTGCTCTTCGTAGCAAATAAAGACGTTCTTATTCAATTCTTATTTCCTTACAATTTAGCGTGGTTTTATTATATTGATGAGTTTTTAGCTACTGTAGTCACGTCACGTATTCACAATGGACGTTTGCCGTGAATCTGTGCACAATAACAAAATTAAAGCAGATTTATCGTGTTCAGAGGTGCTGCTAAAGAGGCTTCGTCACAGCTGAGTATAGAAACGACAAAGCTTTAAGTGAACGTGTGTGAGTGCATGGAGAACTGTCAAAAAATGTATATTGCGGCGCTAGTTTTTTTTTTTTTATTGCTTCACATCTCATGATTTGAGACATATTTTGCCAATGACAACGTATACTCGATCTCGACACAAAAGGAGGTTGTTCGGTAAAAAAAATTAAAGTGTGATGAAGAGACAGGAATTTATAAATAAATTATTACAAAGTAAGCTCTTTTTTCGCTACGTTCATTTTACAGTCTTATCATACTGTATTTGTCACGATTTGGCGCCGAGCTTGGCGACATTGGCAAGCCGGTCAAAACAAAAGCACTTCAGCTGGTCTAGTACTGTTCAGAAATACATAATTCATACATCGATATACATACACATAAAGTCACGCGTCTAGGGGTAGGCAGAGCATAAATCTCCTACTAAAGGAATTTAAGAAAATTAAAAATATATGGAGAATTCTTTAATTGAAAAATCTTCACTTAACTGGCAGGTTGTCAGAACATTACTAAAATTACAATACACTAAAACCCACAAATACCTTTGTTACTTTTGCAGCATACTTAGGAGGAGCAGCGGGTACATTCTATATTCGGAAATAACAGAATTAACGCAGATTTATCGTGGACGGAGGTGCTGTTAACGAGGCCGCGTCACAGCTGAGTATTCGTCACGATTCGGCGCCGGTCGTGACGACATTCGGCCGGCCGGCAAGCAGCAGCGCTTCGGTTGGTCTAGATTCAACTTAGACTAATATTTCACTACAATACAAAATTCTTTAGTGCACAAAGAAACACATACAACAGAATTAAAAATTAACAATCGTGACCAGTACAATACAGACGGCCTTATTGCTAAAGCAGCAATTTCTACCAGGCAACCTTTGGGTATATAACATGTGCAAACAGAAGCGGGATAGTATAGACATTGCTCAGAAACAATAGAGATCCATATATTTTTTGCGTGATTTCGTAAAGTAGCAAAACCTCAGGGACCATAAAATTACTATGTTTTGATTCACTATCATTCTCATTAGAATATTTTTTACATAACCTATCCGCCTATTCATATACACATATAATCACGCCTTTATCCCTAATGGGCTAGGCAGAGCGTAAACGACCTAAACAAAAATCGCTCCATCACATCTGACAAAGTATTGAGGGTTACTTAAGATAGGTTTTAAGGTATATTGCTGTAGTGACAGATTGTCAGCCCGTTGCCTAAATTATATTATACTGAAACCCCCGTATCCCTCAGCTCGTTTATACAGCATGCCCTGCAGGAAGTGCAGCTGGCACATTCTACGTTTTTCTCTCGCTCCCAGGCCAGCATGGCAGCAGGCCAGCATCCGTCTATTCACGATAACACATTCCAGCTAATTTGTAATTTTCCAAGATATGATTTGTGCGACATTTGTTATTTTTGCTTTAATATTAATTTATTTTCGTTCCGGCGTTAAGTAATTATTCTAACTTCTCAATATTGACAAACTGCCAAAATATCACTCCTAAAATAAACAATTTGTTGTTGATTTACAGCTGAATTATTTACGAATAAACACGTAGTAAAAGTTATAATTTCATTACCAAGGCAAACCTGGGTCACCCACGCATTCATCTCTTTTCCGAGGCTGCGCGGGCAGGCATGCGCAGTACCAACCCCATACAAAATCCGTCAGTGGAGCGGCGCGCCTCGCCGCACGTGTAACCGCGCCCGATCCGCGCCAAAACCAAAATTTCAAATTCAGAACGCATCAATAAATTTTCAAATCGCGAACGAAAAACCCAGCTAGTTTCAAACCCGTGGACTTGCCACGATAGTGTATACGATAACGAATTTTGTGTAAATAGTAAGTGAAATACTGTGTATGTAAAAGTGCCATGGATGGAGTATACAGTTTAGTGTATGTGTTGGGACTTTTAGTAACTGTGACAGTGGTTGTTATTGGAGTTCCTGTGTGGTAAGTACAAACATAATTATGTTAACTACTAACCAGCAAACCAATTAAAAGAAGCGATACTTACGATATAACGGTAATTTCATGTAACTGCTAGTCACGAAGAAACGTAATCCCAAAACAGTGTCGAAAATCCTTAATTATCTATTGATGACACAGCATTATGTTATACTTCCTTTGTCAGTATTTTCTTTTGCTTTACTGTAGCTAAAGAAACGTAGCATAGCTGCATGAAAAATCAACTAAAACCTAGTTTACTGACACAAAAATGAACGAAAATTTCTTTTCCGCGAGGCACGGAGCAACATACATTCATATAATCACGCCTTTCTCCCAAATGGGGTAAGCAGAGCGTAAAACACTTAAACAAAGGCCGTTCCGCTACGTCTGACAAAGTTTTGAGGGTTATTTATGATAGATTTGTAGGTATATTGCTGTAGTGACAGGTTGTCAGCCCATCGCCTAAATTGCATAATACTGAATCCCTTAGCTAGTTTTTACAGCATGCTCGGAAAGAAATGCAGCTGGCACATTCTATGTTTTTCTCTTGCTCCAAGTCAAGCAAGGACGGAGCAACATAATGTCTATAAATTTATGTTAAACTCGTCGTTATTTGCTGTTTTTTTGTCCTATTTTCATATCAACGAGTCTAGGCTAATCACCGGGTCGCCTGCCAGTGGAAATTACTGTGCATACTAACGTATTTGATACATATATACATATAATCACGCCTTTATCCCAAATATGGCAGGCAGAGCATAAACGACCTAAACAAAGGTCGATCCGCCATGACAAAGTTTTGAGGGTTATTTAAGATAGATTTGCAGGTATATTGCTGAAGTGACAGGTTTTTAGCCCATCGCCTAAATTACAATATACTGAAACCCTCGGATCCCTTAGCTGGTTCTAACAGCATGCCCAGGAGGAAACGCAGCTGGCACATTCTATGTTTTTCTCTCGCTCCCAGTCCAGCATGAAAGAAAGAAGATATCTGATCATATACAATTTAGGTTTGTATTAATAAATCTGAAGATTGAAAACGGCATTTAACTTATCTATACATGCATTTGTTCCATGCTAGACTGGGAGTTAAAGAAAAACATAGAATGTACCAGCTGCATTTCCTCCCGAGCATGCTGTGAAAACTAGCTAAGAGATGGGTTTCAGTTTATTGTTATTAAGGCGATGGGCTGACAACCTGTCACAATAACAATATACGTTCAAATCTATCGTAAATAATCCTCAAAACTTTGCCAAATGTGGCGGAACGACCCTTATTTAGGTAGTTAATGCTCTGCCTACCCTATTAGGAATAAAGGCGTGATTATATGTATGTATCTATACGTGGACTCTATTCTACTTTCTATTAGATAACTATTTGTGTTTGACACAAAATCGTTTGCAGTCCTGAGAGCTGACTATAAAATTACTTGATGACAATTATTTAATACGATTTTTTCAAAATTTGATTCGAGTTTATGCATTGAGCACGATATCACTGCAGAATTTGCGCTAAACTGAAAAAGGTCTCATTTCAATTTCACCTCGAAGCAAATTTTGTTATGGTAATAATATATCCTCAACAGGATGAGGATGGGTAAGGATCTATAAAAAATGGAATTAGATGAGAACGTGCCATGAGATGTCCAGCAGTGGACTGATACAGGCTGATGATCATAATAGATCCTGTTCTTTTTATCCTCTAATAGGCGATTTAAAATTTTTATTCGCGGTTTTCAGTACTAAAGTTATATCTATCATCATTGCCAATTAGTTGCTTATTTCAACCGCGAAGCTAATCAAATCTATGGCCAAAACAACCCAACTTTTACATTGTTTCATCTTATATAAATTTTGTACTGAGAATATTCAATTTAGCATTCGTACTACTTATTCAATAGATGTTTCTGTATTCGGGACATGGGTTCTACGTAATTACATTTGTGTTTACTGATACGTACCGACGGCCTTTCCTCCATTATTACAGCGACCATGTTAGAAACTTCTGAGTCTAGTTTGTAGTTTAGCTGTAATACGTAGAAATCGGGTTGATGGTTTAAAGTAGGTTTATACTACAAAATGTTCGGATAATAATGTGGTCTTCATACATAATATATCTTAAGCAGCTAGCACCATTAAAATTTGTGAGGGGCCCAATATTTATGTGTATAATTCAAACTATATTTCTTGGAGAACGTAGTTCATTTTCATGGGTTTTCTGTTGACTCACGTCAAGATTGTCTTTGTAGTTTCTGGGTTTAGTCAGCATGTCTGACTCCCTTTACGGTTCAAAGGGAATTAAATTCAGAAGTATTTAAGTCAACAGAAAACCCATAGCTTGAGCAACAGTCTTAGCTCAAAGACACTTGTATTTCAGCAAACAACTATGCACATAGGCACAGTAAATTACTTGGCATCAGATTTCAAAGAGAAATTACTTTGCCTTGCAGAGCTTACCATTGCGTACCACTAGGAACTATGGCGATACTAGCCAAGTGCACCCATTAATATTATAAAAACACAATTCACTAAAAAAGCAGTGATTCAAAATACCGGTCCAACAGAATCAAGTTAAAGTAATTTAGATAATTTAGAACCTTATAAATTTGCCATTTATAGCTCATTGTAGTAACAAGAATAAAAGTTGCCGTTGGTGGCAACTTTCTATTTGATTCACTGCGATTTTAGTGAATTATATATTTTTACTGATGTTAGTTAGTCGGCTAGTATACCTAGTCATCGTAAGAGTCATGTGATGTTATTAACAGAAATGCTAGAATGTACTGTACCAACTTCAGTAGAAAAAAAATATATATATAAAAATATATTTTTAAGCTGCATTAATGAAATCAAATAGCATACTAGATGTAAGCTAGTTTTTAAAACTAGCTGACAGTTTCACTAACATGAATTTTCTCATCACCACTATCCAAAAGATAAACCAATAAGTTACTTTTTACCCCAAAAAAATGTGCAATTCATTTAGCCGCAGGTGAAACTGCGTTGCTGAAATAATAATCTTTATTTTTGTGTGTGTTTTCCTGTCAATTTTCGTTCAGTAATACTTTGAAAGCTTGTCTCATATTATTAGGGGGTAGTTCCAAACTTTGTTGTTACTTCGTAGGTAGTTTGCCTTTCTTACTTATTGTTACATGTTCAGGTAAGTGAGTAATTATTTTGATGGCTTTTCTAATCATCGAAGTGAAATGAGATGACAAGCGTCTGGGGATGTTTTTGTTATGTCAAGTTCGAAACTTCACGGTAACTTCATGAACTGTTGGTTTATTATATTACTAACTACCTCTGTAGTATATAGTCTAGTGATCGAAGTATTGAGTTCAATTCGCAAAGGACATAAAGTTGATAATATCACTTAGTGTAATCACGCTTTTATCCCTAATGGGGTAGGCAGAGCGTAAACGACCTAAACAAAGGTCATTTTGTCACATCTGACAAAGTTTTGATGGTTATTTAAGATAGATTTGTAGGTATTTGATTTGTATTTTTGTCTTGTTTTATTTTTAGTTAATTAAATTAATTTTAATACCACATATTTTAAAACTAATATATGTCAATTTATTGTGATTATTATTTGTTATTTTTATGTTTTGAGCAGTCCTGTTAAAATACTTACCTGTATTGATACTCACAACACAGGCCCAGCCTAGTGTGGGTATCACAGTGAACCTTGTAGTAATTCTGGTCCATTTTAAATAAACTAATTTGTGTTTGTATATTGTTGTAGTGACAGGTTGTCAGTCCAGTGCCTAAATTACAATATACTGAAACCCTCCTTGGATCCCTTAGCTCAAAGTCAAATCATTTCTTTCCAAATAGATTCCTAAGAACACTTTTAGAAAGTCACAGCTGGTTTTTACAGCATGCCTGGGAGGATATGCATCTGGCACATTCTATGTTTTTTCTCGCTTCTAGGCCAGCATGGAAGAAAAAGTAAAAAGGAAGAAAAATTGAAAAAGTTTCTTAATAAATAAAAAAAAACACTTGAATATCTGGCAAAACAATAGTTTTTTAGCTGATCGCTGTTTCTTATAGTAGCTGATTCACAATACAATCCATTTCAGAGGCGGTTAAACAACTACAAGACTAGCAGATTCATCGGATTGTTTGTCGACCAAGGCTATACCAATCCATCACTGTTTATGAAATACACTCGCTTCATCTCACCTAAGAAAATGAAAATCCTCTCCACAAAACTTCTCACTATCAAGAATGACACATTCTTCTTCTTATCGTGTTGATGAAACACAGAACAGAAATCTTATAATGTGAAGGCCCAGAAGTTTGTATTGCAGATCGATTGTCAATCATTAGATCTGCTTACGAGCAACTATTAGGTCACCCAGGACACAATGTTAAATATTCTTCGAGTATCCTCACCTGACCATGTTCTCTTTGCTTCTGCTAACCTTAGCTCAAAGTCTATTTAAAGACTTCCAGATCAATCAGGGTAGTTCATCTCCAGGTGGTAAATTCTCAGAGAGCGAGATGAATGGGGAAACACATAACTATGATTATATTAAAAAAAAAATGGTCACCAAAAATATCTACACCAGTAAGTTTACCAATCTTCTTTCATCTTTATCTATAAAACACACTCACCTTAGCAAACGAGACTCTCCACAAACGGTTCTCCCTAGCACGTATTCTCAAATCGTTCCTCCACGAAAGGGAAACTTAACGCATCATCCCTCCCAACTTATATAGTAGGCATAGTTAAGGTTGTTTAAGAACTAGTTTTAAAAAAAAGGGACCATAACTGTTTCGACATCGCACTACTCGTAGTAACATTGAAAAATGCAACCAAAACCCTACCTGACCTAATGCTGAAACACGCTATCCAAATCTTTCTCCATCACTGTCTATGAAACACACTCACGTAAGCAAACGAGACTCTCGTCCACAAAGAGTTCTCCTCGGCACATACATTCTCAAATTGTTCCACGGAGGGGAAACTTATCGCGTCAGCCCTTAAATGTTTGTTTCTAAAAGTGTCCAATTCACCAACCATGTTAGAGGCAAACTACAATACGATTGTTCATCGGGTCGTTTGTCGATCTAAAATCCCACTTGACACATTGAAAAATAACATCTAATATCAACAGAAATTGTCAAAACCTACGTCAAATCCATCTTCATCACTGTATATGGAACTCACTCACTTTCTCTCACCTAAGCAAACGAGAGTCTCCACAAAGGGTTCTCCTCGGCACATACATTCTCAAATTGTTCCACCACGGAGGGGACACTTATCGCGTCGTCTCCTAATGGACTGTCGGTCCGGATGTATCGCTTTTAACGCAAATAACTGTTGAATCTGCTGATTTTATCGGCTTTTTGCGAAATTGCCGGATTTAGGTTTCCTTCAATTCAACCTTGGCTGGTGTTCCTTTATTTGAATACGAAAAGGTAGAGCTCAACTGTTTAATCTTTTAGAAAAGGCTTTTGTGTACCGGAAACTTTTTTGCGAGTCAAATCTTCTGAAGTAAGTAGCTACTTCAACAAATTGCAACATAAAGAAAGCTATTTTAGCTAAATAATTAAATTCTTCTCCGATCTTGTAGCGTTAGAATTTCAGTCTAATTAAGTAGTGTGATGGTGTTATCGTCCACGATTTCCTAACAAGTACCTAAGGCTAGTAATAACATGTCACTCTCCCTTCTCCAAAAGCTATCTTGATGTTTGCTGAATGTGTTGAAACAAGATTCATCACAAAAGTAATTTAGGTTCTTGTAGTAGGGTTGTAGTGTAGGTATAACGAGACTATAACATCACGTTTAACAAAATTACTAGCTAAATTTTCAAGGACAACACTTGGAGCGTTGCGGGAACGTGCAGGTCAGGAAATGAAAAGCCGGTATCGGGGATGGGTGATGTTTTTATTGGATAATGTAAAAGGCACCTGAAATGATAATGGTTATTTACAAAGATGACGAGATATGGACAATATATACAAGGAGAGTAGGGGAGGGGCTTACCGGATCCACCGATGCTTTTACTTTTACAAGTGATGCTGATGAATGCCTACGAGTGGAAGATGGAAAACAGTTCTTTCTATTGCTTATTTTATTTATTATTTTTTGATTAAATTAAAATATAATGTTTATGCGTACGATACTGAGTGAATTTTGAGTTTGACATAAAGATGGCGTTCTACGAAAATTTCAAGAGATGACCAGTAGAAAGGAGGATGGAATCCGCTACCTTGTTACACACTGACTTGGTTAGTGACAGAAAATCACTCTAGGCACATCAGAACAACGTATTTCTGAAAATCAACCTCTGCACTAGCAGACTTTTCAAGAGCGAATTGACATGGAGATAATAATATGTAGAAAACCACTCTTCGTTGAAACTGTATTTCTGACACAGCTCAAGAAAGAGCACTTGAATACTATAGACCAAGTTCAAGGAAATAGACATCTTAAGATTAACTATTTAAAATAAGTGTAGTCTGCGACGGATTCTGTCCTGTTTGATTTTCTGTCAGTCGGTTGCCAAATAGTTTTTTGACTGGCGTATAGGCCTCTAGCTTGATTTGTTAATCCCCGGTAGGAATTGAACCTACGAATTCCAAATTGAAATATGGCCTTAGACGACGACTCTTTTAGAGAGAGTCGTCGTCTAAGGAGGATCCCGATGGTGTAGTGGATAGGGCCGCTGCCTCCTGAGCGGGAGGTCGTGGTTCGAACCCCACCACGTACCAATGTGTTTTTCGATTTTCGAATTTCATATGTACGTTTATTCGGCGCTTTTTCCGTGCTTCGGAAGGCACGTTAAGCCGTTGGTCCCGGTTAATATCGTTTAATACCGTAGATATTAGTCGTTAAGCTATATCAGAGGCCAGTGCTAAGCTTTGGCGGCTTGAAAACTCTGACCTAATCTAGGATTGGGTCTGGTTTCCCTTCTGGGTTGCGGAGGTCAGATGGCAGTCGCTCTGTGTAAAAACCAGTACCCTCGTTCAATCACCTAGATTAGGTAGCCGACCCCGAGAAATACGGGATAAGGCTAGGAGGATGATGATGACGACGACTCTTTTAGATCTTTAAGGCAGCAACCCACATGCGGCACCTTACACGCTACGCGCGCGTACTGGCAGAGCGATGAGCCGATCATCGCTACGCGCGCATATTGCGTAAGGTGACGCATGTGTCTTGTGGGCATTGCAAAAATCATTCACTGCGTGTTGAGCGCAACCTTGCGCGCAGTAAGTGATACCTGTGTGTTGCTGCCATTAATGGGCTCCTGATAATAATACAGCGCAAATGTTTAGGCTGAATGTTATGTTGATATCAGTTTTGGTTCTCCTACCGTAGAGCTTCATTAGGAGATTTATGTTGGGCAAGGTATCTTTATATGTTTGCAAAGAAAATCTCAAATTACTAAAACAACCCTGAACTTTTTACTCCCCCAGTGTGTCTGTCACTTTGTCTAGATGTCGTCTCGAGGAGGTGAGCTAAGCTTGTAGTTGCTTAGTATGGCGTTGAAACAAGCTAGATATTTTTTTGATACTGGAAATGTTTTAATACAATACTTACAACTCATTAATTACGCCTTCATCTATAATGGGGTAGGCAGAGCGTCAACGACCTAATAGGAGGATGTTTCGCCACGTCTGTCAAGTATTGAGGGTTATTTTAGTTAGATATTATTATGTATTGCTATAGTGACAGGCTGTCAACCAATCGTCTGAATTACAATACATTCCTCCCTCGAATCCCTAACCAGGTTTTTACTTGGTGCCCGGGAATAGATGCAGCTGGCACATTCTATGTTTTTCTTTGGCTCCCAGTCCAACACGGAAGTAGTAAGTTTTAATTACCAGTATGCTCGTTTTTTACATATTTAATTTTTTTAAATTTAAATTTTATAATTTATAAATCAATGGTAGCTTTTCATTTGCTGGTATCGGAGCAAAAAATCTGTTCCGAGATAGATGGCGTTGTGCGAGGCTAAAATTTTGACAGGTCGTATAACATTAACTAAGGCGGCGCACACATTACTACGCTCTACGACGCGTAGCGCGGAATCTGCTCGAATCAGCGGTTTGCATCGCGCTACGTCGCGTTACGCGTAGCGCGAAGACAGCTGCTCCGCAAGCATAGGCCCAATGTTGCCATATGTAGAAGGATTTGTCCGTATTGTAAGGACAATCATCATGCATGATTGATTGAGTACAGATTTTTATTCAGATTTACGTACAGATAAACTAATTAATCATCATCCTGACTATCACATCAGGTTACGATTAAGTTGGTAATAAAAAAATACAAGATCGAATATCCAACTGCATAATAATTACTTATTTCACTTATAAAATAAACTTTAAATAAAAATAGAAACAAGGAGACCTATTGCTGCATCCAAACAAACACCATAATTAAATCCTAAGCCCATTTTTTTAAATTTTTTACAGATCCATTACATATTGTATTTTTATAAATGCACATATGTGTGCAATTATTTATAACTATCTAGATCTTTCCTTAACCGGTTAGGTTTTTATCGAAACATAGTGCTGGCAACACTGCGCACTCGCTACGCGCCCAGTGTGCCATACCCAACGGAGCAATCCGCGCCTCCGCTGCACTGAAATTAACTGCTACTGAATGCCTCCAATGAACTCGCTCCGGTTTTTTGACGTTTTTGCTTTTTGCAATATGACAAATAAGTTTTAATGTAAAATTTATAGTTTAAAGTGCGACCATGATAGCTTCCATGCTGGCCTGGGAGCGACAGAAAAACATAAAATGTGCCAGCTGCTTTTTCTCCCGAGCATGCTGTCACAACCAGCTAAAGGATCCCAGGGTTTCAATATATTGCAATTTAGGCGATGGGCTGACAACCTGTCACTACAGCAATATGCCTACAAATTTAAATATCCCTCATCTTTGTCAGATGTGGCAGAACGACCTTTGTGAAGGTCGTTTACGCTTAGAAATCATCCCTTACTCTGTTTTCGTCTATTCTAAAATCATTTTGGTATTTACTCTTTTATGAAAATGTTTATAGGTAACCTATTTATATCATACCCTCCGCCTCGATCGCCACTTGTCTATTTATTTATTGATATTCAGACAACCAACAGCTTACAAATAAATTACAGTAGTTAGTTACACTTTTATGATACGGATAGCAAATAACAGGTTGTCCCGGTTAGTGTATTATGAGCAGATTATGTGTTTAGGATATTATTACAACAAGTGTATAAACAAAGTATTAGGTTGTAAAGTGACTTGGGACAGTCAATAGAATAATAAGTTTTATCTTTTCTTTTTTATATACAAAATAAAAAAAATAAAAAAAACACAAGACCTAAAATTAATACTGTGCTGCTGTGTTCAGTTAATTGTATTTATAGGTTATTTAAAGTACAAGTATACATTGTAAACGCTTAGATGTTTAGGTTTATTAATTACAATATGGTGCCTTGCTTCACATTGGTGGATGCGGTCAAAAATTGAGGTAGCCCTACGATAGATACCACCTATCTTGGGATCGAATAACGAGACGAGTGTCTTATTATTCACTAAATCAATCCCGCCTATTCTTTACTATCTCCTACAAGAGATTTAATTACATTGCTTCTGAATGTAGCCTTTGAGACACAGAACGGATCGAGACGGCTGAACGATGTATTATAAGTATTTGATATACGTGCTATAGTTTCATTTTGGCCGTAATTAGTACGGTGAAAGGCAGTAGACAAAAGGCGTGTGTGTCGGGTCCGTTTACTCGGTACTCGGAACCCTCGAGTTCAATACATCAAAAAGAAACATCATGTCCAGTAAAGTTCTTCTTTGTTCTAAAGTTAATAAATTATTATTTTTGCAGTTTTCGTCGTATGAACAGGGTGTAGTGAAGGTCCTGTAGTTAAGGTATTTAATAAAGCGCTTCTGAATTTTCTCAACCCTGATACTATATTTTTTGTAGTTCGGGGACCAGATACATGAGCCGAATTCTAGAATACTCCTGACATATGCAAAATAAACACTTTTAATGCTTTCCCTATTTCTAAATAGGGAACATGTGCGCATGACGAAACCTAATGATCTTAATGCCCTATTAGCGATTACATCTACGTGATGGTCGAACTGTAATTTTGCGTCTAAAAAGATGCCAAGGTCACGGATGCGATTCACTCTATCTATTGGAGTTCCATTAATTATATAGTTGGCATATATTGGTTTGAGTTTGCGCGTAAAAGAGATCACTTGACATTTGTTTGCGTTGATTGTTATACGATTATTATTATAATATTCTGTTAGATGGTCTAGATCTTGCTGTAGTTTCAAAGAGTCATGAGATGTATTAACTTCTATAAATATTTTCATATCGTCTGCGTACATTAGAAATTTAGAATGATCTATGGATTTGTATATATCATAAAGGAAAGCGTTGTAAAATAAGGGTCCTAAGTGGGATCCCTGAGGAACTCCTGAAGGGATAGTGACGATATTGGATCTGTATCCACCTATCACAACAGCCTGAGATCTGTTGGTGAGATATGACTTCACCCATCTTAAGAGGTCTCCATGTATTCCTAGTTTTTGTAGCTTTGCAACGAGTATAAAGTGGTCCACGCGATCAAACGCTTTCTCGAAATCGGTATACACCACATCGATCTGGCGTCCTCTCTCCATGCGTTCTCGAATAAATTTAGTAAATAAAGTTAAATTTGTGTTAGTGGAGCGACTACGAAGAAAACCATGTTGTTCTTGAGGAATGCCTTTAGAAATTATAGGGTATATATTGTTGTAGACCGCTTTTTCAAATAGTTTACCAAGAACATTTAAAATAGATATAGGCCTGTAATTTTCAATTTTAATTTTGACACCTTTTTTATGGACTGGAACAATTCTGGCTTCTTTCCATCTATCTGGAAAGACACCGCCTTGAATGGATTTGTTATAAAGTTTGGACAGGGGGCCTGCTAGAGATGACGCGCAATTCTTAAAGAACATGGGCGGTATATTATCACTACCCGCTCCCTTATTTATATCTAATTGTTTTAATAAGGTCAAGACATCTGTCTCTGTAAAGAAAACTGAGTGGATTCCGTTATTTGGCGAGTTTTGTGGGTCAACGAGCTCGTATACAGGGTAAGAAGATGCAGGGTCTGAAAACATTGTATGGAAGAATGTGTTGAATCCCTGTGCAATTTTCTGACCACCGCAAATTTTATTATAGTTAAGTATAAATAGATTAGGATAAATTCTAAACTTGAGTAAAGACTAAAGATAAAAATGTATATTTATTTCAATGATAAATATCTCAATATTCTATAACTATAACGCAAAATATATTTTTTGTTTATACCTAAGCTCGAGTCCTATCTCTCCAAACACACATTAGTGAATCTGTAGAACTTTTGATCCCTTATTTTCAGATGATCGAATATCGTTGACCCAATCTCATGTATATCTCATACCTTTTCTTATGTGAAGGATATGGAAACAGGGATAGGGAAAAACGGGCGTTTAACTAAGTCGTTTTAGGGTTGAAATATGGAAATTCATGTAACATTCTTTCTTTCGTTACGGCACGAATTGTCCAGTCATGGAGAAAAATCGTCAGTCTATTTCAAGTAAAGGTAAGTATTCAAATTACTTTACTGGGATCGTCTTTGTGATATTGTACGAAATAAAGAACCAAATATGTTTTGCAGTTTATCGCGAATACATAGTTATTTTGTTTTACATTCAAGAGTTTATTACCAACCATTATCTATGGCATTATTTCCAGTACATGAAAAAAACAACTATACAGCGTCCAAAATATTCTGTGCGGTTATTTTCTTCGATTTTTGATGTCGTATTGCACGGGTTTTCATGCTTTTCTTTGTTTCTATCAGGATTTTGCTTATCTAACCTAGGAAATTGACGAAAAAACTTCCATACTGGACTGGGAGAGAAAGAAAAACATAGAATGTTCCAGTTGCCCTTCCTCCCGGGCATGCTGTATAAGTCAGCAAAAGGGATTCGAGGGTTACAGTGTATTGTAATTTAGGCGATGGGCTGACAACCTGTCACTACAGCAATACACATTACAATCTAAAATTGCCTCCAATTTATGTCAGACGTGGCGAAAGCGCCTTTTAGGAGGCGTTTTACGCTCTGCCTACCCCGTAAGGGATAAAGGCGTGATTTTATGTATGTATGTATGAAATTGACGAGATGGCATTCTCTTTATCGACTGCCATCTGTTTCCCGCAGTGCTTTGTCAGAGCAGTATGATTGCTCGAGTTTCAAAGTTTCTCGTATTTCTCGGACTGGACTTGTGACAATATAACTTTAGAAAGGTAGGCTATATTTAGCTGGGACGAAAGCAAATATATTTTAGGTCAGAGATATTTTACAAGGAGACAAACTTGCTTTTGAAGCGTGTAGATTGACATGAAGTTGCCGAGTTGTTTTCTAATAATAAGTATGTATCATCTCCCTAGCCTTATCCCGTATCTCACAGGGTCGGCTACCTTATCTAGAGGAATGAATGAGCTCCCTAACTCTGTGTAAAAAGCAGTATTGAATGGGGGAATACTTCTTCTGTCGAGTGGGTATCGAGTCTATGGACCCGATGAACCCTGGTGTCAGAGTTTTTAAACCGCCTAGTAGCACAACTATCAGGCCTCTGATATGGTTTTGTGTAACGACCACTATCAAAGACAACGACCGGGACTGACGGCTTAACGTGCCCTCCGAAGCACGAAATCTTTTTCTTTTCGGACAATCAGGTGATTCAGCCTGCAATGTCCTACCCAAACTGGGGAAAAATTCACAAAGTGATAAATTCTCAAATATCAACTTTGTGTTTTACCCCCTGGGAATCGAACCCAGGACCTCCGGATCGAGAGCCCATGGCACTAGCCACTAGACCACGGAGGCAGCTAAATTGTTGATGGGGGTACTGATTTTGACACAGAGCGACTGCCATCTTACCTCTGCAACCCAGAGGGGAAACTAGACCCAATCCTAGATTAGGTCATAGTTGTCAAGTCGCCAAAGTCTAGCACTGGCCTGTGACATGGCTTAACGACTAATATCTACAGTATTAAACGATATTGACCGAGACCAACGGCTCACCGTGCCTTCCGAAATACGGAAAAAGCACTGAATAAACTTACATATGAAATTCGAAAAGCGAAAAACGCATTGGTACATAGTGGGATTCGAACCTCGTGGTTCCCGCTCAGGAGGCAGCGGTCCTATCCCCGACACCATCAGGCTACTCTAATAATAAATAAGTAATTAGAAGCCGCGCCAATCTGGGTCTCAGTGGCTCCTTCACCTGGCAGGTGTGGCATTTGGCCTGCACTAAAGAGCAAAGTTCATGATGCAACGTGATCCAATTTAAAGAAACAGAATCATTTTTATGTATTGTTGTATCCATGCCACGTTTTTAAATTTGGCCTATGTAACCACATAGTTTGTTTATATTAAGATTGAAGATGTTCTGAATATAAAAAAAAATCTTCGTCTGTCGTGTGGGTTTTGAGTCAATCGACCTGATGAATTCTGGTAACTCCGCCTAATAGCACCGCATAAAAAAATATGTGATGTTCAGTTTCATGATATTTCACATATAAAATCTTCGACATCAGTAGCCAGCAGTGGCGTAGGGTCCATACAAGCCGATTCCCGTCGGCTTCCCTTTCAAGAATTCCAGCTCCACCAAATCCGGAATAACGCAAACCTATAAAGTACTTGAATGTTTTTTTTTTCCTTGGGATTACCCTCGATAAAATTGCACTCCTCGCCACTGGTAGGCAACCAGACTAACTAATAGTATTTACCTATATGATAACACGTATACCAGCTGGTCGACCCGAGGGTTTCTGTATATTGCAATTTAGGCGATAGGCTGACAACCTGTCACTACAGCAATGTACCTATCTATCTTAAACAACCCACAAAACTTTGTCAGACGTGGCGGAACGACCTTTGTTTAGATTGTTTACGCTCTGCCTACCCCATTACGGATAAAGGCGTTATTATTTGTATGTACTATGCATGTATACCTATAACTGAAATGATACCAAACAAGAATATTATAGGTATACTGTTAGGTAGACAGAACAGTATTTGGCTAGAACAACGAATTTACTTGACACAGATACTCCTCAAGACAGCGCTTGGCACGGTTCACGTTAGTGGTATCGGAGGGTCAGGTATTGACAATTTGTGGATCACTTCTGTTTTGTAAATAAGTACAGTTTAGAACGCATGCCTTGGTTTTTCTTTGACGCAACATCACGTTGTAATTATCAGCGCAAAAGCTTTGATTGATATTAGCTCAACAAGACGAAGTAAAAGAAGTCATCTTACATAACAGCCATGGTTCACGGCTGAACATTCGAAGGTTGTTAAGTCAACCAATCCGTACTGGGTCCAAGTATTTGACTAAGGCCCGATCGCCCATTATGGCCCTTGAATTATCAAGGCAAGCTCGTGTCCTTCGGTGGATTCTTTTATGAGCTGACGAAGAAAATCAATAGTGATATCTCTGATCGTAACTACTTATTTCAATGCAGATTTTCATAAATTGAGCGATACTACATACATACATAAAATCACGCCTTTATCCCTTACGGGGTAGGCAGAGCGTCAAACTCCTCGTAAAAGGCGCTTTCGCCACGTCTAACAAAAATTGAGGGCAATGTGAAAATTGATTGTAATGTGTATTGCTATAGTGACAGGTTGTCAGCCCATCGCCTAAATTACAATACACTGTAACCCTCGAGTCCCTTTTGCTGACTTCTACAGCATGCCCGGGAGGAAGGGCAGCTGGAACATTCTATGTTTTTCTATCTCTCCCAGTCCAGCATAGAAGAAATCATTATCATCATCTCCCCAGCTTTATCCTGTGTCGTATACGTAAACGTTCATATGAAAGATGAAAACCAAAACACATTGGTACGTGGTGATATTCGAACCACGACCTCCCGCTGAGGAGGCAGCAGCCCTATACACTACACCATAGGGCTCATCGAGCGATAATAAGAATAATTCAACAAAGTGTAACTCTCTACTATGTTCTATATATTACCATGGTATTACCAACATTAAATCAGCTTTCTTCAATCCACAGTAATCCTCCTTTAACAACAAAACAATTTCAGTAATCCAAAAAAAGCTGAGACCGTCTCATTACTCGTACATGAGAATTTTAAGAAATTGCCTTTTAAGCATCGAAACAGTAATAAGAACCATTTATCAGTGGATACTTGCTAGAAGTGTGTTCAGATCTTAAGGCTCTAGTAATTTGACTGCCCAATTGCAGTTAAAATATAGTTTTCCGAAACTGTACGCCAACTGCACGTGCAGCATTTTGATTGAAGTCAGCGGGTCGGCGTGCAGTTTCGCCGACTGTACACTGACTGCAACCTTACTGTATGTTGACGTGCCCTTCTAATGCAGTTGGACTTGGACAAGCCCACTAACTTTCAGTCAGCCAGTAGTCAGTGTGCAGTTGATTTTATTAAACTGCACGTTGAAGGGCAGCTGGATACAAAGTTCAATTGAACTGCTATTTGGTAGTCGTATTTCAGATGATTTTTGCATTCCATCTGTCTAGAGTTTAAGTGTTTCCCTTCTACGGGACGAAACGGTAAAGGAATGAAAAGGGAACAGAAGGAGGGTCGGTTACAATTCCTTGGAGGGGAATCTTTCAATGACGCAAAATTAATGGATCTTATTCAGTATAGAAAAAAAAGCGAAAAGTAAATGTATAATGATGCCTTGGCTTCTTGAATTTTAAATGAGAGTGGAGTTGGGTTTTAAAAAAGTTTTTGGCTGCGGAATTTTTATCACTTCTGGCGAAAAAAGTTTTCGTAGGCAAATATACCTAGATGTAAAACTAACCTACACTATAATGAATTACCTGCAAACTATTTGAATATCAAGCTGCACAACTGCATATTTTTACAGGACCACATCATGAACTCTAAATATATGCAGCTAATTGATTTTATATAATATATCATCTGACTTGTGACTGGTATTGTTTTACCCATTTAGTATGTAGAAACGCCAGTTCGTTTATGGAAATTTTCCGCAAAAATCCAGACAGTTTGCAAACTGTTTTTTTAACTTTATATATCTGTTAATGATGCCAATAAAAAATATAAATCAAACTTCTGTGAATAAACAAATAAGTATAAGTGACATTCTTGCTCCAAACGAAGTTCTGTAAGATACAACTCGTGAAAAGTCTTTGATAACTTTCCTCAAAGCCGGCGAAATTGGAAGCGTTTGATATTTTCGTCAGAAATCGTAAGTACTTTTGTATATAAATATTCAAAGTAAATACTAAATATTCGAGTAAGGTGGGAACCGCTTCAGATTAATTGAGAGTATCTGGAAACTTCCTTCGCGTTACCATCCTTTGAACTTGTTTTTATTCCAGACTTCGCTCGTAATCTTTGAGAATAATTCCATTAAATTACAAAGATTTTCAGTTCATTGGAAAAGAACATATCTAGTCCTACTTATGGCTATTACAAAATTGATACATACTTGAACATAAAGTCATTAAATGATGTTCAAAGATGATAAAATCAGAAGTGAAGATTACATTTCAAGTTCTTCGTTTTGGTAAACGAAGTTTGCGACGGGTTAGCTCTGATTTTAGTCTAGACTACTGGTGATCAAAACATGATCAAAAGCCTAAAAGCACTGGCAATTGGCATTCTAATACACATTGACGGAACACAACAACAGCAGGCTATTTGGAGCTGGACTCTGGTGGTAAAACTGGATTGAAGGAAAGCCGTTGACTCGGGTAAACTTCTTGTAGGTTAAATTTTATACCACTTTGCTAGGTATTACTACACTAGCCATACTAATATTATAAATGTGAAAGTAACTCTGTCTGTCTGTTTGTCCGTCTGTCTCTTTGCTTGTTTGTTGCTCTTTCACGCATATACGGCTGAATTTTTTCAGTTTACTCAGTGTTACCTCGATTTATGATATCATCACGCTACCTAACGTAGTGGGTAGGCAGGGAACAATAAAATGAGTGTTTGAACCGATTATGTCACAACCTTTTTTATTTAATTATGTGTTTCCTGGACTGCCTACATTTCATCACGTTTCTTTAATTTGGGGGGGGGAGGGGGCAGGCAGCCAGAATTAAGAATGCTATGAAGTGCATCACGCTTTGTTGTTAAAATGTTGGCAGCAATAAAATTCATAATATGTCTTGTGTATCAATAATCTGTTAAACTTTTATACACGTGCACTGGAGCGACATAATTTTCTGAATTTTCAGGAACAGAAGCGACTGGAGCTAATCATGGACGGGAGGAATGGATGGGAGGACTAGACAGACATGATTGACTGTTTAGGAATGCGTGTGACGGGTCTTCTTCTTAGCGAGTAGATTCTCGAGTCGAATGACCCGATGACGGGTAGGACAGGGGGAAAGTGTGGTAGGCACGTGAGGGTCTATGACGAGAAAGGGGTTTGACCCTACTTTCACCGCCACCATCGTCACGTTCTCGGACCAGACCCACAAGACGCTGAAGATAATCACGGGTGGACAAAGGAGAAAAAACTTCGCGAACGAAGTCGCGAGTAAAAGCTAGTATACTTTAAATTTAATACTACCTATATCATGATCTTAGCTTGGCTTCCTACGCTCAATCTAATCTAATTGCACGATAATTTAGTAATTAGGTTCCTAATCTCGTTATTGACAAAGATTATCAGATGTCGATATGATAGACAAGAGATTGCCTCAGATATCTACAGCTAGTTAGTGAACTAAAAATATTGATCTTCTGTCGAGTGGGTATCGAGTCTATCGACCCGATGAACACTGGTGTCAGAGTTTTTAAACCGCCTAGTAGCACAACTATCAGGCCTCTGACATGGTTTGAGTAACGACCACTATCAAAGACAGCGACCGGGACCGACGGCTTAACGTGCCCTCCGAAGCACGAAATCTTTTTATTTTTCGGACAATCAGGTGATTTAGCCTGCAATATCCTAACCAAACTGGGGAAAAAATCACAAAGTGATAAATTTTCAAATATCAACTTTGTGTTTCCCCCCTGGGAATCGAACCCAGGACCTCCGGATCAGGAGTCCATGGCACTAGCCACTAGACCACGGAGGCAAAATATTGATCAAAAACATATTTAGAGAGAGCTTCTTCCATGCTGGACTGCAGGCTATAGATATGTGACTTTAAATGATGTAATTGATGAATTAAGTGACGTGTTGTTCATTTTTACATACATACATACATGTAATCACGCCTTTATCCCTAATGGGGTCGGCAGAGCGTAAACGAACTAAACAAAGTCGTTCCGCCACGTCTGACAAAAATACATACATACATACATAAAGTCACGCCTTAATCCTTTACGTGGTAGGCAGAGCGTGAAACGCCTAGTAAAAGGCACCTTCGCCACGTCTGACAAAAGTTGAGGGATATTTTAGCTTGTAATGTGTATTGTATCTGACAAACTTTTGAGGGTTATTTATGATAGACTTGTAGTCTGTAGTGACAGGTTGTCTGCCCAACGCCTAAATTTACAATATACTGAAACCCTCGGATCCCTTAGCTGGTTTCTACAGCAAGCCTTCTTCTTGTTTCGCTCCCAGTCCAGTATGTTTATTTATTAATAAATGATTGAATTGAATTGAAAGACATAGAATCTTCTAGCTGCTTCTCTCGGGCATGCTGTAGAAGACAGCAAAGGGTTTCAAGGGTTACAAGTGTACTGTATTTTAGGCGATGGGCTGACAACCTGTCACATAGCGACACTTGTTAGAGTCAAAAAATATTTATTATTATTTGTTTATTTTATTTTCTTAGGAAGATTTATAGACAAATTTGTATTATATAGAAATAAGATAGATATTCCAATGCTTATCAACATTATGAGAAAGTTCATTAAATTTGGTTGAAATAAGAACCTCAATTGCAAACGAATTTCAAGAGAATTGGCCTCTATATTTGTCGGACATAGCTATAACCGCGTTTTACTAGGCCTTTTACACTGTGCTTACCACATAGCGGATAAAGGCTTAACTTTATTATTGTATGTGTCTATGTTTAGAACGTGGGCTGAAGAAATATAAAAAGAAGCAACAATGAGACACATTTAATATAACACTGGTAAATTAAGACCTTCAAAAGACACATTTAAATAATAAAAGATACAAACACGACTCGAGTATTTTCTATCAAAGGCTGTAATAAAAAGAGCTATCTGAAAAAGAAATGTCTTACAAAGCAAAAAGCGTAAGACTATCAATTTCTTCAAAGCGATTTTGTTTATTAAAAGTACGTGGGAAAATATAACGTGAATGAAACAAAACCTGCTTAGAAACAAATAATGTGGCGGTTATTATCAGAAATATTGTGAAAGATACAATTGAAAACAACAATCTAGGTATCATTTTAGACGAATCGATAGGGTATGGGAATACCATTTTTGGTTGAGCTTGTTATTTTGTCAATTCTGTCTCAGATATTAAAAATTGAAAATTATTTTCATTGCAGTTTATTACTTTTATAATAGTACCTACCAGTGTGGGAGTTTAAATTAGAAGATTTCATCAAGCCCTTCTTAACATTAAATTATTAAATATTTTCTCCTTAGATAAAAAAGACCTGGAGTCGTATGTTTAAACCGCTTGAAAGGTAATGCGCATACGAAAGATAACGTTCGCATGCGATTTCCATACAAATTGGCATACGACAGTTGCTCTTTTCCATGCGAATTTGATTCGAGAAATTCAAAAATAATTAGAAATTCTTCCATGCCGGACTGGGAGTGATAGAAAAACATAGAATGTGCCAGCTGCATCACCTCCAGAGCATGCTGTAAAAACCAGCTAATGGATTCGAGGGTTATAGTATATTACAATTTTAGGCGATGGGCTGACAACCTGTCACTATAGCAATATACGTCATGATCATCTGTAATAACCCTCAAAACTTGTCAGACGTGGCGGAACGACCTTTGCTTAGGTCGTTTACGCTCTGCCTACCCCATTAGGGATAAAGGCGTGATTATATGTATGTATGTATGTAAATTCAAAAATACGACTCCTGACCCTGAACACTCGACCACAGAAGTCTATAATACAAATTTAGATAAACGCACAGTACTTTACCACAAAGTGAAGAAGTAACTTAATAAAGAAATATCTCACACTCTCACGATCGTGTTAGAGCTCAAGCGCAATCTGTCTTGTATATTACTGGGACTTAGTCTTAAGGACCACCTTGAGAGACTTGCAATTAATAAGTCCAAGGGGTTTATGTTTCTACTTAGGGCAGCAACACAAAGGCGTCACTTACTGCGCGCAGGGTTCTGCTCTTTTTCACCGACAGTTCTTGATAGTTCATCAATCGCCATCTTCAAAAGACGAGTTAAAGAGCATTATCTTTCCCTGTCAAAGTAATCCGTGTTTAGGGTTTATATACCCATATTATATAAATAACTATACGTATACGTTACGTTTTGCAGATATTTATTTATATTTATGTTATTTTGAGTACAATAAATTGTTCAAAAATAAATAATAAATACATACAACACAAAAATAAGGAACCAAACAGTACAATTTAGGCTGCCTTTTTACTAAAGCAGCAATTTTCCTTTTTTTTCAACCTTTCGGTACTAATATAGTACGAGGGGTGGCTGATAAGTAATCTACCTAACTATGAAAGAAAAGACTTTGATGGCTAGTTTATTTTTTATTTTTCTATATAGTCTCCTGCAAGTGAAATACACTTATGACATTTGCAAATAAGTGACATCATGCCGTTATAATAGTAATTTTTATTTTGCTCGTCAAAATGGTCAGTCACAGCCTCTTTCATTTCTTCGTCCATCGAAAATCTGCGACCCCTCAATTTTTTCTTTAAATCTTTGAATAAGAAATAGTCACAGGGAGCCAGATCTGGACTATAAAGTGGATGGTTAATTTCTGTGAAGCCGTTTTTGCTCAGAGCTGACCTCGCCGTTAAGGCTGTGGGTACAGGAGCATTGTCTTGTAAAATCAGAACACCTTTGCTGAGTTTGCCTCTCCGCTTTTCTTTAATTTGTTCACAAAGCTGGTCAAGCAAGTTTGCATAATATTCAGCATTCATTGTTGTATTTTTAGGCAAATAATCTATCATCAAAATCCCTTCGACATCCCAAAATACGGTGGCCATTAGTTTTCCAGCCGACGGCCGAACCTTGAACTTCCTTGGCGGGTTTTCTCCTTTAAATTTCCATTGCATTGACTCTTGTTTGCTTTCCGGATCCCACTGGCGAATCCAAGTTTCATCACAGGTCACAATTCGAGAGATAGTCTCTTCTTCTTTACCTTTGACCAGGTCTAGAAATGCCTGACAACATTCTACTCGCCTTTGTTTGTCAAAGGGTTTCAACATTCTAGGGACCCAACGCGCGCTCACCTTGGACATGCCTAAATGTTCGTGAATAATTTCATGAACTCATTCCTTGCTAATACCCACATCTCTGGCTATCTCCCACTGCTTGAATCGCCGATCTGCAAGAATCAGGTTCTTCACCTTTTCAACATTATCTGCGGTAACAGCAGAAATTGGCATTCCACTACGTGTGTCGTCTTCCAGGCTCTCACGGCCATGTTTAAATTGATTCGACCAAAACTTTATGACGAATTCAGAAGGACTTGAATCACCAAACACCTTTAACATGAGCTCTCTGATCTGCGTAGGCGTATTTCCTTCTTTACTTAGGAATTTAATCACTGCTCGATGCTCAAATTTCATCATTTTGCAATTTTCTTTCGACATGGTGAAATCAAAGCCGCGCTAAAAAAACAAAAGCAAGCGAAAAAAAATAAGCGTCATAATTTTGAAAAAGGAATAAATATAGAATATGATTTTGCAATGGCCAGTTCGATTTTCAAAACTTTCTTTAACAAAGTAGATTTTATATCAGCCGCCCCTCGTATATAGCAGAAAGCGGGATAGTGCATATTACCACAGAGTAACTAATAAAACGAACGTACAAATATTACTATTAAACGAAATGGAAATAAAACCGTTGACCGTAAATAAATTTATGAATAGAGCCACTAATATTAAATAAATCAACAAAAATATTTATAAAGGCTTACTTGCCAGTCACAAATATGAAACAGACAATATAATTAGATCGTGACATAGCAGTTTTCACCAAGTACAACCGTGAGTGACACACAATATAAAAATGTGAAGAAAAAGGCAACAATGACTAGAAAATCCGAGGTTGGAAAATTTGCTTAGTCACTAAAATCAATCGGACTTTCACAGCCGTTTAGTTGGTTGAATAACCTCAACAATTTATTTTACAAATAGGTACAATGACTCTAAAACATTTCTTGAAAAAAGAAAGGGCCTACAGACAGACGTAAGAGACAAATAAACTTACTAATTCGAAGAGTGCCATAACAATAACAGTCGTAACATAAGTAGGTCATTTAGGCTTTCTTCCTCTCAAGATAGTTATAACTAGTGATTCTTCTTCTTCTTCTGTCGAGTGGGTATCGAGTCTATCGACCCGATGAACCCTGGTGTCAGAGTTTTGTAAGCCGCCTAGTAGCACAACTATTAGGCCTCTGACATGGTTTGAGTAACGACCACTATCACAGACAGACCGGGACCGATGGCGTAACGTGCCCTCCGAAGCACGAAATCTTTTTTTTTTCAGACAATCAGGTGATTCAGCCTGCAATGTCCTAACCAAATTGGGTAAAAATTCATAAAGTGATAAATTCTTAAATATTAACTTTGTGTTTCCCCCATGGGAATCGAACCCAGGACCTCCGGATCGGGAATCCATGGCACTAGCCACTAGACCACGGAGGCAGTTAAACTAATAACTAGTGATGTGGAAACTTAAAGGTGTTTTGAGTTAAATATAAAATAAATTTGTCTGTATTTTTTTCTTTGTGAACTATGTGGTTATCTTGGGATGCATTTTGTTTGGACTTTTAAGATTATTCAATTTTTGTGTATTTTGTTTTCTAAAATCGAGAGGACTCTCGACAAGCCATCTGATGTACATACATACTTATAATCACGCCTTTATCCGTAATGGGGTAGACAGAGCATAAAAGACCTAGAAAAAGGTTGTTCCGCCACGTATGACTAAGTTTTGAGAGTTATTTATGATAGATTTGTTTGCTATTGTATTGCTATAGGGACAGATTGTCAGCCCATCGCCTAAATTGAAATATACTGACCCCATCGAATTCTTTAGCTGGTTTTTACAGCATGCCTGGAAGGAAATGCAGCTGGCACATTCTATGTTTTTCTTTCGTCCCCGTCCTTGACATGGTTTGAGTCCCACCTCCCAGTCCAGCATGTAAAAAGTATTCAATCGATCTGATGTATTCGCGTTAGTAGACAGCTGCATTGAGTCCTATTTAAATAACTCGTATTTTAGTTAACTTACTTTGACTGATTGTAGGATCTTCAACAGGCGTGTTTTTAACATTTACCTACCTACCGTGTTACCTACTATATTTTTCTCTGACTATAGATGTTTGTCTTGTTTACCAAATCAGCTTTGGCTTCCATCACTAGGTCGCGTCCACTACCCAGTTTGGCAACAAGTACCATGAAATTACTTTCTCTAAAATTTATGGGCTGGCATCTCGAAGAGTTCCCCTAGGGATTTCGGACTTTTCCAACTGTTTTGTAAGCAGTAAATTCACTTACTTTATCACCATCAAGTTTTGGGTTAGCTCTCCTTGATATTTGAATTGCAAGGGATAGATTTTGCTTTAGATTTCGCAAACTAAAAGTTATTTACTGTCAATAAAATTTGATTACATCCAATAAATGTAATAAAATATTTTGACAAAGCATTAGTTCAAGTAGAGTCTGCAATATTGAATTACTTGTTAATATTAAATTCTGTTTATTGTTGAACTGCCCAGTTTTCTTTTATTGCCAAATATTTATCATTTATCAGATTTAGCTATTTCTTTTTGTACTTAAAGACATATTGTACACAGGTAACCTTTTGACCTATGTGAGTCAAAGTATATTTTAGATTGTTATTCTTAACAGTTTCTTAAAGATTTTTATGTAGTGAATATTTTAACTTCAAAGCTATTCTCTTCTTTTTAATTTTGCGTTATCGCTACCAACTTGTTTTGCGGCCATAACCTGCTTTTGCTTCACACCTTATAGAAAGTGAACCGCAAAACATATGTTCAAGCACAAAATTATCGTTTGCCGTTCCAAAATTCGAACATCAGCGCAGTTGCAAAAAAAAAGTCAGTTAATGGGTCTAATAACGCAACGTTAAAAACACAAAGTATAGGTACTTTTTTACTACTGTCAATTTTGAAAAGAAAATGAGAAGAAAACAGTGCTGCCTTTTCAGTAAATAAAATGCTTTGTACCAAAATTTTACATCTCAAATTTCGTAAGCGATAACATCTTCTTGAAGGATACATCCCTCGAGTGCGTCCCATCTAGATCGTGTCTCGTGTAGGTTTTTTCTCTAACCAAATAAAAACGAAATATGAGCAAGAAATTATTTCTCCCTCTGTTGTCGCAATATCTCCGTAAGTTATTGTGGATGGTGCTGAAATCGCTTGCTTTTATGTTATTATTTACTCAATTGTGAAAGTTGGAGAGCTCTCTCTAAATTTGTATTTGCTTCTACTATTTTTGGGCACGCAGCTGTATATTTTGTTTTATATTTTTTAAGCGGCTTATCGGACACCACCGTCGGCGTGTTACTCAAATTGGGCAGTATTTTTGTTTTGTTAAAGCAAACTGTTTTACAATCGGTTTGATCTTTACATTTACAGTTAATTTGCTTGGAATCTTTGTAATTATTTTCGTATTTACATGCTTAATATTTCAGTAGACCTGATTTTTATCGTGTTACTTGGGAGACATGTTTTATTAAAGATTGATTACTTTCGCTTATCTAATGTTTATATTTTAAAATTTAAAGATAATGATGAAGTGCTTTTAAGGTATTTTTAGTACTTACTTGATATTGGCTAATTGAGTAGGCGGATCTTATCTGTAACACTTATTAAATCAAAAGAATATTTTTATATAATTCCATGCTAGGCTGGGAGCGAGAGAAGAACATAGAATGTGCCAGCTTCATTTCCTTCAAGGCAGGCTGCGAACCTGTTAGGTACTATAGCAACATATCTACAAATCTATCTTTAATTACCCTCAAAATTTTGTCAGACGTGGCGAAACGTTCTTTGATTAGGTCGTTTACGCTCTGCCTACCCCAGTAGAGATGAAGGCGTGATTATGTGTATGTATTTTTTTGTTTTGATGATAAATATTACCATAGCAAACTAAACAACTGTTCCCTATATAGGAGCATAGATCGAAATATTCTACGTAATGCCGTTATTCACAACTTCATAACTCCATATAACATTTTCAATATAAAGGCTCTTCCTTAGGCTAGGAACTAGATTTAGCCTCAACCACACGTCCTCGTAATCTTGATATAAGTAGCAAACTACCCTCTAAATCATAGACGGCTACGGCTCGTTACTTCTACGTTTCCTTTTCAATAGTGCTGCTCGTTATATCGATTACATAATATCGATATCTTAAAATCACGAATTAATTAATTGCTTCCATGCTGGCCTGGGAGCGAAAGAAAACCATGAATGTGCAAGCTGCATTTCCTCTAGGGCATGCTGTAAAAACCAGCTAAAGGATCCGAGGGTTTCAGTATATTACAGTTTAGGCGATGGGCTGACAACCTGTCACTACAGCAATATACCTAAAATTATATATTAAATAACCCTCAAAACTTTGTCAGACGTGGCGGGATGACCATTGTTTAGGCCGTTTACGCTCTGCTTACCTCATCAGGGATAAAGGCGTGATTATATATTAAAATTACTAAGCGCTTTTGAGTTAAAGTTTTGATCTTGTAATTAAAGGGTTTCTGTATATTGTAATTTAGGCGATGGGCTGACAACCTGTCACAACAGCAATATACCTAAAAATCTATCTTAAATAACCCTCAAAACTTTGTTAGACGTGGCGGAACGACCTTAGTTTGGGTAGTTTACGCTCTGCCATTAGGGATATAGGCGTGATTATATGTATGCATGTTTGATCTTGTACCATTAGATAATTTCGAGTAAGCTCTTTTGATCTTTGGCGTGTGTGTTAAGTCTGAAGTCAGTCAGCTAGGGTTAAGTGAATTATCGTTTAACAAATTTCTGAAAATTAAGCTGCTTCGGCTTATCTGTAACTCGCGATCTTTATTATTTATTGCTGAATGTTAGAAAAACAATTAAAAGGTTTTTAATTGCACTGTCCGTAAAATTTATTAATCGAAAATGATTAATAGTATTTGTTTGTAAACCAACAACTTACATAGCATAGGCACATTATTTTTTATTTAAAAATATTTTTAAATATCGATATATCGAATGCTACTCCATCACTAAATCTTTCAATCGATATTTACGATCCCCGCGGCTTCCTCCGCCAATACGCGTCCTTCCGCTTTACCAGCGAGTGCCGCAGTGGTAGCTGCGATTCTTACTCAGTTCACACCGGGAAGAGACGCGACGCGGCGTGAAGCTGCTTGTAGATGCATCTCATTTTACCTCAAAGTAAGCTGCACATTGTCGAGTTCTGGAAATGTCTATCATTTTGCATAGTAAAAAAGTTATATTATTGTTTCACGCTCCATATTATTGAAAAGTGCGCACCAAATCGCGTCGCGTCGCTTTCCTGTGTGAATTAACCCCAAGGATTTACGCGTGTGTCGGATTATAGAGGTTTTCAGCCATGTTGTGTTTTAGATTATCGGCTTCCAATGGATTTGGTATATATCGGTATGAAAGAAATAAGAAACGACGAAATTTTAATTTAGAAATAAAATATGACCGTTAACATTTTCATAGATTATATTATTTGTTTTGTGTTTCCCCGTCTGATACTTGGAAGTCTTGGAACGCGTCTTAGTATCTCTTATACTAGCCCAATTCAAATGCAGATATAGTAAAGCATTTTTTATAAAGTCTGTGTACATCCATGCTGGCCTGGGAGCGAGAGCTAAACATAGAATGTTGCAGCTGCATTTCCTCCCGGGCATGCTGTAAAAACCAGCTAAGGAATTCGAGGTTTTCAGTATATTGTAAGTTGGGTTATAGGCTGACTATCTGTCACTACAGGAATATACCTACAAATCTATCTTAAATAAAGCAATACAATTTAAATGATTATTAATGTGATATACTTAAGTGCTTATAATTTTTGACAACTATTAATTATTTTTTCTGTATCTCTATCTCTAACCCTTAAAACTTTGTTAGACGTGGCGGTGCGACCTTTGTTTAGGTCGTTTGCGCTCTGCCTACCCCATTAGTAATAAAGGCGTGATTGTATGTACGTATACATTATTTTCTATAAAATCAAAATCTTTGAATCAAATTCTTATCAATGATCCTCAATTTATTTAAAACCCAACAAACATAACCGAACTGGCTTTGGCAAATGCCTTAATCTGTAACAAGATACTCGGTATTTTGGCGAAAATTATTTCGTCCGATCAGATTTCTAACGAGCTGAAATGTGCCAAAATGGGCTGAAATTGTGTACCATTCGGATTAGACGCGGCATTTGCGAATTCATTACGTAGATGCCTTCAATTGCTTCCAATGATGGCTTTGAACGTCCTCGTTTATTAGTTTTGATAATATTTTATTCTTGCTTGCTTGTTTTGGTTAAAATCTTTGTTTTCTGTTTCTGTTTCGTTGTTCACAAATATTTTCTTTAATTTTTTCCCACCACCTACAACAATAATTGTAACTACATAAGGTATCTATCAGCAATATACCTACAAATCTATCTTAAATAATCTTAAGTCGTTGACGCTCTGTCTACACCATTAGGGATGAAGGCGTGATTATATGTAGGTATGTACATAAAGGTGTAGAATAGAATTTGAAATATTTTCACAACCGTTTATTTATTTAGGTAAAATAATTTAAATGCTGTGCACGAAATTCGAGAAAAAAATATAAATTTTACACAGAAGTGTTTATTTAAATATAATATAAATATATACATGTTGTTCATTATTTACCTCCAATCGCTCGTGTTTAACGTTATCGTTCATTAATAAAGAGCTTTCTTTTAAACAACACGACATTAATTATCCGCAAGAGAGTCGTAATCCAAAAATCCTGGGCAATAATTTACC
This sequence comes from Scrobipalpa costella, assembly GCA_949820665.1. Lineage (NCBI taxonomy): Eukaryota > Metazoa > Arthropoda > Insecta > Lepidoptera > Gelechiidae > Scrobipalpa > Scrobipalpa costella. Next base: position 24,692,246 of record OX463297.1, read on the forward strand.
TAACGACATTTTCCAATCAAGTGGGTTGTTCCCGTAGCCCCTTTTCGGGATTAATCTGCCTTTAAGGTGAAGGTGTAAAATATTTTCTTCAATAGGGAAGGGGAAAGGAACACTCCACAGTCCATTGTATTGGATTTGAGTTCATCCAGATTCAATCTGGGATTCCAATTTTGGAATATAATAGCAATCCAGTCTGAACTTGAGACGTGACAATACTTGATTGATTTTGCCTTTGAAACAATCTCTATTATTCAAGAAATCGTATTTTTCTTTCCCAATTTCTAGTACACTGTGTTTTCATATCGAAATAGGTAACTGCCTCTCTATTCTCTCAACAATTTGGGCTTTTGATGCAGACGTCACAAATTTGATATTCACGAGTAACACAGATAAGTGTGGCACTTGTTTCCTATTTAGTAAAGACCTGATTGTCTGACTCTCAATCAAAGATTCAATTAAATTTTAAACATTTATCTATAGCTATACATATAATTAATCTCTAGAAGGGTCCTGTCTGTACATTGAATATTTTTACACACGCATAATTGCAGCAGGCATTATTAACGATGTAAAGATCAAATCGTTTTTTTTTATTATTTTTGTCTGTCTGTACAGAACCGATTTCGATGAGATTTTATTTTATTTATCTGTGTGTTACCCAGGTTGCAACTAAGGATACAGTCACGCTATCTGACTTAGGGGTAGGCAGGATATTAAAATTTTACTGTTTCTTAACCGATTTTTATGTTTTTTTAATTCGACTGAGAATTATTAAAAATCAAAGTTACAATACAAATAATCACGCCTTACTTAGGAGGTAGGTAAAAAAATCATATTCGGTTATTTTTAACTGATTTTGACAAAACGTTTTTGTTTGACTGAGCATTACTTAAACTCAAAGTAACGATACATAATCACGCCACCTGACTAAGAGGGGAGGCAGAAAATTGAACTCTGATCGTTTTTAACCGATCTTAAAGGTACTTTTTATTTGACGGAGTTTTTTAATTACCTGGTGTCCAGCCTAGGTTAGAAATAGTCACGTAAACCATTCTTATATTGAGTAAGTATCCCAGTTTGTATGGAAAACACGCAGTGTTGAACGTACTGAAAACGTAAATGTAATTGATGAATTTACTGACGTGTATTCCTTAATTTATTAACTAGCTGTGCCCGCGACTTCGTACGCCCGGTTTGTATGGAAAACATTCAGTGTCGAACATACTAAAGACGCTTCTCCGCGCGTAGGAGCGGGATCTGCTAACCCGCGCGTGGAAGCGTGTTTCGCATTGTTTGGTCTTTGTATGGAAAACACGCTTCCGCGCGCGAGCTAGCAGATCCCGCTTCTACGCGCGGAGAAGCGTCTTTAGTATGTTCGACACTGAATGTTTTCCATACAAACCGGGCGTACGAAGTCGCGGGCACAGCTAGTTAATAAATTAAGGAATACACGTCAGTAAATTCATCAATTACATCATTTTAAGTCGCATTCAAAATGATCAATAATAAAAATACATACATACATACGAGGGGTGGCTGAGAAGTAATCTACCTAACTATGAAAGAAAAGACTTTGATGGCTAGTTTATTTTTCTATATAGTCTCCTGCAAGTGAAATACACTTATGGCATTTGCAAATAAGTGACATCATGCCGTTATAATAGTAATTTTTATTTTGCTCGTCAAAATGGTCGGTCACAGCCTCTATCATTTCTTCGTCCGTCGAAAATCTGCGACCCCTCTTTTTTCTTTAAATCTTTGAATAAGAAATAGTCACAGGGAGCCAGATCTGGACTATAAGGTGGATGGCTAATTTCTGTGAAGCCGTTTTTGCTTAGGGCTGACCTCGCCGTTAAGACTGTGTGTACAGGAGCATTGTCTTGTAAAATCAGAACACCTTTGCTGAGTTTGCCTCTCCGCTTTTCTTTGATTTGTTCACGAAGCTGTTCAAGCAAGTTTGCATAATATTCAGCATTCATTGTTGTATTTTTAGGCAAATAATCTATCATCAAAATCCCTTCGACATCCCAAAATACGGTGGCCATTAGTTTTCCAGCCGACGGCCGAACCTTGAACTTCCTTGGCGGCTTTTTCCTTTAAATTTCCATTGCATTGACTCTTGTTCGCTTTCCGGATCCCACTGGCAAATCCAAGTTTCATCACAGGTCACAATTCGAGAGATAGTCTCTTCTTCTTTACCTTTGACCAGGTCTAGAAATGCCTGACAACATTCTACTCGCCTTTGTTTGTCAAAGGGGGTCAACATTCTAGGGACCCAACGCGCGCTCACCTTGGTCATGCCCAAATGTTCGTGAATAATTTCATGAACTCGTTCCTTGCTAATGCCCACATCTCTGGCTATCTCCCACTGCTTGATTCGCCGATCTGCAAGAATCAGGTTCTTCACCTTTTCAACATTATCTGCGGTAACAGCAGAAATTGGCCTTCCACTACGTGTGTCGTCTTCCGAGCTCTCACGGCCATGTTTAAATTGCTTCGACCAAAACTTTATGACGAATTCAGAAGAACTTGAATCACCAAACACCTTTAACATGCGCTCTCTGATCTCCGTAGGCGTATTTCCTTCTTTACTTAGGAATTTAACCACTGCTCGATGCTCAAATTTCATAATTTTGCAATTTTCTTTCGACATGGTGAAATCAAAGCCGCGCCAAAAAACAAAAGCAAGCGAAAAAAAATAAGCGTCATAATTTTGAAAAAGGAATAAATATAGAATATGATTTTGCAATGGCCAGTTCGATTTTCAAAACTTTCTTTATCAAAGTAGATTTTATATCAGCCGCCCCTCGTACATATATAATCACGCTTTTATCCCTAATGTGGTAGGCAGAGTGTAAATGATATAAACAAAGTTCGTTCCGCCACGTTAAGGTATAGATTTGTAGGTATATTGTTGTAGTGACAGGTTGTCAGCTCATCGCCAAAATCACAATATGCAGCTGGCACATTCTATGTTTTTCTCTCGCTCCCAGGCCAGCATGAAATATTTTAATATTTTTGTACAGATTATATATATATGTTCAGATTTATTTATTTGTGCAACTGGGGCAGTTGATTTGTGTTTCGAATATTCGATTGGCAAATCATAAGCTTATATTTTCCCTATCGTATATATTCTGTCTTCTACAAACTAAGCACTTTCTGTAACCATTTATTTTCATTTTCCGTCTCGCGTGACAAAATCGACTGTAACACAATTACTATACGTTATTTAACTTCAATATCTACGTAATGGGAGCCAGTCACGACCGTTTAAAGTATCTATCAGATGACAATATATCAACCCCATATACAATACGACCACGCTTTAAATGATCGTGGCGAAAAAATAAACTAATGCCGCCAACGAGAGCCCGATGGTGTAGGAGACCCCGACGGTGTAGTGGATAGGGCCGCTGCCTCCTGAGCGGTTCTAATCCCACCACGTACCAACAACGTTCGTGTTTTTCGGTTTTCATATGTACGTTTATTCGGTGCTTTTTCCGTGCTTCGGAAGGCACGTTAAGCCGTTGGTCCCGGTTAATACGTTTAATACCTTAGATATTATTCGTTAAGCCATATCAGGACCCAGTGCAAAGCATTGGCGGCTTGAAAACTCTGACCTAATCTAGGATTGGGTCTGGTTTCCCTTCTGGGTTGCGGAGGTCAGATGGCAGTCGCTCTGTGTACAAACCAGTACCCTTGTTCAATCCCCTGGATTAGACTGACCTCGTGAGATACAGGATAAAGCTAGGGAAATGATGATGATGCCAACATGGCCGCCAACAACATTAATTTTTTGTTCTCCCTACATGCAGCGCTCCGCCCACGTTCATTTAAAACTTTGACCTACGATATATTTCATTGTCACAATCCGATATCGCAGTGGGATATCGTCAGAACTTCCCGATTGGTGTTCAGATGATGAATGGAGGTCAAACCATTACAAATGACGTGGACCTTCCGGTTCCATACGTCATGGTATTTTAGGTGTTAGTATTATTATCTAGGGAGGTTGTGTTATTTGAAAGTACAGCTACGGTAAAAGAAAAATAACATACTTCTTCTTCTTAGCGACTGGATTCTCGAGTCGAACAAAGACCGAAAGATCCCTGGCGTCAGAGTTTTCTAACCGCCTAGTAGTATAGTATATAGTGTAGCTATTAGGCCTCTGACATGGTTTGAGTAAAGACCACTATCAAAGACAGCGACCGGGACCGACGACATAACGTGCCCTCCAAATCACGGAGTCCTACACACACACCTCACATACTACGCCATCATTATTTTCATTCACCGCACAAATAAGTTATGCCACAGACAAGGCAGTGTTATGTGTAAAGTATACTTCACAGGGGGAAGGAAAAAATAGGAGAGAATCAACAAATATACTATTAATAGTTCGTTCTTTAATTGTTTTCTGAGAATCACGTGTACATACTTGTTCCGAATTTTCCTGTTTACTTATGAAAGAAAAACGTACGTTAATACGTTCCTCGTATATATCAGAACTTCCTACTTGTAGAGTCACAATTGCGCATTAAGTAAAATGTACCTTATCCCGTAACTCACGTGGGCGGCTACCTAATCTAGGGGATTGAACGAGGTTACTGGTTTTTACACAGAGCGACTGCCAGACCTCCGCAACTCAGAAGTAAAACCAAACCCAATCCAATCTTAGACTAGGTCAGAGTTTTCAAGCCGCCAATGCTTAGCACTGGCCTCTGATATGGCTTAACGACTAATATCTACGGTATTAAACAATACTAACAGGGACCAAAGCACGAAGCCGAAGCACGGAAAAGGGGCCGAAACGTACATATAAAATTCGAAAACGTCGTAGCACGACCTCCCGCTCAAGAGGCAGTGGCCCTATCCACTACACCATCGGGCTCACATACATACATATAATCACGCCTTTATCCCTATGGGGTAGGCAGAGCGTAAACGACCTAAACAAAGGTCGTTCCGTCACGTCTGACAAAGTTTTGAGGGTTATTTAAGATAGATTTGTAGGTATATTGCTGTAGTGACATGTTGTCAGCCCATCGCCCACATTGCAATTTACTGAAACCATCATCGGGCTCACAACTTAGTTAAATACTGTACTAAAAATTACTAAGTTACTATTCTTGTCCTCGTACTTACTCAACATTATCGGATTCATGCACTGTACAAAAATATAATACACTCTTCGCTCATGAAGTCATGAATCACATACTTATTTATGTATATGGACACTAAAACTGTAAAAACTCACCTTCTCGCTCGATTCTACATTTGCCGGCTGAAACTTAAATTAAAATATATTTGTGACTTTCAGACTAAAAACATTGGAAAAGGACTGGCGATTTATACCGGTATCTAGAATCTAGCCCAATATGGATTTGTGATCCAACATGCAATAGTTTTCCAAGTCTGGACGTGACGAAAAATATGCGTGGTTTATAAAGTATTTACACTACGGCAGAAAAAAATATTTACCTAGTTCAAATAACAGTTCAAAGCGCGTGAGCAGTTTATTTGACAACTCAAACATTTGAGCATTACCTGCATACTCTGTACCTACACTCCATAAATAAATGTCTCAGTCACGTTCTCAAACGCACATATAATCACGCCTTCATCCCTAATGGAATAAGCGGAGCGTAAAGGACCTAAACAAAGGTCGTTCCGCCACGTCTGACAAAGTTTTGAGGGTTATTTATAATAGATTTGTAGGTATATTGCTGTGTTGACAAGTTGTCAGCCCATCACCTAGATTACAATTTACTGAAACCCTCCTATCCCTTTGCTGGTTCTTACAACATGCTCCGGAGGAAGTGCAGCTGGCACATTCAATGTTTTTCACTCGCTCCCAGTCCAGCATGGAATATAATTCATAGAGGTACAATTTATAAAATCACGCATATTTCAGGGAAACCCTCGCTCCCTTTTTACTGGTTTTCACAGTATGTTATGCCTGGGAAGAAAACCAGCTGACACAGTCTAATGTTTCTTAGTGCAGCAACACACATGTGTCACACTATTTTTATGTTCCTTGGGGAAATTTGTTCAGTTTTGTGAGTAGAATCACACCTTAAAATATGGCCAGCTTTTTTTTTACTCACGGTACAGATAGAGCTTTAATAAACTGAGAAATTCGCATGATCGATCGTGGGAGCGATTTCCACCCGCTAAAAACTGTTGATCGGTACATTTTTCTATTGAATTTTTGATGATAAGAATAATAAATGCCCAACCTATCGATATAAGCTGTGACGTCACGCACCAGGCATCCAGCCGGATCTACGCTAATGGAGGGTTCGCGCCAAAATTATTGGAAACAGGATTGGGGATTGGGGTCTAAGAGTCAGCTGTATTGGAAATCAAAATCACAGGTATTACTTGGTATTTCAGTATTTTTTTTATCTTAGTATTTATTATACCTACAAATCTCTCTTAAATAACCCTCAAAACTGTCAGATGTGGCGGAATGACCTTTGTTTCGGTCGTTCACGCTCTGCCTACCCCATTAGGGATAAAGGCGTGATTATATGTATGTATGTATGTATGTAGTATTTATTTAAGGAAGATAAGAGAGACTATTTGAACACTAAACTATAATACTTATTCATAATAAAAACTGATCGACTGACGTTTATCGTAGAAATAAACCGTTTGACGTTTATAAGTCGAGGGCTAACGCTCCTTTCAATACAAAGAATAAAAATCTTCAATATTGATACTATTTGAAAACTGAAATACTAATAACGAAATTACTTGCGCTTAAAACAAAACCTGTGTGTCTGTATTTAGTTTGTCTGTTACCTGTCTCTGAATTTGTAAGTAAGTTATTCTTGAAGTATAAAAACACATTTGACATACTGTTAATTATAAATGCCACAACAAGCTGCCGCTTTAGTATTGGAGATCCAGATATTTTTACATTTTACAAAATACTAACAAAACACCCTTATAATATTTAAACTCTTAAAATAATAAGAAATTAAATGTTAAATACAGATCACTCCGAAATAAATTGTAGTAAAGTAAGGCTTTTCTTTTATTATCCAGAAATAGCAGTTCCTTTCTTCTTCCGCAACTCTAATGAGTTTGGATTGAGAAAGCGGACAGAGACGAATCGAGGGGAATCCAGGATAAATCGGGTAATGACCATGTTGAAGACAGTAATGACGAGATTGAAACTTGCAATATATACGTATAAGAAGAAGTTACTTAGAATTTGACTTTTGAAATAGCTTCTATTGGATGGTTTACCTACAAAAACTTGAATTCGTGTATGTGAATGCCACATACACGAAATGCTCTCTGCCTTGTTAACTCTGTACCACTGGTCTAGCTGGCCAAAAACTTATCTTATGCAAATTAATAAAAATATCAACCATAACAAATAGCTAGCCAAATCTGACAATACCGCTGATATCAGATGTTTCAGAAGTTATATAAAAAGATAGCATTTTTTCTTCGTATTGAGTGGGTTTTTCGTGTCTACGAAAGATCTTATGAATTCACTGCTTCAGATAATAATTAACCCACTGATAGATCTGGAACCCGAAACAATTCAAGTATATTACTTTATATTTCAGTTCCATACTTAAACACAGTCCGATACAGAAACACAAAGTAAATTAGGTTACGGTGACAAAGGTCAAAGCGGAAATGTCGAACTCCGTGTAACTATATATCTGCGCCTGTCTAAACTACGGCCATCTATTAGTTGTGTGCCTGTAAATCCGTATCGGTAATCACTGAATAAGTCATTGCCTGTTGTGACTTGTGATTGCGGACGTTTGACTCGGGCAATAGTTTAATTATAAACAAGGACAAATTGTTTATTTAGCTCCTTTCAAACTGGCCTGTATTTGGGAAACGCCATTATATTTGTAGGTCTGCAGCAAAACAAGAAACATTAAGCGTTGCCACTACCTAAACATGTGATTATGCCAAAAAATAGCGCATGTCAAATTTTGTGGCTAATCGATAAAGTTAAAACTTGCTTATAGTCAAACAGTAGCAAATTTTGCGGTGCAATGTGTATTCGTGTGAGTCACTAAACACTAAAAATCCATAAAAAGACTGAGATGAATGTGTATTGACTATTTTGTGTTTCATTCCTAAAACTAAAGTTTAGGACTCATTTGGAAAACTGAAATATATGCCAATTTCTTGACTTAAAACACGTATAGTTTTTCCGATTGCAGATGAATTATTTCAGCCTGCCACATAACCATGAGCATAACAAAACATTGAAGATATAAATAGAACAAACTACCTTCAAAATATATACTCGATTCAAAACTAAAATAGGAATGATAAATCAGCCGGACAAGCCGGATATAGACAAAGATCGACCCGGTCAACCCGGATGTATCGTGTCGACTACCATTGTACTCGTGTATCCGTTCAGCTAAATTGTTTTTAATTAACCAGAGAACTCACTCTACAAAGGCAATCATTATTCACTTGCAATTATTTGTGATTTAACTGCAATTTGTGGTGCATATATTGACGACATGCTTATTAAAGTAATCGCATTTTAATGTCACTTTGCACTGCGTGGTTAATGTGTTACGTGATTATTTATTGAATTGATTTCGTTAACACATCAAAATGCAACTAAATTATTTATTTAGTAAAAGCAGAAATCTCTAAACGATTTTAAGATCCTAAGAATCATGAAATTGAAAACATTATTAGATTAGATTAAATAGTTTGCTTTGACATCAAAGGTACTTAAGTAACATCTTATATTTACTACCACCGAAATAGAAATATATCTTTTTTTACGAAGTATACATGTATTCATTTTCCCAGTCTTCCATCGATAACAGACACGTGATTTTGTTATGTCTTCAAATAAAAGGCTCTTTTACCATAAAACAGACGAACCTTGACAAAGATAGTAGAGGTAATAACTAGAAACCATTTTACTTTTGACCAAAATTAGGTCGCTAGTAAATGACGCATGACACGTTTAATAGAACTATAAGTTCAGTATTTCCTTGAAGTCTGTGTTAAAATGCTAACGATATTTAAACACGTGTATTTAAATAAGGTGCTTGATATTACAAAGAGTACAAGAATAAACTTTTGACAGACTTTTGAATTGACAGCGCTATTTTTTTTTTCTAAAAGTATACAAAACAATACAATACAAGATACTTTATTGCACAAAGAAACACAAATACATAGAGCAGAAAAGTAAGAAACAAAACAGTACAATATAGGCAGCCTTATTGCTAAAGCAGCAATTTCTACCAAGCAACCTATAGTATGTAATATTTTACGACAAAATTTAAAAAACAGTTAATGATTGATAATAATTAACATACATACATACATATAATCACGCCTTTATCCCTAATGGGGTAGGCAGAGCGTAAACGACCTAAACAAAGGTTGTCCCGCCACGTCTGACAAAGTTTTGTGGGTTATTTAAGATAGAATTCTAGTTATATTGCTGTAGTGACAGGTTGTCAGCCCATCGCCTAAATTACTATATACTGAAACCCTCGGATCCCTTAGCTGGATTTTACAGCATGCCCGGGAGGAAATGCAGCTGGCACATTCTATGTTTTTCTCTCGCTCCCAGACCAGCATGGAAGTAATTAATAATAATTAATGATTTTATTATAAGCTCTATCTTAAGATGGAAGAGATTATGAATATTTCGAACACAAATAGAAGATATATACATATAATATACATACATACATATAATCACGCCTCCATCCCCGACGGGATAGGCAGAGCGTTAACGTCCTACCCAAAGGTCGTTCCGCCACGTCTGACAAAGTTTCGAGGGTTAAATAAGATAGATTTGTAGGTATATTGTCGGGTGGATGGGTTGTCAGCCCATCGCCTAAATTGCAATACACTGAAACCCTCTTACTGATCACTTAGCTGATTTTTACAACATGCCCGGGAGGAAACGCAGCTGGAACATTTAATGTTTTTCTCTCGCTCCCAGGCCAGCATGGAAGACAGCATGGAGAAATAGAAGATTATTGTACCTATACCTTCTTTACATAAAAGGTGCCAGCTGCATTTCTTCCCGGGAATGCTGTAAAAACCAGCTAAGGGATCCGAGGTTTTAGTATATTGCCATTTAGGCGATGGACTGACACCTATCACTACAGAAATATACGTACAAATCTATCTTAAATAACCCTCAAAACTTTGTCAGGCGTGGTGGAACGACCTTAACATGTACCTTCTACATCACAAACTTTCCCCGGAATAAGTCAAGCTGAATGATCCCACAAAAGCGGTGAAGCTCTTCGCAGGGGCGCCAAATAGCTTATTGTACCTATACCTACGGTTTCTATGTAGAAATATCAGTACCATTTGTTTACTTCTGGTCCTGAAGTCAAATGCTTATCCATCAACAGTTTAGTGTACAAAATTGCCAATGATATTTGAATTGTGCACGTCTTATCCGCATTACGTTTTATGCTACATATAACGCCTCAAGTTTCTATGCCTAATGTGGTAGGCAGAGCGTAAACGAACTAAACGAAGGTCGTTCCGCCAAGCATGACAATGTTTTGAGGGTTATTTAAGATAGATTTGTAGGTATATTGCTGTTGTGACAGGTTGTCAGCTCATCGCCTAAATTGCAATATACTTAAGCCCTCGGATCCCTTAGCTGGTTTTTACTACATGCCCTGGAGGAAATGCAGATGGCACATTCTATGTTTTTCTTTCGCTCCCAGTCCAGCATGGAAAAATGATATCACACATAAATTTATTTGTAGAAATAAGCAGTGCATGTTGTATCTTAATTCCTTATGTAATTGTTCTGTGTATATTTATACTGTACAAAAAGAAGTTTATATTAACTTTTAAAATATTCAAGAATGATAAATTCACTCTTTCAGTGTGAACAATACAGTACTTCCACAGAAAAGTAAACACAACTCTACATTTTCATTGTGCCCAAACCGAAAAGCCAATAAAAACGCGACAGGCAGACATTTATTAAAACCCCCATCATTTTTGTAGCTCAGTCATTTCAAGCAGAGTGAACGAGAGATGTCAGATCAGACATATCCAGGTCAGCGAGTGTGTGTGACGTCCAGAACCGTTGCGTAAGACTTTACTGACAGTGGTATCGAATGATATTTAGCAAAATTGTACAATAAAAAAGAAACAGTTAGTGCGCATAGGCAGAGGGCGTGCACTCCATACAAACCGCCGATATTTGCACTACATGCGCAATAACGTTTTCGTACAGGTTTGAAGTGGATTTGTATGTGTGCTGCCGCCTAGTTGAAACGGCTCGGGTACCCGTTGGCGCGGGGGAGACGAGGTGAGGTAACATTTAAAATCGGGGGTGGGAGTGCTTCTTCTTTAGCGTTAACATTTTTTTTTATTTGGCATAGATCAGTTCGTCAGGTTATATTATTTGATCACAAGTTTAAAATGACAGGATTCTGATATTATTTAAGTACGATCGACCTGTGGTTTTTTCAAATCTAAATTTTTGTGTTCTAAGAGTCTCTTAAAATATTGTTATGAATTTATCAGTTTGTGACATAGTTTTCAAATAATTTCAAACTTGATTATTCCATGCTGGAGAGGGAGCGAGAGAAAAACATTCAATATACCAGCTGCATATCCTCCCGGGCATGCTGTAAAATCCAACTCAAGGATCCGCGGGTTTCAGTGTATTGCAATTAAGGCGACGGGCTTACAACCTGTCACTACAACATTATACCTACTAATCTATCTTAAATAATCCTCAAAACTTTGTCAGACGTGGCGGAACCTTTGTTTAGGTCGTTTATGCTCTGCCCACCCTATTAGGGATAAAAGCGTGATTATATGCATGTATGTTTGTTGATTGTTCCGACAACCCAGCCTACAGAAAAGATAACAAAGAAAACTGTAAAATCTATTTTTCATGAACGCCCTTCAATTCCTTTGTACTATTTACTGAGAATTTTATCGTCTCTAAGGCCTATTTTCTACCTACTATTCTGGAGACAAGCCCGTAATCTCCCTGATTTGAATACCGCTTCTTATAGAATCCTCATTCCTTTCTCCAACGATCTGTATTGGAATTCCTTCCAGAAATGGTCTTCACATACTTAAAGGTAAATAAGTAGACACATTAAGGAAATTGCTTTTTTAACAAAAATGCAGTATTAAGTATTAATGAGTAGGTTCATTAGGAAATGGGTTTATTGGTCTTAGTTTTGAATAAGTTTTAATTTTATTCTGTCCAAAAATTGTCTTTATCTTTTACTCTAATTTGCAGTTTGTACATTCGTACATAAAATCATGCCTTTACCTCCGGTACACTATAACTCTTGAATCCCTTAGCTGGTTTTTACAGCATACCCGAGAGGAGACCAGCTGGCACATTCTATGTTTTTTTCATCGTTCCTAGTCCAGCATGGTAGAAAGTTGTAGTTTATGTTTTACAAAAGTAATGCTAAGTATGTTAGATACATAATTAGGTCGTTACAATTACCTCCAGTTGGTTCCATGGAAGGGTAATTTAGTTAAATGTTAGATGTCTTTCTTTACAAAATTGGTTCTAAGTAGATCTTTACGTAACGGAAACATCTTCTTATAAGCGCGTGTGAATTGATTTTCTCCCTTATTTGTTTCTTGTTTGTAATGACAGTTCAGAAAGTTCTGGTACTTACAAAATTTAACTCTTGCTTTTATTTTGTTTGTATTCAAGTCAAACATGGAGTCGGAGATTTGTTTTCAGTCAAGCTTTATACCTGCAAGTATAGATGGGAGTATCAACGGTTATTAACGTTTTAGAACAGTCGGTTATTAACCGACTTTTTGGTTAACAATGCTTAATAACCAGTCCGACTGGGTTATTACGGTTTTTTAAGAGTGATTTTAGTAGTAATATTAGTTTGAGTAGATTTTTTATTTTATATGGTAACTATTATTCTGAATTTGGTTAGTTTCTAAGTTATTATTAATTTAATATTCACAGTTTGTAATTTAACGTGACATGTTTTTCTCCTGGTGCTTTATTAGTTTGTGTGTGTTTTTATTATTCTGTTTTTATTGGTAAAAACCTGTAATTGGCTTTCTGTCTTGTATTAATATTAAGTAGTCTTATATTGATAGTCTGTTGGTTTTCCTTGAAATACGAATTAAAAATTTCTTAATTTCTTTTACGCTGGACTGGGAGCGAGAGAAAAACATAGAATGTGCCAGCTGCATTACCTCCCGTGCATGCTGTAAAAGTCAGCTAAGGGATCCGAGGGTTTCAGAATATTGTAATTTAGACCATGGCCTGACAACCTGTCACTACAGCAATATACTTACAAATATATCTTAAATAACCCTCAAAACTTTGTCAGACGTGGCGGAACGACCTTTGTTTAGGTCGTTTACGCTCTGCCACCCCATTAGGGATAAAGGCGTGATTATATGTATGTATGTATGTAGGAATTAAAAATAAATAAAAATACCTGCGTGCAAATTACTGTAGTAGAAAAGTTTGCAGAAAATTTATTTGATGTTATGGTGGAGACAGTGAAAAATAAACCACTAGAAACCAGAACCTATCCCAGGTTCAGGAAGGGGTTTTACGTCCATTTATACAAAGTATTTGGCCTTCTATGTAGTATTTCTGCACGAATGTACGTACAACATTTTATTATCTAGGCATACCAAGTTCCAAGCATATCACGCGTCTAAAAACGCCCCAAATTCCCTCATGAGTTAACCAACTGACCCAAGATTTAACGAAATAATACATGAAAGGCCCGCTCAATATAATAACATTTTTACGAGTTCTGTCTGTTCATTAATAATGGATTCAGCTCTCGATGCCTGCTGAAAATTTAATCCCTCACGTGTTTTCGAAGTGGATTCACAAAATGGTACCGATTCAGTTGCAGATACAGGTAAACTAATTTTAGTTTGTTCCTGGCACATTCTATAATTTGAATATAACAGAAACAACAGCTGTTTGTAAACCTGTCAAAGTTACGTATATTGCTTTAAATAAGACGACAACATTTAGAATGGCGTTTTATTTTTGGCGTTAAATGTTACTTTATTCTGTTAAAGTTAATTTACTTACTTACTTTCTAAAATTAGATAAAAAGTGACAGGATCAAACTAAAGTTACTTTAATTGTGCCTGCAGCAGAATCAGTACCAGTGCCATTGGATGCCATTTTTTGGTTCGTTGAATAAATTAAGCTGCGAACTTGGAGATTTGGGCAGATTTTCGGCGCACTGTTGTTTATTTGAGAGATTGGTTCATCGATAGTTTAAAGGTCTAGTGGCATAGTTCTTTTTATTTATCGTATGGAATTATTTGTTGCGAGGTCCAGAGGACCGAAAGCCGGTTATATTGCACCTTTAGCACCACCCGAGGTCAAGTGTAGGGTTTTTAAAGTAGTTCTTACGGACGTGGAGCAACAACGACCTGTAACAACCACTATTAGAAACAGTGATGGGGACCGACGGCTTAACGTGCCCACCGAAGTCCGGAGTCCGTTTTCTTCCAGCCAATCAGGTGGATTCAGCCTCCATTATAGTAACCGAACTGGGAAAAATATCACAAAGTGATAAATTGACAAATATCAACTTTGTGTTTCCCCCCTGGGAATCAAACCCAGTACCTCCGGATCGTAAGCACATGACTCTGACCACTTGACTTCGGAGAGAGTTGGCGTAGTGGGATGAAATGAGATGGATAATAGAGGTGGTATAATGTTGAAGGACTTTGTAGATATATTTGTAATCAATTGAAGATTTGTATTCAATATTTTATTTAGGCATTAGGTAGTTCTGTACGTTTGCAATATTTGGGTAGTGCAATAATTACTAAATCTTACATATACACCCACAGTGCTTTTACGATTGAAAAGTAGTCTTTACGTAACCGAGTATCAAAGAGATACATACACAGATACATATAATCACGCCTTTATCCCTAATGGGGTAGGCCTCTGCCAAAAAAAGGAAGGTCGTTCCGCTCCGCCACATTTGACAAGGTTTCAGGGTTAAGATAGATTTGTAGATATGTTGCTGTAGTGAGAAGTTATCAGCCCACTACCTAAATTACAATATATACTGAAACCTTCGGACCCCTTAGCTGGTTTTTACAGCATGCCCGGGAAGAAATGCTGCTGGCATATTCTATGTTCATCCAGGTCAGCATGGAAGCATTCTGACAACCTATTATTTAAATCTTTATTGTCAATCTTTAACTATTATTTTGAATACAATGAAAATAATTATAAGGATATCTGTTCCAATTTACTTCCATGCTGGACTGGGAGCGATAGAAAAACATAGAATATGCCAGCTGCTTTTCCTCCCGGGCATGCTGGAAAAACCAGCTAAGGGGTCCGAAGGTTTCAGTATATATTGTAATTTAGGTAGTGGGCTGATAACTTCTCACTACAGCAACATATCTACAAATCTATTTTAAATAATCCTCAAAACTTTGTCAGACGTGGCGGAACGACCAGTAATTAGGTCGTTTCCGCTCTGCCTAACCCATTAGGGATAAAAGCGTGATTATATGTATGTTTGTTCCAATTTGATATTACAAACAGAGTGTCAATTTTAACATTTAATTGGACGAGGACTTCTTTCCATCAGTCATTATGAAATAAAAAATGCATATTCAACGGCAGCTGCTGATGAATCAATTACCTTCCTGATATTGATTTTACAATTACCTACAACTTGCTGGGAAACATACACATACTCACACCTCATTCATTTCCCTTTACGCACCCCCATTATCCTTAATGTGGTAGGCAGAGCGTAAACGAAAACAAAAGTCGTTCCGCTCCGTCTAACGAGTTTTGAGGGATACTCTAGATTAGAATAGTGACAGGTTGTCAGCCCATCGCCTAAATTAGAATACAAAAACCTCGAATCATTTAGCTTATTTTACAGCATGCCCGGAAGGAGATGCATCCAGCATGAAAGAAATTTGTGGTATTTAATACATTTTATAAAGTCTGTTATCATAGTGGAAAAAAATAAAATGCGAACTACTACTGTTACTTTTATAACTTTCTTACTTTTTATTTATTTTACTTGATATCCGGGTCACTTGCGTTAAATTTTGGTGGCCTTTTATAACGACGTTTTAACTATGTTTTAATAGTTGTGGTCGCCGGTCGACTGAAGATTCAGTATAACTTTGTTTTGACCATTTCGTTCTATCAGGTAGGTAGTCATTCTTGATAGATTTTTTAGAACAATGTATCTTGTATTGAGTTTCTGTAATTTTATGTCCATTTACAATTGACCAAAATCGCACCTTGTTTAACTGAAATAATCGAAAACGGAGCAACCGCAGCATCCGACACCAAAATCGGAAACATAAAGTGATTAACGAGTTACTGGTTAAGCGGCACCACAGACAGATAAACCATAAGAGAAGACTGCACATACACCCACGTTTGTTAAATCATTTATTGGCTTTACGTTAGTTTTATAATAATGCATTTGGTTTTCAAGTTAATCAAATGATTAAGCTTAAAAAATAAAAGTAGAACAAATAATATGATAAATTCAAAATGGTAGTTTGATGAAGTATTTAACTTGATCGAATTAAATTATTAAAGTACGTAATCATTAGCACAAGGTATAAAAAATACGAGCTATGACTTATTTATACTACTACTGTTTTAATCTTCTTGTATTTTAGTTTTAAGATTTTTAAGGTACAATAAAGAGCTTACATACATACATACATAGATTTATCACTAACAGTTTGATAAAAAAGAGTTCAGTATAACAGGGAGTGCTACCTAATTCAAACAACATTTGTGCTCATATTTTAAAATCTGATATTTGTTACAAAGTTTAAAATAAATGAAGAAATAATCGTTTACTGTGTATGCTGTAGCTGTGAAATAAAATAAGTAAAACATCTGGACAGTTCTCGCTTCCAAAACTTTTTCAGAACCCCAAATGTGAAATAAAGTCTCTCGTTATACAATCTATGGTAAACACAGCTCTCGATTAATGAACGATTCCACTCGATACTGAGTAATGGACTTCGGCCGAGTATTATTGATAGTTGGAACATCGTCCGATATGTTTTCCTGATTTATCTGGTAAACTGTCCACGGTGTAAAATCAGCTTTATTAAAACCGTGTTTAATTTCAACAGAGAAATGAGAAATACTATAAATTAAATATATAAACGGATATGAGGACTTTATTTTGTTTGTTGATGAAAATTAAATAAGTGTTTTCAATTATCACTTGACGTGGCAAACATTTCAGGCTTTCTGAATTCAATTAAAATGCGATAAGATGATTTACTTATAAATTTAATCTAACGTTTATCTTGAGGATGAAGAATTATTTTTTTATATTAAAACTAGCGACCCGCCCCGACTTCGCACGGAAATTATCAGTGTTTCTCTACTATATTATGCATGTGTTATGCATATAAACCTTCCTCTTGAATCACTCTACCTATTAAAAGAAACCACATCATAATCCGTTGCGTAGTTTTAAAGATTTATGCATACATAGGGATATAGGGACAGAAAAAGCGACTTTGATTTATACTATGTAGTGATTCTCCATATATATCTTCTTTTTTAGCAATTATCTTTTCTGTAATATAATTACAGTATTTATTTACAGTAAGCTTAAACACATTCAGGTGTATTTACAATAACTTAAAAAATATATATTAAATCTAATTAATCGAGACTTCTTCTTGGCGAGTGGATTCTGGAGTCGAACAACAATCTATACTTGGATAAACTCTACTGTAAATCATTAATTAATATTATTTTATTTTAAGAATATTTATTGGTCTCATTCCTCTAAATAACTGCACGTGATGTGTAGCTATCATCACATCACTCAATATTTTCTTTTCTTAGTTTTTCTTCTAAATATTTTGTACCCTCCGAAACAGATATGGACCAGTGGTACAATAATTTTAAAAAGTTTCTTATGCAACAACAAACAATATTTTTTTCATGAATGCAATTCATTAAGCCTTAATTAAAGCACAAAGGGGCAAACTAATAAATAATACCTGTCATTGGCTCGCAGTGAAAAATGTAAAAAGGCAACATTACATTTTTGAAACCTGCATTTTACGTGCTTAATTAAGTTTAAAAGCTCGCCCAATCACGTCGTACAAAGAACAAGTTAATAAAAGTAAACAAAAAACCCCAACTGTAAAAATAATTCACAAACTGCTATAGATCCTAAAATATCAAATTGAAAAATAATAAATACCTAGTTACTAATTTAGCTAGATACCTACCAAATTTTCAAATCTCCATATCCAATAACACCCTTCTTGCTCAAAACAGTGCAGAGATTTTTATATTTTCTCTTTTCAATAAAATGGTCTGGTTTTAGACTATTGTTTTAGTTTATTGTTGGATTTAGTTCAGGGTCAATTTTATAGAGTAAAATATCAAGAGATTTAAATTTAGAATCATTTATTTCACATTATCAATTTCATAATTACATTGCAATAATAATAAAAATGTCAGATAATAATATGATCGTCAAAGTTGATAGATAGCAGTCAATAGTTTGACGTAAAAATAATTAAAATCTAAAATATCTCTAGTGCGCACGACAAACAAATAGTCCTCCCCCCACCAGAGATCGGCCAACTGCGCAAGACTAGTATTTAGTGCCCAAGTGTTTGCGTTATACACAAGTACACTCACTATTCTTTCAATACCTGAGTCTGATGGGAAAGATTGACTGACACTACCTGAGAGAAGTCAGGCGCAGGACCAATTTATATTTACTTGCCCATCCGTCAGTTATTACTTTTCGGAAATCAGGCTCTAACCTCAACTAACCAAACTAGAAACACCAACACAAAGTCATTGTCCCCTGTTGGGAATCAAACCCGGTACCTCTGGGTCGAGAGCCCATGGCACTGACTGCTAGACCACGGAGGCAGTTAATAAACATACGTATTACCCAGCTAATAAAAACATTTACCCTTCTTTATTTCGCGCAGTCAGGTAAAAAGCAAGTAAAACATGAAAACGATAAATCGTTTCGAAATATTTACGATACGGTTTTAAATTGGAAATGTAAAAGGCCACAGTTTAACTTTCCGGTCTAAATTTATAATGTATGCGATATGGTATAAAATAATGCTCGCGTGACAGTTATTTCCGAGTGTATAACTTTTTTTGAGCCACTCCTGTTGCGTTGATTATATTGTACAAAATATTTCTTTTGAATACAGCCATTGCATTTTGAAATTGGATTATCGCATAAAGTGGCTTCTGTTGAAAATACGACTACTCTACCTTATAATGCATTTGTTTCGAAATTTATGGGTTTATTTAACAAAATCAATTCCCTGTTCTATTTTTATCAGTGTATGTTGTAAATTAGTTTTTTAATACTTATTTTGAATGTTTTTACTTATTTACGCACAAAACACATTTACTGCTTTTTTTAACGTTCTTACTCCTAACATTGTTGTATACGTCACAACCTTCCTCATAAAGCCAAACCAAAACGTAAGTAGTTTTAAAATTAAAGCTCGCTCGGCGGGTAGGAAGCGCACGTCAGCTCAACTCAGGAAATTGCGGCCCCTGCGACCCAGCCAGTATTATGCGGGATGCAGCCAGGAGCGGCTCTAGTGCTTGCCAGTTATACGGTCTGGAGGTCACAATGCTTAGTATCAATTCTACTTGTGTCTAGTTTAGGGCATTTCCTTTTTTATAAAGCATATAGAGACTTCATGGTAATTAGATGAGATCAATGCAGGACATTGCGGAGCCAGCGACCCAGCCAGTATTATGCGGGATGCAGTCAGTAACGGCCCTAGTGCTTGCCAGTTATACGGTCTGGAGGCCACAATGCTTAATATCAATTCTACTTGTATCTAGTTTGGGGCATTTCCTTTTTTATGAAGCATTTAGAGAAATAGACTTCGTGATAATTAGATGAGATCAATGCAGGAAATTGCGGCCCCTGCGACCCAGCCAGTATTATGCGGGATGCAGACAGTAACGGCCGTAGTGCTTGCCAGTTATACGGTCTGGAGGTCACAATGCTTAGTATCAATTCTACTTGTGTCTAGTTTAGGGTTTTTTCTTTTTTATAAAGCATATAGAGATCTATAATTCATGGTAATTAGGCCCCGGCAGCCCAGCCAGTAGCAGCCAGTAGCAGCCAGTAGCAGTCCTAGTGCTTGCTAGTTACACGGTCTGGAGTTCACAATGCATTTTCTTTTTTATAAAGTATGTGGAGGCTTTGAATTTATGGTAATTAGATGAGATCAATGCAGGATATTGCGGAGCCGGCAACCCAGCCAGTACTATGCGGGATGTAGCCAGTAGCGGCCTTAATGCTTGCCAGTTATACGGTCTGAAGGTTACAAGCTTAATATTACCTCTTAGTTGTGTCTAAATGGGAAACCCCCTAAAATGCTACCCAGACCAACTAAATTACTCCCCAGTTCAGAAGATGCACGTAATATCAGCAAAAAATTTACTATCACAGATATAGTTGCAGCAATCAGGAAACTCAAGTGCGGGAAAGCGGCTGGGATTGACGATATAACTGTAGACCAAATAAAACATCTGGGTCCGGTAGCGGTGTCATGGCTTTTAGGGTTTTTCAACAATTGTGTAGACACCGCAAGAATCCCTAAAAAATGGAGGAAAGCCAAAGTGGTGGCACTGTTGAAAGTCCCCAAATGACCCCAAAAGCTTTCGCCCAATCTCATTGCTCTGCCACACCTACAAACTCCTTGAACGCCTACTACTTGACCGCCTCACAAAGTTCATTGATTCCAAACTTATACCGGAACAAGCAGGCTTTCGACCGGGAAAATCATGCTGTAGTCAAGTCCTAAGCCTGACGCAGCATATCGAGGACGGGTTTGAACAGGGCTTTGCCACCGGTGCAGTATTTGTGGATTTAAGTGCAGCTTATGACACCGTCAGCATCAGACACCTTCTTTGTAAAACTGCCACGCTCACCGGTGACCACAAGTTCATCCGCATTCTAAGCGAAATGTTGAGAAATCGACGATTTCAAGTGAACCTTAATTCTGAAAAGAGTAGGTGGCGCACTCAAAAAAACGGTTTGCCTCAAGGAAGCGTTTTGGCTCCGATATTATTTAATATCTATACTGACGATCAGCTTACTCACCAAAATACAAAGCGCTTCCTCTATGTCGATGACCTAGCCCTCACGTGTCAAGCCAAGGACTTTGAGGAAACAGAACACCATCTGACTACTGCACTAGAAAAACTAACCGACTACTACGACGCAAACTCCTTAAGACCGAATCCGACCAAAACTGAATCATGTGTTTTCCACCTAAAGAACAGGGATGCCAAAAGACAACTGCAAATCAACTGGCGGGGTGTAGCCATAGCCCATAATGACACACCAAAATACCTTTCAGTTACCCTGGATCGGTCGCTTACCTACAAAGAGAATTGCTGCAAGACAAAAGCTAAAGTTAGTGCGCGCAATAATATCCTAAGGCGCCTAATTACCACCAAATGGGGAGCTGCACCATCTGTATTAAGAACAAGCGGCCTTGCCCTTTGCTACTCCGCGGGTGAATTCGCGTGCCCGGTTTGGTCACGTTCGGCTCATGCAAAAGAGGTGGATAAGGCGCTTAATGAGGCATGCTGGATAATTACAGGTACTCTTAAGCCTACTACGTTACACCGCCTGTACCCACTAGCCGGTATTGCACCACCAAGTGTTCGCCACGAAGTAGTCTCATCAATCGAGAGACAGAAACAGATGGTTGACAGCAGACATACCCTCTTCAATCACCATCTTCCCCCTGTTCGGTTAAAAAGCCGGCAGAGTTTTGTAGCCCACAGTCAGCCTTTGCAATCTGACAAAGATGCAAGGGATGCTAGGCTCGAGCGGTGGGTAAAAAAGTTCCCAACTACGGAAACTCGAATACCGTACTTTACCTTCAAGACATCAGCTTCCGTGGGCTACCTGGAAATCTCTTAATAGGCTACGATCAGGGGTTGGAAGGTGCGGCGTGAACAAGAAGAGATGGGGTTATTCTGGTGACGACAAGTGTGGTTGCGGGGCTACTCAAACTATGGACCACTTGCTGTCATGCCCCAACCTCCCCATCACCTGCACTGCAGAAAACTTACTCGAGGCTAATCTACGGGCAGTTGGCGTCGCCGACTATTTGAGATCGACTGTTTGACTTTTGCCATTGATACGAAAAGAAGAAGAAGTTGTGTCTAGGTTAAATGTTTTTTTTTATTTTGTGGGTACTGGGTGGAGTTATACTATTTAGTGCAGCAACACACAAGCATCACTTACTGTGCGCAAGATTGCGCTCAACACGCTGTCAATGCTGTTTTGTATTGCCTGCACATGTGGCACCTTATGCTCTACACGCGCGTACTGGCAGAGAGAATCGCCGACGTAGAGTTCATCGCTACGCGCGCGTATCGCGTAAGGTGACGCATGTGTGTTATAGGCAATGCAAAAAGCATTGCCAGCGTGTTGAGCAGAACCTTGGGCACAGTAAGTGATGCCAGTGTGTAGCTGCCCTTAGATGAGATCGATGCCGGAAATTGTAAACTCTTGTGGCCTAATCGCTATTATGAGGAAACAGCAGCAAATACAAGGGCTTGCCAGTTTTAGTCTGGAGGTCACTGGTTTCAACTTCACCTTGTGTCTTTTTTATTAAATACATACAAATAATCACTCCTTTATCCCTAATGGGGTAGGCAGAGCGTAAACTACCTAAACAAAGGTCGTTTCGCTATGTCTGACAAAGTTTTGAGGGTTATTTAAGATAGATTTGTAAGTATATTGATGTAGTGACAGGTTGTCAGCCCATCGCCTAAATTGCAATATACTGAAACCCTCGGATCTCTAAGCTTGTTTTTACAGCATGCCCGGGAGGAAATGCAGCTAGCACATTCTATGTTTTTGTTTCGCGTCCAGTCCAGCATGGAAGAACAAATAATTAACAAATATTTAAATAAAATTAGTTGTTATACGAGTATGAGGTTGTATTAGGCCTGTGACTTCCATATACTTACTTTACTGGCAAACACTAGGGCCGATGTAACCCGCATCTAGAATTATACTGGCTACGTCACAAAGGCCCTACTTTTCTAGATTTATTTCATCAAAGTCTTTATATGAAGAAAAAGAGACAACTTAGACTTATTGGAAGTATTTTAAGTTTGTGACCTCCAAACCATCTAATTATGGAGTTTGACGTTTATTTTTAGTTAGTTATATAATAGATGTAATAAAATACCATGTCTTTCTTGCTGGACTGGAAGCAAAACAAAAATATAGAATGTGCCAGCTGCAATTCCTCCCGGGCATGCTGTAAAAAACCAGCTAAGAGATCCGATGGTTTCAATATATTGTAATTTAGGCGATGGGCTGGCAAACTGTCACTACGCTACAATAAATCTGAACGACAATGACCTCTCATTATTGGTTGGATCGATTTTATGCAAGTAGCACAGTTTCAGGTTTCAACACGTAATATGGCATCCGTCCAAAATATTTTAGGCTAATATTTAGATAAACTGCTCATAATTGAGAGCCCGATGGTGTAGTGGATAGGGCCGCTGCTTCTTGAGCAGGAGGTCGTGGTTCGAATCCCATCATGTGTTTTTCGGTTTTCGAATTTCATATATAAGTTTATTCGGCGCTTTTTCCGTGCTTCGGAAGGCGCGTTGAGCCGTTTGTGAGACCGAAACGTTTCGTCAGATAGTTCGGCTTTTAGGTCGGTAGGTAATGCTTCGTAGAAGGTCGGTCCGATAATGCGCGGATTTTTCTCGGCAAGGACTAAGCGATGTGGTACTGAAAGTAGGCATCCAGTCTGACGTAACGTCCTTCCCGGAACACTTACTCGCTCAAAATTTGATAAATTACAACGAATATACATAATTACGTCGAATAAGTATTGCGAGAAGTGTGTCATTATAGCGTATTTCTTGAATATGCCCTTACACGAATATCGTGAGTTTACTCCGGCTATCGTCCGAAGAGCACGTTTCTGCAATCTCAATACCCTTGATGAGTCAGTTGAGTTACCCCATAGAATTGAACCATACGACATAATGGAGTGAAAATGTGCAAAATATGTTTGCCGGAGCGCATCACTAGATATAAGGGGTTTCAGTCTTCGCAATGCAAATGCTGCGCTACTCAGCTTATCATTTACATTCGTTGCTTATTGGCATAGGACAGTTCATTTGAGGGGGAGCTACGTTTTGGCTAGAGAACAACACAATATTAGATTTTGTCACATTCAGGATGAGTCCATTTGCTAAGAACCATTTCTGCAGCTGCTCGCATACTCGACAGATCTTAATGTTTAGTTGCTCAAAAGTTTTCGCGGTCACAACTAGAGTGGTGTCATCAGCAAACAGAACTACCAAACCGTCAGTAACAATAGATGGGAGATCATTGACAAAAGCCAAAAACAACGTATTTCCTAATGAGGATCCCTGTGGAATGCCTATTTTAACGTTACCTGCCTCTGATATTATCTTTCTGCTCTGTGATGTGAACTGGATGGTCTGTTTTCGACCCGTTAAAAATTAGTTCAGTAGTTGATGAGCATTATTTCGGACTCCATATGTGTTCAACTTTTCTAACAATAATTTATAATTAATGCCGTCGAATGCTTTTGGTAGATCGCAGAATATACCAGCAACTTTATACTTATCATCTATCCCCGTAATTATGCAATCCAACACTTTATGAGCGGCGGTCGTAGTTGACATAGTTTTACGATAAGCAAACTGTTTATCAGTCAGTAAGCCGTTTGTCTCTAAATGTTGCATAAGGTGTTTTGATAAAATCGATTCAATAATTTTTGATATGTTGGGGACGACGGTAATAGGCCGATAGTTATCAATTTTGTGCTTCTCACCTTTCCCTTTGTAAACTGGACATACTCTTGTGCATTTTAAAACTTCTGGATACACGCTACCCTTAAACATTTCATTTATCAGTGTCACAAGAATATCCGCAAGTACTGGCCAGATACATAAAAGTATATTTACAGATATATCATATATATCCAGGGTACCACGAGATTTCAGCAAAGATTTGAGCACTTTGTCTAAACCAGATTTACTAATTATAGGCAGAGAGAAAACAGGATACTTATGTCTTGTAGATACTGGATACTTGTGTCTTGTAGATATTCGGAAAGATAGTTTTTAGAACTTTGATAGTCAATCCGCTGCGAATATTTCGTAACAATATTTAATAAATGGGAGTTAATGTAGTCGGAAACGTCACTCAGTGGTATATCCTTAAAATTTGTATCCCTCAGACGTATTTCGCATGAACTTTTTGTAGAAATCTCGTCATTGACCACACTCCATATCTCTGTAGCTGGATTTCTACAATCAGCCAACTTCTTTTCAATATGTTTTCGTCGGGATGCTAATGTTTCAGATTTAATTAAATGAGAATAGTGATTAATGCATTCAAATAGCATTTTTTCTTGAGGATATTGCCGCCTGAGTTCAGTCAAATCATTGAATTTCATCATGTACTCGCCTAGGGCTTCCGTCATCCAGGGGACAGTTTTATTATTTTTTATATTAATTAATTTAAGAGGGAAGTGTATGTCAATATAATATGTCAATATTGTAAATAATCTGTCGAATTTAATATTAATGTCCAAGCTGATATCATAAATAAAATTAAAATTATAATTTTCTATGTCAATATAAAAAGCATAAATTGATTCATCTTTGAATAATCGGCGTTCAATGAAAGAAGCCGTTTTTTCGCGGTGTGACTGTCCCGTAAATAACGTAAACAACTGGGCATTATGATCGCTTATAGGCGTCTCAATAGGGACCACGGTTACGTCATTTTCTCCACAGCGCACCAATCCGCAATCTATAGAAGATGCACGCTTCTCAGACACGCGAGTCGCAAACGGTACAATATTTTTGCATCCGTAGCTTTGCAAAACATCTTCTAATCTCCGCGTCAAGTTATATTTAGGGTCATCATAACGCAGGAAATCCACGTTTTGATCTCCGACTAAAATAAACCTTTTGTTTTCGTTATTTAACATGTCCAATAACAATTCTAATTGATTTAAAAATATGTCATAATTTCCCTTATTAGTCCTATAAACAACAATAATAATCAAATTTAATTTACATATTTCTATGATAATTCACAGTGATATAATACAGTCAGGTTCTGTAGGTCATTGCGTTGTTTATATTCTATGCCCTCACGAATAAACAGTGCAGCGCCACCGTGAGCGCCAGTGCGCGGGCGACCACAGCAGTTAGCAAGCTCGTATTTGCATAACCTCACTTTTTTGATATCGGCCGGTCTGCACCATGTTTCACTAGGTACAAGCCAATACATCAGGCTGTTTAGGCTTTATTAGTAACTCAAGTAATGCGGTTTTACTGGAAATAGACCTCATGTTCTGATGTACTATCTTAAAAGTGAAACATGGTGGTTTCGTCAGGTTTACCGTGTTTTCGATTTCGACGCACGTGCGGGCGCGTTTTTTGGCTGGACAACATTGAACTTTTGGACAGATACTCCCTGAGGCCAGCGGCTGGAGTCCCTCACATGCTTCACGTTGATAGCCGATACATCTAGTCTAAATGAGGATTATTCGCCGCGAGTGACGATCAGTTTTTCGCATTTTATGGGCTCAAAGCCCATATGCTGAACATGCTTCACAACATCCTCCGCAGTGGTGCTCGGACTTAAATTAAAAATCTGTTGTCTGTAAAGTCGGTTTACTGACGATAGTTGAACGTGACAACATCATAAAAACATACTGATGGAGACAGATGTCGAACGCTGCCGAACGCGAAGACCGAATGTGCCTCTTTGTCGCTCTCGCTTGCACTTCAAGCCTTAAATGGAACGCCTCAGAGCGAGGTGACGCCGCATGAGTCATGCATGTTTTTTCGTGCGTGCAGCCGGCTCCATCGAATTATAAGACGTTGTCACGTCAAAAACATGCAGACTGACGGGACGGGGAAGTGCCGCTTGGAGCCCAATAGTATTTCCCAGTGATGGTCCCGTGGATTGCTCGTTCGTGGACTGCTACCCAGGCGGATGATGTTGCCCGGTGCTGACTGCCCGGTCCCCTACTACGTAGTCCGTCACCTTCTTAGCCGCTGGGGTTACTTGCACAGGGCTCGCGGGGGTGCGGCGCCGTCGGGCGCGCTTGGCAGGTGCATGGGGCGCAGGAGCCTCCAGTGTTGGCGCTGTTGGAGTCAATAGCAGCTGTGCATTCATCCCCGTCAGCAGGGCTGGCGGGGTCACCGTAGCAGGACGGGTGCCGAGGTGTTCAGCGGAAGATCGCGGTGATGTGTGGTGACGCGTTGTGTTCCGAATTTCCTCATTGTCAATGGTGTCTAGTTCACGAATAAAGCCTAGGCCTTGTGGACCGGATTCATTCAGTGAAGTGCTATTTCTATGCTGGAATCTTTGTGGAATTTTCAAAACTGTTGAATACTTCGGTGAGTCATTCATTAATATTCCTCTAATATCTTCAATGTCAGTATTCGTAACACTCAGTAGGCGTTGTTGGGATGATATCATGTCAAAGCATTCGTCAAGTTTCTCCTTTAATCCCACTATCACAGTTTCGAGATTCAAAATAACGCTCACTAACCTCTCGGTCTCGGCATTTCCGGTTGTTTTCGTCTTTCTCGGTGCCATTTCGAACAGTATTTTTATATAAATTCGTTACGTAGAACTTGCACTATTGTTTTATTGCATCAAAACTAGTGTTTTTAAATATAAACAATATAAAATAAATAAAAACAGTAAGAGATATTTAAATTTGTTGCTAGCGACAGTAGCGCCACCTAGTGTGTGTATAAATAGCATTTAAGGTATCCGACCCCGTAAGTCACGGAATAAGGCTAAGGAGGTGATGATGATTTAGATATACTGCTAGAGCTATTCAACACGAAAAAGCAAATTCTACAAAATAGAACAATAGAATGCATGCACCCTAGTGGTAAAAAGGTGATAAAAATCTGTTTAGTAATTTTTCATCGTAAGTTTTTTTTTTTTTTTTTTTATATTTGATAGACAATCATTTGTCCGCCATCTCACGTGATGGTAAGTGATAATGTAGACTATGATGGAGCATGATTGCCTAGAAAATGCCTGTTCACTCTCGCCTTGAAAAGGCCCAGGTTATAACGTTCCGGAAATAGATCCGCAGGCAGGGAGTTCCACACTTTGGCCGTTCGCATTAAAAATGTAGAAGCGTACCGCTTTGTGCGAAAACTTGGAATGTCGACAACATAAGGGTGGAATCCCAACCGGCGTCTCGTACCCCGGAGATGGAATGGGTAGGGGGGTATCAGGTCATGAAGCGATGCTGCACATTCTCCGAAATGTATCCTGTAGAATACAGACAAGCAAGCTACTTTGCGACGATGTTGGACCTTTTCTTCTACCAGTGACGGGTCGGCGATGAGCTTCTTGGCGCGTTTTTCAATAGAATCCAAGGTTGCCAGTTGGTATTTGGCAGATCCGTCCCAAAGGTGGCAGCAATACTCCATACACGATCGGACTTGAGCTTGGTAGAGCTGTAGTAGCTGTCCCGGTGTGAAGTATCGCCTAACCTTTGAGAGAATACCAAGTTTTTTGGCTGCAGTCGAAGCCAAGGATTCTATATATCGTCCAAAGTTCAGGTCCGACGTAAGGCTCATACCAAGAAGTTCGAGGTGATCGGAAATTGGAACGGATACATTTCGAAAAGTGGGAGTTAGATTGAAGGGACTCGATTTGGTCGAGAATAGACAGGCCTGTGTCTTAGATGCATTAAACTTCACCAGGTTGGCATCACCCCATTCGGAGATTGCCTTAAGTGTTAAATTTAAATGATCTACTACGGACTCTCGACAAGACTGAATAGCTTCCTTGCTGGACTTTGCACGGGACAAATATCTACCGACAACCGTACTGTCGTCTGCATACCCAAAGGTGTCGGGTGTTAGCATATCGTTGATATGCAGCAGAAATAGAGTTGCGGAAAGTACCGATCCTTGAGGGACCCCGGCATCAATTGCCTGATGAACAGAGGAGCGGCCTTCTAAGAATACCCGTATCGATCGTCCTCTCAAGAAATCTGTGATCCAGTTGCAAAGTCCATCAGGGAGCCCATAAGCGGGAAGCTTGTTAATAAGGCTGCCATGCCAGACCCTGTCAAATGCCTTAGAGATATCCAGAGACACAGCGAGAGCTTCACCGTGTCTCTCGATAGCCTCGCTCCATAAGTGGGTGGCATGCACCAGGAGGTCACCCGTCGACCGCCCACGGCGGAAGCCATACTGTTGGTCGCTGAGGAGATCATTATCCTCCAGGTAAGCCAGGAGCCGATTATTGAGCACACGCTCCATACTCTTACAGAGTATAGAGGTTACCGATATAGGTCTATAATTGGCAGGGTCCGAACGGCTGCCCTTTTTGGGCACAGGTTGCACGTTTGCAAGCTTCCACGACTGGGGGACTACACCAGTCTCCAGTGAGAGTCGGAACAGACGCCTCAATATCGGAGACAACTCTGGCGCACAGTTACGTAGTTACGCACAGTTAAGTACGAGTATTCAGACAGGCAAGCAGATGCAACGGCGGCGGCGGGAGCAATTATTACTTTATACCTACACTAGCGTCCCGCCCCTGTTTCGCACGGAATATATCAGTGTTTCTCTACTATATTATGCATGTATTATTTATATAAACCTTCCTCTTGAATCACTATATCCATTAAAAGAAACTGCATCAAAATCTGTTGCGTAGTTTTAAAGATTTGTGAATACATAGGGATATAGGGACAGAAAAAGCGACTTTGTTTTATACTATGTAGTGATTAATTTCGTAAAATGTATATCGAAACATTGCCTAACCATGATGACATAAATAGACATGAATTTATTTATGTATCTTTGTGTCTTCCATGCTGGACTGGGAGCGAAAGAAAAATATAGAATGTACCAGTTGCATTTCTTCCATACTGGACTGGGAGAGAAAGAAAAACATAGAATGTTCCAGTTGCCCTTCCTCCCGGGCATGCTGTAAAAGACAGCAAAAGGGATTCGAGGGTTACAGTGTATTTTAATTAAGGCGATGGGCTGACAACCTGTCACTACAGCAATACACATTACAATCTAAAATTGCCCTCAATTTATGTCAGACGTGGCGAAAGCGCCTTTTAGGAGGCGTTTTACGCTCTGCCTTGCCCGTAAGGGATAAAGGCGTGATTTTATGTATGTATGTATGTATGCATTTCCTCCGGGGCATGCTGTAAAAACCACCTAAGGGATCCGAGGGTTTCATAATATTGCAATTTAGGTGATGGGCTGACAACCTGTCACTGCAGCAACCTTTGTTCAGGTCGTTTACGCTCTGCCTACCCCATTAGGTATACAAGCGCGATTATATGTATGTATCTTTGTGCTTTATCAAAGGCATTAACTAGCGTGAAAAGAAATGGATAGACTGTATTATCTAGCCGATTCAATACAATGCGTCTAGTCACCTCTGATAGGATCCTGTAGTATTGTAATTGTATCTGCAATGTGTACGTACCTACATTAAAAAAAAACCTCGATAAAATAAAATACTTATAAAACCTAGCAAACCAAACTTTTTTCAAGACTCGTGGGTCTTAATGAGAAAATTCGTTTAGAACCAATAAGAGGACAATCTTACCCTACACCCAATCACAAAGCCATTTTTTTAAGGTGGAGAATCTGTTTTTTCATCTCAGTCGTCTATTACTTCTTCAAGTACTTGACACCAACCAGGGTTCATCGGATCGTTCGACTCGAGAATCCACTCGCTAAGAAGAAGAAGTACTTAAACACCTGTTTTCCAGTTTCTCGGTAATAACTTCATTAAAAAAACGCTCTTTTTGGTGCTCGAGTTCGTAGCGGCCGGCAATTTCACCATACGACAATAATGACCATTACCGACCGATACGCGAAGCCTTTAAAGTGTACATTAGTATGGATTACTTGTTTTTAAGTTAATAATATTATTTTTTAAAGGCAGAGTGAAAATAAAAAAGAAAATTAATAAATGGAATATACGCCTGTCACAGGCGCCATTCATATTTTAAATGTCAAAATATTGTTGAGAATTCCCAAATGTCATGTTTATTTTTATGAGTATTGTCATTGTTTCCTCGCAAATTTAAAGAAAAGTGCTATTCTTCTCTTAGACGAAATAGCAATATATGGTCTCCTCCCATACCCAAATTTACTTGACCATATATTGTTTTATTTCAGCCTTTAGAGTAATGTACTATTATTCAAGACGAGAGTGATGTGTGCTATACCTCTATATTCACAACTACTTATGTATTCACCCGAACGTTAACAAATGACGCGAGCTTTTACGTCGAAGCGTGGAAGATGCTTACGCGAAATAAATCAGAATGTGGTAAGTTTAGTTGTCTCAAGTACCTTATAAAGGATTTAGTTTGGAGAGATGACAAGATGAGATACAGTACGATAGACATAGGTACATTCTGGTACAAGTGCGAAGTATGTAGAATTGAGGTAGATTTGCTTAAATATCAAACTTTCAATATTTAATCGATATAATTGATAGTAGTAAAAACTTCATTCAATACTAATAATAAATAAATAAAACACAATCATATCATATCAGGATTTTTACTTAATTCACCACCGTTTTTATGGAATTTGGTGTACTTTTTTAAATTAAATTTTATTTTACTACTTTTACTACTCACATCAAGATTTTTCATTCAGTACAGAAATTAAAAGAGCTTGTTTAGACCAAGAAACTGATAAACTTTCTATTTTTTTTTAAACAAATACGTCAAAATATGTAAAAAAAATCGCTCCCAAAATAATTTTAACTGCTACTTCTTGTATGGGAAGTATAGTCATTATTTGTTTTATTTTCATATTTCAACCGATAATAGAAATATGTTCAGTTCCATAGTCTCAACAAGCCCATCCCCCTACATTTACCTCCTACTGCAACTAATTGGATCAACTTCACTACATAGTATAAAACAAAGTCGCTTTCTCTGGCCCTATATTCCTATGTATGCATAAATCTTTAAAAATACGCAACGGATTTTGGTGCGGTTTCTTTTAATGGATAGAGTGATTCAAGAGGAAGGTCTATATGTATAATACATGCATAATATATTAGAGAAACACTGATAATTTCCGTGCAAAGCCGGGTTGGGTCGCTAGTTAATAATAAACTTTAATAATAACCTCCAAACACTTCTATGCTGGACTCATTAAATTCTTCCATTCTGGACTGGGAGCGAGAGAAAAACATAGAATGTGCCACCTGCGTTTACTTCCGGACGTGCTGTAAAAACCAGCTAATGGATCCGAGGGTTTATGTATATTGCAATTTAGGCGATGGGCTGACAACCTGTTACTACAGCAATTTACCTACAAAGCTATCTTAAATAACTCTCAATACTTTGTTAGACGTGGTGGAACGACTTTTGTTTAGGTCGTTTACGCTCTGCCTACCCCATTAGGGATAAAGGCGTTATTATATGAATATGTATTTAATAATAACGAATGTCCATATCAACAACTCAATATCGAATCAATACCAATGCTTAGCGCAACAGTGTTGTAACTTGTGTCGCGCCTGCCGCCGTCTAGCTACGTCGCCGCTGGTAACTATCCGGCGGCTTTCCGGCTGGCGGCTTGCACCACACGCGAAAGCCGCCGGCTTGTTGTGAGTTGCCCGGCGGCTGTGATGACGAGTAAGCCGCCGGCATAGTGTATATGTATAGCAACCTTAACAGCAGTACCTACACAATCCTATCTAGAATGCTACTCACATTTTTTCAGATCCACTGAAATCTTTAGCTATACGTGTGATAAAGACATGACTCATCATCATTCCCTTGCCCTTATCCCATTATTTGGGGTAGGCGCAGTATGTTTTCTTCTTCCATTCATCCCTGTCAGCCGTCAGTTCGACACTCACACCTGTTTTCAACATATCGTCTTTCACACAGTCCATCCATCTTTAACTTTGGTCACAGAATATATAATTGTACTACATACAGAATGGGCATTCACCTCCCTTCCCCTGTCCGACATACGTCGAACTCCGCGCCGGATTGTGGGCCACATTGAGCGTACGCTTAGCGAGTATGGCGCGCGCATGTTTCCCAATGTAACGGAAATAATAAAGTTTTGCGTTCCAAAGATGGTTAGGTAATGTTCCGTGTACGGATGTCTTTCTTCCACAAGATATGTCTCCGATAGAAACTTTTTTACATTCCACAGTGATGAGAGACGGTAAGTAAATTCATACAAAATATGCAATCTAATCTATTCTAACTATTCCGTTACAGTGAACTACTTTAAAACGTTGGTTTAATCAAGAATCAGATTAATCAAAAGATGATTATGACCGGTATAACAAAATTTATCGACCTTTATAACACGCACACAAACGCATGCTAAGTGCAACATGCTGTCTGTCGATGTGTGACCATAATTATATGCTAGTAAGACTGTCTGAACTGTGCTTTGGTCGTCTTCATGAGACATGACTATTTATCAAATACCTTAATTTTTTATAATTCTTCCATGCTGGACTGGGAACAAGAGAAAAACATAAAATATGCCAGCTGCATTTCCTCCCGAGTATGCTGTAAAAACCAGCTAAGGGATCCGAGGTTTTCAGTATATAGCAATTTAGGCGATGGGCTGACAATCTGTCACTACAGTACAAGTACCTACAAATCTTTCTTAAATAACCCTCAAAAGTTCAGACGTGGCGGAACGACGTTTTGTTTAGGTCGTTTAAGCTCTGCAGACAGAGTATTAGGGATAAAGGCGTGATTGTATGTATGTTCTATATTTGCTGTAATAAGCTGGTGATATCTCACACCTTTTTTTTTTTTTTTTGAATGGACCTGTTTGCAAAATACTACAAAGTGTATATAATGCGTCACCGGGCTAAGGCGGGGAGTTGCTACACGCAATCTACACCCTTAATGAAATGGCAACTGCCTAAGGGCGCCCACTAGGGCTCGAACCTCGGCTTATGGCGTTGCCTTGGGGACTCCTTATCGGAGAGAATCTGCCCGGTACGTGCCGGTAAACCCCAAAGTGGGGAGCAAAGGAGGGACCTCCGCGACCCCGCCGGCGGGGTGCGCGGTTGCTGGAAGAGCTTGTGCAGAGTGTGGCTCGACTAATATTGGCAGCATTAAACGCAAGGGTAATTTGGTCATCGCCGTCGGTAAGGAATCTCACACCTCAGTTTGAAGTATAATGAAGCTACTTCTAAGAAAAATACAAGCAATGTAAAAATATATACCTTGAAAGATGCTATGACCTTAGAAAGGGGGTGGTTTTCAACTCGGTTCTGTAAATATACTGAAACTTAATATCTCGTACATTTTTTAATACCCGCAACAATGCTCATTCGTTTCAAAGCGATTCGGATAAAATATAATTTGTATTCAAAGTTTTATTTCCATACATCTGTTTCATATTCAACAGTTTTATTCAAATGGAAAAATATTTTTCCCGATCACGAAAATGGAATGTTGGAATATGGACGGTTTGTCCTTCGTCAATTTCGTCATAATCAGAGCGTTCAAAGTTATAACAAAGCGGAACTTTTTTAAATATGGTTAAAACAATCTGTGTTAAATATTTGAGGATTTTTAGCACTGACAAGGCAATTTCATTTCATATAATATTAAAGAAATGATATGTGAGTGCTAAAAATCCTCATAAATATGTAAAAAGGTGAGGCGATATCATTATTGACTTGAATTCCAATTTTAATTTGAACTTGTCAAGCCATGCGTAGTTCTTAAACTACACGGCTAGATGTCGCTAACGTCGCTGTGAGCTGTACATAAAGAAAGGCTATGATAAATTCGTCACTCCCGCTACCGTTTCGGTAGCTTAGTGGTAAAGCGATGGAACGGCATTCCAGAGACGCAGGTTCAAGCCCTGCCCGAAACGAATTTATTATTTTCTTTCTTTCATATTACATCCGTGTGATATTATTATTTTTATCAAAAACATAAATTGGTACAGCTGTTCCATTTCCCATGCATATTGTTGAATCAGTAACGGAGGGTGCAAGGGATTGGACAATCAACAAACATACATATATAAAATCACGCCTTTATTCCTAAGAAAAAAGGGCAGGCAGAGAGTAAACGACCTAAACAAAGGTCGATCCGCCATGACAAAGTTTTGAGAGTTATTTAAGATAGATTTGTAGGTATCTTGCTGTAATGACAGGTTGTCAGCCCATCGCTTAAATTGCAATATACAGAAACCCTTGGATCCCTTAGCTGTTTTTACAGCATTACGAAAGGAAATGCAGCTGGCACATTCCATATTTTTTAGTCCCATAGTCCATATTGTTTAGTCCAGTATAGAAAAGATGTTAGACTGATAACTTGGCACTATTAGCGATAGTGATCATTTCTTTTGATTCAATAGACTCAATATTTGTTAGATGTAGCAGCACAGTCGTACGTTTCTGATTTTTACTTTCAGCTTGGACACTTTCTTGGTAAATTAATTCATCTTCCAAGTAATAAAAATAAAAATAGATTTTATTCTTATTTTATTTCATTTTATGCGTACCTACTCAATGGTGCGAAAGAACGTAGAACATAATTGAACATTGCTTTCCTGGAACAAGTTATTATTTAAATTTCAGTAAAGATAATATTTTTTTTACAAACTAATAATGTTGGCGAAAGACATATTTTTTTTTTTTATTAAAGATTGTTTGCAAAATAAAACATGGTTTTGAATTCAAGTAATATTGAGTTTTCGGAGAAATTATACTACGAATTACGAGAAATTATACTACGAAAATTATTCTTCGCGAATTAAATACGAAATACCAAACGTGTCCAATTTTACAAATAAGTACAAAATACTTATTAAGTACAAAATATCTTACAATAAAAAAACATAAAAGCCTCCAAAAAAAATAATATGAATACGTCTTCAAATCCTTCCATGCTGGACTTTGACCGAGAGATAAACATGAATGTGGCAGCTGCATTTCCTCCCGGGCATGCTGTAAAAACCACTAAGGGATGTGAGGGTTTCTGTATATATAACAATATATAGCAATTTGCTGACAACCTGTCACTACAGCAATATACGTACAAATCTATCTTAAATAACCCTCAAAACTTTGCCAGACCTGGCGGAACAGACTTTGTTTAGGTCGTATTCACTCTGCCTACCCCATTAGGCATAAAGGCATGACTATTTGTATAAATATATTCAAGTTAGTCTGTAAACAGCATTTGGTTGCTATCGAATGCTGATTTGGTTACATAAAGCCGCCGGCGCAGAACGCCGCCTTCGGTAAATGGGAACGCTCCCTAGCGGCCCAAATGTATTGTTTCAGCAAATTGTTCCAGTCTCGGTTACTTTATTTACAGTGTTAAACCTAAACGCTGAATAGTCTAGGATTATTCTGTTGTTTTTTTTATTCCTTTTTACTCGGGTGTCAATAAATTTGATTTATTTAAACGTATCGCATGATAGCTTTTTAATGGAGCAAGAATTTACAAGAATATAATAGCATAGTAAGATAAGGTTTCAAAGGTAAAATTCCAGAATTTCTTCGTAGAATTCTAGAGAGAAATAAATTTCGATGTTCGGTCTGAACATTTTAAAGATCTTATCTAAGAGGACATCTTTTGTTGAATTCTGTCTGCATCTTATAGAATTTTCACATTCAAATATAGTCAAGCTTTAATGTACGTAGAATACAGAATTTACTGATTTTTGGAAAGCAGTTTATATGATACTTACTTATTAATCCAGTGGCTAAGCCATTTCGAGGAAGCGTAGGTAGAGAAAAAAAAGGAAAGAAATATACAAGATAAAATAAATATCCAACTAAATATAATTTCCATTTCCAACATTATGTTCCAACAATCAATTTCGTAGCAGCATAGCGCAAGCTACTTTCTATTTATGTTGGAACTTTTAAATGTTTATTCTTTTACTACCCGTATTTCATATTTCGCCTGAATATACAAAAGCAAAACTTAGACATTTTTTCAGCAAATCCCACACTCGTGGCATTCGTCCAAACTTTAAGAAAACCGGGGTCGGGACCCTCGACAATTTCCTTATCGAGTCGTCGACTTATTGACGCTATAAATTTGATCCAGATAAACATACAAACATGTTTCTCGTAAAATGTAGAGAGTAGCAAACATAGTAGGGTTTGCAGAACCATATAAAAGTGCAAATATATTTAACTTTTTTTTTAATAAGTTACAAATACTGTTGCTAGTCAGAGATAGTAATTTTCCGCAAAAAATGATAGTAAAAAATCACACAAAATATTTCAAGCAAAGGTAACAGATAGCTGTGATGGGAATAGAAAAATTATACAGTTGCATTTTTTTGTGAATCGTCTAGATTCAGGGCAATTTGTTTTTTAACATTAATATTTGTATATTACTTAAAATTTAGGTAGAAAACGGAAAATGGAGGATGCTACTTTTTAGGTCCAAAAACAAACTGTGCGTCCCTACCAGCCAATGACACGATTTCCTGTTTCTAAGACATAAAACTCAGGAATGGGTACAGCTGATATTTATAGTAGACAAACAAGGGAATCTTGTACATCAAACAAACGACTCTACTCCGAGATAAAATATTTGAAAAAGGGGTGAAAATGTGTATGAAATTCGTATTGAATATTGCATAACAATATGCTGGTGTAATTTAGTTATGTCAACACATCCTATATTTTACCAAATATTATTCGTGCTTTGAGGAAAATCGAAAGACAAAGCCTTTGCATTATTACATTTATGTGTACCCTTTCAATAGTGTAGTCACAAAGTGACTAAAATAATCAAGATTTTAACAAAAGCTAAAGAATGAAACTTTCCTTTTCATACGTTTCTGTATCTTGCTCGTAAGCTACCTACTTACCTTACCCCCAAGTAATGTAAGAATAAATAAATCATACGAACATATCATCACGCCTTTATCCCTAATCGGGTAGGCAGAGCGTAAACGACCAAAATAAAGCTCGTTTCGCAACGTCTGACATACGAGGGGTGGCTGATAAGTAATCTACCTAACTATGAAAGAAAAGACTTTGATGGCTAGTTTATTTTTTATTTTTCTATATAGTCTCCTGCAAGTGAAATACACTTATGACATTTTCAAATATGTGACATCATGCCGTTATAATAGTAATTTTTATTTTGCTCGTCAAAATGGTCAGTCACAGCCTCTTTCATTTCTTCTTCCGGCGAAAATCTGCGACCCCCAAATTTTTTATTTAAATCTTTGAATAAGAAATAGTCACAGGAAGCCAGGTCTGGACTATTAAGTGGATGGTTAATTTCTGTGAAGCCGTTTTTGCTCAGGGCTGACCTCGCCGTGAAGGCTGTGTGTACAGGAGCATATTGTCTTGTAAAATCAGAACACCTTTGCGGAGTTTGCCTCTCCGCCTTTCTTTGATTTGTTCATGAAGCTGGTCAAGCAAGTTTGCATAATATTCAGCATTCATTGTTGTATTTTTAGGCAAATAATCTACCATCAAAATCCCTTCGACATCCCAAAATACGGTGTCCATTAGTTTTCCAGCCGACGGCCGAACCTTGAACTTCCTTGGCGGCTTTTCTCCTTTAAATTTCCATTGCATTGACTCTTGTTTGCTTTCCGGATCCCACTGGCGAATCTAAGTTTCATCACAGGTCACAATTCAAGAGATAGTCTCTTCTTCTTTACCTTTGACCAGGTCTAGAAATGCCTGACAACATTCTACTCGCCTTTGTTTGTCAAAGGGGGTAAACATTCTAGGGACCCAACGCGCGCTCACCTTGGACATGCCCAAATGTTCGTGAATAATTTCATGAACTCGTTCCTTGCTTATGCCCACATCTCTGGCTATCTCCCACTGCTTGATTCGCCGATCTGCAAGAATCAGGTTCTTCACCTTTTCAACATTATCTGCGGTAACAGCAGAAATTGGCCATCCACTACGTGTGTCGTCTTCCAGGCTCTCACGGCTATGTTTAAATTGCTTCGACCAAAACTTTATGACGAATTCAGAAGGACTTGAATCACCAAACACCTTTAACATGCGCTCTCTGATCTGCGTAGGCGTATTTCCTTCTTTACTTAGGAATTTAATCACTGCTCGATGCTCAAATTTCATAATTTTGCAATTTTCTTTCGACATGGTGAAATCAAAGCCGCGCCAAAAAAACAAAAGGAAGCGAAAAAAAATAAGCGTCATAACTTTGAAAACGGAATAAATATAGAATATGATTTTGCAATGGCCAGTTCGATTTTCAAAACTTTCTTTAACAAAGTAGATTTTATATCAGCCGCCCCTCGTAGTTTTGGGAGTTATTTAAAATGATTTGTAGATATGAGTATATTTCTGTTGTGACAAGTTGTCAACCTATCGCCCAATTTGCAATATATATAAACCCTCGGATCCCGTAGCTGGTTTCTACAGCATGCTCGGGAGGAAATGCAGCTGGCAGAGTCTATGTTTATCCCTCGCTCCCAGTCCAGCATGGAAGTAAAAATAAATAAATCCCGACATAAGAGTAAATATTTACAGTTTGTTGAAGCTACTGCAACACACTCCGTTACCGGTAACACGTTCAATAAGTGGCATGAATTTTTAACCTGTGAACGTGAAATAGTGTCGTATGCAGACTACCTTAAATATGTAATGGTTCATGTATGCAAACATGCGAGCGGTTCACAATATACTATTCTCCTACACAAACTAACTAAAAAATTAACTGCCGCCGTGGTCTAGCGGTCTGAGCCATGGGCTGCCGGTTCGATTCGGGGGACAATGACTTTGTGATGTTGTTTCAAGATCTTGATTTCTAGGACATTGCAGGCTTATCATATGATTGTCCCAAAAATAATATGATCCATGGTGTGTAAATAGTCGATCCTGTGCCTGATTTATCTCTGGCCGTGTCAGTCAATGTGTCCCATCAGAATAAGAGATTGAAGGAATCGAGTGCCCCTGTGTGTAGGGCAAACACATGGGCACGAAAAACTAGTCCGGCGCAGTTGGCCGATCTTTGGGAAATTGGCCGCCATCACCGAAAATCCGTGGGAGGACTATTATTCTACTAGCATTGGTAGCTTCTCTCGTAGTGATAAGTGAAGAACCTGATCAAAATGTATATTTTGATATATTCTTGTTTTTTTTTGTATAGAATGAATGTGATTAACGAGATTTTTAGCGCGATGATGTTTGACTTTATAAAGCATGTTCAAAAAGATATTTCAACGTCAGCCACAGCATTCCTGGGCCTCCCCGAAATTGGGGGTATATGCCATACTCACCACGCTTGGCAGGCGGGTTGGGTTGGTGAACGCAGGACAAGTTTTCCATTCATAGGGAACGCTACTGCCCATTCCCTGGATTTATCCCTTAGTCGCCTTTTACGACACCCACGGGAAGTTATGGGGTGATGCTATTATAACCCGAACCACACGGAGAAAAAGATTTTTAATTGAAATTAAATGTATTGTGGCATTTATCAGCGTTTTCACATACATACATATAATCACGCCTTTATCCCTAATAGGGTAGGCAGAGCGTAAACGACCTAAAAAAAAGGTCATATAACCACGTCTGACAAAATTTTGAGGGTTTTTAAGTTCAATTTGTAGGTATATTGCTGTAGTGACAGGTTGTCAGCCCATCGCCTAAATTGGAATATACTGAAACCCTCGGATCCCTTAGCTGGTTTTTACAGCTTGCCCGGGAGGAAATGCAGCTGGCACATTCTATGTTTTTCTTTCGCTCCCAGTCCAGAATGGAAGAAAGCGTTTTCACAACCAAAATAAACCACGCCAAATCCAGTCCTTTTTAAAAAACACATAGAGATTTTTACAACACAATTTCTACGCTGGCGGCTATTCCAAGAAATAAAATAGACCGTTTCAATCTATACTATCCAACGCAAGCCAGACACAAAAGATATCTTGTTTATGCTCCAGGGCTTTGAATCGACGTACCTAACGCTTCCTCGCCTGTAAAACTAACATCCTGTATTTGTGGAATTGACTACAGCTGTTGTGTACTAACTTTTCTATGAAGCTGCTGGAGAATTTAACGCTATTGTGCAAAAGTTACATACATATATACATATAATCACACCTTAATCCCTAATGGGGTAGGCTGAGCGTAAATCTAACCTAAGC
The DNA here is from genome assembly GCA_949820665.1 of Scrobipalpa costella. Lineage (NCBI taxonomy): Eukaryota > Metazoa > Arthropoda > Insecta > Lepidoptera > Gelechiidae > Scrobipalpa > Scrobipalpa costella. The sequence continues at coordinate 24,733,449 of OX463297.1, forward strand.
GAAGGTCATTCCACCACGTTTGACAAAGTTTTGAAGGTTATTTAAGATAGATTTGTAGGTATATTGCTGTAGTGACAGCTGGTTAGCCCATCGCCTAAATTACAATATACTGAAACCCTCGTATCCTTTAGCTGGTTTTTACAGCATGACTGGGAGGAAATGCAGCTGGCACGTTCTATGATTTTCTCTTGCTCCCATACCAGCATGGAAGAATAAAAATAAGTGCAAAAGTTGATTATGTATTTAGTTATATATTTTTATTTGCGATACTATTTTAGCCGAAACAGTGGTGACCGAGATAGGAAATCGATCGATTAAGCGACCTCACTCAAAAGCTTTTAAATCACTGGCTTACCTTCAAATACAAAACCGGTAGAAAAGGGATAAAGGCGCGATTATATGTATGTATGAAGAAAACAGTGAACTTTTAGGCGTTGGAATTTAGCGCAACTGCGACGCTTAAAATTCTTCAGATGAACTTATTTTCAGATGAACCTGTGATGCCATAGACTGGCTTAAACTGGTAGGATTTATTTCACACTAGCACTAAAACACTTTGACTAAAAATAAAATAAGAAAATAAATCCACAATGATACAAGCACCCTGGAAGGTTAAAATTAGTTGGTATTTTAAAATGCAAAGCGATCTTCATGATAACAAATTCTCAAACAACCTTTGTAATGCAAACAGGCCTACTGCCAAATCGGATGACATAATCAAACGCAACACAATCTCGAGTCTCCCGGTCAAAGGGCGTTTTTCCACTAGACGGAACGGCGACGGTGCCGTCACGATGCCGTGGCTTTGTTTTTCCACTAGACGGCACGGCAACGTTGCAATAACGTCCACCTAGTACCAAACTGAGCGCACACACACACGCGCGCGCAATCGCGAATGCTTCTTACAAATACGCATGCAGTTTGGCAGGCCGGTGAGGGTACCGGTGGGAATTAATGCCGTGCCGTTGCCGTACTGGCAAGTGGAAAAGCGGTCCATATAATTTAATTCATTTTCATAGATTATATCTTCCACAGTTTCGGCGACGGTGCCGTGCCGTCGCCGTTGCCGTCGCCGTGCCGTCTAGTCGAAATACAACCAATCTCTCTCATCACAGAGTCAGTAGCCAAGCCAAACTAAACTCAATACCGAAGCCACCACTGGGATTGCACGCGACAAATGCCTATTTTCCTATTAGCCGATGACTTTGACATCTATACGGACACGGCATGCGGTAAAGTGGTTCGGTTTTCCTCCTGTGCGATGTGATTGAATAGGTGTTGGATTTTGAAATTGATAAACTGAACGAAGTTAAAAGAGATTTACGCATTGATAGTTAATTATTATACCTCCTTTAAAAATGTTGTTTGGTAGTTCAAATAAAAGTTGTGCTAATACAAAATTTATTTGTTTTTAGGGACTATTTAAAACTCCGTAGAGACACAGAAGAGGGCTCCTTTTTACCAAACATGTCAGGATCGTATCCTCAAAATTTGCATCTAATTTCAATTTGCAACGAAACAACGATTAGATCCGGGTAACCTTTTTGTAAAACAAGATTATCTAAATGTCGTTGACCAATTAGAAATTCGGAGGACACAGTAGTAAATACAATGTAGGTACAAAATTAGGGGACACGTTCATTGTGCTCTGCTTTGAGTTCATTTTTGATTTAATTGGTGAACGGAACAGAGTGGACAATGATGAGAGAGTCATATTAATTGAATTTTCCGGTGAATAGGCAAACGTTATTTGTTCTACGAATTTTCATTGAGTTTGTGTTGATGGCAAATATATTAACGTTTACTTCTCTTTCTTGTTCCATGTAGTAAGTACCTACGGTTCTTTTTACTTAGTATTTCATGAAGATATATACCGTACTTTTGGCTTCTATATTTTCATATTTAATAAGGATTGAACATGAAAATATAGAAGCTAAAAGTCACACTTGTGTGGGATTTGAACCCACAACTTTTTTGAACTTCGGCGTACCGTGCTAATGCTCTAACCAACTGATCCACGAAGCGATTTAAAACCCAATGCAACTTAAGACTTCTTGAAACGTCAATTGACGTCAGCGCTAACTATAGAATATTTAATATTACTTATAATCATCTATATAGACCGACCATTTCAATAGGTTTATCGTACAGCAATACTGAAATCGTGTCTTTTTTGTTTCAGATGACCCAGTAAATGGTCCGGCGGCGTAGTTCACTTCAACAAAATGGTCGACTTATAGCACCGGTCTTACATCTCGAACGGTGGCGTTGGAAGCGGAAAAATGTTCATTCTGACCATAGCTTACTTCATTTCACTGCCAGCACTCACATCCAAAATGGTCCGGGGAGACACACCGACAGACGAGAAAACACAACAACCCCTAATAAGTAGTAGAGTAGTTAGAACTAAGTATGGAGACATAAGAGGATTTATAGTAACACCAGAATCAAGGTTTCTTGAACCTGTGGAAGTTTTCCGAGGAGTACCTTATGCGTCACCCCCTGTTGGGTCTCTAAGATTTATGCCACCTGTATCAGGCGCGCAATGGTCAGGAGTGAAGATCGCTGAAGAGTTCAGCCCGGTGTGCCCTCAAGTGCTACCAGATATAAGGAATGAAACTGCGGTGCTACGAAGGATATCTAAAGGGAGGCTGGAGTACTTGAAGAGGATACTGCCATTCCTTACCAACCAGTCTGAGGATTGCTTGTACTTGAATATCTACGCGCCAGCTCAAGGTAAGCAATATTAAAAATTAAACTAAGAGTAATTTATTTAGGTACCTACTCTTTTGCCCGCTTTCCAGCAGTGGGACATTAACGGCTAAACAAGCAAAGACAAAGCAAGACCTACTCTTCATTTATTCAAAAACTAATTACTTTTTTTATCAAGCAATTTATCGTACACAGAAATATACAAAGGACAAAACACATATAAGAAAGAAAGATGCAACACTCACTGCTTATCTCTAAAAAGATATTTACTTACTTTTCATGTCTATATTCGCTATCATGAAATATTAGAACGAAAACAATAATAGGTAACTATATGTTGGCCTAAAATATCCCCTAAATCTTCTTTTGTACAAAAACTATTATTACTTTTCATATCTGATAGGGTATTTACATTTTATTTGCGATCATGAAATCCTAGAACTAAAACAATAAAAGATGATTCTATGTTTTGTATAGGTTTGCCTGAACAATGTATTTGACACAAAACAAACCGTCCAAAGAGAAATATAATTAAAGAAAAACAACATACAAATAACATTTCCATTAATTCTCGTGGGCCTGTTTCAACCCGTTTTACTTTATGACCCTCGTAATATGACAGGACAGAAACACTTTTTACACGACTTTGAGCAAAAAGCTTCAAGGTTTCAACGGAGGGATCTCAAAAAAGTTGATTTATAATTTCGACTAAGGGACGCCAACTGGTCTAATTTTCAAAAGAGTTTTTATCCTTGGCGAGAAAAATCACATTCATTACGCAGTAGATAGCCGGATGGAAGAATTTGAATGAGAAAGGGACGAAATTAAATATAAATGATTGTGTTTCATTAGAAAAAGGTTCTGCCGATTTAGGAATGGGTTATAAAAAATTGCGAAAGTAAATACGGTAGAACGGACACATCAAATTTTCGGCAGGATTTTTCCTTAAACAATATTTTTATTATGGAAATCATCATCATCTACCTAGCCAAATTGCGTACCTCACGGGGTCGGCTACCTATCTAGGTGATTGAACGAGGGTTCTGGTTTTTACATAGAGCGACTGCCATCTGACCTCCGCAACCCAGAAGAGAAACCAGACCCAACCCTAGATTAGGTCAGAGTTTTCATGCCGCCAATTCTTAGCACTGGCCTCTGAGATGGCTTAACAACTAATATCTATGGTGTTAAACGATATTAACCGGGACCAACGGCTTGACGTGCCTCCAAAACACGGTACATATGAAATTCGAAAACCGAAAAACACTTTGGTACGTGGTGGGATGCGAACCACGACCTCCCCGCTTAAGAGGCAGCGGCCCTATCCACTACACCATCGGGGTCACATAATTATTATGGAAATAACATCGTTAGTTTAGTATTTTATTGAAAAATAAAAAAACGTTCTTCATCTACTAGCTTTCCAGTGCAGGACCAAATTAACTACATATCCCTTATGTAGTTAGATCACACTGTCAATGGCGCAAAGGCAGTGCCTTTCGACATCCCAAGCCGGAATATTAAAACCAGTGCAGGTACATACTTTCATCCCCACGTACAGCCAAAAAACGTCATATTAAAAACGAGAGCTTGAAAATCCGGGAGAGCAGTGGCCTGGAGGCTCATATCGCGAAATCCTGGACGTTTTTGCACGTATCCCGTCGTCGGCGCCGTCGGTGGCTTTGTCACAAACGTATGTACCCGATGTACATAATACTCTTTCGTCTACGCCTTTTTTAGGAAGCGGTGCAAAGGTTACAGGGCGAGCGAAATTGATAAATTCGGAAAGTATTTTAAAAAAAAGAATAATCACTACATAGTATAAAACAAAGTCGCTTTCTCTGTCCCCATATCCCTATGTATGCATACATCTTTAAAACTACAAAACGGATTTTGATGCGGTTTCTTGTAATGGATAAAGTGATTCAAGAGAAAGGTTTATAATTATGTATAAAATATGCATAATACTCGTATATTAGAGAAACACTGATAACTTCCGCGCGACGACGGGGCGGGTCGCTAGATTACTTATAAAAACACTAATATACCTCCTATTCATGATGACTGATGATCGTCATGATCTAGAATCATGCTCCATCATAGTCTACATCATCACTTACCATCAAGATGATGGTGAGATGGCGGACAAATGATTGCCTATCAAAAAAAAAAAAAAAAACTATTGTTCAGAATTATCGAGAATCTTAGGCTTTCAATCTGATGGAACTTGGAGTTATGGGTATTTTATTTAGGACGTTAGAAGATAGTCTACTGATTGCCGATAGGACACGTTACAGACAAGTTTATTCTCAATACTGTGATAGGCTTCAATTAAATTAATCAATTTGCACATAAAATACAGCTGTTACATAGTGATAAAATTTATTTTTTCTAAAACACTTAAAACTATCTGTTTTTGTAGAAATAGTAACTAGTGAGATTGGTAAGACTAACTAACTGCCTTCGTAGTCTAGTGGTCAGAGCCATGGGCTTACGATCCGGAGGTCCTGGGTTCAACTCCCAGGGGGTAACACAAAGTTGTTATTTGTCAATTTATCATTTTGTGAGAGTTTCTCCATAGCAGACTGAATCACCTGATTGTCCGAAAAGTAAAAGAATTTCGTGCTTTGGAGGGCACGTTAAGCCGTCGGTCGCGGTCGCTGTCTTTGATAGTGGTCGTTATTCAAATCATATCAGAGGCCTAATAGCTGTGCTACTAGGCGGTTCGAAAACTCTGACACCTGGGTTCTTCGGGTCGTTGTTCGACTCGAGAATCCACTCACTAAGAAGAAGGTAAGTATTATGTCTGTTGCTATGTCATCGGTTAAGCCATAACGCTTTCATCAAAATTCTTCTTCTCAAAATTCAATACATATTACTTACTAACAATTCCAATGTTCCTAAAAAAATCAAAGCCAGACTTAATACCTAACGGACCGAACTAAACCTGAAAGACGAGACACTTTTAATCACATGGCTTACACCACCGTCGGTACCCTTGCAAGGTTTCAGAGATTTCTACCCCTGAAATAGCCCTCAGGCTTTTAATAACCGCAAATGACGCGACAGACGCCTACCCGCAAATTTTTCGTTTACGTAAGTGTCTTTTTAGTCGAGTGCTCTTCCATAGATTTTTTTTGGCTAAAGGGGTGCTGAGATTACGGCTTGAAAGTTAACATCTAGGGTACAGTCTGGTTGCCTTAAGAATACGAAAAATTGGAAACCTCCTTCTTTTTTTAAGTCGTTTAATAACTTATCCATGCGGGCCTGGAAGCAAGAGAAAAACATAGAATGTGTCAGCTGTATTTCCACCCGGGTATGCTGTAAAAACCAGCTAATGGATCCGAGGGTTTCAGTATATTGTAATTTAGGCGATGGGCTGACAACCTGTCACTACAGCAATATCACTATCTATACAATATCACACAACAATACCAGGCCACTCAGAAAGTATTGCGATAAATAGTTTTTATATATGGCAGACTGGCCGGTTAGAATCTTTTTTGAAAATATGATTACTTGTAAGTAAAAATATGTGTGTTCCATTTTCAAAATTTCCCTCCACATTTTTTGCGAGCCAATTCAAAGTATCGTGCCTTACTGAAAAATGGATCTGCGCCGGGAACATTTTAGAGCTATGATTTTTTATGATTTCAAGTGTCGCCTGAAACCGGATGAATCGTTCGATAGACTTCAAATGTCATTTATGGATGAAAGCCCCTCCAAGGCAACCGTGTATCGTTGGTATAACGAATTTAGTCGCTGTCGACCAACCTTGGGGGATGAAGAAAGAAGCGGTCGCCCTTTGACGGCTATTACGGAAGAAAACGTGCTAGCAGTGAAAAATTTAAGCCAAGATAATAGGCGAATTACATATCAGGAGATTCAGCACATATTAAAGATTGGATCGGGAAGCGTTCACGAGATTCTACATGGGCATCTTCGCGTGAGGAGGATAGTATCGCGCTGGGTGCCGCACTACCTCACCGACGCTCAGAAGCAGGCCCGGGTGGAATGGTGCCGTGATATGCTGAAAAAATTTGAAACAGGCTCGTCTCGGCGTGTTTACGACATCATAACAGGTGACGAGTCCTGGATTTATCAATACGATCCAGAAACCAAGCGCCAGTCGACAGTTTGGGTGTTTCAAAATGAACCAACGCCTACCAAAGTGAAGCGATCTCGAAGCGGGGGGAAGATTTTGATCGCCAGCTTTTTTAATTTGACTGGCCACTTGGCCTCAATTCCCTTACGAGAAGCATTAACGCCAAATGGTATACTACCAAATGTTTACCAGAAGTTTTTTCTGTTGTGAGCAACAAGCGACCAAACAGGGCTCCGCGGACTACTGCTTCACCACGACAATGCGCCTGCACACACCGCGCTCAAAACGAGGGACTTCCTGGACAGCACACCAGTCAAACTCCTGGGTCACCCTCCTTACAGCCCTGATCTAGCACCGTGTGACTTCTTTTTATTTCCAAAAAAAAAAATCAGCTCAAGGGGATACAATTTTCGTCGCCGGAAGATGCGCTAGCTGCGTTCGAGCAGGCTGCAAACGAGGTGTCTACGGCGGACTGGAAAAAGTGATTTGAAAACTGGTTCAGACGCATGAATCTTTTTATAGAGGCTGGTGGAGAGTACTTTGAAAAGATTTAATAAAAATATATGTACCTGTAGAAAAATTTTTTTTAGTGTCGCAAATCTTTCTGAGTGTCCCACGTACAAATCTATCTTAAATAACCATCAAAACTTTGTCAGACGTTGCGGAACGACCTTTGTTAATGTCGTTTACGCTCTGCCTACCCCATTAGGGATAAAGGCGTGATTATATGTATGTATGTTTGTATGTAATGACTTATCAATAAATGAGTATGGCCAAAAGTTCAATGAAATCATATTAGTGGAGGAATATTGAATATCCAATCCAGTTCTCTGATTTAATCAATATTTTTAATCAAACAGACTTTTTGATCCATGTTTTTGACCACCCAAAAACCACTTCAATAAGATTATCCGCACAACAGTGGTTGACGAGGTCGATAGCAAATCCCCTAGATTTATAGTTTAGCGGCTGATTCATGCTCCGTAGACGATCCATCACGGGATAACGGATAGTGTCAGTTCCTACCACCGTCAATATCTTTTGTCGATTTAAGTGGTTCGATGGCTGCAGACTTTTTTTATCGAAAATTATTTTTTCTTACTATCTAGCTATGCAGTGGTTAAAACCATAGTTCTTGTAGTTTCATTTAACAATTGGCACTAAAGCTTTTTAAAATGTAATCAACAAGAGCCACACCTTTAAATATTTTTTTGCATCATAACATACATACATAAAATCTCGCCTCTATCCCCAATGGGGAAGGCAGAGCGTAAACGATCGTTCAAAGGTCGTTCCGCCCGGTCTGACAAAGTTTTGAGGGTTATTTAAGATAGATTTGTAGGTATTGTTGTAGTGACACGTTGTCAGCCTATCGCCTAAATTACAATATACTGAAACCCTAATCTATAACATTGCAAATGAAAAGTTTTAAAATAAGATACACCTACTAAGTGCAGCAAACAGTATTCAGTAATTATAATATAATTAACCTACAAATTGAAACAAAATAATAACATCATACATTATAATATATCACTCTTGAATAAATTTATAAATAATCAATACTATAAGTTAACTGATTTAATAAAGCCCGTCACATTTTCACATTGCAAATGAAAATGAACATTTTGCCGTCAATAATTTGGCTTATTAATTATAACAACTGATACGAAATATCGTACCCCAATGAATAACGTGATTTGTTATTCGGATCACTAAGCAGTTTAATTGTATGATCCGATTGGATTAGCGATATGAATGATAGAAATAATCCCATATAAATAGGTATTAGTATGATAACTAATAGGTATTGTACAAAGTTACATACAAGCGTGTCATTACAGAGAGCCCGATGGTGTACTGGACAGGGCCGCTTCCTCCTGAGCGGGCAGGTCGAGGTTCGAATCCCACAACATGCCAATGTGTTTTGCGGTTTTCGAATTTCATATGTACGTTTACTCGGCGCTTTTTCCGTATTTCGGAAGGCACGTTAAGCCGTTGGTCCCGATTAATATCGTCGTTTATATAGTCGTTAAGCCATATCAGAGGCCATGTGCTATGCATTGGCGGCTCAAAAACTCTGACTTAATCTGGTTTGCCTTCTAGGTTGCCGAGAACAGATGGCAGTCGCTCTGTGTAAAAAACAAGTACCCTCGTTCAATCACCTACATTAGAAAGCCAACCCCGTGAGATACCGAATAAGGCTAGGGAGATGATGTCATACAATACAATACAAATATTCTTTATTGCACATAAACAACACATTGTACAGGAACAAACATTACAAAACAAACAGAGTACAATTAGGCGGCCTTATTGCTAGGGTAGCAATTTCTGCCAGGCCACCTTTGGGTAAAGGAGTAGTTTTCTAATATTATGCGGGATAGTGCAGTTACTATTATTATAAATTTAAATAGAATACATAGACAAAGTACTTACTAAGTATATAAATACGAATAGGTACAATAGACTAATACATAAGTACAATTATATTATAATAAACTAATATAATATGCTATAAGAGAGAGGAAAATTCAATATTTCATTCAGATGGGGAAGTGAGATAGGGAAAAAAATACAAACTAGATAATATAATTAATACACAGTAGGTAATTACTAAAGTAGGTCATACAAGCGTGTCATTCATTAGTGTGCGCTATGTATCCGAACATTAAAAGGCTGAGAAGATAGCGCGATTCCAGTAATTTAAAGGTACACAAATTTGATTGATACCTTCAGGTCGTGCAATTTTCTGAATTGTCTGATTGTCTCAAAAGTTAAACGTCGTCGGTAGGAAATCGTCGCGATTCTTGTTGACATGACAATTCGCATAATGGACGAAGACGATCTGATGTAAGTTTTTTGGGTAATGCACAAAGTAAATACATATTTATTCACCTAAAACCGTTCCCCAGTGGTTGAGAACGGTACGAAGCCCAACATATCGGGCGATCTGAATCAGTCGGGAACACAATTTATGCAGTTCCAAATTGCATGCATTCCGTCCCTGATGTAGAGACCGGTCTGTAACGTGGTGGGTAATATCCACATTTCAGTTAAATTCCTGCACCAGTAATACCGAAGTCATGGACGACTATTCTCCGAATAGCAATACGCTTTTGCTTTCGCGTCTTTTCTCTCATTGTCAAAATACGATATTTCTTCCATGCGCGAGAGAAAACCATAGAATATGTCAGCTGCATTTCTTCCCGGGCATGCTGTAACAACCGGCTAAGGGATCTGACGGTTTCTGTATATCGCACATTAGGCGATGGGCTGATAACCTGTCACTGCAGCAATATTACCTACAAATATGTCTTAAATAACCCTCAAAACTTTGTCAGACGTGGCGGAACGAACTTTGTTTAGGTCGTTTACGCTCTGCCTACCCCATCATGGATAAAGGCGTTATTATATATTATGTATGTAAATACGTAATACTAAATTATTAAATTATATATTAATAATAAATACGTACTTGTATCACCACAAAGTTTAACAAATTGGGAAATGCGCTAGCAAACATAAAGAAATACCTATACTATACCATGCAACTGGTTTTATGTAAAGATAGACTTGCTCTTCGAAGAAAAATAAATTAACCCCGACCTTAGCCCCGACCTTAGATTAGGTTGTCAGAATTGTCATGTCGTGAGTCAAGTTGCGTCTGATTAAGCTTGATGGGAAGTGACGTTGTAGATTATGAAGGAGGAGGCTTGCCAAGATAAAAATTGGCTATTGAAATTCTACCCAATTCGTACCGCAAACGGAACACACCGCTCAACCGAGAAATGTAACAGTGTGAATATGATAGTTGAATTCTTCCATGCTGGACTGGGAGCAAAAGAAAAACATAGAATGTGCCAGCTGCATTTCCTCCCGGGCATGCTGTAAAAACCAGCTAAGGGAGCCGAGGGTTTCTATACATTACAATGTAGGCGATAGGCTGACAACCTGTCACTACAGCAATATACCTACAAATCTATCTTCAATAACCCTCCAAAATTTTGCCAGACTCAAACTCAAACTACGCATACGAGAGCTCATTAATTATCCATCGCTTTAAAATGTATCAAGAGGATCTGGAATAAATTACATTAATCCTATTTCGACCAACTGTTTTGCAGGAATCGTATTGGGATGCCAAATCGAATTCACTCACCGGGATTTTCGCTAAACTCGCTTATATTAGGACCCAGAGAGGTTTTGACTTAGGCAATTACTTTGCCATTTGCGTGCGTCTCGATAAGGTTCAGCAAAAATGTTAGTGAATTGAATTTAGTTTCCTTTCTGTTGCTATATCGAGTGCGTACTGCCACCGTTTAATGGATCAAAATGAACCTGACTAAATACATTTAAGATAACTTATTTTCGTCTGTTCTCTATGCAGAAGTCAAATGAGCATACTATAATAATAACATTTTCAAGTGTAAGGGGAGCTCAATGGTGAAGTGGTGGATAGGGCTGCTGCCTTCTGAGCTGAGTCGTGGTTCGAATGCCACCACGTGCCAATGTATTTTTCAATTTTCGAATTTTAGATTTATGTTTAATCGGCGCTTTTTTCGTACTTTGGAAGGCACGTTAGGCCGTTGGTCTCGTTTGATACCGTAGACATTGCTAAGCCTGTGCTAAGCATTGGCGGCTTGAAATCTCTGACCTAATCTAGGATTGGGTCCAGTTTCCCTTATGGGTTGCGGGGGTCAGATGGCAGTCGCTCTGTGTAGAAATCAGTACGCTCGTTCAATCCTCCAGATAAGGTAGCCGCGCCCGTAAGATACGGGATAAGGCTAGAAGAATACATTTCTTGATCATACTGCTACTAGTACATTATGGTACAGTCCTATTGGAAACGCAAAAAAAAAACAACGAAACGAACTGACCCAAACAAAATAGAGTTCTGTTTGGTGAACCATTTGGTAAACTATTAGTAAATTGGTTGCCACAAAAGGTGCGAAAACAGAACCAAAAACAAGCGTGTCGTCTATGAAGCATTTCAGATTTCAACTGAATCACAGTGTTTAAATTTCCCCTACAACTCAGTTGAAAAAGCTGCACCACCTCACCGAACGTGACCCGAGCGAAATGCAGTTTTGTTTTTAGTACCAAACTGCGATTCCGCAGCACGAAACAAACAGAATGTTAATAAAACTCAAACAAAGTTTCAGTTTAGCTATTTTGGTAAATAGAACAGGGTTTGTTAAATTGAAAAATGCATTCAACTATGGGATAGATAATATCATCCACTAACATGAGTATTTTGTTATGTTAAAGGTTCGAGTACTATAGCATGGATTTTTTGTAAAAAACTGGTATAAATATATTTGCTCAACAGGCTGTAAATGGCAGAATTATTGAAAACATGGCAAAAACTGATAGTACGACTTGTTGGAATGATTAGGAAGTTTTTTTGTTTTTTTTTTAAAAGTAACAATTTGTATTTCGTTCGATTCTACGACAGAATATAATAATGTGTATGATGAACGATAACCAAAAGAATATATTTTACATAAAAAAAGAAATCTTAATACGATATTTCATTTGTATTCATAAGGTTCTTATTGCTTGTGAAGCTTTATACAATAATACATTGTTATTTGCGTTTGTATCATAAACACATTATTTGTCCTAAGTTTAAATAAGAATCTCTTCCAAAAGTATTACACAATAACATTACGGTATGAGCTGGATATTACTCTATGGTTATTACGTGTATGAATGAATAAAGCATACCGTCAAAGAACTCTAAATGTTCGACTAAAAGGCAAGGAAGTAACATTAATTTAAGTGAAAAGAAGAAATATTTCAAGGCGATATGAATTTCTACTCATGAATTTCTTACAACGATCCTGACCCATTTCAACTCAGTTGAAGTCGATGCAAACCGATATACATCTATCTCTGTCTGACTCTCGTTACTAGAAGATCCGGGGTGAGATAGATGTTGTTGTAGGGTCGCCATCGGATAATACCAGTTCATACAGGATTAAAAGGACTTTTCTGCGGATTTAACTGAAGATGGTACTTGAGTCGGACATTAAAATCTTTAGGGATAAGCAATTGTGAGATAAGGAATATCAAATTTGTACAAAGAAAATATTAGAAAGAAATATTCATAAGTACAATGTAGTACCTATTATTAGTCACCAAATGTCATTTTAGTAAATTTGCCGCTATTCAATGTTGTCTATCTCATGGAATCTAACAAGCTGATCTTATTTGAACATGTTCTTTTAGAAAACTTGTTTGTTATCTCTCACCTAATTACCACCATTCTTATATGGGAGCGAGAGAAAAACATAGAATTTGCCAGCTGCAATTCCTCCCGGGCATTCTGTAAAAACCAGCTAAGGGATCCGAGGGTTTCAGTATATTATAATTAACGCGATGGGCTGACAACCTGTCACTACAACAATATACCTACAAGTATATCTTAAATAACCCTCAAGACATTGTCAGACGTAAACTTTGGTTAGGTCGTTTACGCTCTGCCTACCCCATTAGGGGTAAAGGCGTGACTATATGTATGTATGTATCTACAAAGGTTTGAATCAAATCAAAATAAACACAATATTTTCAAAATTCAGTAGTAATGTAGACTTTTCTCAAAAGGCCGTATAATAAGTGCTTGCTTAGTAAAAGAAATCAACTTGGTTTAACGACAAATTTAATTGCACTTTCCTCGATGTTATAAAACTTTATTATTTTCCAATAAAATGTGAGGGTGAATGAGCTCGTGAAACGTAACGACTTTTACTAGGATTTTATGATATTATTTTGCTATAAAATCTCAATTTCCAAGTAGTTTTTGATCTGATTTTAAATCGCCAATATCATCAATTTTCTCTTTAGTTTTCGTTTAATCTGACATGGATATATTAAAAATACAGTCCTTGGCATCTCATTCCTACTACCGTTTTGATGAAGAAATATGTTAGTCACCATCAAAGTGGTCAGGTGTCAGCATAGCAATTAATTATTGTGGGGCTCAAATTGTCTTCTTCTCCTTCCTCGATCAAAATTCTTCCTAGTTCACCCGGTTTTTATCTTCAATTTTGCTAAACTATTGTTTTTCTGTTGGTAAGTTTTGGAAACTGTTTTCTCTGTTGTTTTAACATTCATCACAAAGTAAAATATACTTTAAAACATACCATTTAATATGATGGTCACTCTACACGCAGTGTTTATGAAACCTCTCATCGTGTGGTGTAAGTGAGCGACTCATCCGTGAAAGGGATAAGGAAATGATGGTATAAATTTAACCTTTCTAAGCCTACAGACAAACCTTGGAGGCTTGAGATGGACGCTCCGAGTGAAAAGGTTCAAGAGAAGCTATGGATAAGATTAGAGAAGGATATTAGTTTGGGAATGACGAGATTAAAGTGTTAACAGGTTTTGAGACAGATACAGAATTCAATTCTGAATGTAATCTTAACTGTGTAATCCTATGTCATGTACTCTATGAAAGTAGATTTTACTTTTGACACATCTTTTGTAAAAATAATTATTCAAATTTCACAAAAACTCTAATAAAATAGTTGTACGCATTTTCATAACTGAATATAATATTAAAAATAAAATTAATTTTCTGAAAAGGTTGAAAAAACACGAAATTTTGATTCATTATTTTAAAGTAATTTTCATTTGTACCTGAATATTCTTTGACTCAACATGCTAATAAAGTCTACCCATGTGCAAATCGAGTTACTAAAAACACTCACAAGATGAAAGAAGTAAATTTTCATCTCGGAACCAACAAGAAACGGAACAAAAACTTGATTTATCTGGTCCTTCCCGATCCATCATGAGAAGATAAGATATCTCCTACACTTGGAAATTCCCTTCGATTCGGGAAAGGTTTTTGATTCCGATAACAATTTGAATGGAAGAAATTGTCTGAGTTTCGACCCCCTTTTGTTCGGCAAGATAATATTTCTGCCAGAGTTTCCGGGTTTGCGTCTGAGAGAAATTAAATATGTAAAATCTCTGAGGGCAAATCTTTTTCTTGTTTTACTTCAAGGCGCCATTCTATACTGGTGGGTGGTTATTTAGTACCTATGTTTAAAAAAAACTTTTTTTTACAGTTGTTTTTAAAAGTTTCAAAGTATAACCACAGAGTTTATAATGGTATAACCATAGTTAAGTATAACCAAACTTGGTGAACGTGAGTTGTCAATGATATATTGTGATGATGATGATAACCGAATTTAGCTTTAATTGAATTAATATTAATATTACTATTAAACTTACATACATACATACATATAATCACGCCTTTACTATTAAACTTTATAAGAAGAAATGGTTGAATAATTAAGTGCTTTATGTTAATTACAATCAAGCAAATTCAGTTAATTTGTTCTGAGGTCATCTATCTCTTGAGAAAATGCTTTTAGAAAACCATCATGCGATTAACTGCCTATTATAAATCTAACTACTTGCGTGGTCTAGTGCTCAGAGCCATGGGACCACGATCCGGAGATCCTGGGTTTGATTCCTAAGGGGGAACACAAAATTGATATTTGTCGATTTATCCCTAAGTGAGATTTTCCTCAGTTTCGTTAGGATATTGCAGGCCGAATCCGCTGATTCTCTAGAAGAAAATTGATTCCGTGCACGGGGGCACGTTAAACCGTCGGTTCTGTTCGGTGTCTTTGGTAAAAATAATATAAAACCATGTCAGAGGCCTATTTGTTGTGCTATTAGGCGGTTAAAAACTCTGACACCAAGTTTCACCGGGTCGATCGACTTGATGCCCACACGACAGAAGAAGATCATGCGATTCGGAATATTTCTGGAATTCTTTAGCCTACCTACATAACCTAACCTTATTTAATTTAACAGTTTATTGTACACAACAAAACACAAAGGACATATAAATATAAAACAAACACACAACAAGCACAGCTTATTTCTAAAAAGAAATCTCTTCAAAAAAAAAACTTATTTCTAAAAAGATCCAGCTAAGGGATCCGAGGGTTTCAGTATATTGTAATATAGGCGATGGGCTGACAACCTGTCACTACAGCAATATACCTAGAATTCTATCTTAAATAACCCTCAAAACTTTGTCAGACGTGGCGGAACGACTTTTGTTTAGGTCGTTTACGCTCTGCCTACCCCATTAGGGATAAAGGCGTGATTATATGTATGTATGTAAATCTCTTCAAGCAGAGCTATTCTGAGGCAGATACGAACAACTTACATAATCTTTTCCTATATATTATTATCTTTGAATGTATCATGTAGGCCTTCAGTTTTCGCCCTCTTTTTCTTGAGACTATTATTATTAGTAACTGAGAGCCCGTTAAAATAATATATCGATATTAGTTACGCCCTCCCCATGTCGATGGTCCTTCTGTTGAACATATTAGTTTTCTAATACTTCTTCTAATATGAGTTTTAGACCAAAAGAAGAGTAACTTTGACAATTAGGCGATGTTTTGTGAGATAAGTACTTTCTAGTAGATAGATGTTGTTTAGAGGCATGGAGGGAGAAGAGAGAGGCCTTTGCCCAGCAGTGGGACACATAACGGCTATATAAGATAAGAAGATGTTGCTTAAGTCCTACTAATAAGGGCAAAATTTGTTATATCTATTTTTGTCAGTGTTTATGCGTGTTTTGAGTAATTTCACTTTGATTGCACCAGGTGACTTCTTCTTAGCGAGTGGTTCCTAGAGTCGAATGACCCGATGAGTCCTGGTATCAGAGTTTTCAAACCGCCAAGTAGCACAGCTAATAGGCCTCTGACATGGTTTGAGTAACGACCACTATCAAAGATAGCGACCGGGACCGACGGCTTAACGTTCCCTCCGAAGCACGGAATCTTTTTTTTTCGGACAATCAGGTCGTTCAGCCTGCAATCTCCTAACCAAACTGGGAAAAACCTCACAAAGTGATAAATTGATAAATGTCAACTCTGTGTGTTCCCAAAGTCCCCCCTGGGAATCGAACCCAGGACCTCCGAATCGTAAGCCCATGGCTCTAACCACTAGACCACAGAGGCAGTTAACAATAACCAGGTGAAAATAAAGCGAAATTAAAGTAGGTCCTCTACTTTTATCCGACTGTCATGAAGAGTTATGTTTTTCGCGCGTATCTTGTATGTATGTATGTGCTGACATTTATTTATTACCTTGTATCTCCAAAATGACTGGATAGAATTCGAAAATTAGGGTATCGTTCGATTGGTCTCAAGCACCCGAGTGTTAATAAATAGGTGTAATTGTTCAAAATTTAAAATGGCGAATTTGGACGCTGTAAGTCTTCATATTTTTTTACGACTGATCCTATCGAGTGGGGTATCAAACTAAAGATAAGTAAAAGGAGATTACAAAAATATACATGATTTTCATGTTAACGCAGAATTTTAGAACACTTCATGCATTAAAACATGTTTTTATAGGTTACAGTCGAGTTGTTTGAATTATCTTTTAAAAATCTTGTTATTTTCAACATTTTCATGGAACATTGTAAATTAAAACATAAATAAAACACGAGTCGAATCGAGAGCAATGGCAGTGCAAGTTAAAAATGTGGCATTTTTAGGAATACTATCCAATTTAAACTTTATCTACCCGTATAAATTTTCACTTCCATGCTGGATTTACTTCCATGCTGGACTGGGAGCGAGAGAAAAACATAGAATATCCTCCCGGGCGTGCTGTAAAAACCAGCTAAGGGATCTGAGGGTTTCAGTATATTGTAATTTAGGCGATGGGCTGACAACCTGTCACTACAGCAATATACCTACTAATCTATCTTACAATAACCCTCAAAACGTTGTCAGACGTGGCGGAACGACCTTTGCTTAGGTTGTTTACGCTCTGCCTACCCCATTAGGGATAAAGGCGTGATTATATGTATGTATAAAGTTTCAAAACCACTGACTTGTTAATGCTCTTATTAATAATGTCTTCTTCAGCAGGAGTACGCGACGCGGTGGCGAGGTATCCAGTGTTGGTGTTCGTTCATGGAGAGAGCTACGAGTGGAGCTCAGGGAACCCTTACGACGGCACGGTTCTGGCCTCTCATGCAGGCCTGGTCGTCGTCACCATCAACTATAGACTGGGGATCTTGGGTAAGTTGTTTATCTGTTTCTCTGCTTAACTGCCTCCGTGGTCTAGCGGTCTGAACTATGAACTCAAGACCCGTAGATCCTGGGTTAGATTCCCGGCGGGGGACAATGACTTTGTTTTGTTGTTCCTAGTTTGGTTAGGACCTTGTAGGCTGATCACCTGATTGTCCGAAAAGTAAGATAATCCATGCTGATGGATGGGCATGTAAATAGTCTGTCCTGAGTCTGATTTTTCTCTGTTCGTGTCAGTCAATTTGTCCCATCAGAATAAGAGATTGAAGGAATAGAAGATAGTGCACCTGTGTGTAGCGCAAAAACTTGAGCACTAAAAACTAGTCCTGCGCAGTTTGCCGATCTCTGGGAGAATGGCCGCCATCACCGGAAATTGGTAGGAGGACTTGATCTGTTCCTTAGTTATTATAATCTCTAAGAGGAGGTAAGATATCTAGTGTCAATTTTCATGGAGACAGCTATGAGTGAAGCTCAGGGAATCCTTACGACCCAGTGTCCTGGCCTCTCATGCTGGGCTTGTCGTCATCATTGCTATAGGCTCGGGATTTTGGGTACAATTAAGAAGCTTTCTTTTTTTTTATTGGAAATGGGTTTGTTTTTGACTCTAGACACTAGGTCAGGCATGACCGTGACAGAGTCGACAATGGAGCGAGCCAGAAAATGCCTGTTATGGCACTAGCAATGTCACGCACCGACGGAACACAGCAAGCTGTTGTTCATCTGTTGTTACGATCAAATCTGATGAAATTCACATTTACCTTATTCATGAATCATAGCTATAGTAACTTTAGTTACTCGTACCCTAGATAAAGGTGGTTAAGAATACTGAAACCAAGATCTACTCGAAAGAAGCAAATGTCACAGTTAATGGCGTTGCTAGCGTTTTTTTATTGCTATCTCATCTTAAATATTTAACATTATTACATCCATTTGAATAATGTATATCTCCCTAGCCTTATCCCATATCTCTCGGGGCTGGCTACCTAATGTAAGTGATTGAACGAGTGTAGGGTACTGGTGTTTACACAGAGCGACTGCCATCTGACCTCCGCAACCTAGAAGAGAAACTAGACCCAATCCTAGATTAGATTAGAGTTTTCAAGCTGCCAATGCTCATATAATAATATGCCAATATCTCTTCATAGAGATAAGTTCGCCCTTGCATACAACATACAAATTGGTACATGGTGGAACCCGAACCCTATCCACTACACCATCGGTCTCTCTATCCATTTGAATAATGTTTTTCTAGGTCATTGTAATTACTATTCCTTGTCAACAATTCCTATTACAAAAAATGGCTTAAGACGATAAGCTTTAATTATATATTTGAATTCGTTGGCCATCGACTTAATTTACAAATGTCACCTTCGTAGAGACGTTATTTTAAAATGAATAGGAGTTTGAGAAATTTCGGGACAATGCTTTCACAGAAATAGTTTTAAGAGGCAACGATAAAGCATTTAATTTAGTCTAATGAAATCTTGTCAAGAACTTATCAACTTTAAGTTTCAATATGAAATGTGTTTGTGTAGTTTGCCTCTCTTAATTTAGAAAATAATTTCGATGATGGTTTTCTAAGCTCCAAAGCTTGATGAAAATTTTCAACCCTTTTGATTAACAAAATGGTGATTCACAGGTTTTTAATTTAAGATGCGTACCTTATTTGAATAAACTGCTTTTTAGTTTTACAGACGAGATCGTTCCAAGAAAGGTTTACAGAGTTCATGAAAGGTCTGCAAAGCTGTTAATCCTTGAGTTTTATAGCTATGATTGTGTATCTTTTCATGTGAAAAGTACGCTGTTTATTGCTATTACTTATGAAGAAACAAAATCCCCACCTACCGACTAAATCAATCAAATACATGTCACTTCCATGGTCGACAATTCTGTTTAGCACAGTTTAAACAATTTTATTATTAGGTTTGACCTCAATTATATACATAAACACGAAACGATTCCTTAAAATTATCATAATACATTTATTTACTGGTTTAAAGATTATTATTTAACAACATTTATTATAATAATTCATGCAAAAAAAATATCGTGATGGTAATCAGAAGAAATCATTATTACTCAATGATATTATATATAGGTAGATACGTTACCAACGCGCGAAACTCGTGCCGTCAAATGGTCCTAATTGTGATCATTTTGGGCAGTCGAGATGCGAAGTGAGAAAAAAATATTATATTATATTCAAGGCTGCACTGATTACAAATAGCTATCTGTTTCACTCTTACGCTTTGCCTATTTTGTGTCGCACTCAGCGTTTGTTTAGATATGTAATGTTATAAATATGTATCTATATGTGTCGCGGAACAATTAAAATGTGCGTGCAGTATGAACGTAACGTATCTTTCTTAAAATATCATTGTTATTACTAATAACATTAGAACAAAGGACCGTGCAGCCTAATAGTTTAAAATAAAACAGTAACGGCCAAACTTCAATAAGGCTAGTTACCTACATTCTACATTTAGTACCACCATTCTAGTTTGCCAAATACTGCGAGCTTAGCCAAAACTGGCGCAACTTAGCCAGCTTTGTAGAAACTAGCGCGAACGTAGTTAGGCGCCGCTTTGAAGCAACTAGCCTGGCTTTTGGTAACTTAAATACCTGTAAGTTAAAACTTTATAGGAGTCAAGAGATTCCTCTGTTATCGAAAGATTTTACTCCGTTTTAGTTTGGGAAAACAAAGGTCTACTTTGGAAAAGTCAATTCTGATATAATTAAGTATTTCTTTGTAGTTTGCTCCTATTTAAGTTGAAAATGAAAGTATAAAATTTATTTACAACTGGGAATAACAGGAAGTATTCAATTTGATGGTGTTTTGTTTAAAAGGAATCGTGAAACATATTATGCTTACCATGGGGACTCTACATAATTTCAGTCGAACTGCCTCCTTGTATTTGTAAGTTTCTGATAAAGTTATATTTTTTTTATTATTTTTACTTCTAAATAGGTATGTACCTATAGCCATTTCGCTTTTATTTCATGCCAGCAAAATACGCCATCTAAATATTTTTATTTTTATTTGTAATATATTTTTACTATTGTAAACTATTCAAAATGGCAGTAATGTAGATATTTTCACATTATCACTCATTTTTAGTACATACCATACTATACCTGTTATTATTTTCTACATTTCAAAATCCTTTTATATAGGGCGATTACCTTCATGAAAAGCGTAAATACCTTATTGGCCCTATCCCTTTCTCCCTTTGTCCTTAAACCATGTTCTCGAAATCATTGTCTCAAAGGATAATTTTCTACTTAGGAGAGACAATTCACGGTTATTCCAGCATTATTCGCATTGTGAGCCATACCCGGTAGTGAGTAGGTGGAGCTGTATGTAACAGATAAGGTAATAGTTTCTAGGATCATCTTATATTTTTCGTATTTCAGTCATTTCACATCACTGCATGAAAAATGAAAAATATCGGAAGGAATGTTCACATTTTATTTCAAATATTATTCAAAGCCTTAAAAAATCGTTAAGCCGCCGGTCCCAGTCGGTGACTTTGATTGTGATCGTTACACAAACCATGTCAGAAGCCAATTAGCTGTGTTAAAGTATTAGGCGGTTGAACAACTCTGACAACACGATTCATCGGGTCCATCGAGAATAATAAGAAGAAAACAATATGAAGTAAAAAAATATCTGAACGACCTTCTAGATTTTCAAATAATTCGGTTCCGAAGATATTTTCAGAGACAAATTAAATTTGACGTAGTCTTCAATAATTGAAAAGTACACAATGAAAATGACGTCAAATATCATAATCATCACTGCCTACCCCGTAAGGGATAAAGGCGTGATTTTATGTATGTATGTATGTGTCACTATCATCATAAGCTCATCCTACGTCCCCACCAAAAGCATGCGCACCCAACCTTGAATTAGGGCGAGATATAATAATTCCCAGTTCAATTTATTATACCAGTCCAAACAGCAGCTTATTTATTAACCACTAAGAGATTATCTCAATAAATAATCCCAATAACAAGTATTATATCTGTTACAATTACGACCGTCTCTAATTGTTCCGTTCCGCGTTGTCACAGACCGTTAGCGACAATGGCCGCCCTTCAAGATAAGACGTCTAAGGACGTCGACGTCTACGGACGTGCTTAAGGAAGGGTTTATTTCAATTTATAAATCTGGGGATTGTTACGAACCCACGTTTGTCAGTGCTATTGAGGGCCTCGTCTGGCTGTGAAGTTGGGTACTGTTGAGTACTCGAGTGTCGGTTTAAAAAAATAATTGGATCGGGGTGGAGGCGAGCCGGATATTTTTTTTTCTGGTAAATTCTGATACATTTTTTGGTAAGCGGAGGTAAATTTTCGGGCGAGAATTTTTCTTTTTTTGTGATACCGTAAACTAAAATATGGGGAGATATTTATTTATGAGCAAGGTGTAGATACTGTACTACTTAATTTTTGTCGTAATAATCGTCCCGCAAACTGATTGTTCCACTTCCTAAAAAAAATCCTGGTGGAAGTTGTTCAGTATCATTCACTGAGCCACCCATATCACTTTGTGGGACGCTGTCCCTTACACCTGGTATGCCGAGGCTGTAAAATTCTCAAATACATGATTTGAGATGCAACTAGGTCTGCTGATCAACCTTGTAAGTATGCGGTCTCGCTACAATTAACAAAAGATAAAAACTTAACATTAATCAACATCACTCATTTCCCAAAATACCAACAAAGTTCCTTAATGCCCTTAAACTTACTAATAATATTTTACCATAACTACATTTTCCTACAAATTCTGCTATGAAGCCATGAATATTTCTACAATTCTGAGAACTTTCCAGGAGTTTCCTTGCTGAATTGAATTCATTCAAAGAAACTACTAAATTTAATAAACCCAAGTTCTCTTGTTAGTTTCGTCATTTACATAGAATATTACAATGGGCTCGATTAAAGATACCACCGGCTAAAACTAAAATTAAAATCTATTTGTCACTTTCAAAAGAATAAAGTTGAAAAAGGACAGGTATATATTTAAACTCTATGGTTTTACACTTTGTCCGCTAGATTTAGACGCGCTTATACACGTTTTCCCAGTATTTCTGTCAATTTTATCATAAAACCACCGACTATAAATCAAACACCGGAGACAATAGATCTTCTGTCTTTTATCAATTTTTCTTGTCTGAAAGTGACCAAATACATTTTAATTTTACTTTTAGCCGGCAAATCTAGAATCGAGCCCAATATCGACTTCGACAAAAAACAGCATTATATTACTTACCTACTTTATTCTCTACTCTTATTTGTATTTATTTCAAGGTTTTCCTTTTAGAATCTTAAGGTGAAAACAGAGCATTGGTGGCGCTCTCAAGAGCAATAAATTAATTGTGTCGACGTTTTCATAAATTTTTGCGGTTTTGCGGAAATCGCGAGTAATTCTCAATTTTATAACACATAATTTAAAATGCTTTGGCCTTTGCCCTGCAATGGGACACCACAGGCTCATAAATGAATAAATAAATAATTTAAAATCGCCACAGTTGCGGCACAGTTCGCCCCTTAAGAGCCCTCACCGCGAGCAGTGGCTCCATCACTCGTTAAAGAATCATAACTCGCCATATATACATTTTCAAAACTATTTTCTGTCACTATCTTAAATTTAGACCCAAGGATTTTTTAGAAGTAATTAATTGAGGAGACAATAGTACCGGGCAGTTACTATCGAAATTGTTGCTAAAATTTTTTGGCGGAACTTTCGTTAGTCACTCCAGGGTACTTTTTGCTCCTCAATTCATTACATCTAAAAAAAACTTAGGTCTAAATCTAAGGAAGTGACAGAGAAAAGTCTTGAAAATGTCTATATTTTCGAGTTATGATTTTTTTGACGTGTGATGGCGCCACTGTTTGGTGTGAGATCTTTTAAGGTTTGATATGGAGAATTTATGACACATAGGAAAAGCAACCTACTCATAGAATAGAATAGAAAAACGTTTATTCATGAAACAACACAAAACTCAACATATATAAAGTAGACTTATGTTACATACAAGAAAACATTAAAAAATATATATATTATTGTATGCTCTGATCTGTATTGCACAAGAAACGCAGCTGAGTCAGTATTTGTTACAAGTTATATCTATAACCAGTAACACTGATATTCTGTCAGCACCGTAATACATAATATAATAATACAATACAAAATCTTAAATTTAAAATCATCTCATGGTGTAGGTAATGGAATTAAGATAAGAGTAGATGTAGAGACTAGAAATTGAGGCAGTTGGGTGAATCTAGAATATAACACTAAAATTGAATCATTTCAATTGCATATGATGGCTAGATAAAACATATTTTTCATAATACTGGATCTTAAGTGAATAGTAAAATAACAAAGTTTTAATGAAATAACCCTGTCCGAATTATCTTTATGCTCAACAACCTTCTGTTCCTATGAATAGACACATTTTCAAAGTAATTGTCTGTTTTAATCAAATAGAATGTGTTACAGAAAGGGAAAATGAATCCATTACTTAGGATAAAATGATGATAATATAATTTCATTATAACTGAATTTCGCGAACAAGAGTTCATTAGGATGGATAAAATATAAAGGTTGCGTTGCCCTTGATAATTCAATTAAAATATCAGTTGTTGCCACTGTGGTATTCATTGGGTCACTTTGGGGTTCAGTCTTAATGTATTGATTTTTTGCAACTAGACATTAAAACAATTAAAGTTTCTTCAATGCTGGACTGGAAGCGAAAAAAAATATATAATGTGCCAGCTGCATTTTCTCCCGGGCATGCTGTTAAAACCAGCCAAGGGATCCGAGGGTTTCAGTATATTGGAATTTATGGGCTGACAAACTGTCACTACAGCAAAATACATCTTAAATAACCCTCAATACTTTGTCAGGCGTGGCGGAACGACCCATTTTTAGGTTTTTTACGCATGGCCTACCCTATTTGGGATAAAGGAGTGATTATGTGTATGTATATAGAATAAAACAACAAAAAAAAACATTTTCATTAAACCATTTTACTGGCTAGCACTTGACTCTAGTACAGAGTATTGATGATTGAGACTAATTTCACGATATTTTGAGCTTAGACACTATAAAATATTATTATCTTTTCATTTCTCTTACCAAGTTTTAGTTGAGTGAAATTTTCCAGGAATACTAAATTCAAAATTTTGTTCAGTATTTTCTTTACAGTATTTTATCCCAAATATTCCTGAGTTGTGTTCATAAATTCACCAGAAACCCTTTAAGGAAGGCCTTAAATATTTAAACTGGGCTATAAAGCATTATTCCGCGAACGTTCTTTAATGATTAAAAGCCTTTTAAGGCACTTTCAAGATTTTCCTCACAAAAAAATTAAATAAAAAAAATACTGTACATAAAATTTCAACCCCTCATCAACTTTAAATTAAATTTAAAATATCGAACCCCGTTATTAGAATAAAAAAAGTACTTATAAGCTGGATCATCCTTATTTTTACAATCTTAAAGTAACTCGACATCTTTCAAAGTTCATTAGAAGTGTTTTTTTATTCCTTTTTACATCTGTTGTGCTTGCCATTAGGTTCCAAATTTACTCCTCTTTATGGCGACATAATACATATTTTTTTATTTATACATACATACATATAATCACGCCTTTATCCCTTATAAGGTAAGCAGAGCGTAAATGACCCAAAGTTTGTTCCGCCACGTCTTACAAAGTTTTGAGGGTTATTTAAGATATATTTGTAGGTATATTGCTGTAGTGACAGGTAGTCAGACCATCGCCTACATTGCAATATACAGTAACACTCGGATTCCTTAGCTGATTTTTACAGCATACCCAGGAGGAAATGTAGCTGGCACATTCTATGTTATTCTCTCTCGTCCAGACACGAGCATTTTTTTTATTTATTTAGGTAGTTACACCTGATGGTATTCTTATATTCCTATTCTTTCCTTTTCTTCCAATGCCCTCAATCTAGTGCCATCATACATTTTAATAATATTTTTTATTATTCCCAGGCTTTCTCAACCCCCGGTCAGAGGATGACCCGCGTTCCCCAGCCAACTACGGGCTCATGGACCAGATAGCAGCCCTCCACTGGATCAAGGAGAATGTGGCGGTCTTTGGAGGGGATCCTACCAACGTCACGCTCATGGGTCACGGCACTGGGGCCGCTTGCGTGCATTTTCTATTGACTTCCTTGGCCGTGCCTGAAGGTAAGTTATGTTTGTTATATACAAAAGTGAAAGGGACAGTGTCCCGATGAAACAGAACAATCTTTCACCAAGAGTCTTTCCGGAAAAGTTAAATACTTTCTCAAAATATAAGTCAATTTTCATGGCAAAGCCATATTTTGATTTAATTTCCTGATAAATTTTCTTTTTGATAAATATTTAGTTTCCAGAGCTGAGCATTCCTCATTTATCAGTTTGCGAGAAGTTGTTCTTTAGATCCCGTATAGGAAAATTGAGGTGTTGCTACACGGGGCTTTTCCATCTGGTTGATTCAAGCGCGATTTTATGGTGCGTAATAATAATCTAAGATACTTTTTAGTATTTGATTATTAAGGTTACAAAATGATTGATGACCGGTGTAAGTTTGCTTAGCTAAGCAAAAATCTCGACATTAATATGTTACGTTGAACCATAATTTGTAATCAAGCAACATCAAAAAATCGTGCAAGAAATATGAGCAGAGCACTCACGAGTAATCCGCAAAAGCACTTAGGTGTTTCTTTTTTAATCCAGATGATAGATCATACCACGAAGAGATTGAAAGTATTCTCATTCGCATGTCTCTTGAGACTCCGTGTCCATTCGGAAACATCTCAAAAAGCTTTCTTCCGAAACTTTGTATTGCTTAAGTTAATATTGTTTTTCTTTGAATTTTAGCTTGAGAGGATGGTTTTACCTCAGGGGACGCTTCCTTCCTAACATCAACAAAATTTCATTAAGTCCTCCAAACTAATCTAAAAGCCTCAAATAGCACCAATACTGAAATGCAAAATTCAAATCCTCTCATTTGCTGGATAATTAAGTTTGGTCCCTTCGAGAAATTATAGTTTTGTCCCCTTAATTGTTCTGGTTCCACCGTTTTAGCGGTAACAGCATCCTGAATGTGTGTTCAGAGGGGAAGGTACACACTTTACATTGGGTAAGGTAGTGTTGCTTTATTTGTATGGCTTTAATTATTATGTTAAATACAACCACGCAGTGATATCCAAGAACTACTAAGTAAAAGGCCGTTTGTGAAGAAAATCACTAAGCGAGTTCAGAAAAAAACTGTTACATTTGTGCCACGTAGGAATGTCAGATTGACTTTGAATTACGAGCTTAGAGCTATGCATTGAGTAATTTGCCCTATTTTTTATTATATTATATCTTTATACAATTCAATATATTTCATATACCAGGTATAAAGTACAGCGTCCCGCAAACTGATAGGGGTTGCTCAGTCAACGACACTGAACAACTATCAGCAGGATTATTTTTACAGAAGTGAAAAAAAAGGCTTTTCCATACTAATTGTCTGATCGAGGTGTTTTTTTTATGGAAAAGCCATTTTTTTTCACGCCCTCGAAGAATTTCCTAGTGGAAATTGTTAAGTGTAGTTGACTAAGCAAATTTTGCGGGACGCTGTCCCTTACACCTGGTATTGAAACTCTGCAAGAAGAGATAACGAATTACTTAAAACAATCACGTCTGGCGTCTCTTGTGCGCCTCCCCTAGCATTTATGGATCTAAATGTTTCCTCCCCATGTACCTACGCAAACAATCCTATGTAAGCCACGCGATATTAGCTTATGAAGGCTGTATTTGATATTTATAAACATAATAATACCTTTTTGGTGGAATTCCACGCACTTGCGAGTAAGAAACTGTTATTTCTGGGGAAAAATAAACATTTGTTTTCAACTGTGAACAAACATGGAGGGAATGTTATTAGTTTCCCGTGTTTTCGGTTGGTAAGCGTTGATATGTAGAATAATTTTCAATAATAATAATATAATAATACCAATCATATTCCGAAGGTTTATGTATATTGCAATTTAGGCGACAGGCTGACAACCTGTCACTACAGCAATATACCTACAAATTTATATTAAACAACCTTCAAAACTTTGTCAGACGTGGCGGAACGACCTTTGCTTAGGTCGTTTACGGTCTACCTACCCCATTAGGGATAAAGGCGTGATTATATGTATGTATGTATGCATATTTCTGTAACGGAATTGATATTTAAAGACATTTTACTATCAAATTAAATACAGACCCTAAAAGTTAAATGACAAAAGCAAAATTATTCATTTCTTACTGGCACATGAAAACCATTCAACATTTTAATAAATTAAAAAAAATATTTAATAGAATATTATTATAAATAATAATTTTAGTTTTCTTTTCTCAAAAATTACTTGTAAAATAACCTTAAACCTTTTCGTCAACAGGATGTATATAAATATGGGTTCATAGGTACATCACAGATTCCAAATATCTGGTACGGTAAAAAGCCTCGAGGTTTCTAAATACCACACATTCTGCTGCCTAAATTGTTTCGTATAACCCTTTCATCAGGTATGCGGCGCGCCCCTAAAGACTGTGCTTGAAGTGGTACTCATGGTTCTCGGAGTGTTTTCGAACTTAGTTTAGAACTCCATTCCGAGTTTTTGTTGGTTTGCTTATGCTAAGTTTGCTCCCGCGTTTGAGTGTAGTTGAATAGTTTGTCAAGACCTTTTTTTCTTATTCGAACTTTTGCTATGTTTACTGAAGAAGTTCTTCCGGGGTCTGAATGTGAATTATTATTTAACTAGCGACCCGCCCCGGCTTCGCACGGAAATTATCAGTGTTTCTCTACTATATTATGAATGTATTATACATACAAAACCTTCCTCTTGAATCACTCTATCCATTAAAAGAAACCGCATCAAAATCCGTTGCGTGATTTTAAAGATTTATGCATACATAGGGATATAGGGACAGGGAAAGCGACTTTGTTTTATACCATGCAGTGATAGTACATAAAGTAACCAAGGGTTGCTATACATTAATTGCATATGAGGTATTTGGCGACCAAGCGTAGCAAGGGCGCTATCAGTACGAGTATGCAATTGATGCTTAAACCCGAGGTTATTACTATGCTTTACATATCGAGTGAAAAATAAGTTCAAATAAGGGAAAATTTCACGAAAATTATTATATGCAAATAGGCTGGACAGGTAAGCAAAACAAACTCATTATAAAGGATTTGATCAATTAGCGTAAATAACATAGTTTTGACATCTAGCGAAATTACAGTTCTTTTTTCAATGATATGATTAATGATAATTAATGCCCTACCGTATTACAGCCTATAACAATTCACCTTTTAGGGAAGCAATGGCCACTTGTAGAATAAGAGATATTTTCAAGAGCTATTTTATACTACCCAACATAACTAGACGTTAATATATATTGTTTTTAATACTAAACCATGAGTTGACATAAAAAAAATACGTAAACAGGAACATAATAAAATTAGGTTAACTTCATTCAGTTGGGAATATTATACTGTAAGCTATAAAATTTATGCTAATGCAAAAAAAAAAACATATAGGTACTCTTCCACTTTTTCACAAGTTGTCACATTTCTTTGATGTGCCATGTTCATATTATTTTGATTAAACAAAGATATCGATTTTGACGTAATTTTCGTCTTCATTGAGTTCCTTGATTGGGTTTCAATAGTAACACCTCTAGATCTAGAACGCAAAATTACTTCATCGCCCGAAGAGTTTCGAGCATAAACGAGTTTGCATATTCATACTGTTACCAAAACGCAGGCTGGAGAGATTGGTTGGCGAGAAAATGGCGGCAACAAGGGTAACCGGCGCCAGTTTTTTGGGTACCGTAGGAATAGTTTATAACAAATTTCTTGGAAATTAAAGGGCGTAGGAAGTGGGGGAAATTTTTCGCAACTAAAATTCACTCTTAGTATTTCGATTTTAAAGACTTAAAATTAGTTGTGCATTCATTGTTCAAGATTTTACCCGTAACTGTAGACCACGAGAGTGCCCCAGACCACACCTAAACTTTCTTTTTGCTTACTTTCTGATGTTTTTGCACCCTAAGCGGAAATTATCATAACAATATAATATTCACAACTATTTACACCCATTTATAGTTATTTATAATACCTGTCTATAATTTATAGTAATTGTGAGTATTATTATTCATTCATTGGCTTCTCATCTAAAGAAATAAATCGTTGTACTTGTATAATCATTCAACCTACATATCAAAACTCTACATCAATTAAGCTACGGAACCATCAATATCGGCAATTTTAACTCACCTCCTGACGTATTTTGCTTATTTTTGCATTTTCTGGAGAATTTCAGAATATAACAAGGAAAAAAGGAACGTTGTTTTAAAGGCAGCTGATGTGGGTATCTCATTTGCGCTAGATAAGTGATGGAGGGTATTTAAGATTTTAGATTAGGAGGTATTAGGTAGAAGCTGTTTGCATACTTAGTTAGCTTTTATTTCTTCCTTTTAAACGAATAACCTGGTAAAAACCCTAAAATTTTGCAATGCGAAAAGTTACTATAATATTAGTGGTTTCGAATGTCAATATCAATTTCTTCTATGCTGGACTGGGAGAGAAAAACATAGAATGTGCCAGCTTCATTTCCACCCTAACATGCTGTAAAACCAGCTAAGGCATCCGAGGGATACAATATATTGCAATTTAGGCGATGGGCTGACAGCCCGTCAATGCAATGTACCTACAAATCCATCTTAAATAACCCTCAAAACTTTATCAGACGTGGCGGAACAAACTTTGTTTGGGTCGTTTACGCTCTGCCCTCTCCATTAGGGATAAAGGCGTGATTATGTGTATATATATATATATATATATATATATATGTCAATATCAAACTGAATACGATATTAATTCAAAACTGAAAAGTGCTATTAAAGCCATAAAATCAGTTTAATGGTACCACAAAACCATAAAAATTGGAAGAATCACTTAGCATGGAGTACTTAATGGTTTTAATTGTTAAAAACGAGATAAAAACTATCAGAATTATGGCGTGTTGGGGTTTTGTGAAAGAGACAATGAAAGCTTTCTGAATTCAAGAATATCACTTAGAATATTAAATATCTAGGAATTGTTGTAGTTTAAATGGTTTCTGTGTGACAATCTTTTATGTAGTCGACACGAAAGTATAATTACACTTCAAATATTTTAAGGCAGTGTTCTATAAAACTGAAACATAAATTATAAGAATTAAACTAAGTACCAACCGCTTTGTTCTCCTAGTCTTTTGTACTGGATCAAGAGTGATACATAGAATGTTTCAACTGAACCGAGTAGAGAAAGCAAAAAAAAAACATTAATAATTATGTCCTTCACATTCGATTATGTTCCCAACGTAAGAACAATTTCCTCTATATATTTAGTTATACCACCTTGTATGTTTTAAATTTCGTTTGTTGAATAAAAAACGATCGATAATAAAAGACGATCAATGGAGCGTACATTTTATTTCCGATAAAAATATTTATCAAACCAGAACTGGCGTCACAGTCAAATAAATGTGACATTATTACGCATTTGAGAGAAAAACACGCTCGAAAAATATGACAGATCGCGTTACTTATTGTTCCATAAAAGACTTATTCTATAAATAGACACTTTAATATTATATTTTAAAAGTAAGAATAATTTTATAAATATACAAAAGCATGACGTCAATTTCACATTATTCATCTGTTAAACTCAACTTTGTCCCGACTCGAAAACTTTTATTATGTCGTTGCCTCCGTGGTCTAGTGGTCAGAACCATGGGCTTACGATCCGGAGGTCCTGGGTTCGGTCCCGGGTTCCCAGGGGGGAACACAAAGTTGATATCTGTAAATTCATGACTTTGAGGTTTTCCCCAGTTTTGTTAGGACATTGCAGGCTGAATCACCTGATTGTCCGAAAAGTAAAAGGATTCCGTGCTTCGGAGGGCACGATAAGCCGTAGGTCCCATGTCAGAGGCCTATAACATTTTTCGTCGCAGATCCATTTTTCAGTAAGACACGATACTTTGAATTGGCTCGCAAAATATGTGGAGGGAAATTTTGAAAATGGAACACACATATTTTTACTTACAAGTAATCATATTTTCAAAAAAGATTCTAACCGGCCAGTCTGCCATATATAAAAACTATTTATCGCAATACTTTCTCAGTGGCCTGGTATATATTACCATGTGTAAGGGACAGCGTCCAGATAACTGATACAGGTTGCTCACTCAATGATACTGAACGACTTCCACTAGGCTTTTTCCAGGAAGTGAAAAAAAAAGGGTTTTCCATACAAAATGTCTACCTCGATCGGACAGTTTGTATGGAAAAGTTATTTTTTTTGTCACTTTCTAAAAAAAGTTCCTGGGTACTGGGTGTCATTGACTGAGCAAGTGTCATTGACTATCAGTTTGCGGGACGCTGTCTCTTACATTAAATCTCATTTCTATGCATTTAATTTAAGGTTTCAACCTATAAAATTCATTAAACTGATTAATAAATTCACGGTCTGAATAGCACATTCGCATATATCTCTAACATACTTTTTGTAAATGTGTTCAAAAGGTTCAGAAGAATCCAATAAGACCCAGACCTCTGCAAATGAGCTTCATTTGGTATCGTGGCAACTCGGTCACTTTGCTTAATTTATGCATATGAAAATATACGTAAAAAACCAGCAGTTTCAAAAACATGTAGCTTCGTAGGGTTGTCAAAAATTGTAAAAAAAATATTTAATAATTAGAAAGTTGACCCTACTATTTTGAAAATCCACGTTTCGATCCTTTGAGGCGGTCACTGATTGCAACAAAACGTCGAGGTGAATACCTCTATCAAACCCACAAGTCAGTAGCCGAATATTGTATAAATATATAACAATATTCAAACAAAAAGTAACTCTAAAAAATATATTTTAAACAAAACATCTTACCTAAGTATTAAACCAAATGCCACGGAAAAAATCCAGCGAAAATCATTTCGTAATCTCAAGAGTAACCATAGCGCAAGTAGAGATCAGTAGCAGCATTTTTCCAATGCGTATTTTCTAAAAGCTATTTGCACCTAGCAGCCCTAGAGTGGAAGAGGATTGGAGGAAATGACACGCCGTTTTATTATTCAGAGAGAATATTTCCAATCTACCCTTATTCAATGCGCCAGGCTGAGGATTTGCTAGGGCTGCTAACTTGCGACAGATGAGAATTTTTAGTAGGCGAGTTGGAGCTAGTATGAATAAGTCAGTGATGTTCCGGTTCAGAGATTCCTACAAGTTGGTGGGTTGAGCTACCTTATAAGTACATTTTTAAACCACTTTTTCTTTTGAGTTGATTCGTGTAACGATAACTTGCTACTAGAAATTGTGACCGATATCAACGGCTCCCATGCTGAGTCTTCTGAAAACTTTTAGGTTACAATTTAGCCAGTCTTGGCATAACCAGTTTTCCAATTTGCTGCGCTTACCAAGCGTACCGAACCCTTAAAACGAAGTCTTTTTCTTATCCACCGGCGAATTTTGTTATCCAAAATAATAATCCCCAAAGTCGACTTGTCTTGTAAAACCTCCTAACAACAGGAAACGTAAGCTTAAACTAGAATCTACACTTGCCATCAAATTTTACTCCAACATTTACAATGTGACAACAAAGAGCTCATAATGCGAAATATCTGGGACACGTTTGCACTACATCTCTTAAGACGGGCTTTCTTGCAAAATGCAGACGGGGGCGGGCGGGTCACGGCGCATTTTTTTCTAGCGTGCACAGTGTGAAATAATTGGTTTATTCGGCAAATCCCTACAAATTCTATTCATGTGAACGTGGTGCATAAACATAATTAAAGTGTATTGTCATCTATTAATCGTGGGGCCTTCATCTATATCTCCTCATATCTTATCGGTTTACAAGTCGAAAAACAATCCGGTAAACCTTTGTATACGAGTTTTTTAACCGCCTTTACACACAGATATTAACATAATTTTATACATAATTTTGTAACAACCACTATCAAAGACTGGGACCATAATAGCATAATGCTCGTAATCTTAGTTATTGACTTAAATTAATGTTAAGAGCTTACGCAAAAATCACAACCACCTTCCGCAAAAATATTATTGTAACTTCCTTTTAACGAAATTAAAAAGTTGGTAAAAGTTCTACTAAATCTTTAGGTATAATAATGTGATCTCTAACGATACCTCGTTTTACTTCTGAAAATAAATTAAATCATTCTGGGTACAGACGATCGTAGGGATTCAAAGAATAGACTAACTGTTCTTGAAGCGAATGCGAAGTGAAATAGGGTACTTACTCCAATTTACCTGTTTGTATGCAACGTCTGAGTTGCAATTTCTTGAGTTCATAGCTTGTCTCTGCTTTTGTAAGCGAAATACTATTGTTCCAAGTATATTTTAAAAGGAAACGGAGAAGTAAATATCGCTGATACTACAGCAAATTGTAGATCGAGCGGAAATAATATTTTTAGAGCTACTTTTTCTTACGCAGTTCTTAACACGATATTCAAAAAAGAAAACTTAACATACAAGCTGGAATGATTGTATGTCATGTTGAAAATGAGATGAAGGATGAAAAAATAAATGATTCTGTTGAAATATCTGTAATTGGTAAAATTTTAGCAGAAATCAGTAGTTATGATTAAAATTACTTCAAACACAATTTATATTGTTAGCGAATAAATAAATTGAAGTAGAAATAAATAAATTTGAAATGACTATAACAAAACACACGAATTGAGTACATAATATCTAAGGTTAAATAGGTATTACAAAACTTGTCTTATTTATTTCACAGTGAAAATAATACAAACCTAACGATCTACAGCTAGCGGGAGATAATATAATTTGAAGATCCCAACACTTTCTCAAGACAGCGCAAAGCAGAATGCCTTTTTACCGCGATTCTTTATTACTGCCATCTAACGAGTTCAGCAAAAACCAAAAACTAGAGCAACCAGCTTTGCCTTTTACACTAGAACCTTGTTAAAACGGGTCACAGATTAAATAGCAGAGTAAGACCTGGCTCGACCTGAAACCTCTACCTTGTGTTGGCGTTGAGAAATTACTTAAAACGGATATTAAATTCCTGACAACATTTTCTGTAGGTATATTAAAGGCAAGTAGCAATCAGGCAAGTAGAGATCATTATTTATTTGATAAAATTAAGATTGTATACTTGCACTTTAACATGAAATGTTGCATACAATAATTTAAAAAAAAAACAGTCAAGTGAAGCCTTTATCCTTTACGGGATAGGTAATATAGCGGGTTATAGTGTCCTCATAGTACGAGTAGTACCTAAAGGTACCTTATTGTTGAACAAATAAGAAATATTAGGAATACCATCTCATTGGTTGGATCCTTATTCGTAGGTTGGATGCGATAACCGATAATTCATTAAGATTTATGTTTGCTTCAAAATCTGTTATAACGTGTTTTATTACCCGACTGTCAAGGAAGGGTTATGTTTTTCGCGCGTATATGTGTACAAATAATTCTTTATAACGTCGTATCTCTGAAACGGCTGTATAGAATCCGACAATTAGGAGATCATTCGATTGATCTCAAGCACTCGAGTGTTACTTCCATGCTGGACTGGGAGAGATAGAAAAACATAGAATGTTCCAGCTGCCCTTCCTCCCGGGCATGCTGTAGAAGACAGCAAAAGGGACTTGAGGGTTACAGTGTATTGTAATTTAGGCGATGGGCTGACAACCTGTCACTATGGCAATACACATTACAATCTAAAATTACCCTCAATTATTGTCAGACGCGGCGAAAGCGCCTTTTACGAGGCGTTTAACGCTCTGCCTACCCCGTAAGGGATAAAGGCGTGATTTTATGTATGTTATGTATGTACTCGAGTGTTCTTAGATAGGAGATATTTTACAAAGTTCAAAACGGCGGACTTTAGGCGCTAAATTGTAAGTCTTCTATATATATATATTTTCGTCTGAACCTACCGAGAGGGGTATCGAAATAAAGGTAATTAAAAGGAAACTAAAAATATATATTATGATTAATATGTTACAGCTCAATTTGAGACCAATTAAAGCATTAATACATGTTTTTATAAATACTAGAGTCAGGTTGCTTGTATTCTTTTTTAAAGTACTTGTGATGCTTAGTCTTCTTATGTTTATTTATCTCTGTTCAAGTTAAAGTATAATAAAACTTAAATAGAAAATTCTGTAACTGACGCGTCTGCAGCGCACTTTTTCATTTTCCATTACGAAGCTAAGATGAAATTTAAGAAGAGAGAGGTATAGAAATGGACTTTCTTTGAAAATGTCCTGGTGATTGTTAGGTGCCTTATTTATTTTACTACGTCCTTTGAAATATAATTCTTCTGTTTATTTTGCAATGAGATTGCTCTTGATTTTAGTCTATCCAGGATTTTGCATAAACAGAAGACAGGTTATTGTTATTGAAAGCCATTCATTCTGATGGAACACAACTGTGGGTGGAGCCTACCTCCACGTATGTGGGATTTTTCACCCAGACTTATCCACATTCCATGCCATTTTCCATGCTGGACTTCGAACGAGAGTAAAACATAGAATGTGCCAGCTGCATTTTCTCCCGGGCATGCTGTAAAAGCCAGCTAAGGGATCCGAGGGTATCAGTATATTGCAATTTAGGCGATGGACTGACAACCTGTCACTACAGCAATGTACCTACAAATCTATTTTACATAGCCCTCAAAACTTTGTCAGTCGTGGCGGACCGACCTTTTGTTTAGGTCGTTTACGCTCTGCCTACCCCGTTGGGGATGGAGGCGTGATGATATGTATGTATGTATGTACTTATCCACATGCAAACCTATGATGCTGTTGCCTAAGGTAAACGACTAGGAAATAGACATCACTCTAAACTTCAACGGAATCCTACTTGCAAGTGCATTGCTCTTGTGAGCTTAGCTTGTTTGGATCGAACGGAATCCAACTCTTTTGGAGCAGCCGTTAGGCGTGATCTCAGTGGTCCTCCCTACAAAGGGCCCTTTCCAACTTGTATCTCTGTCGAGATAAAGCTGACACTTCCTAATCTGAAACAGTGGTCAACAAAAAACCAATGCGTTTCGTGTTCTTCGACATTCATCCCTGAAAAGCCATAAGGCCTTTCACGCTAAACATGATACTTGCTTACCTACAAGTAGAAATATAGGTAGAGTTAAGATTACATCTGGTGGCTGATAGAATGTATGGAACCTTCTCCTTAAGGCAAAACGATGAATGATGATAATAAGTACAAAGTTACATGAATGTGTTTTGTTGCAGGTCTCCTCTTCCACAGAGCGGTGCTGATGTCAGGGTCAGGTCTCAGTCCATGGTCATTGGTTGCAGACCCTAATAAGTACGCAGCCATAGTGGCCACACATGCCAACTGCTCACCAGGTTAGTTGAAAAGAACCTAGTTTTGTTTATGCTTGCAATAATGTGTTTTTATTTCAGCAAGTAGGTATTTTGCACTTACCGTACAATATTTGAAATTTAGACAATTATCTGACGTTTATAGAAATAAAAGAGCACGTAAATTAATGGAAAAATCTAATAGTTGGTACAGAAATAGGCGGCGCGGCTTCTGAT
Organism: Scrobipalpa costella; assembly: GCA_949820665.1. NCBI lineage: Eukaryota > Metazoa > Arthropoda > Insecta > Lepidoptera > Gelechiidae > Scrobipalpa > Scrobipalpa costella. The sequence goes on from OX463297.1 coordinate 24,771,007, forward strand.
TTCTGTCTATCATACTAAGTTTCAAAATGATTACTTTTGAATATTTAAATTAATTTCTCTAGGTCTCTTTTTAACGTCTATGTTTTATTTGGCTTTTATTGGATATAAAAATTCTAGCCGAGCTGAAACCTAACCCAGAAACCAATCAATCAGCTGTACGTTTTCTTGAACATGTAAGCAAAACCGTTATTTTAGACGCAGAAACCCTTGTTTTTCTGAGACTACAACAATGGCTCGGCGCCAAAAGTGACAAAGTAACTGGAAAATTAAATTCAATTTCAGCACTGGCTAAACTAGTTTGAAACTAGTTACGGTTCTTGGTTTCAAACAATTTCAGATAAATAAAACTACCTAGATATTTCTTTCTGGCCATTTCTATTAAATTTGTTGTTAGAAAGCTAGTAGTTGTAGATACCAGGTGTAAGGGACAGTTTCAAGCTGATAAGGGTAGTGACCCCTATGAAAGAAACTGAACAACTTTCACCAGGCAATTTTTCATAAAACATTTTTTTTTTTAAATCTATACATAGAATAAATCTCTAGAAGGGCCGTGTCTGTACATTGAATATTCTTCCACAAAATAATTGCAGCAGGCATTATTAATGATATAAAGATAAAACGATGTTTTTTAGAATTTTTGTCTGTCTGTATGTATGTTACCACATCAAGCCAAAACTACTGAACCGATTTCGATGAGACTTTTTTAATTCAACTGTGTGTTACCCGGGTTGCAACTAAGGATACCTTGAATCACGCTACCTGACTTGGGGGTAGGCAGGAAATTGAAAATTGGGATTTTTCTTAACCAATTTTTATGGAACTTTTTTTTATTCGACTGAGCATTATTTAAAATCAAAGTTACGATACAAATAATCACACCTCATGACTTAGGAGGTAGGTAAGAAATTGAATTTTGGTCGTTTTTAAACTATTATGATGGAACTTTTCTTGTTTGACAGAGCATTACTTAAACACAAAGTTACGATACTAATAATCACGCCACCTGACTTAGGCTGAAGGGAGAAAAATGAACTCTGATCGTTTTTAAACGATCTTAAAGGTACTAAAAAGTCAAATAAATATTCGACTAAGTTTTTTTAATTACCATTCTAATATTGAGTAAGTACCCAGTTTGTATGGAAAACACTCAGTATCGAACATACTGAAAACGCTACTCCGCGCGTAGGAGCGGGATCTGCTAGCTAGCGCGCGGAAGCGTTTTTTCCATACAAAAACAAAGATCAGACAATGCGAAACACGCTTACGCGCGCGGGTTAGCAGATCCCGCTCCTACCTACGCGCGGAGACCCCTTTTTTAGTATGTTCGACTGCGTGTTTTAAATACAAACCGGGCGTACGAAGTCGCGGGCACAGCTAGTTTAAAATAAATTACTTCTCTATATAAATTGATCACTTCTATCAGATATTTTGTATGGAGACACCATTAAACAAAGAAAATAAAGAATTTCTTTGTTAAAGTTTTTTTTGTTAACTGAACAAGCCTGTTTTCGGACAGCTGTCTATTACACCCCATATATTTTAATGGTATAAAAGTGAATAATACGAACATGAAAATTTGAATGAAAAATAATATTTTGGTTTTATTAATAAAACAGTCCATGTGAATAAAACACGATAAACATCGGAGCGTGCATTTAATTTCTATTAAAAATATTTGTTTTAAAAACGTTCATTTTTCAGCTTCGGTGGCGACCAAATAAATAAACCGGTATTATGCAGTGTTTGAGAGAAAAATATTTATTTAACTCACAGAATGTTAAATGTTTTTACATTACTCCACCCGTGGCAGGCCTTGATGATTTAATTGCAACATTAATAAATAAAATATTAGGTAGGTACAGTATTGACCTGTTTATTATGCTAAACGGTATTAAGGTATACGTAGCTTCGATGGCAAAGACAACACTTTTTTTAAATTCATGTACCCAAATTAACATACGTATAAAAAGGTACAGAATTTTCTATCTCGATACTATATAAACGGTTCCTTGGGGGAAACTAAAAGTTTAGTACAAAGGAAATTGGAGGGAAGATAAACAAATCGAATTTTGGCCTTTCAGTCCTTTGGAGGTTTGCAATGACTCGGTTAAGTTTACTTCGATAGTATCTAGGAAACGTCGAAAAAGTTTGGAATTGTTAGTTTTATTTTGATACTCCACAGTTTTACGAATGTATAAGATTAGGTTCCGATTCGTGACTTCGAGATTTCACGTAATAATGAGGTAGGTATTTTAAGAAAAACAGTATTATTCCAGATGGCTGATGTAATTATAAAGAAAGCTTGTGTTTTACGTACTTCACCGAATCGGTGTTACGTTACGTTCTTCCATGCTGGCCTGGGAGCGAGAGAAAACAAAGAATGTGCCAGCTGCATTTCCTCCAGGGCATGCTATAGAAACCAGCTAAGGGATCCGAGGGTTTCAGTCTTGGACGAGCAATTATGACGTTTTACTCCTTACCCCTCTAGTCTGACAGGTAGCATTTTGGCCAAAGTAAACAAACTACCAACGTCAGTGTGACTTCAAATTTCGGGGAGGAAAAATACCTCCGAAAATGGTGAAATATGCTGTTTTGTTAAGCAAAACTTATAGTGATCGAATCAGCAAGTTCATTTGAACGGACAAAGCTAATATTTTATGATCTGTTGACTGATATAAGTTTTATCTGTGGTCGCGTGACTTTTATTTTCATTAACAACTAATTATGACCTCGTCTTAGTACGTGTGGTAGTCATGAAAAATGTTGATTATGCAGTTCTTTGTTTAAAAAGCACCTGCATCTGTGGTCTAGCAATCTGAGCCATGGGCCCTCGACCCAGAGGTCCCGGGTTCTATTTCCGGCGGGGGACAATTTGATAAGATTTTGGGTTGTATTTTTTTTAGTTTGGTAAAAAAAGTAAGATGATCCATGCTGTCGGATGGGCATGTAAATAGTTGGTCCTGTGCCTGATTTATCTCTGGTCGTGTCAGTCAATCTGTCCCATCAGAATAAGAGAATGAAGTAATAGAGTGCACGAGTGTGTAGTGCAAACACTTAGGCACTAAAAAACTAACCCTGCGCAGGTGGCCGATCTCTGGGAGATGGGCCGTGTAACACCCTATCCCTAATTAAATAATAATCTTATAAAATTAATATGGCCAAAGATAAATAAATATGTGATCGTCTAAAAACTGATTTTATGTCAAATTAAAAGACCCATACGTTGTGTATTCAAATAGAAAATTGAAATAAATCTAAGTTAAGTTTGAATAGGGTAATCGTAATTGAAATTATGACGTAAGTAAATAAATTATTTGTAAAAAGTTCATAATCAAATTCAGCTGAAAAATAACACAGAATGACAAAATAAAAATATAAAGGAGTAATAGAAAACATGCGACTCACATAAAATATTTGCAGCTGGAATTCAGGAATCAGGAATCTCCATCTTCTTTCTTCTTGCGCATAACTAACCCAAATAAAATAAAACCAACATACTTTAAATTAAATCTCCCGGCTGCTAATGTAGCGTGCTGAAAGGTACAAAGACTCAATAACCAGGGAAGGGAATTTGAATAAAGATCTTTAAGATCTTAGAATTAGGATACCTAGGCAAATGAAATGGCCCTCCCTTCCAACCTACAGACCATGCCAACGCGCGAAAACCTTGCACAGACTAACACTAAACCCTAGTCTTATCTAACTTGCAAACCTTCCATCAAACATTCCGATCATCTTAATTCATTCACAAACTTCTTTCATACTACCAATCATTCATCAAAGTCATACAAGTTACCTATTAACTGCAGTTTTGGTCACCTGTGACGGTGTACTAATGTTCAAACCTTTTAATAATCAATATCTCTGTTCAGTTTGCAATATGGTATAATTTTCAAGGACTGCTGTACCAAAATCACATGATATGCTCTAAGAAGTCAGTTCAAATGATAGAGACTGTGTCAAGAAATTATCACCTTTATAGCTCGCTACGTCAGCTGAGAAATAGACCATTAGAGGTTTGTATGAATACCTATTCGAATGAATTCTCGAGAGGGATTATGGGCCAGCTACTCTCGGAGCCCATAAGCCTTGTCGATGTGTAGTTAATGTATGTAAAGTGTTATCCTGAATATAAAAATAATTAAATATTTCAAAATACAAGTAATTGATTTTAACCACTAATATCTTTAAAACACCGTGTTTTGTTTTAACGTGTAACACTGTATCTTAAAGGCATATCAAAATATTCCTATTAGTTTTTATTGCATTTATTCATCCTCACACTCTCGCACACTGATATTTTACACATAACACACACCTACTATTTCCTATTCTAATAACACATTTCCCTACGATTATCATTGAATGATGTTTGAAAACTCGCAACGCTGCAGGTACAGAAAGCTGAAACTATCACTTTATTACGAAATCGTCTATCTGTAAGGTTAAGAAACACTTACAGTAATAATCACAACGATGGACTTCGAATTAAAACACAACGCCGAAAATAAACAACACATGATGCTCGGCATCGCCAATTTCCGCGTTAGAACATCGTCCCGGCCCGTCAGCAACTGCCAACCCCCACTGCATGCCCGCTGTTCCTCTGTTTTTTTTAATCTTCCAAGTTCTATGCTATATTAAGACAAAGTAAAATATCTTTTGTAACATTCAAAATTTAACTCTATTTCCAAGAAACAAGTATGGGTATTTATGCATTTGATACTCTTGTTTAAATACTGGGTCATGTCAGGTAAAGATGTCTCAATTTTTGAACGAAAAATCTAAATCCTATTTGTTTAAGTGTTGGGTCGATTTTATAAACTAATTATTCTATATGTAATGATAAACGATCGTTACAGCCGCCATCACCGAAAATCGGTGGGAGTACTAATTATAATTTTTACTGTATGAAAATTAATACATTATTTAAATTGAAGCCACGTAGCATAATATACACGTGTATTTATTCTTTCCGTCTACAAAACAGTAGTTCCAAGTTAAAACCTAACATTCAATTTATTTCTATCCCCAAGTCGTAACCTAAGCTACGTGTAACGTGATGAAATCTATGTTCGAGTCTACAAAATATTAAGGTGAATAAAAAAGTTTCATCAAAATCGGTTGAAATACAACCAAAATTCAATTAACTGCCAAACCCCTAAATAAGGCAGTATGATATATGTATACTTTGTTGAGTCCAATGTCACTTCTCCTTTAAACTTAAAAGCAGGGCTCTTGTCTGTGAAGTAATCGCCATTCGGATCGATTTTGTGTAAGTTTCTTGACATCCTAGTACGACACGACCTCAGCTTTTTCTTTTATTTGGTCCATGTAAGTTCATCTCGGTCTTTCTCGGCAATGTCACTTAGTTGAATAAAAAAGACTCCCATCGAAATCGGTTCAGTAGATTTGTCGTCATGTGGTAACATACAGACAGATAGACAGACAAATATTTTAAAATTTATTGTATTGGTCTTGTGGAATCGCTCTTGTGGTATTGCAATAATGTTTTCTTGAAAATATTTAAAGTACAGACAAGACCCCTCTAGAGATTTATTAGTGTATAGATATATAATGGTATTTTAATTAATAGTGGTCGATTTGAAAATTTGAATTTTAATAATTTAATAAAAATACGTGTTCATATTTCTATAATTAAGTAAACATCATTCACTCAATCATTCATTCTTTATCAAATATCGACTAGGGTACAACACTATCTATGACACGATCAAAAAACTGATATTACCCGAATATTTAAAAAGTGTCAAAAATAAACAAATGTGTTAGGAAGCGCGTACTTTTTATTTTTCTTCGGGTATTATCTGTCATACCTCCCTCCCCCCAGTTTTGGTTGAACGAGTTGTCATACATTTTCGTTTGGTGACGTGTCCAGAGGTTTTTTCGTCCAAGGTTTCAGTATATTGCAATTTAGGCGATGGGATGGCAACCTGTCACTACAGCAATATACCTACAAATCAATCTTAAATAACCCTCAAAACTTTGTCAGGCTTGGCGGAATGACCTTTTTTTAGGTTGTTTACGCATGGCCTGCCCTATTTGGGATAAAGGAGTGATTATACATATGTATGTATGTACACAAAAACAACCAAAAAAAAACATTTAAATTAAAGCAATACAAATCTATCTAAAATAACCCTCAAAACTTTGTCCGACGTGGCGGAGCGACCTTTGGTTAGGTCGTTTACGCACAGCCTACCCTATATTAGTGATAAAGGCGTGATTACATGTATGTATGTACGTTACGTACATAATTACCGAGAAACAAGCAGGGATAATCAACGCAATGATCATACCATTTAAGTAGCCTTTCTGCTACCACGTTTCAGATCTCACAAATGCAGAATCAATCATAGCGGAATGTAACACAGACGCATTATCTATTGAGCCATTGTTTGAATGTTACAAAGCACACGTTCTCATGAAACCTAGATTAATCTAGCATTCCTACCCTTTTGTATGCGGCCCCAATCCTCCATCGTTAACATGTGTTTAATTATGTTCGTGCATGTATGTATAGGTAGGTGTACGTGGCTGGTATAATACGCGTTGATTCAGGGTGTTCCTCTGTGCCTCAATAATTATATTAGCATCAATAAATCATTTACAAGAAGAGTGCTATGAAGTTATACTAACAATTCCAGGTACTCTGCTTTCGTGGTCTATTGGTCTGAGCTATGAGCTCTCGATCCGAAGGTCCCAGGTTCGATTCTCGGCGGGGGAAAATTACTTTGTGTGTTTTCTTCTAGTTTGGTCAGGACATTACAGGCTGATCTGATTGTCTGAAAAATAATTTGATCCGTGCTGTCAGATGGGTATGTAAATAGACGGTCCTATACCTGATTTCTCTTTGATCATGCCAGTCAATCTGTCCCATCAGAATAAGAGATTGAAGGAATAGAGAGTGCACCTGTGTGTAGCGCAAACACTTGGGCACTAAAAACTAGTCCTGCGCAGTTGACCGATCTTTGAGAGGTTAGTTGCCATCACTGAAAATCGGTGGGAGGACTATTAACAATTCCAGGTGAAGTTGTTGTGTCTCTCCTCACGGAGTATGGTTCTTTTACTACTTTCTCCCAGCGTATCTTAAAACTGTTTGATCGGGAATCTGACACCCTAAAAACTGTTTGCTAGGGAACCTGCAGAGTGCTATTAGGTGAAGCTTATGTTTACTAAGCTCAAACTCTTTGTTTTGAAATGACGTGGGCCACAATAAATTCTTAGCAACGTAAATTGCATAGTAGATACAAATCGCCTTCTTCTTCTTCTTCTTCTTCGTCTTCTTCTTTTTCTTCTTTATAATGTTTGGTTAGTTACTACCTTGCTGTTGTCCACTGTCCTAACTATGTAAGAACAAAGTAAATAAAAAAAACAATACGAGTATGTTTGAAATTAACAGTAGGTATAGCAATACACTATACTGCACAGTTTCATAGATGAATAATTATACATACATATAATCACGGCTTTATCCCTAATGGGGTAGGTAGAGCGTAAACAAACTAAACAAAGGTCGTTCCGCCACGTGTAACAAAGTTTTAAGCGTTATTTGAGACAGATTTGAAACCCAATATACTGAAACCCTCGGATCCCTGATCTGGTTTTTACAGCATGCCCGGGAGGAAATGCAGCTGGCACATTCTACGTTTTTCTTTCACTCCCAGTCCAGCATGTAAGAAACAGTTACAGTTTTATGGATGAATTATTAACTTTGGAGCACTTAAGAACAACCCGTAGGATCAATAGTTCAACGACTGACGAATGTTTTCCATACTTTAGGCTCGTGCGTTAAATTTAAGTTTATAAGTCGTGCGTGAGGTTGTAATATGAGGTTGAAATAAGGGGACTTATTACAACAAGCTGGCTCGATCAATACGCTGAGGGGTGTGATGATCTACATTTATATTTGAATAAGTTTGATTGGTTATATAGACAAACACACCTGAAATTATCACAGAAGGGTGTCGCACTGTTATGCTACATGGAGGGAAAGTTAATTTAAATATTTAAGTTAAGTCATCGAAAGAAGACTTCACTTACCATAAGATATTAGAAGAATGAAAGATACCTAAATAAATCATGGAAAGTCTGCTTTAAGTATATCTGACATTGCAATCAAGTCTTGCCATGATTGCCACAGCTAATCTTACGTTTGAGATTGACAAGAACTATATTGTTACTTTTTTTCACAGAACTAACCCCTCCAGCGCTTCTGCGGTGTCTTCGAGAGCGACCTTTAGAAGCGTTGCTATCAGCTCCCGTGCAGGCGCCCGACTTCGCCTACGCCTTTGGTCCTAGCGTCGACGGTGTCGTTATAGGTGAGTGCATAATGTCAACATTATGACCTCTCACTGCTACGTTGTCATCGAGAGTGACCTTCAGAAGCGTTGCTATCAGCTCCCGTGCAGGCGCCCGACTTCACCTACGCCTTCGATCCTAGCGTCGACAGTTTCGTTACAGGTGAGTGCATAATATTAACATTATGAGCTACATCTCACTGCTACGGTGTCTTAAAGAGCAACCTTTAGAAGCTTTTCTATCAGCTCTGGTGCAGGCGCCCGACTTCACCTACGCCTTCGGTCCTAGCGTCGATAGTTTCGTTATAGGTGAGTGCATAATATGAACATTATGAACTGACCCCTCACTGATACGGTGTTTTCGAGAGTGACCTTAAGAACCGTTGCTATCAACTCCCGTGCAGGCGCCCAATTTTGCCTACTTTTGGGTATAGAAATTGTACAAGCATAAAGCGGGATAGTGCATTTTCACTACATAGTATAAAACAAAGTCGTTTTCTCTGTCCCTATATCCCTATGTATGCATAAATCTTTAAAACTACGCAACGGATTTTGACGCGGTTTCTTTTACTGGATAGAATGTTTCAAGAGGAAGGTTTGTATATATAATACTTGCATAATATTGTGGAGAAACATTGATAATTTCCGTGAAAAGCCGGGGCGGGTCGCTAGTACTATATATAATACTAATACAATATTTACATACATACGTATATACACAATTATAATCACGCCTTTATCCCTAATAGGGTAGGCAGAGCGTAAACGACCTAAACAAAGGTCGTTTTGCCACGTCTGACAACGTTTTGAGGGTTATTGTAAGGTATATTTACAATATTTGCACACTACTAAATAAATATTTCAATAACATATACTGATATATATCTTATGATAAACTAATACATAATATATGCTAAATAAGACAGGTTACTGTACGTTATATATCAGATTAAAAAGGAGCAGCAAAATAAAGATGGTCTTATCTACGACATTCATACTAATGATCGAAAAAAAAAGGTCTCATATAAAGAAACAATATTTAATATTCCACCCGCATAACCCTGAAACTAAGAAATAACAACCAAAGAAAATTTACAAGACACGGATAGAGACAGAACGTGAGACGAATGGGCACACACAACCCCTGAAAGAGATAATTTCCTGCCTGACTCTTCTAACAGAGTGAATAATCTGGATTTTCCTGTTAACGACTGTAGAGATACAACTTCAGGTTTTTTTTCCGAAAGAGGAGCTCTTAATGGAGATGGTTAATTACATAAATGATACGGGAAAGGCGAGGGGAAAAACAAAAGGTTTTCTATTACAAGAAAATTAATGGGAGTACTTCGGTAATTTGTAGGTAAAAGTGATTATGCACCTTATCATTAGGTATTAACGTTGAAATCAGATATTATTTTTAGTATTGATCAAAAGAATAACAAACATGAATCCTGTTTTAATTTTTAAGGTGATTCGTCCCGGAAAATGGTTGTTTTTAAGAGAGCTATTTCTCCTAAACGAATCAATAGTAACTTTAAAAATATACTTCTAAAAAATTTGTTCATGGCCTGCAATTGCAACATTTAAAAATATTCTTGTTCATAAATAAGTATGCTAAAAAAACTGGAAGTAAAGCTGTTTATATTAGTAAATTTGAAAGTCCTTCTAAATTATTGAGAGCGCTTTCACAGTTCTTTTGGAAAAATATCCTTATTATGATTATCTAAAATCGCACCATAGATTTTATAAATCCAACTCGTAGTTTTTATGAAATTAGCTATTTTGTGCATTTTTGATGAGGCCACGGACGTAACCACTACGTCGTAACGCACGCTGATTTAAACGATATTCTAAGGCATTACCGTATCTTGAAATCTACCTGCTCATCTGCCGTTGGGATACACCTTAGGTAATACAAACAGCAAATCACAAAAAGTAACTTTTTGCGGCATTGCATGGCGCGTCAATAAATAAAACTCTTGAACAATATTTTACGATCCTAATTCAAAGTTTAGATTCATCTATCACAACCAATAAAAACACAACTTGGCGAAGAAATATGGTAGTAAAGATATTCTTTCGGCCGAAGTTTCCAATATAATAATGGAACTCATCGATTGGTCGAGATAAGCTCTCGTCTCGGCGACAAAACTCTTGGTAACTTCGTTGCGATGCCATTGGAATTCTTACAAGAATTTTCTCTAGAGTAACGACTGTATTCCAGACGTGGTCTGGACTTAAAAAGCCGGTACAAAGTTGAAGAACGTATTTTTATACTGTTAGACAATGTTTACCGTCTTTGCAAGTTCTTGGACGCGATGAAGCTACAAAGTTAATACAACGCGTTTAAAAACTATTCTGTGTGATATGGGATCAACTTCTTCTCTTTAACTTTTGTACAACGATCTTTCAAAAGAGATTAAAACATAGGTACACTTTTCTTCGTGATGATACTTGTCAAGTGGCCCCCATTAGTAAAAAAACATAATTAATTAAAAACGCATTTTGATAACCGTGAGAGTTTGAAAAAGACTAAACACAGTGAATCGAAATACCGGTCCAACAGAATCAAGTTATAGGAATTAAGATCATTTAGAACCTTATAAATTAGCAATTCATAGCTCGTTGTTCAACGTACAACCACCACCTTCCTGTTACTATAACGAAGTATAAATCGCTAATTCGTAAGTTTCAAAATTATCATAATTACTATAACTTTATTCTGTTCGACCGATTTTTCGATCCACTGCGCTTTTAGTGAATTATGATATTTTTACTAATGGGGCCCCCACTTGGCTAGTGTTAATGACACCGCCAGTCTCCCAACGAGTTTTCATAAAACTACTCTCTTTATTACTTTACTCGGCTGCCGTCGGGCGTTTCATAAAATCTCTAATTTAGCTTATAACAACCGACAAAAACTATCAACCCTAACATTGGTATAACGCGGCGTAATACGGTAGCACCCAAGTTGTTGGAAATTTTACCACTAGACGGCACGTCCACGGCAACGGCGACGATATCGTAGAAAAGATAATGTATGAAAATCAGTGAAATTATATGGCACTACCACTTGGCGGAACGGCATTGATTCCCACCGGCGGCCAAAGGGTTGGCGGCTTGCCAAACTGCATGTGTTGTGTGCGTGTGTGTGTATGTGTGTGCTCAGAATGGAACTAGATAGACGTTACCGTCGACGATATAACCGTTCTAGTGGAAAGACAGAGCCACGGTATCGTAACGATATCGTGCCGTCTTGTGGAAAAACGCCAAATTCCCTCTCCCAAACCCCGTTGTTGTTTTCACTTTGGCAGCATTCTTCCGGTTGTCAGCCGGGCGCGTCCGAGCCCCGTTATTAAATTGTCCCTAGGAACTTTTCTCATCTTGCCGTCTCGTCGAACAGTTAGCTCAGTTTGCCGAACAACAAGGATTTTTTCTCATTTCCAGACAATGTTTCTTGCCTGCCCTCAACAAAGACAATTATGATCCCGGAATAAAGTCTTGTATGATTTAAATTTTTAGTAACATGACGGATATTGTAACGAAAAGGTTCCATTAAATCTTACAGCTGTTTTATCTCACGGCTGCAGCTAAGAGCAGCAACAAACAGGCGTCACTTACTGCGTTTAAGATGTGCTCAAAACGCTGTCAATGCTTTTTGCATTACCTACAACACACATGCGTCACCTTACGCTCTAAGCGATGAACTTTACGTCGGGGCACCCTCTGCCTCTGTAGAGCGTAAAATGACGCATGTGTGTTAAAGTCAATGCAAAAAGCATTGATACCGTGTTGAGCGCAATCATGCGCGCAGTAAGTGACGTCTGTGTGTGCCCTAAGCCTTAGTTTTGGTTGAGCTTACAGACACGCGCCCTAGTGTGTGTAAAATCGGTTTTCTATGGTGTACCCACGCACACCAAGGCAACGTATATAAAACTTTTATCAAACAAGTGAGGCTAAGCTGCAGTCGTGAAATAAAACAGCTGTACAAGTTTGCGCTATCTAAAGCGGCTATGTATCAAATTGGTTTACCTTTAGACAATGTTTCTCGCAATGATGACGGTTATGAATCTCATACGAGTGTATGAGACCGTTTGTGCGAAGAGCTCGTAAAAGGCGGTGTTTCGTGGTTATTTGGCAGACAATAGAGGTAATAAAGCGTATATTCATAAAATGTTACCTACACATACAGTACGACCACGATTTAAATGAACGTGGGGAAAAGAGGAACTAACGTCGCCATCTTGAGTTTTGACATTGATTTGACAGTTCTCCTTATACTATAGCGCCCCCACGTTCTTTTTTTTAGTAATAAATTGGTTTGCTCTTTACTCTAGACACTAGGTCAGGAGCGAGCTTACCCAGAAGATGCCTTTTATGGCTCTGGCAATCACACGCACTGACGGAACACAGCAAGCTGTTTGGCACCGGACTTCGGTGGTCGGGTGGTTGCGAGCCAGGCGGTCCTTTGCGGAGCCTACCACCAATTTGTAGGGATTGTGCAGCCGGACTTATTCACAGGCAAGCCTGTGTTGCCGTTGCCCGGGGTGGATCACTAGGAAGTTCCAGAGAGAGATCTCATCCCACCCTATGTACATTGGCAACCGCGTTATACTGTACAACTAGGGATTCCAATTTGATAGCATGTAAAGAGCGCTCTTGGAAATGTCTGCATAGCAATACAACGCAATATTCCCCATTCTCTGATGTTTTGAAGTCTTGTTTGTTCAGAAATGACTTGTTATCAACACACTCAACATCTTGTTTTCCTTTTACGAGGACCTCTTTTACATGTAGTTTTATTTGTTTTTTAACTGTAAGTATTGTATTTTGCGTGGAACGATGGACAGCTAGCAATCAGACGTAAAATTCTACTAGAGTGGTGTAGTGCCATTGGTTACAATAGTATGTTTCCGGAGATGGTTTTGGAGAGAAATAAATTATTTTAAACTGACATAAACTTTTGTTATTAATAGGGCACTCAATCAAAAGAAGCAATCGCACTGTATTTTTTTGGAAAATAAGCTCAAGACAACAAGATCTCGTTTTCTCTTATTTCCTAGATTTTACACTTTTAAAAATATATGACTTCTGTAATATATTAACGGCACATATATTTTTTTACTTTTTATTATATGATTCTTTACACCCCATCAAAACGATCTTTTCTTCGTTCGAAATTTATAATGCATTATTCTTTCAACAGATACCGGCGACCTACTAGTGAACCCAGAGAATGGGTACGAGTGGGGAGGACAGACGATAGCAAGGTTGCCAACCAACGGAAAGAACCAGAACGCTATCAATATCATCAACAACGTTTTGATGAGGAAGAGCTCCGTTGCTCAGCTCACCAAGTAAGTTTCTGATTTAGTGTTTGTATCCTAACCTAAGAATAGAAATAAAGAATAGAAAAACGGTCATTCATTAAACAATACAAAACTCAACATATAATAAGTATAGACGTATCATAAACTATACATGAAAATATAATAATTATTTTCATTGCATGTTGTGATCTCCATACATGAAAATATAATCAGTATTTTTATTTAATCTGTTGCAATACCCAGAAATGGAACTTACTTGTTACAAGTTTTATCTATAACCAGTAACACTGATATTCTGACAGAACCGTGATATACAACACAAAAAATACTTAAAATAACGACTACTCACTTGTTTGTTTGTTTTACGGAGGTGTGTAAAAGTGATTCCCTTTGCATTCTAATGTATTTTAAAACTAATTAAATCAATGGATTGAATTACTTTTTAAAGACATTAGATTGACACTCATCTAAGACATCGAATTTTAAAATCTGTCTGGACATTTGTCACACAAATAAACGTTCATTACATTACTAGATATAAATTGAACAATTCGTGCGTATCTATTGGTTTTCAATTGGTCGTTCAATCACTATAATAATTTATCGTACGTCAATTTCGCCCTGTCAAATACACGCTTCGTTTGATGCATCACCAACTCAGGGAACGTACTGAAAAGCTAACATTATTCAATTAATTATTAGATTCCAATTGTACTTACAAAAGTAATTAATAAATCATTCCAGTCCAGTCATTTACTTGTGGGTTACGCAATCCATGTTTCTGAACATAATATTTTTTTCCACTGCTTCTGGTGTCAAAATCATGTAAAATCATCAAATAAATATGAATTCAAGTTTGGCTTTCCATATTAAGTCAAACATCCATAGCAAATATTCGTTTGGGAAAGGACAGCATATTTTGAACCATGTTTATTAAACAGATTTGTTCAGTATCATCTGCATAACCATATCCGTTAAAAGGGACGATCTTAATTGGTATATAATCCATTGCTTTGTTTTAAGGTACGACCTCATGCTTGGAGTAACAAAAGCAGAAGCCTACTTCGCATTCAGTGGAGACGACGTCCAGTATGGCATCGAAGCCGACAGGAGGTCCAAGATCCTCAAATCATTTGTCAGGAATACCTACAGCTACCATTTGTCCGAGATATTGGCGACTATTATTAATGAATACACGGACTGGGAGAGGCCCGTGCAACATCCTATTAATATCAGGTGGGTTATTATATGGTCCTTTGTATGATATTCGAAGGTTATTTGCTATTTCTGATATTCTTTCTTTTAATGAATCTTCCCTTAATACATGTAGCTACCAACTAATTGTATGTAGTTTGATGTTTGTCCAAAAGTACTTCAGAGTTGAAGCTCATTTTTCAGGTTATGTTCTCGTAAGCCTAAAAGATTGAAATAAATGTTACTCATTAAAACTTAGAGCAAAATATCCCTTTCCGTAACATTTTGCCTAGGTAATGAAATTCGAATAAATGTTCGTACAGGGGTATTTAAACTTAACGGCGCGATATCCTGTAAAACTTAATGATGTCGGGAGAGAGGAAGGGGGGGGGGGCGTTGATTGTTTTCTCCCTGATGATGTAAACAACGTCCCTGATGAGTACCTTTATGTTGTTTTAGGATTTCATAAGCTTTGTTTAATATAAATTGTGTAACTGAGAGGATGTTTTCTGAAGTATTCGGTCATTGAACTAAACAATATGTACTCATAAAATTTAGGGTTATTATGAAAATGTATAGCTCAGCGCAGCCCAGCCCACAAGAGCCAATTAACTATTTAATTGACTTTTTACTTACGAAAGTAGATTAAACTGCGGGTTATCGTAAGATTTCTTACAGCATGAGCCGTCAAATATCTCTAATAGTAACTTCACTATACCTTTTACTTCCCGATCCTGATTCCTTGAAGTTTTTTTTTTTTTATGAATTATTCTATTATATGTGCTAATACATAATAATATTAGTTCTCCCACCGATTTTCGGTGATGGTGGTTAATTTCTTAGAGATCGGCCAAGTGCGCAGGACTAGTTTTTAGTGTCCAAGTATTTGCAGTATACGCAGGTGCACTCTATGTTACTTCAATCTCTTGTTCTAATGGGACCGATTATGACTGACACGACTAGATAGAAATCATGAGCAGGACAGACTATTTACATGCCCATCTGAGAGCATGGATCATCTTACTTTTTGAACAATCAGGTGATAAACCATCAATGACCTAACCAAACTAGAAACAACAACACAAAGTCATTGTCCCCCACCGGGAGTCGAACCCGGGACCTTCAGGTCAAGAGCCCATGGCTCAGACCGCTACACCACGGAGGCAGTCATACATAATAATCTATCAAAAGCACTTGTATTTACTTTTTTTTTTTTTTTTTTTTTATAAATATTTATTAAAAGAATTATTATAGGTTTACATATAAATGGGCCGCTAAACTTAACAAAGTTTGTCTCGGCACCAATCCGCGCCACACACTTCTCTTCTCTACAACAGTCAGTCTTCCACGCTAGACTGGAAGCGAGAGAAAAACATAGAATGTGCCAGCTGCATTTCCTCCCGGGCATGCTGTGAAAACCAGCTAAGAGATCCGAGGATTTCTGTATATTGCAATTTGGGCGATGGGCTGGCAACCTGTCACTACAGCAATATACTTACAAATCTATCTTAAATAACCCTCAAAACTTTGCCAGACGTGGTGAAACGGTCTTTGTGCATTAAGGATAAAGGCGTGGTAATATGTATGTATGTATGTACAACAGTATATCAAACTGACATCTCCAATATCTCCAACAGGGACGAAACTCTGGAAGCTCTGAGCGACGCGCAAGTTGTAGCTCCGATAGTGCTAACCGCGGACACGCACTCCGCATTACGAAGGAACTCCTATCTCTACGTGTTCGACTACCAGACCAAGTATGGAGACTATCCGCAGGTAAGCAAATTGAATTACAAATGCGACTACTTAAATTTTCCGTGTAACTTTTGTTCCAAGCCAAAATCTTCGTCATATTTTGTGCAGGTTAAAGTATCTCTTTAAAAAAAATCTGCAAAATCTTATAAGGGTTATGGTGTATCTTGATTCTTGAAATCTGAAAGAGATTGCTTAGTTGACGAAAGAAAACTACTTTCCTCACGATATATATGTTCAGGGTAAATGAAAACCTAACCTAGTTTTTTTTTATTTGTTCAGTTTCTGTTAACGGCAACCTCTTTTTTGTTTTCTAGACACCATCCATTTTTTTAAAGAATACATTTAAGTTATCAGAGGATACTAATAACAGTACACATTGATTTTAGAAATTGAAGTTAGTTATTTCACAATTCAACCGTTATGAACCTCATTATAACATTTGGCCGGCAACGGTTCTGAATGTAGCAATTTTAGTTTCATACTAGTGCTTAATTTTAACGGTTATGTTATTAGTTCATGAATTTGGTCGTGATTATACTGGGATTGTGAAGAAAGTGCACCAGTGAGAATAGATTCATGAAAACCTTTCTTTCTCGTTAGTCATCAGACAAAGTTTATTGTTATAAATTTTGTGTGTTCCGATTTCCAAGAAGAATTAATCTCAACACCTCCAGATTTAAAATCCTATAGTCTCAAACCATTAAATATAATACAAAGTAATTTGATAATCTTAACTTTCTAACAAAATATACGTCGCTCCAGATATAAAAACAGAAAAATATATTGTTTTAACTTAATTTTGTATTTTTTTACCGTCTTTGATATTTGTATTTACATTTACTTAACTCTTCATACTATTTTCAAGTTGTCAATAATCTGATCACTTTGAACATCCTCAATTGCTTTTGACTTTTCTTGAAACCAACTCCAAATCAACATTCACAGGTCGAACTTGCACTTGTTGCTTGCTGTACTTTATCCCGCCTTCTAGTACTGTGGTCTTTGGACTAAATTCTCTCAAAACATGGACTATACCAGTCTTGGCTTGAAGACGTGCATATCTCATTCCAATACATATCCTGCCTCCTTTTCCAAAAGGTTGGTATAGTATGTCATTACTTTTGTTGTCTTCAGCAAACCTTTCCGGATCAAATACTTCGGGATCGGGATAATATTTAGGATCACGGTGGATTTCAAACAATGGAGTGATAATTTTAGTTCCTTTCAATACTTTGATGTTGCCAACTGGTAAAACTGAATCACGAACACACATTCTTGTGAGAAAACCAATGGGAGGATACATTCTCAAAGCTTCATTCAGGACTTTGTCTAAGTACTCCATTTCATTTATAGCTTCGTATGTTAGAGTTCCCTGGTATTTGTCCCAGACTTGATCAATTTCCTCTTGCACTTTCTGAAGCAAATCAGGATGTCTTCCTAATTCAATTAGGGTGGCATATAGCGCCGAAGCAGTAGGCTCAACTCCAGCGGCAAAAAAGAAAAATGCTTGAGCTGCTAATAACTCGTCAGTTGGTTCCAATTCGAAACCTGTTTCAGTGTCTCTGAGCATCCCATTCTTTTGTAACGACACACATATGTCAGCAAAATCATGCTTTTTGACACCTTCTTGCTTTCTTTGTCGGATTACTTGTTTTATTGCACCAATAAAGAAATCGACATAGCTGACAAATACTGAAATCCGCAATGTTTTCAACGCTGTAATGCTAATACTTGAAATTGCAAATTTAACATTTCTGATAGTAGTTGGAGCAAATGCAGCCTTCGCCATGTCAAGGAATGGTGACTCAAATACAGATTTTGATTGTATTCCGAAAACTGCAGCTCCAATGGCAGCACTGCAAAATGTGCTCAAAGTGTCGAACACGTCATTTTTCAGTTTTGAGGGATCATCCCTTACCAGGTCAAGAAAGTCTTTTGCACTCTTGTCTATGATGTAGTACATATCTTTTAGTTTGCTGGTGGTGAACAGAGGTGACATTCCTTGTCGCATCAACTTCCATCTCTTGCCATTCATGAAGAGAATATTGTCCGCTAGTAAATCTCCTTCGTAAAATTCAACTCCTCGATGACTGAAGGCTTGGAAGTCAGTCTGAAGAACATGCTGCAAATTCTGCGGGTCTCTTACGTACAAAGTTGGAGTGAGGAAGGACCCGACTCCAACTGCAGGCACATTAGGAAACTTTTTATAAATTTCTTTGTAATATATTTCGAATAATGCTTGGTCAGTGCGTAAGAACTCCCATATGGGTCCAATAACTTTGTTTTTAGAGTAGAATACAACACCTCGTTTTTCCCAGTAGTTTTCGTTGTATTTCCCGTTTAGATAATATAACCCGATGGTTAAAACAAGTACAACTAATACAATAAATAAAAACATTATGTCAAATGCCACAAGTAGTTTCTTTAGCACATGGATTGCTATTAGACACGCTCAGTATTTATATGATGCTTATACCTACGTATCATTGTAAATAATTAGAAGCGATTGAGAATTTAAGTTGTTATCAGAAAGACCTTTAACCGCAAAAGTGACAAATCTTTATTTACACTGCGATAAAGCTCAAATTGTAAAAACAACTGATAAAATATAATTCCGACATTTACGACTTTGTTTACATTATGATAGTAATGTATTCCCTGTTTCCCGATTTTTTATTTCTTTGCATTATTTATAACTTATTTTTGTACATTAACAATTTTTGACTTATCTTCTTAAATTTTATTACTTGCCAACATTAGCGCAGGTACGGATGTATGATGTAATGGAAGGACGAATTGGTATGGCCCAGGTTGTCTAGATTAACTAATTATTGCACTTATGATTAATTATATCTTCTATTTTTGATTATTTCTTCCATGCTGGTCTGGGAGCGAGAGAAAAACATAGAATGTGCCAGCTGCATTTCCTCCCGGGCATGCTGTAATATCCAGCTAAGGGATCCGAGGGTATCATTATTTTGTAATTTAGGCGATGGGTTGACATCCTGTCACTACAGCAATATACCTAGAATTATATCTTAAATAACCCTCACAACTTTGTCAGACGTGGCGGAACAACCTTTGTTTAGGTCGTTTACGCTCTGCCTACTCCATTAGAGATAAAGGCGTGATTATATTTATGTATGTATGATTAATTATAGTATCTTAAAATACATGCATACCTACATACATACTATCACACCTGTATCCCTAATGGAGTAAGCAGGGTGTCAACGACCCAAATAATTGTTGTTCCGCCACGTCTGGCAAGTTTCCAGGGTTGTTTAAGATTTATGTGTACATCGCTGTAGTGACAAGTTGTCTGCCCATCACCTAAATTACAATACATGAAACTCTCGAATTTCTTGGCTGGTTTTTACAGAATGTCCGTCTGAAATGGAAAACAAGATCTTAAAATAAAATAACAAAATATAAATTAAGTACACAGCGGTGGCGAAGGATGAATTTTATCGATAGAGAAGCCATAGTAAAAAAAACATATATTACTCTAAGTCAATTTTTTTAAGTACAAATTTTGCTTAATTTCAAACCGACAAGAATCGTGTTACATGGACCCTTCGCCACTGGTACACAGTCATTGAAAGCAAATTATTATGTCGAAATTAGAGATTTCTTCCATGCTGACCTGGGAGCGAGAGAAAAACATAGAATGTGCCAGCTGCATTTCCTCCCGGGCATGCTGTAAAAAACAGCTAAGGGATCTGAGGGTTTCAGTATATTGTAATTTAGGCGATGGGCTGACAACCTGTCACTACAGAAATATACCTACAAATCGATCTTAAAATAACCCTCAAAACTTTGTCAGACGTGGCGGAACGAACTTTGTTTAGGTCGTTTACGCTCTGGCTACCCCATTAGGGATAAAGGGGTGATTATATGTATGTATGTATGTATGTAAATTAGAGACTTAAGAAATATTCATAGTTTGGGAGAACAGGGAATAAATAAACTAAGTTGTCATGTCATGATGCAACAGCAAATTCTTATCAAATAGGTCCTTTGAAGGTTACCATAAATTTTCCTACTGTGTTAATTGACTATTTATCTAGCTAAGTTCGCTTAAGTGGTGAACAGAGCTGTGACGGTGGCGCCATCAGTTTCAAATTAATTGTGCCTGAAATGCAAACATTTTTATGAATAATATTTTGATAGAATTGCAAGTAATTCTCCATTTTATAATCCAATAATTCGAATTATGTTCATAAGTTTCGTTTTACAAATGTTTTAAAAGTGGCCACTTTTATCACTTTTATTATACAAAGCATAAATACTCTAATTAGTATTATGAATTATTATATTATGTTGCGATTCACGCCAAACGTAAAATATTAATGAAACTGTTTGTATTTCAGGCACAATTAATTTAACACTGGTGGCGCCACCATCGCAGATCAGTTCACCCCTTTTAAACAATAATGTTACAAAAAAGATATTACGGTGATGATGATCCTATAAATTTGCACTAGCTGTTTATACTCTCTCTACTCTACCTAACCTATAAGCGATACAGACGTATTATTTCAAATAAAAAGTCCCTTGAAAATAGGTTAAAATCGAGCAGAGTTCAATTTCCTGCCTACCCCCTAAGTCAGGTGGCGTGATTATTTGTATCGTAACTTCGAGTTTAAGTAATGCTCAGGAAAACAAAAAAGTTTCATAAAATTCGGTTAAGAAACAGCCAATTTTCAATTTCCTGCCGACCCCCTAAGTCAGGTAGCGTGATTTAAGGTATCCTTAATTGCAACTCGGATAACACTCAGTTGAATAAAAAAAATCTCATCGAAACCGGTTCAGTAGTTTTGGCGTGATGGGTAACATACAGACAGACAGACAAACAAAAATTAAAAAAATATCATTCTGATCTTTATATCGTTAATAATGCCTGCTGCATTTTTTTTTATATTCAATGTACAGACACGACCCTTCTAGAGATTTATCATATGTATAGATTTATGTATGCAAATGCACATCTTCCTTTTCTTATCTTTTCTAGTACCATTATTCCATTATAATGATAGTTAAGTTGTCGTTCTTAGTTTATCTATAATATATAATAATTTTATATGAATTTCACATGAGGCAGCAACTTATATGTGTAAGAAATATAATATAATGTAAACCGGGTGTAAGGGACAACGTACCACAAACTAACAGGGGCTGCTCTGTCAACGACTCTGACCAACTTTCATAGAAATTTCTTGCAGGTTTTTTTTTGCTTACCCTTACATATTGACCACCTCGGTCAGACAATTTGTATGGAATCAAACTATTTAAACTTAAGAGAGATATTCTAAATAAAGATTTTAATAACAGGCACTCACTTTAGAAAAAAAGTCGCGTACTTCACGACATGTTTCGGGACATTCGGAATCCCTTCATCAGGTTGAGTTTGTCGGCTGCGGGGAAGTGCATCCGCCGGGTTTTCGCCTCGCAGCGCTCGGGTGTAACTTAACCTGATGAAGGGACTTCGAATGTCCCGAAACATGTCGCGAAGTACGCGACTTATTTTCCAAAGTGAGTGCCCGTTATTAAAATCTTTATTTAATTTGTATGGAAAAGCAAAAAAATATTCACTTTTTGTAAGTATTTCCAAGTGATAGATGCTCAGTGTTGTTGACTGAGCAACCCCTATCGGTTTTTGGGACGTTCTCCCGTAAGGTGTGAACCCCGTAAATATAGTAACACAAATTATACCAATCTAATAGTAAAAAAAAAATGACAACATACATCTGTACCTACTAAAATAATAGAAAAGTTTTTTTGTATTGTTTATAATTAGGTTAAGATAGTAGATTTTATGCCGAGTGCATAAAGCAAGTTATTATTATCCGAGATCGTTATATGATGAAGAAGTCGAGGATAAAAATGATTTGTGCACGAGTTATAAACTCTGCTTTTCACTTCGATTGCGAGAAAATAAAACAGTAACATAACATACTAACATTTATTTAATTAAAATTCAAAGTAAAATTAGTACAATACGAAAATTTTACAGCTCCTTTCCCGCTACTTTACTTTTTTTAATTTTTGTGCATGATTTTCGGGCAAAGAATAAAATATATACAGCCTACTCTTAAATTATTTTGGAATATTGTTTTTTTTAGTGATGAATATGTCTTCATATTTAGTTATTTTTTCGTATTATCTTATTATTAACCAAAAATGCAAATAGGGAAGGATATATTATAAATTAACAAGTTTTATCCGTGCACAATTTATTATGTTTGGCTGCATGGTCTAAATGGTCACTGCCTTAGTATAGATATATTTAAAAAGCTACTTTTTTGCCCTTGTGCATAAAGTTCAACTTTATGTCGCCTAGATTCTGCATAAAGTAGTACTTTTTCGAGCATGAGAAGTGAAAAATATATTTTAATCGAAAGTATTATAAAAAGAGGGTTATTTATTAACAGTTAAATTATTTCAATCCCAAGGCAAATCTCATCGCACAAATAGCTACTTTTTTCTTCCATGCTGGCCATGCTGGCCTGGGAGCGAGAGAAAAACATAGAATGTGCCTGCTGCACTTTCTCCCGGGCATGCTGTAAAAAACCAGCTAAGGGATTCCGAGGGTTTCGGTGTATTGCAATTTAGGCGATGGACTGACAACCTGTCACTACAGCAATACATATATACATATAATCACGCCTTTATCCCTAATCGGGTAGGCAGAGCGTAAAAGACCCAAACAAAGGTCGTTCCGCCACGTCTGACACAGTTTTGAGGGTTATTTAAGATAGATTTGTAAGTATATTGCTATAGTGACAGGTTGTCAGCCCATCGGAACCCTCCTACTGAAACCCTCGGATCCCTTAGCTGGTTGTTACAGCATGCCCGGGAGGAAATGCAGCTGGAACATTCTATGTTTTTCTCTCGCTCCCAGGCCAGCATGGAAGAAAAGCCAGCTTGTTCAATGTGCTCCACTTTTAAGCCGTGACTCCAGCGCACCAAAACATACCCCCGCGGGCAGGGGGGAAGGGTTTCACAAACATTGCCCTTCCCCTCTCTGCCCCACTACAGCTGCACTACAGAAATATGCCTACAAATCTATCTTAAATAACCCTCAAAACTTTGTTAGACGTGGCGGAATGACCTTTATTTGGGTCGTTTACGCTCTGCCTACCCCATTAGGGATAAAGGCGTGATTATATGTATGTGTGTATGTATGTACAAATAGCTAGTTGTTAATTGATATATTATATCGGTAAAACGACAAATAATCATAATACGGAATAATGATTATGTTTATGTTTTTAACTTGGTAGAGTCCAATCATAGTCACGCACGTCATATTTAAATGATAGCGCGTGTTAAAGTTTCCGCGTGGAAGAAGAAAAGTAATATATTGCATGACCGTTAATGTGTTGGTACACATGGAAAGGATTACTTTAAAAAAGTTTTATCCAACATACATACATATAATCATGCCTTTATCCCTAATAACTTCCATGCTGGCCTGGGAGCGAGAGAAAAACATAGAATGTGCCAGCTGCATTTCCTCCCGGGCATGCTGTAAAATCCAGCTAAGGGATCCGAGGGTTTCAGTATATTGTAATTTAGGCGATGGGCTGACAACCTGTCACTACAGCAATATACCTAGAATTCTATCTTAAATAACCCTCAAAACTTTGTCAGACGTGGCGGGACACCTTTGTTTAGGTCGTTTACGCTCTGCCTACCCCATTAGGGATACAGGCGTGAATATATGTTTGTATCCCTAATAGGGTAGGCAGAGCATAAACGACCTGAACAAAGGTCATTTCGCCATGGCTGACAAAATTTAAGGGTTACTTATGATACATTTGTAGGTATATTGCTGTACTGACAGGTTGTCAGCCCATCGCCTAAATTGCAATACACTGAAACACTCGGATCCCTTAGCTGGTTTTCACAGCATACCCGGGAGGAAGTGCAGCAGGCACATTCTATGTTTTTCTTTCGCTCCCAGGCCAGCATGGCCAGCATGGAAGAAAAAAGTAGCTATTTGTGAGATGAGATTTGCCTTGGGATGGAAATAATTTAACTGTTAATAAATATCCCTCTTTTTATAATACTTTCGATTTAAAATATATTTTTCACTTCTCATGCTCGAAAAAGTACTACTTTATGCAGAATCTAGGCGACATAAAGTTGAACTTTATGCACAAGGGCAAAAAAGTAGCTTTTTAAATGTATCTATACTAAGGCAGTGACCATTTAGACCATGCAGCCAAACATAATAAATTGTGCACGGATAAAACTTGCTAATTTATAATATATCCTTCCCTATTTGCCCAAAATTTGCCTGAATTTAATCAACAATAATATCAGCGAAACGTTCATAACTTGCCTCTCGTAGCTCATAGGAATGAATATGTTGCATTTTGCAAGGGTCCAGTACGATGTTTTGAATGTGCCGTCTAGGGACCACTAATTGAAAGTGCTGCTAGACCTGACTGTGAATTGAATATATCACTTGGTACTTCACTGTGAGTATCACCAGGTTCTATATTTTGAAAAAGCAATCAAGGCTTAGCTTTATGTTACAATTGTTACGGCGTTTATGTTACAACTGAAATAACTTAGATGAAAAAATATTGTTTAGTTTGCTACCTAATAATTTCATGTAATGGGTCAATATTTTTGAAACAAGAAACACCTTTTTTTAAAACTATCCGAATCATAATAATTAATTGAAGTGAAATACAGCCTGTTGCAGTAAAATATGATGATCTCTGCACAAATTATAAGCTTTCGTCTTATTTTTATAAACAACAATTAACTGCCTCCTTGGTCTAGTGGTCAGAGTCGTAGGCTTCCGATCCGGAGGTCCTGGGTTCGATTCCCAGGGGAGGAACACAAAGTTGATATTTGTCAATTTATTACTTTGTGAGGTATCTTCCAGTTCGGTTAGGACATTGCAGGCTGAATCACCTGATTGTCCGAAAAGAAAAAGGATTCCGTGCTTCGCAGGGCGCACGTTAAGCCGATGGACCCGTCTGCTGTCTTTGATAGTGGTCATTACTCAAACCGTGTCAGAGGTCTAACAGCTGTGCTACTAGGCGGTTTAAAAAACATTCATACCAGGTTTCATCAAATTGTTCGACTTGAGAATCCACTCGCTTTGAAGAAGAAGAAGAAGATCAAACGATTTTCCGAAAAAATCAATTAGCAGCTATTTTCATAATTAAAATTAATAATTCGACACATTTTACTTGCAATATTTAAAAGCTTTCAGAGCAGAGGTATCAAATTAATAAAAAATACAAACTCGGAAGGCAATAATAACGTGTAAATTATTCTTTACGTTTCTTATTTAAATTACATTGAAGCAGCGTGTACGGTATGATACGGTTCACAATGAACGTGGGCGGGGTCGCTGCAGTATAAGGAGAACTGTCAAAATAATCTCAAATCTAAAGGCGTAGGCGTTAGTTCCTCTTTCCCTCCAAATTCATTTAAAGCGTGGTCACACTGTACGGATCAGGTTTTTAATATCGCAGCAAGATTGAAACGGGACAGGTTAAATATTGCTTCTGAATTGAATATCTATTGATCTGACATTCCTACAGATTCATGCCTTTATGAGGACGAATCGGAATACTTTTTAGATATTAAAGCATCATCCGGAAGATGGATAATGGAAAGAAAAATCAATACAAAGGGATGAATACCTAATGTAGCTTTTGAACTTGAGTCTTCTTTTTACGTCAAAAAGTGATTTAGGCTCGCACCATCTGGATCCCGAGCATAATTTAGCCGAAAAAATGATGGGAAATGTGTGTTATACTTTTTCCACCAGATGCTTTAATAAGAACTTTGAAGGAAGGTCCATATTGGGCTCGATTCTAGATACAACCGGTCAAAACTAAAATTTAAATCTATCTGTCACTGTTAAAATAATAAAATTGAAAAGGACAGGGGATTTATACTCTATGGTTTTGCACATTGTCCGCTAGAGTATGACGCGCTTTTGCACGTTTCTAATCTAGAATGAAGCCCATTGTTAGCAGAATAATTAGAAAAACCTTACTATGCCTACTTTATCAAGTTTTTATACAATAGGTAGGCATCGTAGCCGCAATCCAGCAAAACTCGATTGTCGGGCTCTGCCATTTCGCCTTGCACTAAATTAAATCACAGATTAAGATATAATCACGCCTCTATCCCGAATGGGGAAAGAAGAGCTTAAACGACCTTCGAAAGTCGTTCCGCCACGTCTGACAAAGTTTTGAGGGTTATTTAAGATAGATTTGTAGGTATAGTGCTATAGTGACAGGTTGTCAGCCCATTGTCTAAATTACAATATACTAAAACCATCGGATCTCTTAGCTGGTTTTTACAGCATGCCCGGGAGCAAAGCAGCTGGCACGTTTTATGTTTTTCTCTGGCTCCCAGGCCAGCATGGATCATATTCCTGTTTGGTGGCAAAATAGGAGACTACCTACTCGTAATGTTTGTTCTTATTATTAAAAATAAATAAAAATCATTGTGTTTATGAAGTAGTTTACATGGAAATTTTATAATTTAACCTGTGTTTTCGTATATTCCCGGAGTTCAATGTTTGAAACTAGGACCAAACTTTGTTTTGAACTACTTTTAAATGTATAGTTTCCTCGAAAACTAATTTAATACTAGCCAGGTGGTAAAAAAAAAACATAACTCACTAAAACACAATGAATCGAACAACCGGTGCAACAGACTCCATTAATAGTTATAATGATAATTAAGAACCTCATGAATAAGCGATTTTTGGTTCGTTGTAGTAACAGGAAGAAAAATTGCCGTTGGTGGCCGATATTCGCAATTTTTACTTCCGGTTACTACATTGAACTATGAATCATTCATTTAGGCCTTATCGCCACTGTAAGTAAATTATTTTTGGATCTAAATAGAATTAGCTTTACTGTTACATCGCGTCTAGAGGCCGCCTGCAACCCAAAGCTAATAACTGATGTAGACCACTTAGCGCGCTCTGTTTCATTATTAATCTAATAAAGGGCGAGATTCCTGACCTGAGGCTAAGTCTAATCACTTTCGTTCTCGGATCTAATCCATAACTGGGGTGTAAAATGCAATATTCAGGCACAGGATGTACAGGGTGTAACAAAACGGGTACTATATACTATCCTGAATGGTAAGGTGCTTGCCATACTGGACTCGATTCTAGATTTGCCGGCTAAAATTAAAATCTATTTGTCACTTTCAGACTAAAAGCATTGGAAAAGGACAGGAGATCTATTCTCTCCGGTTTTTGATTTGTAGTCGGTGGTTTTATGGGTTATCTGGCATTTTAATCCGCCGTCATATGATATGGCGGATAAATTTGCCAGGAATACTGGGGAAACGTGCAAAAGCGCGTCAAAATCTAGCGGACGAAGTGTAAATTCATAAAATATAAGTTGCCAGGCCTTTTTCATTTTAATTATTTTGAAAGTGATAGACTGATTTTATTTTTAGTTTTAGCCGGTGGTATCTAAAATCAAGCCCACTGTAAGAGTCGAAGTGACACGGCGTTGACGCGTCGGCTGACATATTTTCTGTGCAAATTCTCGTCACCACGACTACTGATTTGAGAAGTCGCTACCGCTCCCTAATAGATAGGCTGTCAAGTCCAACTTTGTATGAAAATCTATGAAAACCGCTGTCGCCAGTTGCACACATTCAAAGAAATACATTGTATTTTCAATACACAAAAATGATCGATGCTATTGGTTGCAATCATTCAGTTGAATAATATATCTATTCCACATATTCTCAAGCGAAAGAAAAAGATATAAAAACAAAGTTGCAAACAATAAAATATTTTGCATTTTTCGGGCAAATTTTGATTCAACAAAGTTACTAATTTTGCCCAAAAATATAAAGGTGCATTCACATCAGACCTACGTGACGTAAGTGACTTACTAATACTCATAATCATACGTATGCTGATGGTCAAAATCCATGTTTAGATACTTGTCTTACATGACGTCTAGGATGCAACCAAATACAATTGCTTGATTTGTGTTATCTTGCATCGTCTGATCTAATATTGCGTCAGTCGACGTGGGCTGACGTTGGCGACGTCATCCATGCGGGTAAGATAGTCAGTGTGCGAGGGAGAAAGTATTCGACACCGCGCGCCGCGGCTGCTCATGCGTTGTTAAGTATTACTTGCTACACTAGGTAGTTTTAGTCAAATGCTCCCAGTCTGCTGGGCACCATGTCTCGTGGGGAAGCACTGGATGAAAATTATAGTTAGTCTAACCGTTTAATTTCTTTTTGCTAGATTGTCATAATGCCACTAGAATGTAACAGTACCTACTAGATTCAGCTATAATAATAATATAAATTTCTAATACAATTTTTGATATATCTGATATATTGGAGCGCCTATTAGTCAATGATATTATATATAGGTAGATACGTTACCAACGCGCGAAACTCGTGCGGTCAAATGGTGCTAATTGTCACCATTTTAGGCAGTCGAGCTGCACTGATTACAAATAGCTATCTGTTTCACTCTTACGCTTTGCCTATTTTCTGTCGCACTCAGCGTTTGTTTAGATATGCAATGTTATAAGTATGTATGTATATGTGTCGCGGAACAATTAAAATGTGCACGCAGTAAGAACGTAACGTATCTTTCTTAAAATATCATTGCTATTAGTTGCTCGCTTGTCAAACTCACATCGCCTTTCTATCGGGGAGCGCTAGCTTTTACTCTTCTGTGACCACGACTAGTAGCTGCGCTGCGCTAACGTCTATAGAAAATCTGATATCTGCCGCCTCGAATCCTTTAGTAGGTATGTCAAGCGCCTTAATCTACCTATTACATACATAAATATTATCACGCTTTTATCCCTAATGGGGTAGGCAGAGCAAAAACTACCTAAACTAAGATCATTCCGCCTCGTCTGACAAAGTTTTGAGGGTTAGGTATATAAGATAGATTTGTAGGTATACTGCTGTACTGACAGATCGTCAGCCCATCGCCTAAACTACAATAGTTATACTGAAACCTTTACATCCCGTAGCTGGTTTTTATAGCATGCCTGGAAGGAAAAGCGTCTGGCACATTCTATGTTTTTCTCACTCTCCAGGCCAGCATAGAAGCTCCTACCTATCTACCTGTTACACTGCACAGATATTCCCAAGGAGCATCATATTGTTCTCGTTTCCTGGGAAATGTTGTTCAGCTTCATGGAAAGATTCACTTATCAGGTTGCATATTTCTGTTACACCCTGTAGTAATAGCGTATTTAAGGGCTTCGCAAGCCTACGTTCGATTTTCTCCTCGCTGCGACGACCTGACCGCTATATTGGCTTACTATCTTGTTAGCTCCAACATCCAACCAAGCGTAGGAACTGGAGAGTTCCCTGTATTAATAACAGGGCAGACTTTCCCAACTATTGCCTCACCGATCTAACAAGGCCCCCCCATTACAGCACAAAAGCATGGCTGAACAGTTCAACTTAAAATTGTTGCTTTATATAATTACTTCCAAATGAAGTTGGTTGATGGGGTCGAAAATCGTATGGGTGTGGAAATTGCGTCAATTATTCCAGGATTGTGTGCTTGTATGGTGATCATCGGGTTAATACTACTTAATTAATTTTAATCATTGTTTGTCATGAAATGCCATGTTTTGAAGCATGGTTAAGGTCGAGAAACTGAACCTAAATAAGTACGTTTTTCTTTCTAACAAGGTAGAATGTAGTTCGTCATACAACCGAGCATAATCCTGTTTTTTTTAAACCGAATCTTGACCAGAATAAAAAATCCTGATTTGATAATTGTTTTATAATTAGTAGACATTTTTATAAGTACTTAGATTGTCTGCATTCGATTTTAGAATTGTATCTTCATAAATCTTGGAACCGCCTCGTCTAAGCTTCTTAAGTACTTTCCGTTCAGCCACCTGGCTCATTATAACTTCATTAATATTTAATGAAGAGCCTAGGCTAGGATTAGTTAATCTTATAAAATTGTATGAAAGATAATTTCTCGTACTTCTCTTAGGATTTATGATATTAGGAAACGGAATAATTTATAAAGCGTAGATAGTTAAAAACATGAAATTGACAGTAGGAAATTAATTTGCAGATCAGATTACTGTTTAAAGAATATTGTTATTGGCTAGTCGACGTTTTCGTGAAAAACTTGCAATGTCTGAATTCGATTAATCAACTATAATTTATTAGTGCCAGATACATTTTGTTCCGTAGATTTAAACGTAAAGCAAAGCATTGCAAAAGTCTAAAATATGTCTAAAATTGCCCTCGTTTTTTTTCGGACATGGCAAGACCCTTTATGAGACGAATTACGCTCTACAAAGCACTTACACAGAATATTAAACTTCTTATGACGTATTCATAACACTTCTCCCCGCCGCCCCTCCCAGCTTCTTACCGCAATATGCACAAGGCCACAATGCAATACCTCTTCACATTCTGGAACGCTACATCACCCCAAAATTAAACTCGCTGCAAGCGTTTTCCAACGTTGCTGCATTCACAAATTTGGGGCATGGCCTATTTCCTCTCATACAACGTTTGTATAATAGGTATGCGAAGTTTATTTTTTATGTAAGATGTTCTTGAGACAGGGTGAGCGGACGTGTCTCGGCTCTTTGTCTAAAAGGCTAAATGAAGATTAAGTATAGGTACACATGTAACCACTTTAAAATTTTCAAATATGCCCTTCTTCTTCTGTAGAATGGGTTTTCAAGTGAAAGTGGCATCTGAATTAGAGAGTCATCTTTCTTGACAGATAATCTGATCATGAAGCTTGCATTGTCTTATATAATTTACGGAAATGTCACGAAGTGATAAATTAGATAATATCAGATTTGTGATTCCACAATGGGAGTCAAATCTGCGACATTCGGGTTGGGAGCCCAAGACTCAACCGCTAAAACACAGAGCCAGATTCCATTGGTATCATTGTTAGGGAAAAAAGTACCTCTGATTTTTATCAGCTTATATTTGCTCCGAATAATGTATTTAAAATAAGTTTTTTTCTTCCCTAGCGCCAAGGCTGCATCCACGGTGAAGAGCTGCCTTACATCTTCGGAGCTCCTCTCGTCGGAGGATTGGCTCACTTCCCCAGAAACTACACCAAGGCTGAAGTGGCCTTGTCAGAGTCCGTCATGCTGTACTGGGGAAACTTCGCTAAGACTGGGTAAGTGCAATCAGACGATATTTTGATTGTCGAAAGCCATTGAGCCGCTTGGAAGATAAGAGGTAACACACATATGTGATTAAAAGAGCACTTCTTATCTGAACAAGTTTAATGTATGTAGTTATGTATAGTTCATTTACCTATTATGCATGTATATATACGATATGTAAGTATTCGATTTGTATATATTGTTAGATTTCATCTTATTGATTTATTATTTTTACGTTTAATAGTTCTACTTCATATAGTTTAGAGTATATTTGTTTACGTCTAGTTTACGTTGCATTGTATTAGCTTGCCCTTAAAATGTTTTGGGCTAGCTGGGAGAGATCTCTTCATAGGGATAAATTCGGCCTTGCATACGTTCCTGTAAACTGCGTTTCATGTGGAATAAAGAATAAATATAAGATACGCGCGAAAAACATAATTCTTCATTGGCAGTCCGGTAAAAACCATTCTTTTTAGAAATGTAAAATATGCATTTCAAGTTCCAAGGAGTTTTTACTTCTTTTCCACTTAATCCTAATTTACCACCTTATAACTATTGTTATTGCCCAGCAGAAGGTAAAACGTAGCAAACGATTACTACTCTATGCTTTAGACTGTGAAGCTTAGAGTTTAAAAGCTGCTTTCCAGGAGCACGTTTTATGGTCGTGCTCCATCTCTATAAAATGCTGCTGAGGTCATAAATCATAATAGCTCACAGTCCTGAGGTGGGCAGTATATTTCAACTGGTCAAAGCTGTTCCTCTAAAATTTCCTTCAAACAAAATAATTTCTACAACTACCTATACAACCACTGTCCAGTGCTGGACGAAACCTGCTTCCAATTGAAAGATATTTTTTACATACACACAACACGCGGACGCCATATTGGTGAGCGCAGTGCAATGATATTCATGAGAAACTGCTGCCGATTCCCTTGAGTCGACTTTTACGACACTCGTTTATTGTCCTAGCAATACTGAACTGTAAACTTGCAGTAGTAGACGTAGATGGGTCTTCCTAGTTTAATGTCTACACAGTAAATTCCACACCCAGGTTTTCGTTATACACTTTACTTTCTTCGCCACGTATTATAATCATTTTTTATATTGAAGTTTCACTACTTTTTCGACTATTTAAATTTTGAATAGCGATATTATAAATAACTGAGTGCTACTCATTTCACTTAAAATCTGTTATAACAGGAATCCTAATGAAGCACAAGAGAGCGATCCGATTCGAGCTGGCAGACAGGAGCGTGTGAGAATGAAGAACATTGAGTGGACGGCGTATGAGGCAGTTCACAAGAAGTACTTGAACATTGATATCAAGTCGAAATTGAAGAACCACTATAGAGCTCATAGGTAAGTTGACCAGAATAGAAAGATGTGTCAGTAAATATTCAAGAAGATGTACAAAGGAATGAATGTAGTAAGTACAGAGGAACATTTCTTTAACTTTTGTTGCCTTGTCCACAGATTGTCATTCTGGCTAAACTTGGTGCCAGACTTGCACAGGCCTGGAGGTGAAGACGTTCCTCCATCACACCATCAACTAGACAACGATGATTTATCGCCACAACCAACGCTTAAAACAATCATTCCAACTATCAAGAAAACTACTGAGGTCCTGACTGACTCAGCTCTCGCTACCAAAATTCCAGTACTAAGTGTACTAAATATTACCTCACCATTGAACATCAATGGTATTAGTGTAAACGTTATTACGAGTACTGCAAGCACTGATTTACATAAAGCAGATGCGACGGCAGCATCGCAACCAGAAGACGGTTTTGCTGCCTACTCTACTGCCCTTAGTGTTACCATAGCAATAGG
Source organism: Scrobipalpa costella (assembly GCA_949820665.1). Taxonomy (NCBI): domain Eukaryota; kingdom Metazoa; phylum Arthropoda; class Insecta; order Lepidoptera; family Gelechiidae; genus Scrobipalpa; species Scrobipalpa costella. The sequence goes on from OX463297.1 coordinate 24,804,592, forward strand.
ATGTTCTTTATTAATACTTAATGTACTTATATTTGCTGGAGTATACTACCAAAGAGATAAGACTAGAATGAACGGTCCCGATGGACCGAACGGTTCTCATTTGAAAAAGAGAGTGGAAAATGGACAGATGCCAAATAACATTTGCGGAGACTTAGAAGGTGCTTTGACGTATCAGACCAGTTTGAAAAACGATCCTGCTACGATTCTAAGTCACCATCACACGCATTCACATCACCAACTTCCTCCGCCTGAGTTTGCGGATCTTCCTAGCAATAACGTAGCCAGTATGGCGACACTGCCAAGAGCACCACCGCCGCCTAAAATAGGTAAGACTAATATAAATACTCTAGCAAGCGGGCAGCTGCAGGAAAACCAGCCGTTGCTGTCGACGCATCAGATGCATATAATGAACACGAGTACACTGACGAAGAAGAACACGCAACTGAATGCGAAGTCGAACGTGACGATGGAGGAGTTGCGTGTGTGACGTCAGAGGGCCTGACTGCAACGGGCCGGCAGTTGCAGTGACGTGGTACACCACGACGAGATCGTGTGACTTGAGCCGGACCTTCTCAAGTGCATCACAGACCATAATTACATTTAGAGGACTACTCAGAAATCACTAGATTTTTAAACGCGTTATACTTAAGCCACATTTGGCAAATGTGCTTATAGAGAAATATTCTTCAGATTGATAAATAAAGATACTTCCCACATTGAAAAAACTTCTAGTTCTATGTTGACGACATGGAAGTCGAAAGGTAATAAAATCCTTGCCATCATTTGGTAAAATTCCAAGATTCTCAAGTAGTATGGTAGTGAATTTACAATTTTAGTGATTTTTCGAGTAGACTAAGTGTAATTATCAAAGACAGGACTTTACATTGTCTGTGCCACTTGGAACAAAGAAGGTACTTTTTTGACTTCTAGTGAAGTGATAAAATTAAACAAAACAGTGAAAATCATATCTTAAAAACAGTGAAAGAGTTTAAGAATTTTCATTCTAGCGGACGATATAATAAATTATGTAATTTTCAGTGTATATGGTTGTAAATAAAGTTATTTGTAAGGTAAGATAAACAAAAATGTAAATAAGTCTGTAGTTCAGTCGCATATCCATCCTATAGTAGGTAAATTGTTGGAGCAATCTGAAAGGCAATGTTATATTCATCTTTTCGTGAATTTTTGATTTCAGAATTCATCAATATTACATCGTTCAATTTTAATGGAAATATGAAATGAAAATTTAATCTTATTTTCAAAAGGCTTGGATTCGTTTATAAATATAATTGCAATCAATGTTAATTAACAATTTAAATTGAATTTTATTGTCATAATATTGAATTCAGTCTCCTACATTTATGATTATGACTCTTTAAGATATTTCGGCGACTTAAATTATCTGATATGGTAGGAAAAAAAATAAGGAATTTATGAAACACCAAATTTGTTTGTCGCCTCATAAATTTTATCGTGAAGCAATAAAATTGTTTCCTGTGTTTTAGAAAAACCTTAAAAATGGTTCGATTTCTAATGCGTTTTATTAAAAAATAATAATTATTATTTTAATAGAATTACATTGATTTTTAGTAGACAACATTATGAAGTAGTAGAGTGTATATTTCTCTAATACTTAGGTGTTGTTCTATTTAATTATTTGCATGGAACCTTGAGTGACCAGCGAATTGAAGATGACTGTCATACTAGACCTCAACCTTACATTATCATCAAATCTTATACGTTCCCAGGAGAATTATATTTATATGTTGCAGTGGCATTGGTAGATTAGGTAAAATCAATGTTTGTGTTTTCTACCAATTACTGTAGTTTTAAAAAAAAAATGGTCTAGGAGTGAGTCCTCTTCATTTATAAAAGTCATTTTTATCAATAGCAATTTTATAACTTTTGAAATTAAGAATTTTATTTGACTTTATTTCTAACATAGACGGACCAATAGTGTGTGTAAATATGTATATAGCGTTAGACAACGGTATAACAGGTTGTACAAATCCTACACTTTTAGTGTTTCGTAGCTAGGGACCTTATGATTTTCATTAATTCGAACCATGACTGAAGATTTTTGTATTATTTAAAAAGCAATAAAACTGCCATTATCTTTGTGTTTGTAAAAATAAGTAGGGTTTTATTGTGTGAACTAAAATTGTTTAATTTATATATAATTTCTTGTAAACCGTCCAAAACATTCAGCAGTGCGGACAAATTTGTATTTTTATTCTAATTTTGTTCGTCTCAATAATGTTATATTTTTTTGAATTGTTAATACCTTGCAATATTGTAAATCTGTTGGTTTTACAATTTTTGTTAGAATGTTACCATTACCATAATACAAAATGCACAAATTTTGTTACCATGTTAGTGTATTTATAGCTAAATTATCGGTACAGTCTGTAAGGAGACTTCATAATAATTACTTACTACTGAAAACACAGACTAAACATTTTAATAAAATACAATGAAAAGTTTTACTTCGTTTTATTTCCAAGTATCAATAATTTTATAATTCTGATACCATTTATTTTAAACTATACTGCTGAGTTTGAAGAAGAGGAAAAAGATGCACGATGCTACATCAAAGAATTTGAACATAATTGCCAAAAGCGAGTCCAAAAATTGGCATTACAAATTTTTCAATGACTGATTTAAGACATTTTACGTACACCATTCTGTGTATAACACAACTGTAAATACCTTATACAATAAATTTGATGGGTTTCTCATTTCCTTCCATGCTGGACTTGGAGCGAGAGAAAAACATAGAATCTGCCAGCTGCATTTCCTCCCGTGCATGCTGTAAAAACCGGCTAAGGCATCCGAGGGTTTCTGTATATTGCAATTTAAGCGATGGGCTGACAACTTGTCTCTACAGCAATATACTTACAAATCTATCCTAAATAAACCTGAAATCTTTATCAGACTTTATTCTGGTCGTTTACGTTCAGCCTACCCCGTTAGGGATAAAGGCGTGATGATATGTACGTATGTATCTTTTTCAAAGAGATCGATAAATATGAATGGCTACTAAAGCACATAAAAATAAGTTACTCAGGTGAAGTTACTCATTAGGTTAATGTAAAACCTAGATCATTTTCCCGATACAGATGTAACAAATAACTAAATAAGTCCTCCATTGTCTGAGATCCTTCGTATCTAGTAAGATACATTCTTCTTTGCTCGAAGTATGGTACAAGTAACAGAATGGGCTCGATTCAAGATTTTCCGGCTAAAACGTAAATTAAAATCAATTTGTCTCTTTCGGGACATTGGAAAAGGACAGGAGATCTATTCTGTCCAGTTTTTGATCTTCAGTCGGTGGTTTTATGCGTTATCTGTCATTTTTATCCGCCGGCATATGATATGGCTGATAAATTTAACAGAAATACTTGGGAAAAGTGCAAAAAACGCATCAAAATCTAGCGGACAAACTGTTAAACCATTCAGTAAAAATTGCCTGTCCTTTTTCAATTTTATTATTTTGAAAGTGACAGATAGATTTAAATTTTACGTTTAGCCAGTAGAATCTTCAATTGAGCCCATTCTCTTTTCATTTTATCAATCAAACACATTCGACATTCCACAAAGAAGGCTCCTAACAGAAAATTACATCGTTAGCAGTAATAGCCAACATTTTGTTTACCCTACACCAACTGCTAAAGTTTGAATAATTCCCGTAATAACAGACGTAGTTTTGACTACTATACCAAATGAAGCCTGTTTAATTATAATTGTTCTATCTTTTTTACGAGGATATGACACGAGCTTTTTACGGGGTTGAGCGCTTTCCGAAAATTGGCTTTTTCATTTATTAAATTTATGTCATCGCCATAAAGCACAAAATACTATGCCGTAAATTAATTTGAATATTAAGGGTGGATTCCAGAAGATGGTTTGATCACACGGCAGTTAGAGCAGCGGCACGATAGAGGAATGGTAGTGGGTTCAAATCCTACGAGACTGACTGTTTTGTTTTCTATACTTCCATATTTAAAACATAAAACAGTTTTTCTTTTTGCGATATTGAAATTCAAGAGAGCGACATATCATTCTAAAAAGACATAGGTCTTATAATATAAAAGAATGATTATAATAAATTTCATAAGAAAGATTGTGATAAATTCGTCACTCCAGCTACCGTCTCGGTAGCTCGGTTGGTAAAGCGATGGACCTGCATTCCAGCGACGCAGGTTCGTATCCTGCTCAAGGCGGATTTATTGTTTTCCTTTTTCATATGATATGAAATAAAATAGCATTTGGAGTGCTAAAAATCCTCACAAAGACAGATCTTGTGGAAACAGAAATTTTTAAATAAAAATAAAGTCTCATTAGAAATGTCAAACAAACAGATGTAAAATTATAAATAATTGAAAATCTCGAACAAAAACGGATTATTCAATTCAATTTTATCAACAAACTCAAGTAACAACTTCTTATAGGTACCTTTTAGAACCAATTTCCTTAGTTCAATTAAAAACTTTTTCAATTCTGTTATTTTTACTTAATTATTCCTGCTCTGGCAAAAGGCAGCGTGTCTTTTGTTCCTATGTTCAAGCTATCTAAAGTAAATTAGTTAATTGTACAAACTGTACTTAGTTTAATTAAGTAGTTTGTCTTGAGAACTCAAGTTGAAAGTAATTCTAACAAATGGACCACTAGGTGAGATTCTGGAGATTTTTGTTCAGGAACCTCAAATAATTATATTCATATAATCAAATCACGCATTTATCCCTAATGGGGTAGGCAGAGCGTAAACGACCTAAACAAAGGTTGATCTGCCACGTCAGACAATGTTTTGAGAGTTATTTAGATAGATTTGTAGTGACAGATTGTGAGCTCATCGCCTAAATTGCAATATACTAAAACCCTCGGATCCCTTAGCTAGTTTTTACAGCATGCCCGGGAGGAAATGCAGCTGGCACATTTAATGTTTTTCTCTCGCTCCCAGTCCAGCATGGAAGAATAATTGGGAGGTAATTAACTTTGGAAGAACTAAATTATATCTATCTAGAAACCTATTGTATCTAATTAGAGATCGGCCTGTTTGTTCTAGTTATTTAAATCTTGAGTTCACGATCGAGAGAGTGTTGGTTCGATTTTATCAAAAAGTATTTTAAATCTTCGATCATAAAGGGATATGTCAGATTTTCTAAAATTACTCATTTAATATACTTAATGTTGAAAGCATAATTGAATTAAGATACAATTTCCATGCATTAAAATTTAAAAACCGAAAAACATACCTACAGAGGTTAATACGTAATCAAATAATAATAATCACAAGTTTGTGTCACATTCCTAATATTAATGTTGTTTAAAAGGGCCTCTACGTGTTGGCTTAGTACGGGAATCTGTAGTCCCGAGATGTGGTAGAACACACATAATAATAATAAAAATAAATCCACCAATCTTAGGCCCATAATTATAATCAACTCTCGACAGCGGATCTGAGTTTGTATCAGAAATGTCATTTTAGTACAAAACGGCCTGTCAAATCCAAACTTAATATTGCTTACAATCTTGAGATCGCTATATAAATACGAGGCTTACATACACCTTACAAAAAACAACAGTACTCAACAATTGGCGTATCACACGAAAATTCCTAAAATCGTCGACAACCACTGCCAACTCTACTTGGCTAAGGCCCGTATGGTAGAGTATAATATGTAGTAATATGCACTATCCCGCTTTCTGTTTTTACAAATTCTATACCTAAAGGTTGCCTGGTAGAAATTGCTGCTTTAGCAATAAGGCCGCCTGTCACGTTTGTTCCTTTTTATTTCTGTTGTAAGTGTTTCTTTGTGCAATAAAGAATTTTGTATTGTATTGTAGATTATTACCTTCTCTTAGTAAAAAAGAGAAAAAAAATGTAAAAAAGGTACTGTTAGTTCGCATTATTAGATATCCTGCCTTTAATAGATATCCGGTCTAATATACTTAATTCATTGTAGAATTCGTAATTTCCTTTTGTTCGTTGTTTTATTAAGAAATTCAAGTTTACTAACTTAGCTATCTTTTAGCACGAGTACAGGTTTACACGAGGGAATTAACGTTATACTAATTACCAGAAACTGGGACCTCCTTATTATTACTAGTTTGAAATGTAACGACAAGCTTTTCTTGGTACATTCACTACACACGTAACTACAACTTTGGATATCTAAATTGGCGTGCGAACCGTTGTTACTGCTATTGCTACTGGTGGTACCTTCTACAATAACATTCGCCTATACTCTACATACAAACATATATATAATCACGCCTTTATTCCTAATGGGGTAGGCAGAGCGTAAATTACCTAATAAAAGGTTTTTTTCGTTTCACCACGTTTGACAAAGTTTTGAGGGTTATTTATGATAGATTTGTATATTGCCATAGTGACAGGTTGTAAGCCCATCGCCTAAATTGCAATATACTAAAACCTCGGATCCCTTAGCTGGTTTCTGCAGCATGCCTGCATGAATTTTTCTCTTGCTCCCAGTCCAGCTTGGAAGTAATATAGCCCATACTCTAGGTGGAATTTTAAAGGGACGCTGCTGCTCACTTAAGATATTACCAAGGCAAAATAGCACCAATTACCCATTTCAACAGCACTGACGACAAATAGATACTTAAATCTAAGGGAAATAATACTTCAAAAGACGAAATTTCATGTAAGTATTAAATCTACCTTTGCAAAGTTTCAGAATAATATTAACTTCGCATATATGTAACTTTTGTTCTTCACGATAGAAACATTCTTAGTGAAATATTTCGAAAGTTACACAGCTTTGAGAACTTATTTTAAAATGCTCTCTCCGTTCTTTTGTTCCTTTTGCTTTACTCCTACACTTTGTGAATTAACCGTTGGTTTTCTTAATGATTGCATTCAGTAGTTTACATTGAGCACAGATATTTCATTTTGTACTTTCTTAAGGATCTATTTAATTCAGTTGATAAAAGTGTTTTTATCTTCCATGTTGGACTGGAAGCGAGAGAAAACCATAAAATGTGACAGCTGCATTTCCTCTCGAGCTGTGAAAACCAGCTATGGGATCCATGGGTTTAAATATATTACAATGGGCTGACAACCTGTCACTACAGCAATATCTATCCTCTATCTATCTATCAATCACAAATCTATCTTATATAACCTTCAACACTTTGACAGACGAAGCGGAACGATCTTTGTGTAGGTTGTTTACGCTCTGCCTACCCCATAAGAGATATAGCCGTGATTATATGTTTGCATGTTTTTAAAACCTGAAAGAGAATAGGTATCGCATTTTTCTCTCACAACCATGCCTTGCCAAACTTGTGGGTGTAAATATATCTACTAGAAGATTGCTGTTGTATGCGTGAGTGCGCCATAGTATACCTGTAGTTACGCACACAATGGCGCGTGTCCGTATGTACAATTACAAGTCTGGCCGAGCGACAATCGTGAAATAAAAATACTATACTACAATTAATTACTTCCATGCTGGACTGGGAGCGAGAGAAAAACATAGAATGTGCCAGCTGAATTTCGTACCGGGCATGCTGTTTAAACCAGCTAAAGGAATCGAGGGTTTCAGTATATTACAATTTAGGCGATGGGCTGACAACCTGTCACTATTTAATATACCTATAAATCTATCTTAAATAACCCTCAAAACTTTATCAGACGTGGCGGAATGACCTATGTTTAGGTCGTTTACGCTCTGCCTACTCCATTAGGGATAAAGGCGTGATTGTATGTATGTATGTAATTATTAATATTCTTGCCTATGATTGTTGCCTTGAATTTTATGTTTTTTTCAATCGTATAGGATCTTTCCCAGTGCCAATGTATTATTATAATGCTCGGTTCCAAGCTTTTAAAGACACTTTTTTCCATTGCATCAAAATGTTTAGATTTTTATGCTCATTTCCGTGTACAACATTTTAAAATATTTTATGTTACCGAACCGAAAGAGCGAAAAAAATTAGTAGAATCTACAGGATTTTTCTTAAAACATTAGAAAGCTATATATCTATTACGACAAAACCTCACAGTGGTATTATACAAGGTGGCGCAAAAGAAGTCATCCGATGTTGTTTGGCTCTCATTTTTTTTCTAAATGAAAAACTTCGAATCTGTTTTTTGATTATATTTATTTGCACCTTTAGAATTTTACTGGTCAAGTCGAGAAGATGATATCGGCCAAATGGGCGCCGTTACAATTGATTGCCATACGGGCTCGTTTTATGGCATTTTTCATCACTTCGGCGAGAACTTCGGGCGACAGATTCTCGCACTCGTGTCGAATGTTGTCTTTGAGGGCTTCCAAGGTCTCAGGCTTGTTGACGTAAACACGAGACTTCAAAAAACCCCATAAAAAGAAGTCCGGGACCGTTAAATCGGGCGATCTGGCCGGCCAGTGCAAATCGCCAAAACGAGAGATTAGGCGACCCGGAAATGCCGCCTTCAGAATGTCGGTTGTGGCTCGTGCAGTGTGCGCCGTTGCCCCGTCCTGTTGGAACCACATGTCCTCCAGTCCCAATTCGTCCAATTGCGGCAGAAAAAATTCGGTCAACATGGCCCTATAGCGCGCACCGTCCACTGTTGTCGTTTGACCCGCGGCGTTCTCGAAAAAAAATGGCCCGATGACTCCTCCAGCGTGAACAGCGCACCACGCAGTCACTTTGAGCGGGTGTAACGGCTCCTCGTGCATCACTCGTGGATTCTCGGTGCCCCAGAAGCGATAATTTTGCCGATTCACGTAACCGCTGAGGTGGAAATGAGCCTCATCGCTCATGATGATTTTGGTCGAAAAATTGTCCAATTCTTCCTCGAGATTGAGGATGGCTTGGGCGTAGGTTACGCGCGTTTGGCGGTCGGCAGGCAGCAGCTGATGCACGGTCTGGACTTTGTAAGGAAACATCTTCAAGTCTCGCACCAAAATTCGCTGCAAGGACCGCCGGCTGAGGCCCAATTGCGTGGCACGTCGTCTGGTCGATGTTTCGGGGCTCACTTCAACGTCCTCGGCTACAGCGGCGATATTCTCGGCAGAACGGGCGCTCCGGGGCCGGCCACTCTTAGCAACGTCTCGTGTGGTCCCATACTCTTCAAGGTTGGTGGCTAAACGTCGCAGTGTTTGCGCAGTCGGTGTCGGACGGCCGGGGAATCGGCGACGGAATTCGCGCTGCGCCAACACCACAGACGAATTGTTACTCAAAAAAATAGACACGATTTTTCCGCGTTCTTGGGGAGTGTATCGCTCCATGGCTTGTTCACTTGTATTCTGCATCTGTCTAGTCCACAAATGTCAAAACAGATTTGACATTGGCGGCCATTTGCAAAAATGAGAGCATCTTCCAATAGGGTGATTTCTTTTGCGCCACCTTGTATTTATCTCCACCGATCCTCAAATATTCCTTCCTCATGGAGGGCTCTGCCAAGATGTTATCTCTAAGACGAAGGTTGACTGCCAATTAGAGCCGCCATGTTTGAAGGCAGTTATATCTGTTTTACTGCCGATGTATTACACGATAAGTCGATCGTAGGCGGTTCAAAGACATCGTTTGTATTCAAACTGGATATCCTATTGGAAACCTCCACGGTTGATATTTAAAGAGATAGTTTACAAGCTTCCATTCCAATATAGGGCTATTTTTATGTCAGTACGCAAACTGAACTGATGTGTCACTGCCAACAAAATTTTCATGAAGAAATACTTGTAATCGTCATTATTCTGTTTTAAGAATGTTTTTTTTAATACTAGTGTATCATTTGTACTGTGACTTTGGCAGAATCATCGTATTAAAACGATGGAAGCCATTCTATGAAAAAAAAAATACTTTCAGGAAATAAAAAAAAAATATCATACAATAAGTGCAGCAACACATGGACGTTACTTACTGCGCGCAAGTTTGCGCTCAACACGCAATCAATGCTTTTTGCATTGCTTACACCACACATGCGTCACCTTACGCTCTATGCGCGCGTACAGGCAGACGGATGTGCCGAGGTATAGTTCCGCACTCTGCGCGCGTATTGTGTTAGATTACTCATGTGTGTTGTAGGCAATGCAGAAAGCAATGACATCATCATCATCATCATCGTATGGCGTTTCCAAAAATGCGACTTTACAATTTGATGTCGGAGATAGCAATCCATTGCTTTACCTCCGGTGTTAGCTGGTGAAGCCCTTCGAATCCACTGCTGAATTTTCGTGTAGGGCAGTCCTCCACAATGTGATGCATGGTCTGCACTGTATCTCCACAGTTGCAGCAGTTAAGAGACATCGTGTTAAGTAGAACCTTGTGTGCAGAAAGTGACGCCTGTGTGTTACTGCCCTAATTTGTAAAGAAAGCCTGATTTGTTTTACATTTCCTGAAATTATTTCTTCGCAAAAGTTGTTCACATTCTTTGACTGAGCAACCCCTATCAGTTAGCGGGAAGCTGTTCCTTACACCCTGTACGTTTATTTAGCCATCATATTCATCAGTTTGTGCCTTCCTTGCTGGCCTTAGAGCGTGAGAAATACATAGAATGTACCAGCTGCATTTCCTCCAGGGCATGCTATAAAAACCGCTATGGAATCTGAGGGTTTTAGTATATTGTAATTTAGGCGACAGCAATATACCTACAAATCTATGTTAAATAACCCTCAAAACTTTGTAAGACGTGTCGGCACGACCTTTGATTAGGTCGTTTACGCTCTGCCTACCCCATTAGGGATAAAGGCGTGAGTGTATGTGTGTATGTTTGTGCCTTATAGCAGATAACACTTGTACCTACCTAAACAAGGTAAGCCGAACTATCTATCAATTTTTAACACAGCAAGTGTGAGAAACATCGTCAGCTTATAGTCAGCAACTTTGTAGGTACAACATTATACTCTAGACCGAAGGCAAACCCAAAATGTGTACCTAACTTACACGATAAGCACACTCTTTATATAAGCAGGTGAACATAATGATAGGCTAAGCGGAATAATACAGGTTGTCAAAAAACATACAAACATAAATATAATCACGTCTTTATCCCTAATGGGGCAGGCAGAGCGTAAACGACCTAAACAAAGGTCGTTCCGCCACGTCTGACAAAGTTATGAGGGTTATTTAAGATAGATTTGTAGGTATATTTCTGTACTGACAGGTTGTCAGCTCATCGCTTAAAATACAATATACTGAAACCCTCGGATCCCTTAGCTGTTTTTTACAGCATGCCCGGGAGGAAATGCATTTCTCTCGCTCCCAGGCCAGCATGGAAGAAAACAACGTTCATTAATTAAACCACTAATGATACGAGTAAACTTTCCTAAAGCAGAAAAATATGAAAAAACTTTTTTGTTGTTCTTTGGTTTAAAGAATCACAATGCTTTTTTACAACTTGTATATTGAAATGATTTTTTATAGAAACAGAAGCTGGAGGTAAAAGCTAATAAATTAAACTGATCAGGTTGCTTTTGATTTTCTCTTTAGCGACCATTCAGGATTTTATTTATTTTTTCTTCATTTTTACCCTATTTATTAGAGCCTATGTTATATGGGGCGGGTATTTTTTTAATATATTGTGTTAACATTTAAAAACAGTCTTCGGACGTTGACCACTATAAATGAAATTGTGTTATAGTAGTGTGACAAATATTCAAACAAAATAATGCACCTAAGTAGCTACTCGCTCCGCTCATGACGTTAAAATCAGTCTAAAACTCAACACGCTTTGCTAATAGCCTAAAACCGTGTTATAGTAGTGTGACAAATATTCAAACATAATAATGTACCTAAGTAGCTACTCGCTCCGCTCATGACGTTAAAATCAGTCTAAAACTTAACACGCTTTGCTAATAGCCTATAACCGTGTGTATTTCGGAGCACCCTATACTCAGCCAGTGTAATGTGTCGCCGTGTTTGTACGGACATCCTGTAAAAGAAGGCTTTCGAGGACGCTAAGACGAACAGCTACGAGTATATTTAGGTGATTTTATCACTTAAAATATTCAATTCAATTCAATCATTTATTAATAAATAAAAATTTACACGTCACTAAATTCATCAATTACAACATTTAAAGTCACATTCAAAATGATCAATAATAAAAATAAAAAGTAATAATAGATATTTTTGTACATACATTCAGATTTATTTATGAAAATTGTGTTTCTTCAATGCTGGCCTGGGAGCGAGAGAAAAACATAGAATGTGCCAGATGCATTTCCTCCCGGGCATGCTGTAATAACCAACTAAGAGATCCAAGGGTTTCAGTATATTGTAGTTTAGGCGATGGACTGACAACCTGTCACTACAGCAATATACCTACAAATCTATCCTAAATAACCCCTTAAAACTTTGTCAGACGTGGCGGAACAACCTTTGTTTAGGTTGTTTACGATCTGCCTACCCCATTGGGGATGGAGGTGTGATTATATGTATGTATGTGTCAGACTTGGAGTCTTTTATTTCAGTTGATAATTTATTAAACACTATTGGTCTAATAGTATGAAGACATGAATTTGAATTATTCTGAATTGATGTCCCTTTTTGAAATAAGTTAATGGGCTCGATTCTAGATTTTGCCGGCTAAAACTAAAATAAAATTGATGTGTCACATTCAGACTAAAAACATGGGAAAAGGACAGGAGACCTATTCCCTCCCTAGTCATTTTTATCCGCCGTTATATGATATGGCGGGAATACTAGGGAATCGTGCAAAAGCGCGTCAAAATCTAGCGGACAAAGTGTAAATCCATAGAGTATAAATCGCCTGTCCTTTTTCAGTTTAATTATTTTGAAAGTGATAGATAGATTTTAATTTTAGATTTAGCCGGCAATTCAAGAATTGGGCCCAATACCTAACTCGGTGCTTAACTACTGTCGGTACCGGACGGTCTGTTTTCCTGATGATACTCCGTGGCGGGGCGAAACACGTGTTGAGAAGATTTGTTAGTAGTGGTGCAGGCGCATTGCCTGTGCATGTGCATTTATTTGCTTAACTTACCATGCCTTGTGTGGGAGTAGCTAGCTGCATCTTCTCCCGGGTATGCTCTAAAAATCAGCTAAGGGATTCGAGGGTTGTAGACTATTGCAATTTTAGGCGATGGGCTGACAACCTGTCACTATAGCGATATACATCATAATCATCTGTAATAATAACCCTCAAAACTTGTCAGACGTGGCGAAATGACCTTTGCTTAGGTAGTTTTCGCTCTGCCTACTTCATTAGGGATAGAGAAGTGATTTTATGTATGTGCGTTGGTTAAGTTACTAACATTTTACTTTGCAGGCTTTCTTCCGAACTGATGATTCTTCCAAAATATGATAGCATAATAAATAAATAGTAAAAATATTCTTTACAGTCAGGTACATTTTATTATATTATCATATTAGTTCACAATTAAAATTAAAACTACAAATAAATAAGAATAAGAGTACAATACGAAATATTAATAATATTATATACATCACAATGTCAATTGTATACAATTAAATATACATTGCTCAAGTGCACCCTGCTATCCCTGATAGGAATGGAGTCGATACGGCCAGAGATAAATCAGATACGGTTTAAGATACGCATGTCCATGCGACAGCATATGGACCATCCAGTCATCCTATATACCGGGTGTAAGGGACAGCGTCCCGCAAACTGATAGGGGTTGCTTAGTCAACGATACTGAACAACTTCCACCGAGAAATTCTTTCAGGAAGTGTAAATAAAAATTGGCATTTCCATACACAATGTCCACATTGATCTGACAATTTGTATGGACAAACCATTTTTACTAGGCGGTTTGAAAACTCTGACATCAGGGTCCATCGGGTCATTATTCAATCCACTCGCTAAGAAGAAGAACAGTGATTCATGAATCCTAAACAAAACATAAACCCTCATGCATAAATACGTTAGTTTGAAGTAAGAATGGGATAAAGATATTCAGCTCATATAGAGCCCTTAGTCCTTTACGAGTAGCTAAATCGAGCGCCATTTCCGCTGCTGAACGACTTTTTTATGATAAAGGTGATGGAAGTATCATGACCTCATTGTAACTCAATTCGAAGGTTGTTGGGATCAGGTCAACGGCTTTAGGCAATCTAGTACAAATGAAGAGTCATAAAGTTAGTTCGTTTAGTGTCCATCATTCGCAATAAAGAAATGAGACAGTAAAAGTAAAAAGTAAGATTCTTAATATCATACATGCATATATATAATCACCCCTTATCCCTAATGGGGTAGGCAGAGCGAAAACGACCTAAACAAAGATTGTTCTGCCACGTCTGACAAAGTTTTGAGGGTTATTTAAGATATATTTGTACGTATATTGCTGTATTGACAGGTCTCAATAATTTGCAATAAAGAAATGTCACAGTAAAAGTAAAAAGTAATATTCTTAATAAACTTAGTGAGAATTGCCTCTATTTCGTAGAGGTATTATCAATGGTTAAGTAGTCTTAGACATGGGATCCGAATCCGGGAGTCATAGATTATCTCTTCCACAGTACCGTCGACTGAGCGTTGCCGTGCCGTCTAGTCAAAAATGTCAAATTTAACAATTTGTGAGATTGTTTTCAGCTTCGTGATGACAATAGAGGAATCGAATACCTAATCGGTAAGTATATGAGTAATTAATTACGTAAGGTATATAAGCAATTTTGGAGTTTGTGTTAGAAACATGGTTAATGGCAAATTACTGCTAGCAGTTTCTAATCGTGCGATTAATCAATTCTCACTTGTAAACTATCAATCGCAGGTCTGAGCCTAAATTCAGAATTGCGTCCCTTTAGTTGAAGCATGATCGTGAGTGATCGGTATTGATACTGATTGGTCAGTTGAAGCATGTATCATAATAGAGTTTAAGCATACAAAATATTTTATTTACGGTATTTGAACTTAGACATTAAAATATGGAAAATTATACGGGGTGTAAGGGACAGCGTCTCGCAAACTGGGTTTGCTCAGTCAACGACACTGAACAAGTTTCACTATTAAATTCTTTCTGGAAGTGTTCAGTATCGTTGACTTAGCAACCCCTATCGGTTTGAGGGATGCTGTCCCTTACACCCGGTATTAACAATTGTGAAAACAGAAATAAAATTCATCAAAAACTCAACAACATACACCCATGTAAAGCCAGTTTTTTTCTATCTCCATCTTCAAAAACGACATTTTATAGGAAAGTTGTATGGCGGTTCTGTCATGTGACGTAAGATGACAGTTCGGGTCTCTCGTTTTAACCAATGACTTTAAAGTATTATAAATAAGAAACTTATGAGTATTTTGCGAAAATTCTTTCTTAATATTTTTTTTATGGTGACAACAATTAATACTGTTTTTTTTAATCATGCATGTGCTATAATACTTAACTATCATGAAACGAAGAGGATAGTCTTTCAGACTAATCGGCTAACAAACTAATATGTTGTTCTAAACTTTTAAAGTCCGACTTAATTCCCAATTTAAACATCGAAACTAAGTACTAGAAATTCTATAAAGCTACTTGAAAATGTAACCTGATTGGCGGCTTAAAAACTCTGACCTAATCTAGGATTGGGGGCGGAGGTCAGATGACAGTCACTCTGTGTAAAAACTAGTACCGTCGTTCAATCACCTAGATTAGGTAGCCGACCCGTGAGATACGGGATAAGGCTAGGGAGATAGATACTTAGATATGTACTGTAATGTTTAGGCACTACTAATTCAAAATTAGGAACATACAGACAAATTAATTAACTGTCCTATGAATTTCGATTATGATACTAAAAGCCACCTCACCTAAATAATGTTGAACATGAAGCAATTACCCTTAGTAAAATACAAGCCCACTTAAAATTAACAACCGGAACATTTTCACCGGCCACTCTATTACTGGAGCGAATTCAAAATGGCCGACATAAAACTGGCGGACACTGCCCATCTCATGATTGAAATGAATATTTATCTCTGTTTGGATGTTGATGTATGGCCAGTTTGTGTTTGACTGGTCGAGATCGGGAATATTGTGACAAACTGCCCCATAAGTTACATTTAGGCCGGAATTTGTTTAACTGTAATATTGGGATGGTTGTCAATAATTTTCGTGAAATGACTTATTTGTACAGTTCACCCATCACATTTGCTAATTTGGCTTGTATTCTATGACAAAATTTTGTTCGGCAAAGCAACGAAATAAATTAAATCAAATGTTTTTAAACTCATTATTATCTTTTATGTCCTTTACGCTGTTTACCCCATTAGGGATAAAGGCGTGATTAAATGTATGTATGTATGGTCTCTTTTAATGTCTCACTTAGATTTATTATTTCACAAACATACATACATAAAATCACGCCTTTATCCCTACTGGGGTAGGCAGAGCGTAAACTACCTAAACTAAGGTCGTCCCGCCACGTCTGACAAAGATTTGTTTATTTATGATAGATTTGTAGGTATATTGCTTTATTATTTCTTCAATCACACAAGTTCAAAGTAAACTTTATTATTACCATATCACCTGTTATCATAATTCGGTAACTACCATATCCCAGTTGTATTTCAAGTAAGTTTATAATATGACGACCCTTTGTTTTGATGGGTCAAAACTATCAGTTTCGCTGAGTAACTAACCCCCGCAGGGTCAGAAGTTTGAGGGGCCATACGGAACCCTATAATATTACGCACAACTTTTAATGTGCAATGATGCTGTAACATTTATGATTGTACAAATATTGCTTCCGACCCTTTTATATTTGACACATGTTCTTATCTGAACAATTTTGATGTATGTATTTATGTAGTTTATTCGTACATGTATGTATCAATATATTGTTTAGTATATATGTATGTTTATTTAAGATAGTAATATACGATAGTTATTTATTCCATGTATAGGTATGTAAGTATTTTTAATTTTTTGTTTTACTAGTCTCTGTTAATGTTGCATTTTCTTGTCCCCTCAAAATTATTCACTTTCTCTTACTACCATTGGGTTGGCTGGAAGAGATCTCTTCATAGAGATAAGTTCGCCCTTGCACACTATATTTGTAAATTACATTTATTTTGTGTTTATGCAATAAAATATATATATGTATACCGGTTGTAAGGGACAGCGTCCCGCAAACTGATACCTAGGTGTTGCTCAGTCAACGACACTGAACCACTATCACCAGGAAATTCATTCAGGAAATAAAACTAAATATTTACATTATATAAGTATTTTACAGTAGTATTATTGTAGTAGTATTATTGATAGGTATTAAATTTTGTGCACGTTTTATCCGTACGTTTAAATTCACTTCTGTAGGTCTGCTGTAAGAAATTTATTTTTAAAAATAAACAGTGCCTGTTTTGTCTTTGTTTTTTATGTCCTGTGTTTATGATGTTTTTTGTGTACAATAAATTGTTAAATAAATAAATAATAAATTAAAATTGGCTTTAATACAAATCGTCTGATGGAGGTGGTCATTTTGTATGGGGAAGTCATATTTACTTTTCGTTTCCTGAAATAAATACCTCCTGATAGTAGTTCAGTTTCGTTAACTGAACAACCCCTATCAGTTTGCGGGATATTAGGTACCTATTTCATATTTTAATTTATACACTATACAGTACTAGCGACCCGCCCCGGCTTCGCACGGAAGTTATCAGTGTTTTTCTACTATATTATGCATGTATTATACATATAAACCTTCCTCTTGAATCACTCTATCCAATGAAAACCGCATCAAAATCCGTTGCGTAGTTTTAAAGATTTATGCATACATACATACACACACACATACACAAATCACGCCTTTATCCCTTACGGGGTAGGCAGAGCGTTTAACGCCTCGTAAAAGGCGCTTTCGCCACGTCTGACAAAAATTGAGGGCAATTTTAGATTGTAATATGTATTGCTTTAGTGACAGGTTGTCAGCCCATCGCCTAAATTACAATACACTGTAACCCTCGAGTCCCTTTTGCTGTCTTCTACAGCATGCCCGGGAGGAAGGGCAGCTGGAACATTCTATGTTTTTCTATCTCTCCCAGTCCAGCATGGAAGATTTATACATACATAGGGATATAGGGACAGAGAAAGTGAAAAGAGAATGTAGTGATATAAAATTGTCATTTATTCATAGATTTGATATAGAATAGTAGGTGCTACGCTTAATTTATTAATTTAGTGGAGATGGTAGAGGTTTTAGCGGTAGTATTTTTTAAAGCAACAAATAAAATTCCATTTACTTGTCACATGATAATTAATGTAAAAATCTTGAGAAATTTAAGAACAAGCGAGTTGAAGCCAATAAGAGACCATTAGAGATATAATTATGGCAATACATACTAAACTAATTAAAATAAAACTTACCTCAAAGCAAACAAACTCCTTATTTTCTACCAAAATTTCGTTTGGTCTTCTTCTGTCGAGTGGGTATCGAGTCTATCGACCCGATGAACCCTGGTGTCAGAGTTTTTAAACCACCTAGTAGCACAACTATCAGGCCTCGGACATGGTTTGAGTAACGACCAATATCAAAAACAGCATCCGGAACCGACGGCTTAACGTGCCTTCCGAAGCACGAAATCTTTTTCTTTTCGGACAATCAGGTGATTCAGCCTGCAATGTCCTAACCCAACTGGGGAAAATTCACAAAGTGATGAATTCTCAAATATCAACTTTGTGTTTCCCCCCTGGGAATCGAACCCAGGACCTCTGGATCAGGAGTCCATGGCACTAGCCACTAGACCACGGAGGCAGTCACCACGTGTACCTCGTTTTGTAAATTCCACCATAAAAACATGGCGCAAACAGAAATATGTCACAGGTAAATATTCCTTACAGGTTGACAAAAGAAATAAATTACATGCATAAGCGCAAATTGCTGTTCATTTTGTTTTGTGTGTGTTGAGAACAAATTGTTTGAAGAAAGGTGTGAAATTCAGACGGATCTAAATGATAAATTATAACTCTTTTTATGTATTTTCTCAAACATTTGCGGAAATGCGGAAATTGGTAAATTTTATTAAAAAGAATGCTCAAAGTTATTGTGAGAAAAGTGTAAACTTCGGATGGATTTCAATGCGATATTGTTACCCTTTTTATATAGGTATTTCCTGAAGCAATTGCGGAGATTGGTAAATTAAATTTTCAAAAATAATGCTTTAAGGCGTGAGCTTCCGACCAATGTAAACGAAAGATTTTAACTCTCAAATATTCCTTTATAAAAATATACTATTTATTTTGTTCGTTAATTTTATAAATGAACAGATTCGTAAATTATTCTCCAAAAGTTAACACGGTAAACACTAAGTCCAGACCAATTTCGTTTAGGCTCTGGATGTAACCTCAAAGAGAAGCCTATTACATTTTTTAATCCCTTTTAGTCAATTTACTTAGTTTGAAAATGCTTGCAAAAAAAATAAAAGTCAGTAAGTGCCCACACAGTTACTTTTTTTAAATTTAAATATTTAATATATCTTTCATGGAGAATATAAATTTAAAAAGAATTTTGTCATTACTTTTTTGTAGATGTTATTTCAAATGATAGTTAATATATTTTTTAATTGACTGGGGCAGTTAAATACAGAACAGGTTTTTGTTTTAGGTAGCTTTTCTTTCCGTCCTCTTTTTTTTCGTGTGAGTTTTGAGTCGATTGACCCGATTAACTCTAGTCTCAGAGTTTTGTAATTGCCTAATAGTAAATTGGTACTGATTCCTTGAGAACACAACTTAACTAAATCTTGACTAAAATTGTTGCCGTCCCTGTCTGTCCACTCATGACAGAAAATAACAGGTTTAGACTTATATTAGTTAAGTCTATAGACTCGATACCCACTCGACAGAAGAAGAAGAAGTTAAGTCGTCTTTTTGCAATTACGAATTGCTACCATTATCTCCTTCCGTTAATACATAAAAGTCGAACACCAAACTGTTCCTAAATTCCTTCACAAAGTGAAAGTGTTATCTCCACAGCTAAAACGATTTACACCGATCTGTTTCCAAACTGTCGTAATGACGAAGTAGTGTACTAAATGACGTCATCAGGCAGTATCTCATTAGCCGAGACATGTGCTTGAGTAATGTCCCCTAATGGCGCTGGACTGATCTTAATCTAGTCCGCAATCCAGGTCCAATTATAACATCAAAACCGTGTTAGGAGACAAGATGTATGGAGTATAATCTTTTCTAGGTGCAACTTCTAAGAGAACCATCATCATAAGCCGATCTGAGTCATGAGATGTTTAAGCAGAGGTCGTGGGTTTGATTCCCAAGAGGAGGGTACACGAAGTTGATATATGTAAATTTAAATTAATGGGGTTTTCCCAGCTTGGTTAAGACAATGCATGAAAATGTCGCCTAACATTATTGATAAAAAAAAAGATTGCATGCTTCGGTTACCACGTTACCTCTTAGAATATTTCTAAATTTCCCAAAAATTGTGATAAATACGTTGCAAATATCAAAATATATGAATAATTTATTACATCCTTGAAATTCGAAGCTCTCGAAGACCACTATTGTAGGTAAATTTATACATTCTGTGCCAAACTTAGTTCAAATTAAATCCAGGACAAAGGAATTTAACATTTATTGTTCCATTCCTCAGTTCTGTTTGAATTTAATATTTGGAACCGCTTTTATTTAGTTTCAACTGTCATTTTGATAGTTAATATTTGAACAAAACTTTGTAATTAATACGATTTTGAATATTTGCGTCCTTCTGAGAAGCTGTGGGGTAAATTTGTATTTAAATGTTGCATTTTCTAATACAATTTTGTAACTATAAAATAACAATACTATTTGTATTTATATTTTATTGTTAAGCAAAATATATGATAGAGGGCGATAAGAAATTACTCGTTAAGTAGATCATTATATTATATTCCTCGTGGTGAACTAATTGTGTAAAACAATAAAATCGATAATTGTTTTTATTCTTGTATTAAGTGGTTTGTGATAGGAAGTCACCAATATAAGGGGTGATTACTGGGGGTGGTAACTTATGATTGTAGAAATTAAAATTATTTCACGAGCGAGATTTAAAACTGGCGATCTATGATGCAGTTCTAATCAAATTACAATGGGCAAAAGTGATCCAAGACCCACTGAAACGACTTGTGGGAAGAGAAAGTAAATACTTGTCATATGATTGAGTAAACAAGTATTATCAGAATCAGTCCCGGGATTTTTTTATGGTCACCTTAACCTAATTATAAAATATGATTTTACGTTAACCGAGATGTTTATTTTGACACGGTCATATTAACATTGCGTGTCTCTCGAATGCAATTTGTTTCCTGCTTTTAACACTAAACGATGAACAAGTGTGATTCAAAATGAAAACTAAGCTGATCAGCTTACTTGTTTGTTGTGAAAAGTTAGAGAAACCTCGAGGGCTAACACTTAATATAACATACATACATACATAAAATCACGCCTTTATCCCTTACGGGGTAGGCAGAGCGTAAAACGCCTCCTAAAAGGCGCTTTCGCCACGTCTGACATAAATTGAGGGCAATTTTAGATTGTAATGTGTATTGCTGTAGTGACAGGTTGTCAGCCCATCGCCTAAATTACAATACACTGTAACCCTCGAATCCCTTTTGCTGACTTTTACAGCATGCCCGGGAGGAAGGGCAACTGGAACATTCTATGTTTTTCTTTCTCTCCCAGTCCAGTATGTGAGTAATATAACATAACATAAAAATACTTTATTGCACGTAAGAAAACAAATTATACAACACAACCCTTTCTTTGTTCTTTGTTGTTTGATGATAATGTTGTTTTTTCTTTTTTAATGTTGAATAATTTGTAAATAAAATAAGGTTATACACCGCCTCCCACTTAGGTTAAGTTAGTTTTTAGTAAGGTTCCAGCTGAAAATCAGCGCTTCAGTCTTAGACTGGAGCATATGGTGAGCCGGACACGTTTTCGGTATCGAGTGTAACGTTTAGGTTGTAACTAAAATTTAAGATCTTTGTCTGTATATTGGTACTGAATAAAGGGTTTCTATTCTATTCTTTCAATACAAATCAGTTCTCATTCAGTCTCAGTTTTCATTACAAACATTTTATTTTAATGAAATCAAAGAATATTGGACGCAGATTGCCGGCGTGAAACATTTCATTTTCGAACTGTATTGGAATATTGCCAGCTGGGTGGCGCGGAGTGGCTCAATGTAAGCCTGTATTGGTTCGCACTGTACAAACACTACTTGTTTTATTTGACCCTGTTCACGATGTGATAAAAATTGAATCGTGTTTTTATATTAAAACGAGTTCAAATAACTTGCTCAAAACAAGACAAAGATAAGTATTAAGATGAAATTAGACTACTTACTTTCAACGCCACTAGACTACTTTCTTCCATGCTGGACTGGGAGTGGGAGAAAAACATAGAATGTGCCTGCTGCATTTCCTCCCGAACATGCTGTAAAAAACAGCTAAGGGATCCGAGGGTTTCAGTATATTGCAATTTAGACGATGGGCTGACAACCTGTTCCTACAGCAATATACCTACAGATCTATCTCAACTAACCCTCAAAATTGTGTCAGATGTGGCGGAATGACCTTTGTTTAGGTCGTTAACGATCTGCCCATCCCATTAGGGATAGAGAAGTGATTATATGTAATTATGTATATTCCAGGAGGTCTATATCCAAACATCTTTAAGATTATATTTATCTATTAAGAAGTAACCATCCCTTGTGAGAAACATTCCGATTTCCAAGCCATTAGGTAGAAATATCCCTCAACCCTTTGCCTATAGGACTATACCTAAGCCTTCAAACCATTTGATTTGTGTTTCTCAATTTTAACATACAAAGACACATACATATGATCACGCCTTTATTCCTTAATGGGGTAGGCTGAGCGTAACCGACCCAAACAAAGGTCGTTCCGCCACGTCTAACAAAGCTTTGAGGGTTATATATAAGATAGATTTGTAAGTTTAGCGGCGCATTTATATGTAAACCTGTAATATTTCTTGTAATAAATATTTATAAATAATAAAAAAAGTATATTGCTATAGTGACCGGTTGTCAGGCCATCGACATCTCGAATCTCTAGGCTGGTTTTTACAGCATTCTCGAGAGGAAATGCAGCTGGTACATTCTTTGTTTTTCTCTCGCTTCTAGTCTAGCATGAAAGAAACTTAATATTAACGAAATCTATAAAAATACTGTTTAGGTTGATGGTGCAAATAGCTGTTAAATATTGATCTTATCTAATGCTATAATTATCTTTTTTATTCTTTATTCTTTGGACACATTCTTCTATTTATTTTCAATTATGACGTAATTGAATTATCCTCGAGTCTATTTTAGGATCTAGGTTCAAAACTTATTTAATTATCATATGATTTGTACTCAATTAATACTTAACACGTGTAAGGTGCATCTCAAATAGGAAGCGGCGGCGAGGCGGCGAGACGAGGCGGAGGTGTGTCGATTTTGTATAGAAATTCACGTCTGCGCAGCGCTACTTCAAATCAAGCTGCCTTATTTATTTAAATTACTATAACAACTCATTACATACTCTCTCTTACTACCTTGCTGGACTGAGAGCGAGAGAAAAACATAGAATGGGCGAGATGCATTTCCTCCCGGGCATGCTGTAAAAACTAGCTAAGGGATCCAAGGGTTTCAGTATATTGCAATTCAGGCGATAGGCTGACAACCTGTCATTACAGCAATATACCTACAAATATATCTTAAATTACTCTCAAAACTTTGTCAAACGTGGCGGAACGATCTTTGTTTGGGTCGTTTACGCTCTACCTACCCCATTAGGTATAACGGCGTGATTATATGTATGTATGGAACTCATGACTATCAATACCATCTTGGTAAATACTTAATTGTAAAATAAATGAGAACTTCAAAAGGGGCCATAAGCCTTTTCGAATAATATATGATAAGCTATCTTTGTCTAAAAGATATTTTAATCTAAGAAAGCGGTTTATTAATTTTGACACCAGGGTTTTTTAGGTCGTTCGTCAGCTCAAAAACCTACTCGATAGAAAGAAAATGTAAGATAGTCTATTACAAACATACATACATAAAATCACGCTTTTATCCCTTACATGGTAGGCAGAGCGTTAAACGCCTCGTAAAAGGCGCTTTCGCCGCGTCTGACAAAAATTGAGGGCAATTTTAGATTGTAATGTGTATTGCTAATGTGTAGTGATAGGTTGTCAGCCTATCGCCTAAATTACAATACACTGTAACCCTATTACAAAATTGTAGTATATTACTGAATCCATCACTTTATACACATGAAACTCTACTTATTTACCACGTTAGTAATAAAAAGTAAGTAATAAATGCGTTTACGTGCCTTCTGAAGAACAAAAACACTCTTCAGTGACCCAGTTACCCTTTACCGTAAAACATACCCTAATGACCCTAACAGTAGCAAATAAGATGAATTTACAATAGGTTCGATTCTGACTGCTGGTGCTGCTATTCTAATAAATAAGTAAATATCTCTTCCATGCTGGCCTGGGAGCGAGAGAAAAACATAGAATGTGCCAGCTGCATTTCCTCCCGGGCATGCTGTAAAAACCATCTAAGGGATCCGAGGGTTTCTGTATATTGTAATTTATGCGATAGGCCGAGAACCTGTCACTAAAGTAAAATATACCTACAAATCTATCTCCCTCAAAACTTTGTCAGACGTGGTGGAACGACCTTACTTTAGGTCAATTACGCTCTGCCTACCCCATTAGGGATAGAGGCGTGATTATATGTATGTATGTAAGTAAATATCCCGGTCTCGGTTTCCGTCTTCGATAGTAGTCAAACCACGTCACAGGCCTAATAGTTGTGCTACTAGGCCGTTTGAAAACTCTGACACCAGGGTTCACAGGGTCGTTTGACTCGAGAATCCACTCGCTAAGAAGAAGAAGTAGAAGTAATTTTTTTTTTCAATTCATTCGACAAAGAAGCGAACGTTTTCGCCAGGTCCAAATACTTTTTAAGATCATCTATACATTTAATAAATTTCTACAAGGGTCGTGTCTAGGGGGTAGGTAGGAAATTGAAATTTGGCTGTTTCTTAACCAATTTTTATGATTTTTTTTTATTCGACTGAGCATTATTTAAAATCAATGTTACGATACAAATAATCACGCCTTATTACTTAGGAGGTAGGTAGAAAATTGAATTTCGGTCGTTTTCATACCGATTTTGATGAAACTTTTTTGTTTTACTGAGCATTACTTAAACTCTAAGTTACGATACAAAAACTGCATAACTGCCTCCGTGGTCTAGTGGCTAGTGCCATGGACTCCTGATCCGGACGTCCTGGGTTCGATTCCCAGGGGGGAAACACAAAGTTGATATTTGATAATTTATCACTTTGTGAATTTTTCTCCAGTTTGGTTAGGACATTGCAGGCTGAATCACCTGATTGATCGAAAAAAGAAAAAGATTTTGTGCTTCGGAGGGCACGGTCCCGGTCGCTGTCTTTGATAGTGGTCGTTACTCAAACCATGTCAGAGGCCTGATAGTTGTGCTGCTAGGCGGTTGAAAAACTCTGACACCAGGGTTCATCGGGTTGATAGACTCGAAACCCACTCGACAGAAGAAGAAGATACAAAAAATCACGCCACCTTTCATAAGAAGTAGGCAGGAAATTAAACTCTGATTGTTTTTAACCGATTAGAGTTTGTTTGTAATGCGACTACTAGAATTGACACCAATATCCCGTACAAATGTAGAGCTGAGCAAACTATCTGCATTTGCATTCCACCTAACACGACAGCTGAATATTAATATAACTGAGACGTGGTGGGGGATGATTGAGACGTTTGTAATGGGCACAACCACAGAGAACAGATATTAGCTACGTGTGGAAGTGTGTGTGAAATAGTTATATTATGTTTGGTACACAATATGAATCTACCTTGACATAGCTTCGTTATTGAAATAAGTTTTACAATGTATGTCAAAATTGATCGTGATTCGCAAGGGAATGATGGCATTTGTTTGGGTTACAAAATTAAATGGGTTTAAATCATTAATTATCTATCTGTAAAGTTATGTTATGTTCACAATTTGAGGATTTTTTGTTAACAATGAAAAAAAAAAAACGACCTTTGCTTAAATTGTTTTCGTGTTAAAGTTAGGTACCTTTATTGACATCCGAAGTAAAGAAGGTTTAGAAACTTAATCCAAATTGTACCAAAAAATAAAATATTCATCGTTAATCATCTTTTGGTAAGATAAGACTAATAAATATTCAGTGAAGTCGATCGACCCCGCTACAAGGTTAGACTTATAAAACACCTGTCAAGAAAATGGATAGAATTTTTCTCTTTGTTACAAAAATACCTAGACTCCGATGGTGTATTGGATAGGGCCACTGCCTCCTGAGCGGAAGGTCATGGTTCAAATCCCACTACGTACCAATGTGTTTTTCTGTTTTCGGATTTCATAATATGTAATTACATATGTACATATGAAATTCGTTTCTTCGGCGTTTCTACGTTTTTAAGTTGATTCGGCGCTTTTTCCGTGCTTCGGAAGGCACGGTAAGCCGTTGGTCCGGGTTAATATCGTTAAATGCCGTAGACATTAGTCGTTAAGCCATGTCAGGCCAGTGATAAGCATTGGCGACTTGAAAACTCTGACCTAATCTAGGATTGGGTCTGGTTTCCCTTCTGGGTTGCGGAGGTCAGATGGCCGTCGCTCTGTGTAAAAACCAATACCCTTGTTCAATCCACTAGATTAGGTAGTCGAACCTGTGAGGTACGGGAAAAGGCTAGGGAGATGGTTACAAAAATACTTAGAGACATCAAGACAAGAAGTATTGATGTAGGTTCGGTCTGCATTGAATTATGACATAAATTAAGAATAAAAAATGGCTTTTTAAAAACTAGCTTTTATTTAGATGCGCAAAAAGAATAAAATAAACTTATCCCATATAGGATTACCATCGACTTATAACGTCTTCATTACACATTTTTTTATGATACCTAAAAAAGCTTGTCGCGAGTTTTAATTAGGCACCAACTTGTTCGTATTTACTTAGTTTGAGTATAGTAACACAATAATTTTTATTTATTTCTTCAATCATATTATTTCCCAAATTCTTTGCGGCAGTAGGTACCAAAACTACAGCTCGTAGGCACAAATAAGCAAAAGAGAGAGTCTTGCGCGTACGAGATAAGAAAAAGTTTATATTTATAAGTTTTTAAAACATCTCTTTCTGGTCGTTCCCTCAATGCTGAGGATCGTGACTGTATGTCAATCATCTTCACTGGGTCCGGTTCTGTGCCAGATGTACCGCTCCCTGTATCTGGCTTCCAGTCACCTCCTTGAGTTGGTTCACCCATCTAACTGGCGCTCTTCCTCTAGCGCGCTTCCCTTCCATTTGACCGAGAATGATGAGTTTCTCCAGGCTATGCGATGGGGATCGCATTATGTGCCCAAAGAAACTCCGGATCCTTTCCTGGCATGTAGTCAGCAGGCGCTTGGTTACCTTCAGCTCGAGGATGGATACATTGGTTCTCATAGCTGTCCAAGGAATGCGTAGCAGCTTTCTCCAACACCACATTTCAAAGGCATGGATCTTGTTGCGTTCCTTCTTCCTGACACCAAGTCTCCACCCCGTACAGGAAGATAGAGAAAACCAACGTACGAACCAAACGCATCTTAGTTATTCGGCGGATATTACGGTCTTTCCAGATTTTATCAAGGCTAGTCATGGCACTTTTAGTCATTCCGATACGGCGTCCGATTTCTTTCTCGCAGTTACCAGAGTTAGAGATCAACGACCCTAAGTATATAAATTCCTCCACTTTTTCATAATCCTTCAGCGCATGTGATGGATTTAAAATTTGAGCTTTGTCCACTATCATGACTTTGGTCTTAGAGCGGTTTATGTGCAGGCCAAATTCAAGGCTCACTCTCTCTATTCGCTCCAAGATCACAGCCATCTCCGACTCGCTGGCTGCAAGTATTGTTGTGTCATCGGCATATCTTAGGTTCGTGATCTTTGTAACGCCCACCGTAACGCCGCCGTCCCAGCCATCAAGCGCCGTCCTCATAACATACTCGCCGTAGAGGTTAAACAGCTTCGGAGAAAGTATACATCCCTGACGGACCCCTCTTTCTGTACGGAATGTTTCAGATTGTGATTCATCCAATTTCACAAAGCTCGTCCCGTCAAGGTATAACCTCTGGACAAGGAAGATAAGGTGTGATGGTACGCCCATTTCCGACATCATACTGAACATGGAGTTCCATCTTACGCAGTCAAATGCTTTGGCATAGTCTATAAAGCACAACACGACAGGTTTGTTGAATTCGCGACACTTTTCAAGAGTAGGCGTACGTTCAGTATCTGCTCTCGTGTTCCTTTTCCTTGCACAAAACCCTGACTGTTCCGGAGGAATCTGTCTATCTATGTAAGCGGCCAATCTCTTATTCAAAATCTGGAGTAAGATCTTACTAGCGTGAGGCATGAGGGAAATAGTGCGATAATGTTCGCATTTCTTTGTGGAACCCTTTTTGTGTAAGGGGATGACGGTGATGATGGTGGCTTCGTTAACATTTTTATTTTACTGAAGGGATCTTTGGTTTGTATCTTCACAGCATGTTGTTCTATTTCCAGAAATTTGCTTGTCCTTGTCCCATCTTAAAGCAGTTTGCACCTCTTTATGTAACTTGTTGTAAGCCGTTACAGAAACTTTGCTTTTCGCAATTCTCCTCTTCT